>LR738709.1:427444584-427499812 GCA_902687465.1 Secale cereale
GATTGGGAACCTACGAGGGGGCCTTCATCTTGTATTTCTTGACTTTGGAGATGGTGGGCGTGATCGGCGCGCGGGACCTGCCCTTGATGGCGTAGTGGCGCAGCTGCATCGCCATCACCGGAGGCCGGACGATCGCAGCGGCTGCCGCCGAGTGGAACAGCGAGCCCATGATGGGCACAGGCGCGTGGGTGCGGGAGTGGTCGCGGCGGAAGGGGAGGGAGGGCACGGGCGGGCGGGCATGGACGACGGCGGGGGAGGAGAGGAAGCGGCGGGCGAGGCCGCCGGCGGAGGAGCAGCACCACCGCCGCATCGTGCCGTGTTGTTGCGTGGCGGGCCTCAGCTAGCAGCTAGGGTTTCGATTTGGTTTTTTCTCTCCCATCTTGGAGCGGACTGAGAAGAAAGCTCAGCCCAGGCTGACGCCTACGACTCCAGCGGTGCAGCCCAGCCCATTTTTGGCACCCCTCGTGTTTATTTTCTGTGACAACAAAATCGCTTTTTAACCCTAAAAAATCTCTTTTTATTCTTAAAAAAATCGTTTTTCGTCTTAAAAAAATCGTGTTTTCCTAAATAAAAATGTATTTGTCGTAGTTTTTTTTTTGCATGGTACTACGTGTCTCATTTATATGATGAAATCAAGTTACAAGGCACGTACACACCGACCTTACATGCCTGAAAAGATAGGATAAACCTATGCAAAAAACCAGCGCCTATCTCCCTCCTTCGACACCATTGAAGCGACCACCAAAGGGATGGAAGACAGATCACCTCTACACCCGAGCTCGACGCGGCTCCATCGCTGATCAACAGCTTTACGGACCTCCAAAGTCGTTTGCGAGAAGCAAAACCATTGTCGTTGAACGAATCAGACTGGGGCAACATGTCTCCGGACACGCCATCAAGCTCCAGAACTGACATCCCCGCACGACTACAACGTCGGAGGAAGAAAGTAGAACTGTGAGCCTCCAATCACAAAACCAGCACAGGATACACCATTTTCCAACTGTGACATGCGCAAACAGCAGTCTGCGCGTACTCCTGGACGACCTCCCGGGCTCCACTCCGACGTTGGAGAAAACGTCGTCGCAACGACGAAGTCCCAGAACACAAGTCCACCACGGGAAAGATGCCGCCGCCACACCATCCCCGCTTGGACACACTTCCATCCAGATCCCTTACCGACCACAGTGTAGAACACCGCATCGAAGAAGAAACTGAAATACTTTTATTCATCGCCAGATCTGAAGAACGACAAGAAGACCAAGTTGCCGATCTACAGGACCGAACAACATACGTTGCCATCAACTCTGAGACGTCGATGTGAAGGTCGCCGCCAGTGTGGGAGTGGAGTTGAGGCAGATTTATTTGTCCGGGCGTCGCTCCCATCACCCCAACGACGCCCTAAGGAGACAGTAGACAAACCCTAACTACAGGCCGACGTCAAAGCGTCATGGTCCCCACCTCCTCGCATGGCCGGAGTGGCCAAATGGAAGAGGCAGGGACCGGCGGCGGCCGGTGGAGTTGGCCTCAGATGCGATCGCCTCCACGATCGCTTTTCTCGTAGTTGGTACGGTTGTTTTGCAAATAAGAGTGTAAATGACACGGAAAATTTCCACTCCAAATCTTAATCATTTTTTGTAAGAAACTAAGAATAGGTATTTATTTCGTGCGGCCTACAAAATTTCATGTGCGACCAGTGAATCGACGATAATCGTGTGTATCGCATAACACCACCTCTCCCTCATTTTCCCCTCCCTGTCGTCGCCTGCTCGTGCCCTCCATCTCCACACAAATCATTAGTCATCGGTGTCGGAGATGATGCACCATCAAAATTGGTGTGTTGCAACACCGAGAGATAGATGTTGGAACCAGCCAATGACGATGCTACAACCTCGGTCGCCTTTATTGTGTCCCTGGTCACCTGGGTGCTGGGAATCGATGACGAATGTTGGAATCGGTGGTGGAAAATGCTGCAAGTGGCCACAGATTTTGTTGGAACTGGCGATGGCAGATGCTGGAATCGGCATGAGACTTGCTACGGCATGCTGCAACTGGCCATGGAGTTTGCTTGCACTGGCTATGCAAAGAGCTACAACCACGATGGCGACCTCGCTCGCGACCGGTGCTACAAGACTGTAGGGGATGCTGGAACCATGAGTTTGGTGAGCTGTACCATGGATCGGTTTTTGCTAGAATCGTGCATGTGGCTAGCTAGATACTCACGCGTGGGATGTTGCAACGACACCCACGGCACGTTGGAATCGACCGTCGGAGAATCATCGGGTTGCCGTTTGTATCCATGATATTGTTGGAAATATGCCCTAGAGGCAATACTAAATTGGTTATTATCATATTTCTTTGTTCATGATAATCGTTTATTATCCATGCTATAATTGTATTGATTGGAAACTCAAATACCTGTGTGGATGAATAGACGACAATATGACCCAAGTCAGCCTCTACCGGACTAGCTCGTTGATCAAAGATGACTATGGTTTCCTAGCCATTGACATGAGTTGTCATTTGATAACGAGGTCACATCATTAGGAGAATGATGTGACGGACGAGACCCAAACTATGAATGTAGCATATGATCGTGTCAAGTTTATTGCTATCGTTTTCTGCATGTCAAGTATATGTTCCTATGACCATGAGATCATGCAACTCACTAACACCTGAGGGTACCTTGTGTGTACCAAACGTCGCAACGTAACTGGGTGACTATAAAGGTGCTCTACAGGTATCTCCGAGGATGCCTGTTGAGTTGGCATGGATCAAGACTGGGATTTGTCACTCCGTGAGACGGAGAGGTATCTCTGGGCCCTCTCGGTAATACAACATCACAAGAAGCTTGCAAGCAATGTGACTAACGAGTTAGTTGCGGGATCTTGTATTACAGAACAAGTAAAGAGACTTGCCGGTAACGAGATTGAACTAGGTATGGAGATACCGACGATCGAATCTCGGGAAAGTAACATACCGATAGACAAAGGGAACTACATACGGGACTATCTGAATCCTTGACATCGAGGTTCAACCGATGAGATCTTCGTACAATATGTGGGAACCAATATGGGCATCGAGGTCCCGCTATTGGTTATTGACCGTAGAGGTGTCTCGGTCATGTTTGCAAATTTCTCAAACCCGCAAGGTCTACACACTTAACGTTTGGTGACGATATTAGTATAGTTGAGTCATTATGGTGGTTATCGAAGGCTGTTCAGAGTCCCGGATGAGATCCCGGACGTGACGAGGAACTCTGGAATGGTCCGGAGGTGAAGATCGATATATTGGACGAAGGGTATTGGAGTCCGAAATTGTTCCAGGGGTACCGGGTGACGACCAGCGTGACCGAAAGGGGTTTCGGAGGTCCCGGTAAGCGTTGGGGGGCTAATGAGCCAAGGGGAGGAGGCACACCAGCCACTAAGGGGCTGTGCGCCCCTCCCACCCCATCTCACGTAACTTGGAGAGGTGGGGCACCTCCCATAGGGCAGCCGCCCCCTCCCGGCTTGGGGGCCAAGTTTCCTGGGTGGGGGCGCCCAAACCCATCTAGGGTTTCCCCTATGGCCGCCGCCCCTCCCCTAGGGAAACCCTAGGGCACCTCCTCCTCCCCCTCCCCCTAAATATAGTGAGGGATAGTGTAATGCCCCAAATATAACACTTTCCAATAATGGCAATAAAGCTTCCTCTTTGATCCTTGTCATTATCCTTGGGGGTCCTTGTCTTTATTTTATTTGCATTGCCATGCCTTTTATTATTTATACATCCTTGCATTGCTCATCATCATATCATCATGGCATCACAGTTTACTTATTTTTGTGCATCTGTGAGACCCTTGTGATATTGTTGTGTGTGGGTTCAAGCTAAGCTAGCTAAACCCTACCCCCCTTCTCTCTTCTTCTTCTTCTTCTTCTTCTTCTTATTCTTCTCCTTCTTTCTTTCTGGCCCTTATTTGCCCTATTATGCAAGCCACCTAGCTAGTGCCATTGCGATTCTTCTCCTCCTCTAAATCTTGCCCCATGTGAGCAACCTCTCCACCAAATATCACCTCATTTGAATATGATTTGGTTGGGTTTTAAAATATCAAGAGTTTGATCCATATTCAAGCTCCTTTTATTTTTCTGCCTCTAAAAATGTCCAAGTCATTTTATTTAAATAGAGCATAATTCACTGAGCATGGGGATATTTTTCTTTTCTCCTAGTTCTTCTTCTTTATTTCTGTGCATTCTTTTCTTTTTCTACCTGAAGAAATAAAGAAAAGAAGAAGCAGCAGCCAGCACAGCTACAACCTGGGCCTCCTCCTTCTCTCTCTCTCCCCCTAGGCCCAGCTCCTCTCCCGCAGCGCAGCCCAGCCACAGCCGCGCAGTCGCGTCGTAGCCAAACCGAGTGTGTGGCCCCACCTGTCTGTGAGACACAGCAGCGTCTCCGTCTTCCTCCGTAAAAAAAGCAGAGCCGCGCCGCGCTCACCGTCGCGCCGTCAGCTCACGGATGTCGAGGCCGTGCGCCGAGCCCCTCTTTTAAACCCAAATCGTGTCCTCCACTCCTCTCTAGGTCTTCCCTTTCCCCTCTCGCCGTCTGGAGAGCTGGGATCCTCCAGATCCGCCGCCCACATCGACGCCCAAGCGCATCTGCAACTCGTCGCCGGCGAGCCCCGTGTCGTCCTCCGCCTCACCAAAGCTGTCCGTCGTCTTCCACGACGTCGTCTTCTTCCTCTACGTCAACTACGCGGACCCGAGCGCCTCTCCGTCGAGCTCTTCTTCCTCTTCTTCCTCTACGGTGCCCATAGGTGTCCGAGGCGCGCCATCATCGACTCCGTCCACGCCAGGGCCAGCCGAGCACACCACCGTGCTCGTGGTGAGCTCCTCTCTCTCCCCAAGCCCTTTTCCCCTTTCTGCGCAGGCTCTAGGCCCTAGTTCCTCGTGTGCCCGATCACGCCGCCGTCGGACCTCGTCGCCGGCGAGTGTTCCGACCTCTTTAGTTGTTGTCGTGCTGCCCGTTCGCTTCGCCTAGTTGCGTAGGACCTCTCTATGCTGTCGCCGTGCCGCTTAGTGCCTTGCATCGCCTCGCCGTCGTCTCGTCGCCGCCGTGCTGTAGATGCTTGCCGCCGGTGATGCACTGTCCCGTAGGTGCAGCTAGTAGGTTGGTTGGATGCGGGACTCTTCAAGGAGTCTCTCGCACCCCTCCGCCGTGCCATTTGGTCGCCGGAGCGGCTCCGACGAGCAGCTCCGACGAGGGCCAGTGCCTCCCATGTTCTGCTTCTGCTGTTTATACTTCAGACATAGCACCATCTATCTGTCAAGATCGATGCAGTGGCGTAGTGGTTTGTCTCCGTCAGTTTCGTCAGTAGGGCGTGGGTTCGATCCCCCGCGGGCGCTGTGGTATTCCGCCCCTTTTTCATTTTTGTGTGAGGCTGACAGCAGGGCCCTACCTGCCAGCCTCTCATCTCCAGTCCCAGCCCCCGCGCGCACCCGCTCGCCAGCTCAGCTCCGCCTGGCCCCCCTTGTCAGTGTCTGTGGCTAGCTGAGTCTGGGTCATTTTAGACCTGGCGCCTATTTCTGTTTTTCTTTTCTTTTCTGTTTTTCTTGTTTAATTAATATCTGCATATTTATGCTTCATATGAAAATGAGCCCTATATGAAGAGTGCTTAGATTTTTGTGTAGATCATGAATATGCCACTTGCTGCCATGTTTAAAAACTTTGAAATGCTGTTTGAATTTAAACTTGTTTTAAATATGCTTAAACTTGCAAAAATCATAACTAAATATCTACAACTCCAAATTTAACAAACTTTATATGCATTTGGGGTAGAAAAATGTGTAGAATATTTTAGTGCTGTTGTTTATCATGTTTGACAACTCTTTCACAGAAGTTTTACAATCTGTCCCAAATGCAAATAAATGAAAATGGGAATTTCTGGATATTGTTGTATTTATTTTTCCAGCCCATTTAAATGTGCTAGCATGTTGCTGTTATGTTAGTTGCACCCTTTCCATGTTAACCAACCCCTTTAAAACATGTTGGTTGCTTGTTTGTTAAACTACATAAACTTGTTGTTTTGTTCCTTTACATGTTTCACATTTGTGGTTGATCTTGTTTGTTGGTGATGATATTGCATTCTTGTGACCCTAGGCCATGCATCATGTCTTTCCATATTCACATGCTTCATGTTCTTGCATCATGTGATTGAGCACTGCATGTTGATTGATTTTGTTCCGTTGTTGCATTGTTGTGTTTGGTTAGAGCCTGGTGACGATACGAAGTACGAGGTTTCTACCGAGGTTGAGTGTGAGGAGCAAGGTTGCGATCCCTCCGAGGATTCAACAGGCAAGATGACCTGACCCAGATATCTTTACTATCTTTGCCTATTGCTAGATGTCTCGCTCTTTAGCTTATTGCCTCGATGCCTATGTCTGTTTGTCAGCCTCCTAATTATTGCCATGAACCTCTCTAACCACCCAACCTAGCAAACCTTTGATTGGCTACGTAAGCTTCGCTCAGCTCCTCTTATAGCATTGTTAGTTGCAGGAGAAGATTTGAAGATCCTTGCTTCATGATGAAGTTATTGTTGGGATATCACAATATATAATATGTTTAACTAAATCATCTATATACTTGGTAATGGGTGGAAGTCTAAGCCTCTGCTTGGTGTTTTGTTCCACTCATGCCTCTCTAGGAATCGTTTAAACCGGTGTTATGTTCCTTGATTTTGCGTCCCTAACACGGTTGGGGTTTATGGCCCCCCTCGATAACCCGCTTAGCGCTAAAGTTTTTCCAGCAAGGCCCAACCTTGGTTTTACATTTGCCTAACAACTAAAACTTGCATAGGGAGTTATAAACCCTCTTTCTTAATCAACAACCCGGGCCAGTGCTCCACATGAGTGTTGGTCCAAACTGGGGGTCCTGCAGGGCCACCTTGGGGGAACCCGAGGGCTGGTAAAAACCTGTAGCATCACCCATTCGGACGTGGCCTGAGACGAGATGCGCGCGGCTACTATCAGGGTGTCGGCATGCCGGGAGGTCTTGCTGGATTAGTTTTACCTTAGTCGGAATATCTTGAGCACGGGAGTCCGAGAATACTCGGGTCTTCCCACCTTGGAGTTGCGACTCCGCATATCGTGAGCTTGTGATGGGCTAAGTTGGGACACCCCTGTAGGGATTTGATCTTTCGAAAGCCGTGCCCGCGGTTATGTGGCAGGTGGGAATTTGTTAATATCCGGTTGTAGAAAACTTGACACTATGATCATAATCCACTACTAGCGTGAGTAACCGTGACGGTCGCTTTCCGAAGGGGTTCGGGAAGAGAACACGGTGGGGTTATGTTTGACGTGCTTAGACAGGATCACTTCGTGTTCACTTTGTCGATCGTTGGCACTTCTCTTCTCGCTCTAAACACGTAAGCTAGTGCTAGTGCAGCTGCAACCTGTTTTCAGCCTTATTCCACACCCAAGGCTTTGATAGTATTGCTACCCGGGAACGGGGTTGCTGAGTCCTCTGTTGCTCACAGATTCTACACAACACCAAATGCAGGTATCGTGGAGAACTACACATCTGGTGGTTCAGAGTTGTACTGGGAGTTCGACGAAGAACGTGGGCGATACTACGTGTCTTATCCAGAGGATCAGTAGGGCTCTTACTAGGATGTTATGATTGGGACCTTGTGTTATTTATTTATGGTATCTTTCATTTGGATCTTCGTCTGTAGCCGGACTCTGATGTTATTTGGATGATGAATATTTATGTAATGCATTGTGTGACGTGGCGAGTGTAAGCCAACTACTCTTTTGCAATTTCATCCCTCTTTTACATGAGTTGTGCAAATATACCATTCTTGAGATCATTCTAGTATGATATTATGCCTCTAAGTCGCGCCTCGACACGTGGGAGGTATAATCTCATACTGGGCATTACAAGTTGGTATCAGAGCCTTCTCCGACCTAGGAGCCCGCACTGATTGATCGAATCGTTGACGGTTGAGTCTAGGCACACACTTGAAAATGTTTTGAGTCCTATATATATATATATATCGGAGTGTAGGATTTCTTTTACTCCTCATCCTTTTTTTCATTCTGGTGAGGACTCTTGACGATTACTTTATCTCTTCTACTCTCAAAAATTCACTAATTTTTTTTAGGATCAGACGAGTATTGTTTGGATTGTTCCGATGTCTTTGTGACGAGAACATTGTTCTCGATGCCTCCTGTCATTTAGGGGTTGTGGCAGTGTCCCGGGGAGTTGAGCTCCAAGGTGTTGTCGTCACAAATCTATCGCAGCAGTTCTGGAATACTTAAGACGGCCGACATCGAAAACTCCTCTATGCGGTTGGTGGCAACATAACCCCGACATCACCCAGTAGTGGGGAGGTAGTTCGGGAGTATTGCCATAGCTTGTATAGCAGATGCGCTTCGAAGGTCCGAGGTAAACGGTTTCCGGAAATAACTGGTTATGTGTTGAAGGATGGATGCAGCTGGATGTAGGATTAGAGTTGAGTGCGTGGTGCTTCCCCTGTATCCCCAACACCTGATTGCATAACTGGAAACTTTCGGAAATTAATAGGTGGGTTCATCTAGTAGTTCGTAGGCATTCTTCCAACGAATGCATGATATGGAGTTCGGGGTTCTACATTGAGTGAAGTGGTTTTGTGGGCGTTTGTTCCGATCGGGAGTTGCATCTTAAAGGGTCCTTGGCTATGCTGATCCGGGGATTGCAAAACCCTTTCGTAACACGTTCCATGAGCTTTCAGCACAAAAATGTGGGATGAAGCTTCTATCTTGTATTTGTTCTATCTTATCCTTATTGTTTTTATTTACCTTTTGTTCTCCCAAGTGGCTTCTCGAGAAGATTGTTGTACCGTTGAACTGTGGATTACATTCGTTCATTTTGCTCGAATGTTCTTGTGAAGACTTATGTTGCAATTCTAGCCGTTGATTCAACTTATATCTTTCAATCAATGGCTAATAGTTGTCATCTCATTCAGGATGGCTCCTAAGAAGGTTCCCAATGCTAACCCAGAGGGTGAAGAAGTTCCTGATCATCCTCCTTCCCCTCCTCCTCCGTCTGAGGCCTGGAGAGCAATTATGCAAGCGACAAACCAGAACACCCAGATGCTTATGCAAATGATGCAGAACATTCAAGCCAACCAAGCAAATCAAGGTGGTCATGGGAACCAAGGCCAAGGCAATTTGTTCAACCAACCTCACTTTGCTACACTCAACCAGTTCCTGGCAAACCAACCGAAGGCGTTCAGTTATTGTGTGGATCCGCTAGATGCTGAAGACTGGATAACAGACATCAAGAAGCACTTTGAATCCAGTAACGTGAGACCTGAGGATTATGTCAAGTTTGCCGCCTTCCAACTCAAGGATCAAGCTGCTGATTGGTGGCAACAGTACAAAGATTCCAGAGGTGGACGTGAAATCTCGTGGACTGACTTCTGCAAGGATTTTCGCTCTCACCACATTCCAACTAGTGTCATTGAAGGAATGCGTGAGCAATTCCGCAACCTGAAGTAAGGCACCATGTCCGTTTATCATTACAATGTCAAGTTCCAGAACCTTGCCCGCTATGCCAAGCAAGACATCCCAGATTCCAAGAGTAAGATTTATCAGTTCCGTGGTGGTCTGAAGGATGAACTCCAACTAGCTCTCACTTTGTTTGAGCCGGATGAATTTGATCAATTCTATAACAAGTCCCTTAAGCAAGAGGCAGCCTAGCTCAAGGTTGAAGCTTCCACAAAGAGGATCAGAGATGCTGTCAACTCCTCCTCTTCTTTCCCAAGTGGTCGCAAAGCAGCAGAAGTTTTGGCTTCCACCTCCTCTAGTGCTCCGCCCTCCCAACAACAACAACAACAACAAGCATTCTGGTGGCCGTGGTTTCTCCCACCCACCCAACCCAAGCAATCAGTCCAAGAATCAGTTTCAAGCTTCGAAGTCAAGTGCTCCTTATCACCGTCCTCTCTCAGAAGTGGTTTGCAACAAGTGCACTCAGAAGGGTCACTATGCTAACAAGTGTCCCAACCCAATGTGCCTTCCGCCTCCTCCACCTGTCAGCACTGCTATTGTCAAGCACAATCCCAAGCAAGCAAGAGTGAATCTGATGAATGCAGCTCAAGCGGAGAATTCTTCAGATGTGATACTTGGTAACCTTCCAGTTAACTCTATTCCTGCAAAAGTATTGTTTGATTCGGGTGCATCATGTTCTTTCATGTCTCAACCTTTTGCATCCAAGCACAATGTTGACATCAAAAGCTTGCCAAGGGAGTTATCAGTTATTTATCCGGGGAGACGAATGCATTTTAGTGTGTTTGCTCTAGATATCTCTATTTATATGGGTGATTATCGCTTTCTGGTTTCTCTGGTTATTCTCGGTAACTCCGACATTGATCTTATTCTTGGGATGGATTGGCTTTCCAAGCATGATGCAAACATTGATTGTGCAAATAAGGAAGTCAAACTTACTCATCCTGACGAAGACGTGATTATCTTCGCCTCTCGAGATAACACAATAAGGCTATTCTCTCTCAATGAAAAGGGCGAGATTAATACCATCTCTCAAATTCCGGTGGTCAATGAGTATGAAGATGTTTTCCCTGAAGAGCTCCCAGGCATGCCTCCGCATCGTCAAGTTGAATTCTTCATTGAACTCGAGCCCGGCACTGAGCCAGCATGTCGGCGTCCGTACGAGCTCTCCCCTGATGAGTTGAAGGAGCTGAAGAAACAACTCGATGAGCAAGAGCGTATGGGTCTAATCAGGCCTAGCACTTCTCCTTGGGGTTGTGGTGTTCTATTTGTCAAGAAGAAGGATGGCACGGAGCGCCTTTGCGTTGATTACCGGCCATTGAACAAGAAGATAATAAAGAACAAGTATCCGCTCCCCAATATCAATGAATTGTTCGAGCAGCTCAAAGGAGCAAAGGTGTTCTCAAAGCTCGATCTCCGGATGGGTTATCACCAGATCCGTATCCGTGAAGAAGATATTCCCAAGACCGCATTCAGAACAAGTTTTGGCTCTTATGAATACACGGTCATGTCTTTTGGCCTCGCAAATGCTCCACCCACTTTCTTGAGGATGATGCACTTCATATTCAACCCCTACACCAATGAATTTGTTCTCGTCTATCTGGATGACATCTTGGCATTCTCCAAGAATGAAGAAGACCATGCCAAACACCTACGTTTGGTTCTGGACAGACTCCGTGAACACAAGTTCTATGCGAAGTTCTCCAAATGTGAATTCTGGCTGGATAAGGTCTTATATCTTGGCCATATCATCTTTGTTGAGGGTATTTCTGTCAACCCCAAGAAAGTTGAAGCTATTGTCAACTGGGAACCCCCGCAGAATGTCAAGCAACTCCGAAGCTTCCTTGGTCTCGCTAGCTATTGCAGAAGGTTCGTTGAGAACTTCTCCAAGATTGCAAAGCCTCTCGCAAACCTGTTGTAGAAGAATGTCAAGTACAACTGGACTCCTGATTGTGATGTGGCATTCAAAACACTCAAAGAGAAACTCATTACTGCTCCGGTGCTTACTCCTCCGGATGAGTACAAGCCCTATGAAGTATTTTGCGATGCTTCTTTACAAGGACTTGGTGGTGTTCTCATGCAAGACAAGAAGATTGTGGTATACACTTCTCGTCAATTGAAACCAAATGAGAAGAATTACCCCACACATGATCTCGAGCTAGCAGAAGTGGTACATGCCTTGATCACGTGGAGACACCTTCTGTTGGGCAAAAAAGTGGACATCTTCACCGATCACAAGAGCTTGAAGTACATCTTCACACAGCCTAACCTGAACCTTCGCCAGACTCGTTGGGTTGAGATGATCCAAGAATATGATCAAAGCATTGAGTACACACCTGGCAAGGCCAATGTCATTGCAGATGCCTTGAGCAGAAAGGCATATTGCAACAGTCTCCTTCTCAAGCCGTTTTAGCATGAGCTTTGTGAATCATTCAGGAAGCTCAACCTCCAAGTTGTTCCGCAAGGCTTTCTTGCAAACCTTCAAGTTGCTCCTACCTTGGAAGATCAGATCCGTGAGGCCCAACTAAGTGATGCTATGGTGCAGAAAGTGAAACATGGTATTGCTAAGGGTACTCCCAAATACAAATGCTATCGTGTTGATGAGAAAGACACCTTGTTCTTTGAGGACAGAATTGTGGTTCCCAAGGGTGATCTCAGGAAGCTCATAATGAACGAAGCACATGACTCCCTCCTCTCAATTCATCCCGAAAGTTCTAAGATGTACCAAGACCTCAAGCAATCTTACTGGTGGACTCGCATGAAAAGGGAGATTGCCCAATTTGTGAATGAATGTGATGTCTGCAGAAGAGTGAAGGCAGAGCATCAACGTCCAGCCGGTCTCCTCCAACCTCTACCTATTCCCGAGTGGAAATTCGACCACATTGAAATGGATTTCTTCACTGGGTTTTCTAAGTCCAAGAAGGGGAATGATGCTATCTTTGTAGTGATTGACAAGCTAACCAAAGTAGCTCACTTCCTTCCCGTCAAAGAATCCATCAATGCGGCTCAGTTGGTAGAGTTGTACACTTCCAGAATTGTTTCATTGCATGGCATTCCTCAAGTCATCTCCTCAGACCGTGGAAGTTTGTTCACATCCAAGTTCTGGGACTCCTTTCAGTCAGCCATGGGCACTAAGATTCGTTTCAGCACTGCGATTCACCCTCAGACTAGTGGTCAAGTCGAAAGAGTGAACCAGATCCTCGAAGACATGCTCAGAGCTTGTGTCATTTCTTTTGGCATGAAGTGGGAAGATTGTCTCCCGTTTGCCGAGTTCTCTTACAACAATAGCTTTCAAGCAAGTGCCGGCAAAGCTCCTTTTGAAATCCTCTATGGCAGAAAGTGTCGTACCCCTCTCAACTGGTCCGAGACTGGTGAACGCCAACTTCTTGGCAATGACTTGATCTCAGAAGCTGAAGATATGTGCAAAGTCATACGTGAGAATCTCAAAGCCGCTCAATCACGTCAAAAGAGTTACTATGACGACAAGCATCGTGATTTGGCTTTCAACATTGGGGATCATGTCTATCTCCGTGTTTCTCCTATGAAGGAACCCAAAGATTCGGTATCAAAGGAAAGCTTGCTCCTAGATACATGGGCCCTTTCAAGATTCTTGGCAAAAGAGGCGATCTAGCCTATCAACTTGAGCTCCCCTCCAACTTTGCTAATGTTCATGATGTGTTTCACGTGTCTCAACTCCGCAAGTGCTTCAAGACACATGAACGCACCATTCTGTTCGAAGAGATTGATCTTCAACAAGACTTATCTTACCGTGAGCACCCTGTTGCTATTCTTGAGGAAACTGAGCGCAAAACCCGCAACAAGTCAATCAAGTTCTTGAAAGTTAAGTGGTCACACCATACCAACTGAGAAGCTACGTGGGAACGAGAAGATCACCTTCGTTCCGAGTATCCTTCCTTCTTCCAGTCCTAGATCTCAGGACGAGATCTTTTTGTAGTGTAGGAGAGTTTGTAATGCCCCATATGTAACACTTTCCAATAATGGCAATAAAGCTTCCTCTTTGATCCTTGTCATTATCCTTGGGGGTCCTTGTCTTTATTTTATTTGCATTGCCATGCCTTTTGTTATTTATGCATCCTTGCATTGCTCATCATCATATCATCATGGCATCATAGTTTACTTATTTTTTTGCATGTGTGAGACCCTTGTGATATTGTTGTGTGTGGGTTCAAGCTAAGCTAGCTAAACCCTACCCCCCCTCTTCTCTTCTTTTTCTTCTTCTTCTTCTTCTTCTTCTTCTTCTTCTTCTTCTTCTTCTTCTTCTTCTTCTTCTTCTTTCTTTCTTTCTTTCTGGCCCTTCTTTGCCCTATTATGCAAGCCACCTAGCTAGTGCCATTGTGATTCTTTCTCCTCCTCTAAATCTTGCCCCATGTGAGCAACCTCTCCACCAAATATCACCTCATTTGAATATGATTTGGTTGGGTTTTAAAATATCAAGAGTTTGATCCATATTCAAACTCCTTTTATTTTTCTGCCTCTAAAAATGTCCAAGTCATTTTATTTAAATAGAGCATAATTCACTGAGCATGGGGATATTTTTCTTTTCCCCTAGTTCTTCTTCTTTATTTCTGTGCATTCTTTTCTTTTTCTGCCTGAAGAACTAAAGAAAAGAAGAAGCAGCAGCCAGCACAGCTCCAACTGGGCCTTCTCCTTCTCTCTCCCCCCTAGGCCCAGCTCCTCTCCCGCAGCGCAGCCCAGCCACAGCCGCGCAGTTGCGTCGTAGCCAAACCGAGTGTGTGGCCCCACCTGTCTGTGAGACAGAGCAGCGTCTCCGTCTTCCTCCATCAGAAAAGCAGAGCCGCGCCGCGCTCACCATCGCGCTGTCAGCTCACGGACGTCGAGGTCGTGCGCCGAGCCCCTCTTTTAAACCCAAATCGTATCCCCCACTCCTCTCTAGGTCTTCCATTTCCCCTCTCGCCGTTTGGAGAGCTGGGATCCTCCAGATCCGCCGCCCCCATCGACGCCCGAGCGCATCTGAGAGCAGCCACTCGTCGCCGGCGAGCCCCGCGTCGTCCTCCGCCTCGCCAAAGCTGTTCGTCGTCTTCCACGACATCGTCTTCTTCCTCTACGTCAACTACGCGGACCCGAGCGCCTCTCTGTCGAGCTCTTCTTCCTCTTCTTCCTCTACGGTGGCCGTAGGTGTTCGAGGCGCGCCGTCGTCGACTCCGTCCACGCCAGGGCCAGCCGAGCACACCGCCGTGCTCGTGGTGAGCTCCTCTCTCTCCCCAAGCCCTTTTCCCCTTTCTGTGCAGGCTCTAGGCCCTAGTTCCTCGTGTGCCCGATCGCGCCGCCATCAGACCTCGTCGTCGGCGAGTGTTCCGACCTCTTTAGCTGTTGCCGTGCTGCCCATTCGCTTCGCCTAGTTGCGTAGGACCTCTTTGTGCTGTCGCCGTGCCGCCTAGTGCCTTGCATCGCCTCGCCGTCGTCTCGTCGCCGCCGTGTTGTAGATGCTCGCCGCCGGTGATGCAGTGCCCCGTAGGTGCAACTAGTAGGTTGGTTGGATGCGGGACTCTTCAAGGAGTCTCTCGCACCCCTCCGCCGTGCCATTTGGTCGCCGGAGCAGCTCCGATGAGGAGCTCCGACGAGGGCCAGTGCCTCCCCTGTTCTGCTTCTATTGTTTATACTTCAGACATAGCGCCATCTATCTATCAAGATCGATGAAGTGGCGTAGTGGTTTGTCTCCGTCAGTTTCCTCAGTAGGGCGTGGGTTCGATCCCCCGCGGGCGCTTTGGTATTCCGCCCCTTTTTCATTTTTGTGTGAGGCTGACAGCAGGGCCCCACCTGCCAGCCTCTCATCTCCAGTCCCAGCCCCCGCGCGCACCCGCTCGCCAGCTCAGCTCCGCGTGGCCCCCCTTGTCAGTGTCTGTGGCTAGCTGAGTCTGGGTCATTTTAGACCTGGCGCCTATTTTTGTTTTTATTTCTTTTCTGTTTTTCTTTTCTTTTCTGTTTTTCTTGTTTAATTAATATCTGCATATTTATGCTTCATATGAATATGAGCCCTATATGAAAAGTGCTTAGATTTTTGTGTAGATCATGAATATGCCACTTGCTGTCATGTTTAAAAATTTGAAATGATGTTTGAATTTAAACTTGTTTTAAATATGCTTAAACTTGCAAAAATCATAACTAAATATCTACAACTCCAAATTTAACAAACTTTATATGCATTTGGGGTAGAAAAATGTGTAGAATATTTTAGTGCTGTTGTTTATCATGTTTGACAACTCTTTCATAGAAGTTTTATAATCTGTCCCAAATGCAAATAAATGAAAATGGGAGTTTCTGGATATTGTTGTATTTATTTTTTCAGCCCATTTAAATGTGCTAGCATGTTGCTGTTATGTTAGTTGCACCCTTGCCATGTTAACCAACCTCTTTAAAACATGTTGGTTGCTTGTTTGATAAACTACATAAACTAATTGTTTTGTTCCTTTACATGTTTCACATGTGTGGTTGATCTTGTTTGTTGGTGATGATATTGCATTCTTGTGACCCTAGGGCATGTTGGAGATATGCCCTAGAGGCAATAATAAAAGCATTATTATTATATCTCCTTGTTCATGATAATTGTCTGTTATTCATGCTTGAATTGTATTGTACGGAAACAGCGATACATGTGTGAATACATAGACCACAATGAGTCCCTGGTAGGCCTCTAGTTACCAGTTCGTTGATCAACAGATGGTCACGGTTTCCTGACCATGGACATAGGATGTCAGTGATAACGGGATCACATCATTAGGAGAATGATGTGATGGACAAGACCCAAACTTGAGCATAACACGAGATCGTATAGTTCGTAATGCATAAGCTTTTCGGTGTCAAGTATTTATTCCTTAGACCATGAGGTTGTACAACTCCCGGATGCCGTAGGAATACTTTGGGTGTGCCAAACGTCACAACGTAACTGGGTGGCTATAAAGGTACGCATCGGGTATCTCCGAAAGTGTCTGTTGAGTTGGTACGAACCGAGACTGGGATGTTGTCACTCCGTATGACGGAGAGGTACCTCTGGGCCCACTCGGTAAGACATCATCATAATGAGCTCAATGTGACTAAGTAGTTAGTCACGGGATGATGGATTACGGATCGAGTAAAGAGACTTGCCATGACGAGATTGAACAAGGTATTGGGAATACCGACAATCGAATCTCGGGCAAGTAACGTACCGATGGACAAAGGGAGTAACATACGGGATTGAGTGAATCCTTGACACAGTGGTTCATCCGATGAAGATCATCGAGGAACACGTGGGAACCAACATGGGTATCCAGATCCCGCTGTTGGTTATTGACCGGAGAGTCGTCTCGGTCATGTCTACGTGTCTCCCGAACCCGTAGGGTCTACACATTTAAGGTTCGGTAACGCTAGAGTCATAGAGATAAATGCACGTGGAAACCCGAAAGTTGTTCGGAGTCCCGGATGAGATCCCGGACGTCACGAGGAGTTTCGAAATGGTCCGGAGGTAAAGATTGATATATAGGAAGTCCAGTTTCGGCCATCGGGTGATCTCCGGGGGTCACCGGGAGCGTCCCGGGACCACCGGAGGGGCCCCGGGGGTCCACCGGGTGGGGCCACCCATCCCGGTGGGGCCCCTAGGCCGCAAGGGGAAGTATCCAGCCCTAATGGGCTGGCGCACCACTAGGGGCCCACCTCCCCATGCGCCTAGGGTTAAAACCCTAAGGGGGAGGGGGGCCACCACTTGCCTTGGGGGGCAAGGACTCCCCCCTGGCCGCCGCCCCCCCTTGCAGATTGGATTTGCAGGGGGCTGGCGTACCCCCTGGCCCCCTAAATATATGTGGGGAGGGAGAGGGCAGCCGCACCCTTGCCCTGGCGCCTCTCCCCCTCCCGTCACACCTCCATACTCCCAACGCAGGGCGCCCGGCGAAGCCCTGCTGCGATCTCCACTGCATCCGTCATCACGCCGTCGTGCTGCCAGATCTCTGACGACTTCTCCTCCCCCCTTGCTGGATCAAGAAGGAGGTGACGTTGCTGCACCGGACGTGTGTTGAACGCGGAGGTGCCGTCCGTTCGGCGCTAGATCATCGGTGACGAAGAACGCGAAGAGTACGACTACTTCATCCATGCTTCTTCGAAAGCTTCCGCTCGCAATCTCCATAACGGTATGTAGATGCACTCTTACTTGCTCGTTGCTAGATGTCTCCATAGTTGGATCTTGGTGAAAGCGTAGAATTTTTTTGAATTATGCTACGTTCCCCAATAGGCCATGCATCATGTCTTTCCATATTCACATGCTTCATGTTCATGCATCATGTAATTGAGCACTGCATGTTGATTGATTTTGTTTCGTTGTTGCATTGTTGTGTTTGGTTAGAGCCTGGTGACGATCTGGAGTACGAGGTTTCTACCGAGGTTGAGTGTGAGGAGCAAGGTTACGATCCCTCCGAGGATTCAACAGGCAAGATGACCTGACCCATATATCTTTACTATCTTTGCCTATTGCTAGATGTCTCGCTCTTTAGCTTATTGCCTCGATGCCTATGTCTGTTTGTCAGCCTCCTAATTGTTGCCATGAACCTCTCTAACCACCCAACCTAGCAAACCTTTGATTGGCTACGTAAGCTTCGCTCGGCCCCTCTTATAGCATTGTTAGTTGCAGGAGAAGATTCGAAGATCCGCTTCATGATGAAGTTATTGTTGGGATATCACAATATATAATCTGTTAAACTAAATCATCTATATACTTGGTAATGGGTGGAAGGCTAAGCCTCTGCTTGGTATTTTGTTCCACTCATGCCTCTCTAGGAATCGTTTAAACCGGTGTTATGTTCCTTGATTTTGCATCCCTAACACGGTTGGGGTTTATGCCCCCCCCCCTCGATAACCCGCTTAGCGCTAAAGCTTTTCCAGCAAGGCCCAACCTTGGTTTTACATTTGCCTAACAACTAAAACTTGCATAGGGAGTTATAAACCCTCTTTCTTAATCAACAACCCGGGCCAGTGCTCCACATGAGTGTTGGTCCAAACTGGGGGTCCTGCAGGGCCACCTTGGGGAACACGAGGACTGGTAAAAACCTGTAGTATCACCCATCCGGACGTGGCCTAAGACAAGATACGTGCGGCTACTATCAGGGTGTCGGCACGCCGGGAGGTCTTGCTGGATTAGTTTTACCTTAGTGGGAATATATTGAGCACGGGATTCCGAGAATACTCGGGTCTTCCCACCTTGGAGTTGCGACTGCGCAGATCGTGAGCTTGTGATGGGCTAAGTTGGGACACCCCTGCAGGGATTTGATCTTTTGAAAACCGTGCCCGCGGTTATGTGGCAGATGGGAATTTGTTAATATCCGGTTGTAGAAAACTTGACACTATGATCATAATCCACTACTAGCGTGAGTAACCGTGACGGTCGCTTTCTGAAGGGGTTCGAGAAGAGAACACGGTGGGGTTATGTTTGACGTGCTTAGACAGGATCACTTCATGATCACTTTGTCGATCGTTGGCACTTCTCTTCTCGCTCTAAACACGTAAGCTAGTGCTAGTGCAGCTGCAACCTGTTTTTAGCCTTGTTCCACACCCAAGGCTTTGATAGTATTGCTACCCGGGAACGGGATTGCTGAGTCCTCCGTGGCTCACAGATTCTACACAACACCAGATGCAGGTACCGTGGAGAACTACACATCTGGTGGTTCAAAGTTGTACGGGGAGTTCGATGAAGAATGTGGGCGATACTACGTGTCTTATCCAGAGGATCAGTAGGGCTCTTACTAGGATGTTATGATCGGGACCTTGTGTTATTTATTTATGGTATCTTTCATTTGGATCTTCGTCCGTAGCTGGACTCTGATGTTATTTGGATGATGAATGTTTATGTAATGCATTGTGTGACGTGGCGAGTGTAAGCCAACTACTCTTTTGCAATTTCACCCCTCTTTTACATGAGTTGTGCAAAGATACCATTCTTGAGATCATTCTAGAATGATATTATGCCTCTAAATCGTGCCCCGACTCATGGGAGGTATAATCTCATACTGGGCATTACAGATAGAGAGGGCAGCTGCACCCTGATACGCCACGGCGCTGTCCCTTCTCTCTCTCGTAGCCTTCTTCCTCTCCGTAGCGCTTAGCGAAGCTTTGCTGAGATTTCTCCACCACCACCGCCACCACGCCGTCATGCTGCCGGAGGACTCGAGCTACTACTTCACCATTGCTCGCTAGATCGAGAAGGTGAAGGCGTCATCAAGCCGTATGTGTGTTGAACGCGGAGGTGCCGTCCGTTCGGCACTAGATCGGAGTTCACGGGACGAATCATGATTGGATCGCGAAGACGTACCACTACATCAACCGCGTTCTTGAACGCTGATACGTCTCCAACGTATCTATAATGTTTTATTGTTCCATGCTATTATTTATGAAGTCTTGGATGTTTAATGGGCTTTATCATTCACTTTTATATCATTTTTGGGACTAACCTACTAACCCAAAGGCCCAGTCCAGATTGCTGTTTTTTGTTTCAGGGTTTTGCAGAAAAAGAATATCAAACGGAGTCCAAACGGAATGAAACCTTCGCGAGAGATATTTTTGGAGAAAATCATGTCCGGAAAGCTTGAGAACCACGTCAGAGGGTTGAGGAGCCGCCCTCGAGGGTGGGGGGCGCGCCCCCCTTCCCAGGGCGTGCACCCCTGCCTCGAGTGGCCCCCGGTGCCCTCCCTCTTCCTATATAAGTCCACGTACCCCAGAAACTCCGTGAACAGAGAGAAAACCCTAATTCCGCCGACGTAGCTTCTGTTCCCGTGGAGATCCCATCTTGGAGCTTGTTCCGGAGCTCCACCGGAGGGGGATTCATCACGGAGGCCTTCATCATCATCATCATCGCCCTCACCATGAGTTGTGAGTAGTTTACCACAGACCTTCGGGTCCATAGCTAGTATCTGGATGGCTTCTTCTCTCTCTTTGGATCTCAATAGAAAGTTCTCCTCGGTCTTCGAGGAGATCTATTCGATGTAATCTCTTTTTGCGGTGTGTTTGTCGAGATCCGATGAATTGTAAGTTTATGATCAATGTTATCTATGAAAGATATTTGGTTCTTCTCTGAACTTTTTATGTGTGCTCATAATATCCTTGCAAGTCTCTTCGAATTATTGGTTTGGTTTGGCCTACTAGATCTATAGTTCTTGCAATGGGAGAAGTGCTTGGCTTTGGGTTCAATCTTGCGGTGTCCTTTCCCAGTGACAGTAGGGGCAGCAAGGCACGTATTGTATTGTTGCCATCAAGGATAAAAAGATGGCGTTTACATCATATTGCTTGAGTTTATCCCTCTACATCATGTCATATGGCTTAAGGCGTTACTCTATTCTTATGAACTCAATACACTAGATGCATGCTGGATAGCGGTCGATGTGTGGAGTAATAGTAGTAGATGCAGGCAAGAGTCAGTCTACTTGTCTCGACGTGATGCCTATATACAATGATCATGCCTACATAGTCTCATAATTATTCGCTTTTCTATCAATTGCTCGACAGTAATTTGTTTACTCGCCGTAGAATATCGCTATCATGAGAGAAGCCATTAGAGAAAACTATGGCCCCCGGGTCTATTCTCAACATATCAATCTACATCTACTTTACTTTTACCGCTTTTATTTGCTGTTTTATTAAACAAAAAATACCAAAATTATCAACTATCATCTGAATCAGATCTCATTCTCGTAAGTGACCGTAAAGGGATTGACAACGCCTTATCGCGTTGGCTGCGAAGTTCTTATTTGTTTGTGCAGGTGCGAGGGACTGGCGCGTGGTCTCCTACTGGATTGATACCTTGGTTCTCAAAAACTGAGGGAAATACTTACGCTACTGTGTTGCATCTCCCTTTCCTCTTCGAGGGAATACAACGCAAGCTCAAGAGGTAGCAAACACTTCCTCTTAGCGATCTACAAGGGTATGTGGATCCAACTCTCCTCTCGTAGATGTGCATCTCCTAGATTGATTTTGGGTGTTCGTAGGAAAAAAATTTGTTTCCCATGCAACGTTACCCAACAGTGGTATCAGAGCTAGGTCTATGCGTAGATGACATCACAAGTAGAACACAAAGGAGTTTGTGGGCGTTGATATTCAGATTACTTCCTTCCCTAGTCTTATTTTGATTCAGCGGTATTGTGGGATGAAGCGGCTCGGACCAATTTTACATGTCCACGTACATGATATCGGTTCCATCAACAGACATGCAACTTGTTGCATAAAGATGGCTGACGGGTGTCTGTCTCTCCCACCTTAGTTGGATCGGATTCGACGAAGATGGTCCTTGTAGAAGGTTGAGTAGCAATTTGCATATCACCGTTGTGGCTTTGCGTTGGTAAGAATCGTTCTTGCTAGATACCCATAGCAGCCATGTAAAACATGCAACAACAAATTAGAGGACGTCTAACTTGTTTTTGTAGGGTATGTTGTGATATGATATGGCCAAAGACATGATGAGATATATTTGATATACGAGATGATCATGTTTTGTAATAATTTATCATTACTTGCATGTCGATGAATACGGCAACCGGCAGGAGCCATAAGGTTGTCTTTAATTATTGTATGACCTCCGTGTCAATCATTAAACGCTTTGTAATGCTTTACTTTATCGCTAAGCGGTAGCAATAGTAGTAGAAGCATGGTAGGCGTGACAACCCCGATGGCAGCACGATGATGGAGATCATGGTGTCATGCCGGTGACGATGGAGATCATGCCGGTTCTTTGGAGATGGAGATCAAAAGCACAAGATGAAGGCCATATCATGTCACTTATGATTTGCATGTGATGTTAATCCTTTTATGCATCTTATTTTGCTTAGGACGACGGTAGCATTATAAGGTGATGCCACACTAAAATTTCAAGATAAAAATGTGTTCTCCCCAAGTGTGCACCGTTGCGAAAGTTTGTCGTTTCGAAGAACCACGTGATTATCGGGTGTGATAGACTCTACATTCACATACAACGGGTGCAAGCCAGTTTTGCACATGCGGAACACTTGGGCTAAACTTGACGAGCCTAGCATATACAGACATGGCCTCGAGCACAAGAGACCGAAAGGTCGAACACGAGTCATATAGTAGATATGATCAACATGGAGATGTTCACCATTGAAACCACCTCATCTCACGTGATGATCGGACTTGGGTTGGTGAATTTGGATCGTGTTACACTTGGAGAACCGGAGGGATGTTGATTTGAGTGGGAGTTCTGAAGTAATAAGATTAATTGAACTCATTTATCATGAACAATAGTCTAAGTTGTATTTGCAAATTTATGTTATAGATCAATGGCTGGTGAAGTAGCTCCCCTGAATTTCAATGCATTCCTAGAGAAAGCTAAGCTGAAAGATGATGGAAGTAACTTTGTGGACTGGGCCCGTCATCTGAGGATTATCCTCACGGCTGCCCAAAAGGTTTATGTCCTTGATGCACTGCTTGGTACGCCACCCGCTCCCGCATCTGTGGACGTTATGAACGTCTAGCAGTCGCGTGTTGATGACTACTCAATAGTTTAGTGTGCCATGTTGTATGGCTTAGAACCGGGACTTCAAAGGCATTTTGAACGTCATGGAGCATATGAAATGTTCTGGAAGTTGAAGTTTATTTTTGTGAAAAATGCCCGGATCGAGAGGTATGAGACCTCCGATAAGTTCTACACCTGCAAAATGGAGAACACTTCTGTCAGTGAGCACATACTCAGAATGTCTGGGTACTACAACCGTCTGGCTGAGTTGGGAGTTGAGCTCCCACTTGAGGCGATCACTGACAAAGTTCTTCAATCGCTACCACCTAGCTACAAGAGCTTTGTGTTGAACTATAACATGCAAGGGATGAATAGGTCAGTCTCCGAGCTGTTCGTGATGCTGAAAGTCGCTGAGTCAGACATCCAGAAGGAGCATCAAGTGTTGATGGTCAATAAAACCATTAGTTTCAAGAAGAGCAAGGGAAAGAAGGGAAACTTCAAGAAAGGTGGCAAAGCAGTTGCCCCTCCCGTGAAGAAACCCAAGGCTGGACCCAAGCCAGAAACTGAGTGCTTCTATTGCAAGGGAACTGGCCACTAGAAGCGGAATTGCCCCAAGTATCTGGCTGACAAGAAGGGGGCCAACAAAGGTATATATGATATACATGTTATTGATGTTTACCTAACCAGCTCTCGTTGTAGTGCCTGGGTATTTGATACCGGTGCAGTTGCTCACATTTGCAACTCTAAACAGGAACTGCGGAATAGATGGAGGCCGGCGAAGGACGAAGTGACGATGCACGTGGGAAATGGTTCCAAGGTTGATGTGATCGCCGTCAGCACGCTCGCTCTTCGATTACCATCGGGATTAGTTATAGACCTAAATAATTGTTATTTAGTGCCTGCATTGAGCATGAACATTATATCTGGATCTTGTTTAATGCGAGACGGTTACTCATTTAAATCAGAGAATAGTGGTTGTTCTATTTATATGGGTAATATCTTTTATGGTCATGCACCCATTGTGAGGGGTTTATTCTTATTGAATCTCGATAGTGATGATACACATGTTCATAACATTGATGCGAGAAGATGTAGAGTTGATAATGATAGGACCACTTTCTTATGGCACTGCCGCCTAGGTCATATTGGTGTAAAGCGCATGAAGAAACTTCATGCTGATGGACTTTTGGAGTCTCTTGATTTTGAATCACTTGACACATGCGAGCCATGCCTCATGGGCAAGATGACAAAAATCCCGTTTTCCGGAACAATGGAACGGGCAAGTGACTTGTTGGAAATCATACATACTGATGTCTGCGGTCCGATGAGTATAGACGCGCGCGGTGGATATCGTTATTTCCTCACCTTCACCGATGATTTGAGTAGATATGGGTATATTTACTTAATGAAGCATAAGTCTGAAATGTTTGAAAAGTTCAAGCAATTTCAGAGTGAAGTCGAGAATCATTGTAACAAGAAGATTAAATTCCTACGATCCGATCAAGGGGGGAATATCTGAGTTATGAGTTTGGCAATCACTTAAGACAATGTGGAATTGTTTCACAGTTGACTCCACCTGGAACACCACAGCGTAATGGTGTGTCCGAACGTCATAATCGTACCTTATTGGATATGGTGCGTTCTATGATGTCTCTTGCCAATCTGCCACTATCGTTTTGGGCTTATGCATTAGAGACAGCTGCATTCACTTTAAATAGGGCACCATCTAAGTCCGTAGACATGACACTGTATGAACTATGGTTTGGCAAGAAACCTAAGTTGTCGTTTCTTAAGGTTTGGGGCTGCGATGCTTATGTCAAAAGGCTTCAGCCAGAAAAGCTCGAACCCAAAGCGGACAAATGCGTCTTCATAGGATACCCAAAGGAGACGGTTGGGTATACCTTCTATCTCAGATCCGAGGGCTGTTTGTCGCTAAGAAAGGGTCCTTTCTTGAGAAAGAGTTTCTCTCGAAAGAATTTAGTGGGAGGAAGATAGAACTTGATGAGGTTGCTGAACCTTCACTTCAACCAGATAGTAGCACGGTGCATAAAGAAGTTTTTCTGGCACCTACATCAGTTGAAGACGGAATTAATGATGGCGATCATGAACTTTTGGATCAAGTTAGTATCAAACCTCGTAGGTCGACGATGATACGTTCTGCTCCTGAGTGGTACGGTAACCCTGTCTTAGAGGTCATGTTGTTGGACAACGATGAACCTACGAGCTATGGAGAAGCGATGGTGGGCCTGGATTCCGACAAATGGTTAGAGGCCATGAAATCCGAGATGGGATCCATGTATGAAAACAAAGTATGGACTTTGGAAGTATTACCCGAAGGGTGAAAGGCCATTCAGAATAAATGGATCTTCAAGAAGAAGACGGACGCAGCCGGTAATGTCACTGGCCATAAAGCTTAACTTGTGGCAAAGGGGTTTTCACAAGTTTAAGGAGTTGACTACAATGAGACTTTCTCACCTGTAGCGATGCTTAAGTCCGCCAGAATCATGTTGGCAATAGCTGCATTTTTCGATTATAAAATCTGGCAGATGGATGTCAAAACATCGTTCCTTAATGGTTTCCTTAAGGAAGAGTTGTATATAATGCAACCAGAAGGTTTTGTCGATCCAGAGAATGCTGACAAAGTGTGCAAACTCCAGCGATCCATTTATGGACTGGTGCAAGCATCTTGGAGTTGGAATCTTCGCTTTGATGAGGTGCTCAAAGCTATTGGGTTTATACAAATTTTTGGAGAAGCTTGTATTTACAAGAAAGTGAGTGGGAGCTCTATAGCGTTTCTAATATTATATGTGGATGACATATTGCTGATTGGAAACAATATAGAACTTTTGGAAAACACGAAGGAATATTTGAACAAGAGTTTTTCAATGGAGGACCTAGGAGAAGCTGCTTTCATATTATGCATCAAAATCTATAGAGATAGATGGAGACGCTTAATAGGACTTTCACAAAGCACATACCTTAATAAGATTTTGAAGAAGTTCAAAATGGATCAGTCCAAGAAGGGGTTCTTGCCTGTTTTGCAAGGTGTGAAGTTGAGTAAGACTCAATGCCCAGCGACTACAGAGGATAGAGAAAAGATGAGTGTCATCCCCTATGCTTCAGCCATAGGCTCTATCATGTATACAATGTTGTGCACAAGACCAGATGCTAGCCTTGCCATTAGTATGGCGGCAAGGTTTCAAAGTAATCCTGGAATGGAGCACCGGACAGCGGTCAATAATATCCTTAAGTACTTGAAAATGACTAAGGAAATGTTTCTCGTTTATGGAGGTGATCAAGAGCTCGTCGTAAAGGGTTACGTCGATGCAAGCTTTGACACTGATCCTAATGACTCTAAGTCTCAAACCGGATACATATATATTCTTAATGGGGGAGCGGTAAGCTGGTGCAGTTCCAAGCAAAGCATGGTAGCTGATTCTACATGCGAAGCGGAGTACATAGCTGCCTCGGAGGCAGCGAAGGAAGCTGTTTGGATGAAGCAGTTCATGACAGATCTTGGAGTTCTGCCCAGTGCACTGGACCCAATGACTCTGTTCTGTGACAACACTAGTGCCATTGTTCTAGCCAAGGAACCAAGGTTTCACAAGAGGACTAGACACATAAAGCGACACTTCAATTCCATCCGCGATTCGATCAAGGAGGAGGACATAAACATTTGCAAAGTACACACAGATCTGAATGTTGCAGATCTGTTGACTAAACCTCTTCCACGGGCAAAACATGATCGACACCAGGACTGCATGGATGTTAGATTCATTACCATGTAATACTAGATTATTGACTCTAGCGCAAGTGGGAGACTGTTGGAAATATGCCCTAGAGGTAATAATAAATGGGTTATTATCATATTTCTTTATTCATGATAATCATTTATTATCCATGCTATAATTGTATTGATTGGATACTCAAATACATGTGTGGATGCATAGACGACAATATGTCCCTAGTTAGCCTCTATCGGACTAGCTCATTGATCAAAGATGGCTATGGTTTCCCAGCCATTGACATGAGTTGTCATTTGATAATGAGATCTTGTAGTTAATTGCTATATGGTTTATTTCGCGGAAGATTATTTGTTTAGATCCAATATTCTATTTAATACCCCTCTGATCCTGAGCATGAATATCATTTGTGAGTAGTTACCTTTGTTCTTGAGGCCACGAGAGAAGTCATGTTGCAAGCAATTATGTGAATTTGATATTCTTTCGATATTTTGATGATGTGTATGTCGTGATTCCCTTAGTGGTATTATGTGAACGTCGACTACATGACACTTCACCATCTTTGGACCTAAGGGAATGCATTGTGGAGTGGTTATTAGATGATGGGTTGCGAGAGCGACATAAACTTAAACCCTAGTTTATGTGATATTCTGTAAGGGGGCTGATTTGGATCGATATGTTTAATGCCATGGTTAGATTTTATCTTAATACTTTTCTCGTACTTGCGAATGCTTGCGAGGGGGTTAATCATAAGTGGGAGGTTTGTTCAAGTAAGAACAACACCCAAGCACCGGTCCACCCACATATCAAATTATCAAAGTAGCGAACGCGAATCAAACCAACATGATAAAAGTGACTAGACGAAATTCCCGCGTGCCCTTGAAAAGATCGAGAAGAGGGGTCTAGAGGAGGGGGGTGATTAAACACTTAACAAGCAAAGTTGGAAAATTTTAATTTCTACAAGTTAAGATTGAGTTTACCACATGTTAAAGCATTCACAATACATTTGAAATGCATGATACGAGTATAGGCAATGGAAAAGGTAAAGCATGCAATTTGCAAGAAAGTAAAGGGAGGGGATTGGAGTGTGCAAACACAATGGAGACGCGGAGTTTCTGGTGTGGTTCCGATAGGTGGAGCTATCGTACGTCCATGTTGATGGAGACTTCAACCCATGAAGGTAATGGCTATGCGAGTCCATGGATGGCTCCACCCACGAAGGGTCCACGAAGAAGCAACCCTGTCTATCCCACCATGGTCATCATCCACAAAGGACTTGCCTCACTCGGGTAGCTCTTCACGAAGTAGGAGATCTCATTGCCCTTACAAACTTCTTGGTCCAACCCCACAATGTGACGGAGGCTCCCAAGCGACACCTAATCAATCTAGGAGACACCACTCTCCAAAAGTTACTAAACGGTGTGTTCATGATGAACTCTTGCTCTTGTGCTTCAAATGATAGTCTCCCCAACACTCAACTCTTTCTCACATATTTGGATATGATGGAAGAATAATTGGAGTTGAAAGCAACTTGGGGAAGGCTAGAAATAAAGATTCTTGTGGTAGGATTGGAATGTCATGATCTCAGCACATGAGTAGGTGGTTCTCTCTCAGAGAATGAATGGTGGAAGTGTAGGCACGTTCTGATGGCTCTCTCACAGAATGAGAGGGGTGGAGGGGTACATATAGCCTCCACACAAAAATCCAACCATTACACACATTTGACTCAACTCGGTGAGACCAAACAGATGAACTCGGTGGCATCGATTGGTTCAAACAGGTGAACATTAGGAATCTCAGTGGGACCGTCTGGAACAACTCGGTGAGACTGATGTGCTAGGGCTTAGGGCAAACTTCATCTCGGTGGGACCGATTGAATCAACTCAGTGAGACCAAAGTGAATAATGGGTACACAAAGAGTCTGTCAAGCCAACTCGGTGGGACCGATTCCATGAACTCAATGAGACCAAAAAATATGCAACTAATCATAGAGCGCTAGCAAGGCCATCTCGGTGAGACCGAGATCCGTATCGGTCGGACCGATTTGTTAGGGTTTCTGGCAACGACTATATAGAAAGAACTCGGTGGGTCCGGGTAGGAAATATCGGAGTGGCCGAGTTTGGAATTAGGGTTTGGATATATTTGGATGGAGAGAGTGGCTAAGGGTTTTGGAGTAATATCACTAAGCACCTGAACAACTAGATCATTAAGCAACACCTCATCCCCTTTTAATAGTATTGGCTTTCCTATGGACTCAATGTGATCTTGGATCACTAAAATATAAATGAAGAGTCTTGAGTTTTTTCCAATCCTTGTCCTTAGCATTTTGAGGGGTCCACTTCTCTAATCCATGCCATGCCACTATTGAACTTTTCCTGAAATATACTAGGTAAAACTATTAGTCCAGCAAGAGATATGTTGATATTAATTACCAAAATAACCCAGGGAGCACTTGTGCTTTCAATCTCCCACCTTTTGGTAATTGATGGCAACATACATCAAATCTTCAAGTGAATGATTCAAAGATAAGTGATTAAAGCTTTGTAAAGACATGTAACTAGCATGAGCCCCCCCTACATGTATGCACTCATATAATGATGGAATTTGAGCAACATGAGAATGCATGCCATAACAGACCAGGCAATGAGTTACATGTATCTTGGCCATATGCATCAGAGTGAAAATAACGTGACATGTATTTTCACATGCATGGTTCTCTCTTGCAAACAATATGTGCAAAACCAGGAGGTCACCATGCACATGAGAGTGATGCATGTACTTACCTTATGGTCTTTGAGGTGAATCTTGAAGAAGTAAACTTGGGAAAATAAGGTTAGATAACACAATAAAACTTCAAACAAGAAAGATTTCATGAACCATAAGATTTCCAAGACTGGGATGACATGCAATAGGTGAGTACCATGGGGTGAGTACTACTTTAAGATATATACATGTCCCCAAGGGCTTAAAGATTTGCAATAAGATATGCAGATTTTTCTCCCCTTAAACATGTATTCTTTCTCCCCCTGAATCTTTCATTTAATATTCGGAGAAGATAGGGTGAGATAAAATCAGAGCAACAAGTATGTCAAATAGTGCAAAAGATATTGCAGGACTTGCCAAATGCTGACATGGCTTTTCCCTCTTAAAGTCATGTGACTTCTCTCCTCTTAAAACATTGCATCTTATTCTCAACAGAGCTTTCTCTCCCCCTTATGCTTAAGCTTTGATGTTCTCTCACTCTCACCCTTTGACATGAATTTCCAAGAAGGGCTCTTCAGGGATATGAGTCGGGTGAGAATGGTCCTCGAGAGACACAATCAAGGCAGAATACAACTCAAGATGCAGTCAGAGGAATAGAATCATTGAGTGGAGCTGAAGAAAATATGCTATGGAAGATGTCAAACAGTTTTATTAGTAGTGAAATCAGTGGCACCGAGTTATATCAGTCGGTGACACCGAGATGAGGCAGTCATAGACCAAGCAAATCGGTGAGACCGAGGCAGTTCATATCGGTAGCACCGATGAGCTGTGTACAAGTAGGACTTGTGCTTCGGTCTGGCCGATGGGTGTGACTCGGTGAAACCGAGATTACTAGAGAGGAAACAGTTTGGCAACTCAGCTCACTAGACAAATGAAACCTCACAAGGATTTTCAAAGAATTTGCATAAGGATTTGCAATGAATTAGGTAAAAACGTCAAATCAGCAAAGAAAGAGAAACAAAGAGAATCTAGAAGAAGTTTTTTTGATTTAGGAGAGAGAAACACAATAGAAGGAAAACAAAGAAAATGCAAGACAATAGAAATAAACACTAGAGAACTTCATATAGAGATGGTCGGCAACATAGTCACCTATGTTACAGTATATTGACTTAGGAGTCAAGTGAAGCACTTGACCATAGGTCATACTCGTCATTTAAGCTCAAAATGGGGTTGCCATTTTACATTTAAGCGTCTTGATGTATTCACTGTTGGGAAATGTTGCAAGGAAAACAAAAAATTATAGGTGCACGCAATATCTATCCATGGAGATGCATACCGACGAGAGGGGAGAGCGTGTCTACGTACCCTTGTAGACCGTAAGCGGAAGCATTTATAACGCGGTTGATGTAGCTGAACTTCTTTGCGATCCGAACGTACGCCGCCTCCGCGTTCAGCACACGTTCAGCTCAGTGACGTCCTTGCCTTCTTGATCCAGCAAGACGGGCGAAGTAGTAGATGAGTTCCCGAAGCATGATGGCGTGGTGATGGCGATGCTATCTCCGCAGGGCTTTGCCTAAGCACTATGAAAATAGGACCGAGGGACAAAATTGTGGAGAGGGGTGCCGCACACGGCTAAGATAATGTCGTGGGGTTGTATGGCGCACCCTCGCTCGTATACAAAGAGAGAGAGAGAGGGGGGAGAGGCAACCCCTAGGACGCGCCAAGTGGCCGTTGGCCGCCCTAGGGCGCCTGCCTAGTTGCCCCCTTACCATATTTGGTCATGGGAGGAGGAAAGGGAGCTGGCTGCCTTAGGGCGCCTCCCCTTTCATTCCCTTCCTTCTTTGGTGCGTGGGAAGAGGGTGGAGGGGCGTAGTGTGCTCTTCCCCTTTTGGCCCATAAGGCCCAAAAACCTCCCGGGGGCCTCCCGGAACCCCTTCTGGCACTCCGCTATATTCCGAAACCTTTAGGGTGTCCAAATATCATCATCCTATATATCAATCTTTACCTCTAGACCATTCCCGAGCTCCTCGTCATGTCCGTGATCTCATCTGGGACTCCGAACAACACTCGGTCACCAAATGACATAACTCATATAACACTATATCGTCAACGAACGTTAAGCGTGCGGACCCTGCGGGTTCGAGAACTATGTAGATATGACTGAGACACTTGTCCGTTCAATAACCAATAGCGGAACCTGGATGCCCATATTGGTTCCTACATATTCTACAAAGATCTTTATCGGTTGAACCGTTATGACAACATACATAATTCCTTTTGTCCGTCGGTATGTTACTTGCCCGAGATTCGATCGTCGGTATCTCCATACCTAGTTCAATCTCGTTAACAACAAGTCTCTTTAATCGTTCCGTAATACATCATGTCATAACTAAATCCTTAGTCATTTGTTTGCAAGCTTCTTGTGATGTGTATTACCGAGAGGGTCCAGAGATACCTCTCCGATACACGGAGTGACAAATCCTAATCTCGATCCATGCCAACTCAACAGACACCTTCAAAAATACGTGTAGAGCATCTTCATGATCACCCAATTATGTTGTGACGTTTGATAGCACACAAGGTATTCTTGCGGTATCCTAGAGTTGCATGATCTCATAGTTGAAGGAATATGTATTTGACATTAAGAAAGCAATATCAATAAACTGTACGATCAAATGCTAAGCTAACGGATGGGTCTTGTCCATCACATCATTCTCCTAATGATGTGATCCCGTTATCAAATGACAACTCATGTCTATGATTAGGAAACCTTAACCATGTTTGATCAATGAGCTAGTCTAGTACTGGCTCACTAGGGACAATGTATTTGTGTATGTATCCACACATGTATTTAAGTTTCCGATCGATACAATTCTAGCATGAATAATAAATCTTTATCATGATTAAGGAAATATAATAATAACCTTTTTATTATTGCCTCTAGGCCATATTTCCACTAGTCTCCCACTTGCACTAGAGTCAATAATCTAGTTCACATTGCCATGTGATTAACACCCATAGTTCACATCGCCATGTGATTAATACCCAAAAAGTTTACTAGAGTCAATAATCTAGTTCACATCACCATGTGATTAACACCCATAGTTCACATCACCATGTGATTAATACCCAAAGAGTTTACTAGAGTTAATAATCTAGTTCACATCGCCATGTGATTAACACTCAAAGAGTTCTAAGGTATGATCATGTTTTGCTTGTGAGAGAGGTTTTAGTCAACGAGTCTGCAACATTCAGATCCGTGTGTACTTCATAAATTTCTATGTCTATACAGCTCTGCATAGAGCTACTCTAGCTAATTGCTCCTACATTCAATACGCATCCAGATTGATACCCAGAGTCATCTGGATTAGTGTCAAAGCTTGCATCGGCGTAACCCTTTACGACAAACTCTTTATCACTTCCATAACTGAGAAACTCTTCCTTATTCCTCTAAAAATAATTTTGACCATTGTCCAGTGATCCACTCCTGGATCACACTTGTACCCCCTTGCCAGACATGTGGCAAGGCACACATTAGGTCTGGTACACAACATGGCATGCTTTATAGAACCTATGGCTGAGGCACGGGGAATGACTTTCATTCTCTTTCTATTTTCCTGTCATGGTTGGGCTTTGAGTCTTACTCAACTTCATACCTTACAACTCAGGCAATAACTCCTTCTTTGACTGATCCATTTTGAACTCCTTCAAAATCTTATCAAGGTATGTACTCATCAAAATTCTTATCAAGCATCTTGATCTATCTCTATAGATCTTGATGCCCAATATGTAAGTAGCTTCACCGAGGTCTTTCATTGAATAATTCTTATTCAAATACCCTTTTATGCTATCAAGAAATTCTATATCATTTCCTATCAACAATATGTCATCCACCTATAATATCAGAAATGCTACAGAGCTCCCACTCACTTTCTTGTAAATATAGGCTTCACCGTAAGTCCGTATAAAACCATATGCCTTGATCACCTCCTCAAAGCATATATTCCAACTCCGAGATGCTTGCACTAGTCCATAGATGGATTACTGGAGCTTGCACACTTTGTTAGCACCTTTAGGATCGACAAAACTTTTTTTGATCATATACAATTGACTATGTTCATGATAAATTTTAGTTCAGTTAATCAAATTACTAAAGAGCCCCCACTTAAATTAACATCCCTGAAGTTATCTAAGTGATACATGATCCAAATCAACTAACCATGTCAGATCATCACGTGAGATGGGGTAGTCATCAATGGTGAACATCTATATGTTGACCATATATACTATATGACTCATGTTCAACCTTTCAGTCTCCAGTGTTCCGAGAACATGTCTGTACATGCTAGGCTCGTCAAGTTTAACCCGAGTATTCCACGTCTGTAAATCTGGCTTACACCCGTTGTATGTGAACGTAGAGTCTATCACACCCGGTCATCACTAGGTGCTTCGAAATGATGAACTTTAGCAATGGTGCATACTCGGGGAGAACACTTTTATCTTGAAATTTAGTGAAGGGATCATCTTATAATGCTACCGCCGTTCTGAGCAAAATAAGATGCATAAAGGATAAACATCACATGCAATCAAAGTATGTGACATGATATGGCCATCATCATCTCGTGCTTTTGATCTCCATCTCCAAAGCATCGTCATGATCTCCATCGTTACCGGCTCGACACCTTGATCTCCATCGGTGCGTCTTGGTCGTCTCGCCAACTATTCCTTCTACAACTATTGCTAACTCATAGCGATAAAGTAAAGCAATTACATGGCGCTTGCATTTTATACAATAATTAAGAGACAACCATAAGGCTCCGGACGGTTGTAGATATTACAAAACATGATCATCTCATACAATAATGTATAACTCATCATGTCTTGACCATATCACATCACAACATGCCCTGCAAAAACAAGTTAGATGTCCTCTACTTTGTTGTTGCAAGTTTTACGTGGCTGCTACGTGCTTCTAACGAGAACAATTCTTACCTACGGCACAAAACCACAATGGTGATTTATCAAGTTTGCTGTTTTAACCTTCTTCAAGGACCGACCGTAGTCAAATTCGATTCAACTAAAGTAGGAGAGACAGACACCCGCCAGCCACCTTTATGCAAAACAAGTTGCATGTCTGTCGGTGGAACCGGTCTCATGTACGTGGACATGTAAGGTTGGTCTGGGCCGCTTCATCTTACATTACCATCGAATCAAAATAAGACGTTGGTGGTAAGCAGTATGACCATCGCTGCCCACAACTCTTTGTGTTCTACTCGTGCATATCATCTACGCATAGACGTGGTTCTTGATGCCACTGTTGGGAAATGTTGCATGGAAAACAAAAAAAAATCTACGCATACGTAAGATCTATCCGTGGAGATGCATAGCAACGAGAGGGGAGAATGTGTCTATGTACCCTTGTAGACCGTAAGTGGAAGCGTTTATAACACGGTTGATGTAGTCGAACTTCTTCGCGATCCAACCGATCAAGTACCGAACGTACGACACCGTGTTCAGCACACGTTCAGCTCGGTGACGTCCTCACCTTCTTGATCTAGCCAGACAGGCGAAGTAGTAGATGCGTTCCGGCAACACGACAGAGTGATGGTGGTGATGGTGATGCTATCTCCCCAGGGCTTCACCTAAGCACTACGAAAATATGACCGAGGGACAAAACTGTGGAGAGGGGCGCCGCACACGGCTAAGATAATGTCGTGGGGTTGTGTGGCGTCCCCTCCCTCATAGATGAAAGCAATAGCAATAAATTGTATGAGCAAATGCTAAGCTAACGGATGGGTCTTGTCCATCACATCATTCTCCTAATGATGTGATCCCGTTATCAAATGACAACTCATGTCTATAGTTAGGAAACCTTAACCATCTTTGATCAACGAGCTAGTCTAGTAGAGGCTCACTAGGGACACTGTATTTGTTTATGTATCCACACATGTATTTAAGTTTCCGATTGATACAATTCTAGCATGAATAATAAACATTTATCATGATTAAGGAAGTATAACAATAACCATTTCATTATTGCCTCTAGGGCATATTTCCATCATTCACATCTTTTTGAGTTGCTTTAACTCATGTCTTGGAGTGAAGCTTGTCTAAGATGGAATGACATACCTTGGGTTGTTTTTGATCTTGATCATGTAGTTGAACTTGTTGTGGATACTCAATGTTGATTGAGTCCATCAAGAGTTGGAGTCAAAGTTCATCTTCCTACATGGGTTAGTTTTGCAAGGAATAACACTTGTGTATCCAAATTGACAAGAGTTAAGTTCATCATATAAATGTTGTCAAAGGATATGTTGAGTTGATCCATGGTTCCTTGATATCCACAACCAAAGCACAAATACTTGGTGATGTAGAGATTTCTCAAGATGTGATTGATATGCAATCTCATAGATTTGGGGCTCATCCAAATACCTGGAAGAGTTAGATAGCAGGCAAGGGTGCAAATACATATCCAAGACATATGATCATCATCATAAGATAAATATCAAGGATTAGTCACAAAGGCTCATGATGAGGACATCACTAACAAGGTTACACCCACAGCCCCAACTGACACATATACAGGACCAATTACTAGAGCTCGCGCACGCCAATTAAATTACCAGGTACTTTCGTTTCTTGGTAATGATTCTAATGTTCATGAGAATATGATGCTGACTAAATTGGATATTTGTATTGCTTACAAATGAAGGGCCTAGCTTGGACAAGAAGGATGAACATTGGAGCAAGATCAAGCATGGAGATGATGGCATGCGCAAGGGGAACAAGAACGGAGTTACAAGTGATGATTTCAGGACTTTGAAGCCACCATAATGAGTGCGTGAAGCCTTGGACGAAATATATAAGATGCCACTTCATAAATTTCGTCCAGAGGCTATTATAGGTGCTGCATCACCTTATTATTGGGCCAGACCCATGTAATTTCGAAATACTTGAGTGTAGGCTGTTTTCAGAGTCTGTATGTGTGGGGAAACAAGAGTTAGGGTTGGTTTCGGACCCCTCCTCCAAGGGCCACGAAATTCCCCCCTCTTCCCCCATATATACAACCCTTAGGGCGTAATTTAGACTTTGGGTTTTGTTTAGATTAAAGTTCGCCATAGCTGCAACTTCGCGTACTTCGTTTGTGTTCAACGATGCTACCTCTTCAGCTTGCGTTGTATTCCCTTGAAGAGGAAAGGGAGATGCAGCACAGTAGCGTAAGTATTTCCCTCATTTTTTGAGAACCAAGGTATCAATCCAGTAGGAGACCACGCGCGAGTCCCTCGCACCTGCACAAACAAATAAGAACTTCACAGCCAACACGATAAGGGGATGTCAATCCCCTTACGGTCACTTACGAGAGTGAGATCTCATAGAGATGATAATTATATTTTTGGTATTTTTGGTTTAATAAAACATCAAATAAAAGCGCTAAAAGTAAAGTAGATGTAGATTGATATGTTGAGAATAGACCCGGGGGCCATAGTTTTCTCTAGTTGCTTCTCTCATGATAGCGGTATTCTACGGTGGGTAAACAAATTACTATCGAGCAATTGATAGAAAAGCGAATAATTATGAGACTATCTAGGCATGATCATTGTATATAGGCATCACGCCCGAGACAAGTAGACCGACTCCTGACTGCATCTACTACTATTACTCCACACATCGACTGCTATCCAGCATGCATCTAGTGTATTGAGTTCATAAGAACAGAGTAACGCCTTAAGCAAGATGACATGATGTAGAGGGATAAACTCAAGCAATATGATGTAAACCCCATCTTTTTATCCTCGATGGCAACAATACAATACGTGCCTTGCTGCCCCTACTGTCACTGGGAAAGGACACCACAAGATTGAACCCAAAGCCAAGCACTTCTCCCATTGCAAGAACTATAGATCTAGCAGGCCAAACCAAACTAATAATTTGAAGAGACTTGCAAGGATATTATGAGCAAACATAAAAAGTTCAGAGAAGAACCAAATACCTTTCATAAATAACCTTGATCATAATTCACAATTCATCGGATCTCGACAAACACACTGCAAAAAGAGATTACATCGAATAGATCTCCTCGAAAACCGAGAACTTTGTATTGAGATCCAGAGAGAGAGAAGAAGCCATCTAGATACTAGCTATGGACCCGAAGGTTTGAGGTAAACTACTCACAACTCATGGTGAGGGCGATGATGATGATGATGATGAAGGCCTCCGTGATGGATCCCCCTCCTGGAACAGGCTCCAAGATGGGATCTCCACGGGAACAGAAGCTATGGCGGTGGAATTAGGGTTTTCTCTCTGCGTATGGAGTTTCTGGGGTACATAGGTATATATAGGAAGAAGGAGGGCACCGGGGGCCGTGTGGGCCAGCCTCGAGGCAGGGGGCGCGCCCTGGGAAGGGGGCCGCGCCCCCCACCCTCGAGGGTAGCCCAGCTGTCCCCTGACTTGGTCCTGACGCTTTCCGTGCGTGATTTCCTCCAAAAATATCTCTCACGAAGGTTTCATTCCGTTTGGACTCCGTTTGATATTCCTTTTCTGCAAAACCTTGAAATAGGCAAAAAACAACAATCTGTACTAGGCCTTTGGGTTAGTAGGTTAGTCCCAAAAATGATATAAAAGTGAATGATAAAGCCAATTAAACATCCAAGACTTCATAAATAATAGCATGGAACAATAAAAAATTATAGATACGTTGGAGACGTATGAAGCATCCCCAAGCTTAATTCCTGCTCGTCCTCGAGCAGGTAAATGATAAAGAAAGAATTTTTGATGTGGAATGCTAACCAATATAGTGTTTCAATGTAATTCTCTTAATTGTGGCATGAATATTCAGATCTGCAAGATTCAAGATAAGAGTCTATATTGACATAAGAAATAATAATACTTCAAGCAATACTAACAAAGCAATCATGTCTTCTCAAAATACTATGGCTAAAGAAAGTTATCCCTACAAAATTATATAGTGTTGGCTATGCTCCCTTGTTATCACACTAAATATTCATATCATGCACAATCCCGATTTCAGCCAAGCATTTGTTTTCATACTCTATCTTTTCAAACCTTTCAACTTTCACGCAATACATGAGCGTGAGCCATGGACATAGCACTATGGGTGGAATAGAGGTGGTTGTGGAGAAGACAAAAAGGAGGGAGATAGTCTCACATCGACTAGGCATATCAACGGGCTATTGAGATGCCCATTAATAGATATCAATGTGAGTGAGTAGGGATTGCCATGCAACAGATGCACTAGAGCTAAATATGAATGAAAGCTCAACAAAAGGAACTAGTGGGGGTGCATCCAACTTGCTTGCTCATGAAGACCTAGGGCATTTGAGGAAGCCCATCGTTGGAATATACAAGCCAAGTTCTATAATTAAAATTCCCACTAGTATATGAAAGTGTCTAAACATGAGACTCTCTACAATGAAGAACATGGTGCTACTTTGAAGCACAAGTGTGGAAAAAGATAGTAGCAATTGTCCCTTCTTCTTTTTTTGGGCCTTTTTTTTTCTTTTGGCCTTTCTATTCTTTTTTCTTTTTATTGCGGAGGGGCTTTCTAGATTTAGCCTTTCCTCCCATGGGACAATGCTCTAATAATGATGATCATCACACTTTCATTACAACTCGATACTACAACAACAAAGTATGACTCTATATGAATGCCTCCGGCGGTGTACCGGTATGTGCAATGACACAAGAGTGACATGTATAAAAATTATGCATGGTGGCTTTGCCACAAATACAATGTCAACTACATGATCATGCAATGGCAATATGATAATATGATGCGTGTCATATGAACGGAACGGTGGAAAGTTGCATGGCAATATATCTCCGAATGGCTATGGAAATGCCATGATAGGTAGGTATGGTAGCTGTTTTGAGGAATAATATGGTGGCTGTTTTTAGGAAGGATATATAGTGGGTTTATGGCACCGACGAAAGTTGCGCGGTACAAGAGAGGCTAACAATGGTGGAAGGGTGAGAGTGTGTATAATCCATGGACTCAACATTAGTCATAAGAACTCATATACTTATTGCAAAAATCTACGAGTCATCAAAACAAAGCAATCAACGCATGCTCCTAGGGGGGAGGTTGGTAGGAGTTAACCATCGCGCGCCCCCGACCTCCACACAAAGGTTGACACTCTACAAATACCTCATGCTTTAACTTAGTCACACAACGGTTCACCATACGTGCATGATACGGGAATCACTAACCTTAACACAAGCATTTCTCAATTTCACAATAACTTCACTAGCATGACTCTAATATCACTATCCTCATGTTCTCAAAACAATTATCAAGCATCCAACATCTCATTCTATTCAATGCACTTGAAGTGATTTTTTTTACTACATTGACATTGGATGTTTATCATGTGAAGACTAGTTTCTTTAGCCTAAACACATTACCATGCTGTTATAATAGACTCTCAAATAGATATAAGTGAAGCATGAGAGTTCAACAATTTCTACAAAATATTACCACCACCGTGCTCTAAAAGGTAAAAGTGAAGCACTAGAGCAAAAACTATTCAACTCAAAAGATATAAGTGAAGCACATAGAGTGTTCTAATAATTTCTAGGGCATATTTAACTCTCTCAAATAGGTGTGTCCAGCAAGGATGATTGTGGCAAACTAACAAGCAAAGACTCAAATTATACAAGACGCTCCAAGCAAAACACATAGCATGTTGCGAATAAAAATATAGCCCCAAGTATAGTTACCGATGGATGAAGACGAAAGAGGGGATGCCTTCCCGGGGCATCCCCAAGCTTAGGATTTTGATTATCTTGATTTTACTTGGGGTGCCATGGGCATCCCCAAGCTTGGGCCTTTGCTACTCCTTGTTCCATAGTCCATCAAAGCAATACTCAAAACTCGAAAACTTCACAACACAAAACTTAGACAAAAATTCTCGTGAGCTCCGTTAGTAAGAGAAAGCAAACCACTACTCAAAGGTACAGCAAGGAATTCATTCTTTGTTTATATTGGTGTTAAACCTACTGTACTTCAAGTTCTCTATGGTTCAAATCCTCAAATATTACTCATAAATGCATCGGAATAAGCAAACAACACACGAAAAACAGAATCTGTCAAAAACAGAACAGTCTGTAGTAATCTGCAGGGTTCGCCTACTTATGGAACTCCAAAAAATTCAAACTAAATTGTTAAATTTGAGCAATTTTCCTACCAATCAGCATAAAAAAGAATTGACTAAAAATCACGATCCAGTAAAATCTGAATACTACTTTAGCGAGCGCTAACAATTCTGTTTTTTCACAGCAAGATCAAATAAACCTCACACAAGTCTTACCAAAGGTTCTACTTGGCACAAACACTAAACAAAACATGAAACCACATCTAAAAAGAGGCTAGATGCAATATTTATTCCCTAACAGCAACAAAAAAAAATTGGGTTGCCTCCCAACAAGCGCTATCATTTTACGCCCATAGCTAGGCATGACACAAGATAATTCTAGGTATTGCCATCTTTGGAAGGCAATCCATAAGTGGCTCTCATGATAGATTCATATGGTAATTTGATTTTCTTTCTAGGAAAGTGTTCCACGCCTTTCCTTAACGGAAATTGGAATCTAATATTTCCTTCCTTCATATCAATAATTGCACCGATCGTTCTAAGGAAAGGTCTACCAAGAATAATAGGACATGAAGGACTGCAATTTATATCAAGAACAATGAAATCTACGGGTACATAATTCCTATTGGCAACAATAAGAACATCATTAATTCTTCCCATAGGCTTCTTAATAGTGGAATCCGCCAGATGCAAATTTAAAGAACAATCATCAAGTTCATGGAACCCTAGCAAATCACACAAAGTTTTTGGGATAGTGGAGACACTTGCACCCAAATCATTCAAAGCATAGCATTCATGATCTTTTATTTTATTTTTATAGTAGGTTTCCACTCATCATAAAGCTTTCTAGGTATAGAAACTCCCAACTCAAGTTTTTCTTCATAAGATTGCATCAAAGCATCAACTATATGTTTAGTGAAAGCTTTATTTTGACTATAAGCATGCGGAGAATTTAGCACGGATTGCAACAAGGAAATACAATCAATCAACATAATTAAATCCCTTGAAATCCAAAGTAGTGGGTTCATCACTATGCAAAGTTTTAATCTCTTCACTCCCACTTTTAGCAATTTTAGCATCAAGATATAAAAACTCCGAATTATTGGGACACCTTAAAGCAGAATCATCTCCAATCCTATTCTCATCAAGATTAATACTAGAAAACAAGGATCTAAGAGGAGACACATCAATAACTTTCAGATCTTCATCTTTATTTTCACATAACTAGAAGAACACGATTTAATATAATCTTATCTTTTAGCACGCATTCTAGCGGTTCTTTCTTTGCATTCATCAATGGAAATTCTCATGTCTTTGAGAGACTCATTGATATCATGCTTAGGTGGGATAGATCTAAGTTTCAAAGAATCAACATCAAGAGTAATTTTATCAACACTTCTAGCCAATTCATCAACTTTAAGAAATTTCTCTTCAAGCATAGCATTGAAATTCTTTTGCGAGATCATAAACTCCTTAACACTAGTTTCAAATTCAGAAGGCATCTTTCCATAAGAGTTGTTGTAGGAATTACCAAAATTATTAGAGGAATTACTAGGAAAAGGCCTAGGATTAAAATGACCTCTATAAGCATTGTTACCAAAATTATTCCTACCAACAAAATTCACATCCAAAGATTCATTGTTATTCTCAATCAAAGTGGACAAGGGCGTATCATTAGGATCAAAAGAAGCACTCTTAGCAGCAAACAATTTCATAAGTTCATCCATCTTTCCACTCAGAACACTAATTTCTTCGATAGCATGCACTTTTTTACTAGTAGATCGTTCGGTGTGCCATTGAGAATAATTAACCATAATATTATCTAGGAGTTTGGTAGCTTCTCCTAAGGTAGTTTCCAAGAAAGTGCCACCGGCGGCCGAATCTAAAAGATTTCTAGAAGCAAAATTCAAGCCAGCATAAAAGTTCTGAATAATCATCCATAGATTCAAACCATGTGTAGGGAAGTTACGTATCATCAATTTCATTCTCTCCCAAGCTTGTGCAACATGCTCATGATCTAGTTGCTTAAAATTCATAATATCGTTTCTAAGATAGATGATCTTAGCAGGAGGGAAATACTTAGAGATAAAAGCATCTTTGCACTTATTCCACGAATCAATACTATTTCTAGGCAAAGAGGAAAACCAAGTTTCAGCACGATCTCTAAGTGAAAACGGAAATAACTTCAATTTAACAATATCGTTATCCGTATCCCTTTTCTTTTGCATATCACACAAATCAACAAAGTTGTTTAGATGGGTAGCGACATCTTCACTAGGAAGGCCGGAGAATTGATCTTTCATGACAAGATTCAACAAAGCAGCATTGATCTCACAAGATTCAGCATCGGTAATAGAAGCAATTGGAGTGCTAATAAAATCATTGTTGTTGGTATTGGAAAAGTCACACAATTTGGTATTATTCCGAGCCATAGTGACAAGCAAGCAATCCAACACACACAAGCGAACAAGAAGCAAGCGAACGAAAAACACACGGCGGAAGAAGGGCAAATAAAACGGCAAGGGTGAAGCGGGGGAGAGGAAAACGAGAGGCAAATAAATGTAATGCGAAGGATAAGGGTTTGTGATAGGTACTTGGTGTATGACTTTTGCGTAAGCCTCGACAACGGCGCCAGAAATTCTTCTTGCCACCTCTTGAGCTTGCGTTGTATTCCCTCGAGGAGGAAAGGGAGATGCAGCACAGTAGCGTAAGTATTTCCCTCAGTTTTTGAGAACCAAGGTATCAATCTAGTAGGAGACCTTGCGCGAGTCCCTCGCACCTGCACAAATAAATAAGAACTTCGCAGCCAACGCGATAAGGGGTTGTCAATCCCTTTACGGTCACTTACGAGAGTGAGATCTGATAGAGATGATAATTATATTTTTGGTATTTTTGGTTTAATAAAACAGCAAATAAAAGCGGTAAAATTAAAATAGATGTAGATTGATATGTTGAGAATAGACCCGGGGGCCATAGTTTTCCCTAGTGGCTTCTCTCATGATAGCGGTATTCTACGGCGGGTAAACAAATTACTGTCGAGCAATTGATAGAAAAGCGAATAATTATGAGACTATCTAGGCATGATCATTGTATATAGACATCACGTCCGAGACAAGTAGACCGACTCCTGCCTACATCTACTACTATTACTCCACACATCGACCGCTATCCAGCATGCATCTAGTGTATTGAGTTCATAAGAAAAGAGTAACGCCTTAAGCAAGATGACATGATGTAGAGGGATAAACTCAAGCAATATGATGTAAACCCCATCTTTTTATCCTCAATGACAACAATACAATACGTGCCTTGCTTCCCCTACTGTCACTGGGAAAGGACACCACAAGATTGAACCCAAAGCCAAGCACTTCTACCATTGCAAGAACTATAGATCTAGTAGGCCAAACCAAACCAATAATTCGAAGAGACTTGCAAGGATATTATGAGCACAGATAAAAAGTTCAGAGAAGAACCAAATATCCTTCATAGATAACCTTGATCATAAACTCACAATTCATCGGATCTCGACAAACACACCGCAAAAAGAGATTACATCGAATAGATCTCCTCGAAGACCAAGGAGAACTTTGTATTGAGATCCAGAGAGAGAGAAGAAGCCATCTAGATACTAGATATGGACCCGAAGGTCTGAGGTAAACTACTCACAACTCATGGTGAGGGCGATGATGATGATGATGAAGGCCTCCGTGATGGATCCCCCTCCCGGAACAGGCTCCAAGATGGGATCTCCATGGGAACAGAAGCTACGGCGGTGGAATTAGGGTTTTCTCTCTGCGTATGGAGTTTCCGGGGTACGTAGGTATATATAGGAAGAAGGAGGGCACCGGGGGCCATGTGGGCCAGCCTCGAGGCAGGGGGCGCGCCCGGGGAAGGGGGGCGTGCCCCCCACCCTCAAGGGCAGCCCAGCTATCCCCTGACTTGGTCCTGACGCTTTCCGTGCGTGATTTCCTCCAAAAATATCTCTCGCGAAGGTTTCATTCCGTTTGGACTCCGTTTGATATTCCTTTTTTGCAAAACCCTGAAATAGGCAAAAAACAACAATCTGGACTGGGCCTTTGGGTTAGTAGGTTAGTCCCAAAAATGATATAAAAGTGAATGAATAAGCCCATTAAACATCCAAAACTTCATAAATAATAGCATGGAACAATAAAAAATTATAGATACGTTAGAGACGTATCAAACGACCAGACAAAGTTGTCACAGAACCCCACCTTGATAAATAAAGCTTTCTTCTTATAATCGCAATATCCATATTGAAATCTTAGTTTCTTGCCTGTTCTTCGTTTACTTGCAGGAAATAGACCCTCGTGGTCAGGTTGATCGTGCTCCGGTATGGTCAATAACCTCTCGGTGTTGGTTTAGCGATTGCTAAGGCGCGACGTCCTCGCACGTTTGTAGTCGGATCGTCAAAGTCCACTCCACCAAAAACGATAGCCACCATCTCATCGAAAGACGGGGCACCTTTGCCTCTATCAAGTGGTATCAGATTTCCAGGTTGCTCGGTGAGATTTTACAGTTTTTCGTAGATTAGATCGAGTCTGTTCTTCATACCTACAGTCCATGAAAAAGCCAAAAAAATAGGGTTAGTTCATCATATCCGAACCAGTCTGAGCCATTGCATAATCTTTTCCGTGTTTGCTTAGTTGAATTTGAGGTTGCATCATCGTGTCGAGTTGCTGATCTTAGCGTCTAGTTCTTTAGAGTTTCGAGTTTTGTTCACGGTTTGTCACGCCGCCGCCGCACCATATTCATCGCTGCTGCCATACCACCACCGCTGCCATATCCCACCACCGCTGCCATATCCCACCACCGCTACCACATACCACCACCGATGCCATAACCTACCACCACTGCCATATCCTACCACCATATATCCACCACCAATCCGAGTTCTTTTCATATTAGGTTTGTTCTCGAGATCCATCTAGGTTTCGGATTCGTGTTTCCTTGCCTGCGTAGGTCTTGGAAAAAAAATCTGGAGACCCCCGGGCAGTTTTTAGGCCAAAATTTTGACAGGTGAAAATATTTTTTCCCTATCCTATTTTTAGGCTTTTCTGAGTCTTTTGAGACACGTGCCATCATACTGTTTTTTTACCGCACTTTTTCGTCGTCGTTGCCCTGATTCCGAAAAAAAATCGTCAATTTTTGTGTGCCTATCATCTTAGTTTGACTTGGGAAGAGTTTTGAGACACTCGCCATTATAGTGATTTTCGGCAAAAAAAAGGAGCGCAAAAAATAGCGCAAAAAAGAGGCCATTTTTTCTCAGAGGTGCTTTCCCCTTGATTACGTGCAGCGCCGTGATTTTGTTAGTGTTCTAGGCTCGCGTCGCTAGTATGGTCTAGCCTAGGACCAGCATAGTACCGTCGTTGAGCGTTTATTCAAATTTGCATCTCTGAATTGATTATTGCTGACCCTTTTTGCTACCATCTTATAAGCCTTCCCAGCTCCACATACATCTACAACGTGCGTTTGACTCTCCCTGGTAATCACTTTATCCAACCTTTGAGAGTTTTGACTACCACGGTTGCCGATCACCACCTGCTGCTGGGTAAGAACTGGTAAGAATTTGAGATTTGCTTGATGGATTTGTGACGCCCCACCACCACCATTTTCTAGTAGTATGTAGGATCATATTTTTTGTGTGTTTCTATTGCTGCTAACCATGCCAGGATCACAAGTCGACGAGACTGACTGGGAGAACATGACAAACAAGGAGTTACATGATAAATTTCAGCAAATGATGGGTCAACAGGTAGAAGATGTGATGACCAGTTTTGACAATGCACTAGCGAGGATGGATGGCATTGAGAAGTCAATTGACACCAAGTTGGATGCCAAATTTGCTGAAGTGCTTGCGCGTCTACCTCCACCTGCTGCACCATTGCAACAACAACAACAACCACCTTCACGTCGCGAAATCGCCCTCCACAAAGCGAGCCGTGTCCCTCTTCAGCCTGGCCAAACTGTTGGTGCCGCTGTTGATACTTCTGTGGCTCCTGCTGCTGCTGAGGAGGAGGACGATTACGCGGGGGATTACGAGGATGAGGTTGATCAAAATCAGAACTATGTGCAACAGCCAGCACCACAACCACCAGGTCGTCCACATGCAAATAATCGCTATGGTAGGGCTGCACCACATCCTCAGGTACGCGATCATGACCATCGTCCTAAACCAAAATTGAATATTCCACCATTTGAGGGTAGATATGTTCCTGATATATATCTTACTTGGGAGTTAGAAACCGAACAACATTTTACATGTTTAAAATATCCCAAGGAGAGACGTGTTGCTGCTGCTCTTTCAGCTTTCAATAGTTTTGCTTGTGTGTGGTGGTCTGAATATTGTAGATTACATTCGGATAATATTCCAACCACTTGGGCTACTTTGAAAACTGCTATGCGTACTCATTGGGTTCCACCATATTATCAACGCGAATTACTTCAGAAATTGCAGCGTTTAAGACAAGGAAAAAATTCTGTAGAGGAATATTATCAGGAATTACAAACTAGCCTGATTAGATGTGGTATTGTTGAGGATAATGAGGCTATGCTTGCATGTTTTATGGGTGGTTTAAATAGAGAGATTCAGACAATTCTAGAGTATAAGGAGTATAATAATATCACTTGTTTATTGCATCTTGCTTCCAAAGCTGAACGTGAAGTGCAGGATCGACATGCCTTGGCACGAACTAATTTTTCTACAGGTCGACCTTCATCATGGACACCGCGTGCATCATCTACTTTGACACGTCTGGCTGCACCACCGCCTACTTCATCGGTCACTTCTAGCCGTGATAAAAGCAAACAGGCACCACCACCATCAACTAGGAGTACACCTTCCGGTCCTGCGTAGAGCTCTTCTTCATCCATGGCATCCAATGGGCCAACACATGATGTTATATGTCGTCGTTGCACTGGTCGTGGTCACTATGCGAGCAAATGCCCATCGCAGTGTGTCATGATTGCTACTGAGGATGGCGGTTATGAGTCCGCTAGTGACTATGATGAGGAGATTTTGGCTCTTATTACACATGAAGAACACGGTGGAGATGATTCTGAAAATGAGATGCAATACATGGCTCCTGAAGACGCTGACATGTATGAATGTTTAGTTGCTCAACGTGTCTTGAGTGTGCAGGTCACACAAGCGGAGCAAAATCAGAGGCATAATTTGTTCCATACAAAGGGAGTTGTGAAGGAACGTTCTGTTCGCGTCATCATAGATGGAGGGAGCTGCAACAACTTGGCTAGCATGGAGATGGTGGAGAAGCTATCTCTCACCACAAGACCACATCCACATCCTTACTACATCCAATGGTTCAGCAACAGCGGCAAGGTTAAGGTAACACGTACTGTTTGTGTGCATTTTAGTATCTCCACATATGCTGATTATGTTGATTGTGATGTGGTACCTATGTAAGCATGTTCCTTATTACTTGGTAGACCATGGCAATTTGATAAAAATTCTGTACACCATGGTAGAAACAATCAGTATACTCTTGTTCATAAGGATAAACATATTACTTTGCTTCCTATGTCTCCTAATTCCATTTTGAAAGATGACATTAATAGGGCTAACAAAGCAAAACAGGAGAAAAATAAGAGTGAAAATCAGATTGTGGCAAAAGAATTTGAGCAACAAATGAAGCCTAATAACACACCATCATCTCATGTTGCATATGAAATTAAATTAAAAAGTGGATGTTTACTTGCCACCAAATCTGATATTGATGATCTAGATTTAAGCAAATATGTTTGCTATGCTTTTGTGTGCAAAGAGGCATTATTTTCATTCGAGGACGTGCCTTCCTCTTTGCCTCCTGCTGTTACTAACATTTTGCAGGAGTTCGCGGACGTCTTTCCAGAAGACATGCCACCGGGATTGCCACCTATTCGAGGGATTGAACATCATATTCACATAATTCCCGGTGCATCGTTACCCAACCGCGCACCATACCGTACCAATCCAGAGGAGACGAAGGAGATTATGCGTCAAGTACAGGAGCTACTCGACAAAGGTTATATACGTGAATCCCTTAGTCCTTGTGCTGTTCCTATTATTCTAGTGCCGAAGAAGGATGGTACATCGCGTATGTGTGTTGATTGTAGAGGCATTAATAATATTACTATTCGTTATCGTCATCCTATTCCTAGGCTAGATGATATGCTTGATGAATTGAGTGGCTCTACAATATTCTCCAAAGTTGATTTGCGTAGTGGATACCATCAAATTCGTATGAAATTGGGAGATGAATGGAAAACAACATTTAAAACTAAGTTTGGATTATATGAGTGGTTAGTCATGCCTTATGGGTTAACTAATGCACCTAGTACTTTCATGAGATTAATGAATGAAGTTTTACGTGTTTTCATTGGACGATTTGTGGTAGTTTACTTTGATGATATATTGATTTATAGCAGATCTTTGGAGGAACATTTGGAACATTTACGTGTTGTTTTTATTGCTCTACGTGATGCAAGTTTGTTTGGTAACCTTGGAAAGTGCACCTTTTGCACTGACCGAGTCTCTTTTCTTGGCTATGTTGTTACTCCACAGGGAATTGAGGTTGATAAAGCCAAGATTGAAGCTATTAAGAGTTGTCCGCAGCCCAAAACGGTCACACGCGTGAGGAGTTTCCTTGGCCTCGTTGGATTCTATAGGCGTTTTGTGAGAGATTTCAGCACCATTGCTGCACCTCTCAATGAGCTTACAAATAAGGATGTGCCTTTTGTTTGGGGTACTGCACAGGAAGAAGCATTCACGGTATTGAAAGATAAGTTGACACATGCTCCTTTACTCCAACTTCCTGATTTTAATAAGACTTTTGAGCTTGAATGTGATGCTAGTGGAATTGGGTTAGGAGGTGTGTTATTACAAGATGGTAAACCTGTTGCATACTTTTCTAGAAAATTTAGTGGGCCTAGTCTGAATTATTCTACTTATGATAAGGAATTATATGCTCTTGTTCGGACTTTGGAAACATGGCAACATTATTTATGGCCCAAAGAATTTGTCATACATTCTGATCATGGATCTTTGAAGCACAATAAAAGTCAAGCAAAACTGAACCGTAGACATGCTAAATGGGTTGAATTCATAGAGACTTTCCCTTATGTTATTAAACACAAGAAGGGAAAAGAAAATGTTATTGCTGATGCATTGTCTCGTCGTTATACTATGCTTTCACAACTTGACTTGAAAATATTTGGTTTGGAGACCATCAAAGATCAATATGTGCATGATGCTGAATTTAAAGATGTATTGCAGAATTGTAAAGAAGGGAGAACATGGAACAAGTTCGTCGTTAATGATGGATTTGTGTTTCGTGCTAACAAGCTATGCATTCCAGCTAGCTCTGTTCGTCTTTTGTTGTTGCAGGAGGCGCATGGAGGAGGATTAATGGGACACTTTGGCGTGAAGAAGACGGAGGACGTACTTGCTACACATTTCTTTTGGCCAAAGATGAGACGGGATGTTGAGCATTTTGTTGCTCACTGCACTACATGTCAAAAAGCTAAGTCGCGACTCAATCCTCATGGTTTATATATGCCTTTGCCTGTCCCTAGTGTTCCTTGGGAAGATATATCTATGGACTTTGTTTTGGGTTTACCTCGAACAAAGAAGGGGAGGGATAGCATATTTGTTGTCGTGGATAGGTTCTCGAAGATGGCACACTTTATACCATGTCATAAAAGCGATGATGCTGCTAATGTTGCTGATTTGTTCTTTCGTGAAATTATTCGCTTGCATGGTGTGCCAAATACTATTGTTTCAGATCGTGATACTAAATTTCTTAGCCACTTTTGGAGATGTTTATGAGCTAAGTTGGGGACTAAAATGCTTTTTAGTACTACTTGTCACCCCCAAACTGATGGACAAACTGAAGTAGTCAATAGAACTTTGTCTACTATGCTTAGGGCTGTTTTGAAGAATAACAAGAAAATGTGGGAAGAATGATTGCCTCATATTGAATTTGCTTATAATCATTCGTTGCATTCTACTACTAAGATGCGCCCTTTTGAAATTGTCTATGGTTTCCTACCTCGTGCACCTATTGATTTGTTGCCTCTTCCATCTTCGGAGAAGGTTAATTTTGATGCTAAACAACGTGCTGAATTGATCTTAAAAATGCATGAGTTAACTAAGGAAAATATTGAGCGCATGAATGCTAAATATAAACTTGTTGGAGATAAGGGTAGAAAATGTGTTGTTTTTGCACCTGGAGATCTTGTATACTTACATTTGCGTAAGGATATGTTTCATAATTTGCGCAAGTCAAAGCTAATGCCACGTGCTGATGGTCCTTTCAAGGTGTTAGAGAAAATAAATGATAATGCATATAAACTTGAGTTGCTTGTAGATTTTGGGGTTAGTCCCACATTTAACATTGCAGATTTGAAGCCTTACTTGGGTGAGGAAGATGAGCTTCCGTCGAGGACGACTTCAATTCAAGAAGGGGAGGATGATGAGGACATCACTAACAAGGTCACACCCACAGCCCCAACTGACACATATACATGACCAATTACTAGAGCTCGCGCACGCCAATTAAATTACCAGGTACTTTCGTTTCTTGGTAATGATTCTAATGTTCATGAGAATATGATGCTGCCTAAATTGGATACGTTTGTCTTACTTACAAATGAAGGGCCTAGCTTGGACAAGAAGGATGAACATTGGAGCAAGATATCAAGCATGGAGATGATGGCATGCGCAAGGGGAACAAGAACGGAATTACAAGTGATGATTTCAGGACTTTGAAGCCACCATAATGAGTGCGTGAAGCCTTGGATGAAATATACAAGATGCCACTTCATAAATTTCGTCCAGAGGCTATTATAGGTGCCGCGTCACCTTATTATTTGGCCAGGCCCATGTAATTTCGAAATACTTGAGTATAGGCTGTTTTTAGAGTTCGTATGTGTTGGTAAACAAGAGTTAGGGTTGGTTTCGGACCCCTCCTCCAAGGGCACGAAATTCCCCCCTCTTCCCCCATATATACAGCCCTTAGGGCGTCATTTAGACTTTGGGTTTTGTTTAGATTAAAGTACGCCATAGATGCAACTTTGCGTACTTCGTTTGTGTTCAATGACCAGACAAAGATGTCACAGAACCCACCTTGATCAATAAAGCTTTCCTCTTATAATCACAATATCCAGATTGCAATCTTAGTTTCTTGCTTGTTCTTCGTTTGCTTGCAGGAAATAGACCCTCGTGGTCAGGTTGATGGTGCTCCGGCGTGGTCAATAACCTCTCGGAGTTGGTTTAGCGATTGCTAAGGCGTGACGTCCTCGCACGTTCGTAGTCGGATCGTCAAAGTCCACTCCACTGAAAACGATATCCACCATCTCATCGAAAGACGGGACACCTTTGCCTCTATCAGCTCATGCCTTGCGTGTATCCAAAAGGAATCTATATTCCAAGTTTGATGCGTCAATGGTATTCAATTCACCTCTCAAGCGACAAAATAACTTTTCATCAAGTGGATTAGTAAATATATCCGCCAATTGCTTATTGGTACGAACATGCGTGAGATCAATATCACCTTTAGTAACATGGTCACAAACGAAGTGATGACGAACTTCAATATGCTTAGTTCGAGAATGTTGCACAGGGTTGCGAGCAATCTTAATAGCAGTTTCATTGTCACAAAGTAATGGAACATGTTTCACGTATATCCGATAATACTTAAGAGTTTGGTTCATCCAAAGTAATTGAGTACAATATGATCCGGTGGCAATATATTCCGCTTCGGCGGTGGATAAGGATACCGAGTTTTGTTTCTTGGAGGACCAAGACACAAGAGACCTACCAAGAAATTGACAAGTACCTGAAGTGGGCTTTATATCAACCTTGTCACTGGCATAGTCCGAGTTGGAATAGCCAACAAGATCGAAAGATGAACTCTTAGGATACCAAATGCCAAAGTTTGGTGTATGAATTAAGTATCACATTATCCTTTTTACAGCCTTAAGATGGCATTCTTTTGGAGCCGCTTGATATCGTTCACACATGCACACACTTAGCATAATATCGGGACAGGATGCACAAAGATATAATAGTGAACCAATCATAAATCGATAAACCTTTTGGTCTACCGGTTTGCCATCCTTCGTAGGCATGGTGTTTTTCATACCTTTGATTTCTTGCATGTTGAACTTTTTGAAGAGATCCTTGGTATACTTTGTTTGTGAGACAAAGGTAACTTCCTTAGTTTGCTTGATTTGCAATCCAAGGAAAAATTTAAGTTCACTCATCATAGACATCTCAAAATTCTCCGACATTAGCCCTCCAAACATTTCACTAAAATGAGGGTTAGTAAAACCAAATATGATATCATCCATATAAAATTGGCATACAAATAATTCTCCATTAACCCTTTTAGTAAAAAGAGTTGAATATATTTTCCCAATTTCAAAGTCTTTTTCCAATAAGAAACTTAGTCAAGCATTTATACCATGCTCTAGGAGCTTGTTTAAGACCATAAAGAGCTTTGTGAAGTTTGTAAACATGATTAGGTTTCTTGGGATTAACAAATCCGGTAGGTTGTTAAACATAAATTTCCTCCTGAATTTCACATTGAGAAAGGTACTTTTGATGTCCATTTGGTATAAAGTGATATCATGGTGATTGTCATAAGAAAGTAACATGCGAATGGACTCAAGTCTAGCAACGGGGGCATATGTGTCACCGTAGTCACTACAAAAAAAGACACATCCGTGACATTTTGGGCTGAACATTTTTTTCTGTCATGCTTATGACACTTCTATGACGATATTTGTGACAAAAACACTTATCATCATAGATGTGGTGGGCTCCTACTTCTACGAAAAAAATCATGATAGAAAATGGGCTTTTCATCCTGGGCGGGCCGGAGACGCAGCTGCATGACATTCTTTAGGCCGTCCATGATGGAAAAAATCATGGTAGAAGCGAGGGCGATGAAAATATCAGGGAGTTCCAGGTTACGGTGGGTGGTCGGGGCCAAGAGATGCACTATGGTTTGCGCGTTTCTCTCATGTACGCGCGTGTGTGCGAGGCATTGGGCTCTAACTGAACCCGAGCGATCGCACTGCTAGCTACATTTTTGAACCCAAGCGATCAATCCCTTGGCTGTTAACTGAACCCGAGTGATTCCGTCGCTACCGTTGCTAACTGAACCCGAGCGATCGATCACTGTTGCTACTTACACTGAAGCCGATCGAGCCCCCGTGTGCGACGTAGCCAGCCAGTGTTGGTTGCTTGTCGATGAATAGTGATCATTGCTACAGTGCTCGCGGTATGTAGAACGAGTCGAGATGTGGTGAGTCGAGCCGGTTGGTTGGCTGTGGATGAATAGTTCCCAGTGGGGGTTGGATGAATAGGACCCCGTGGTAGTAAGCCGTTGCCGCTGGATGAACAGGACCCCGAGGCCAGAGGCCGCCACACCCTAGCCGGTTGGGGGTGGATGAATAGGACCTATGAACAGTAGCCGGTGCAGGCTGGATGAACAGTAGCCGGTGCAGGCTGGATGAACAGTAGCCTGTGGAGGCTGGAGGAGGTCGATGGTGGATGAACAGTATCACGTGGAGGCTGGAGCGAGGCAGTAGATGGTGGATGAACAGGACCCTGTTTCGACTGTAGGCGCTCCAACACAAGTCTGTTTCCTTCGTTTTGCGGTACGCCACACCCCTCCCGATCAATAGCACCCATTTAGACCGTAGGTACTCGAACAGAAGTCTATTTCCTCCGTATTGCGGTACGCCAGACCCTTCCTGATGAACAAGACTCGACCGTACGTGGTCGAACACAAGGCCTGTTTCCTTCGTTCTGCGGTATGCCGGACCTCGTTTTGGCTGTTCCATCCAAGCTGGTTGGCTCCCGATGACCACGACGTATTCTGTTGCCTCCCGATGAACACGATGCATTCCGTTGACTCCAGATGAACACGACGTAGTTTCTCCATTTCGACCCAGCCAGTTGGCTTCCAATGAACAGGATGCCATTGCTACCGTCCGTTGCCTCTCCATGTACACAATCCCTGGCCATACGTATGCGCGAGTACGCATTCGAGACCCCACCCGTATGTACGTACGTGGCCATATTTTTGGCATCTGGCTGTACATACATGTACACGGTTTTGACTGGACTGCCTGAACTGCTACCGCTCCTTACTCGGCCACGGTTCATCGTGGCAGACAGACCTATCGACCGGTATGTACACAGACAATGCTACGTACGCTTCAACCAGGTGGGTCCTAGCTATCAGGTAGGATAAGGACGCACTTCCTTGCGTGCGAAGATATAACTGGTGGGTTCCGGCTGTCAGGGGGAAGAATCATTTTTTTCTGCCCGTAATATGGACGCACTTCCTTGCGTGCAAAGATGTAGCTAGTGGGTCCTAGCTATCAGGGGGGAAACATATTTTTGCAAAATACGGTGGCCCTTCCAGTGGGTACCAGCTGTCAGGTGGAGGATCATTATTTTGCGCGTAATAAGGAGGCACTTCCATGCTGCGATCGTAGACCCAGCTGTCAGCTTCTCCACGTACAGTCCTCTTCCGATGTAAGTCGTTCCTTGACCATGCTGACCACACCGCAGCGAGAGCACCAAGGCAGTGGACGACGACAAGGACTAGGAAGGGAATGACCATGAGCTGTGGAAGACTCAACAGTTGTTTCCTACGCGCGGGGGGG
>LR738709.1:427499918-427561771 GCA_902687465.1 Secale cereale
GGGGGGAGTACGAGGGTTTACTGGTTGGGCTGCAGTGTGAGGCTGTCGTCGCCGGAGAATAACATGAGGTTTGGGTGAGTACAAGGATGACCGGGCCAGTGATGGGAGTAGGGTGGGGTGGTGAGGCTTGCGCAGTAGCAGAGCTGACCACGGGAGGCAGGAGCAGGCGACACGACCGACGCTGGTTTGGGTGGCTGGAGCAAGAAGACCAGAGGTTGAAGAAGCACTACGGCCGTTGGATGGACATTGTATGGTCACTAGAGCTAGAATCATTCATATTGACTAATTTGACAAAGCCCTCCGTCTGCGTCAACTTAGTAGGCCCACAAGTGAGCCTCCAACTATGGTGGGTCCCTGCTAGCAGGGGGTATTAATTTTTTATTTGTGCCTAATAAGGAGGCACTTCCTTCCGTGCGAAGATATAGCTGGTGGGTCCGAGCTGTCAGCGGGAGGAACATTTTTTTCGTGAAATACACAAGCCCTTCCGGTCGGTCCCTCCTGTCAGGTGGAGGAATCATTATTTTGCACATAATAAGGAGGCACTTCCTTGCGTGCAGCCGTGGACCCAGCTGTCAGCCTCTCCACGTACAATCCTCTTCTGATGGAACTCGTTCCTTGACCATGTTAACCATACTCCGCCGAGAGCACCAAGGTGGTAGACGACGTCGAGGCCTAGGAAGGGAACGACACGGAGCCAGGGAAGACTCGGCAGGTTTACTGGTTCATCTGCCATCGCCGGATAATAACAATAGGTGTGGGTGAGTAGATGGATGGTCAGGCCAGCGATGGGAGTAGGGTGGGGCGGCGAGGCCTGCGCGGCACCACAGCCGGCCACAGGAGGAGGGAGCAGGCAGTCCCGCCAGTGTTGGTTTGAGCGGCTGGAGCAGGGAGAGCAGAGATTGAAGAAGCATGACGACCGTTGGATGGACATCCAACAGTTTTGCTCTCGTGTGTTGACTAAGTTAACAAGGCCTTGCCTGCGTGTTGATACCTCTCCAACGTATCTATAATTTTGATTGTTCCATGCTATTATATTACCTGTTTTGGATGTTTTATATGCATTAATATGCTATTTTATATTATTTTTGGGACTAACTTATTAACCTAGAGCCCAGTGCCAGTTTCAGTTTTTTCCTTCTTTTTCAGTTTCGCAGAAAAGGAATACCAAATGGAGTCCAAACGGAATAAAACCTTCGCGATGATTTTTCTTGGACCAGAAGACACCCCAGAGACTTGGAGATCATGTCGGACGCGCCCCCACCCTTGTGGGCCCCTCGTAGCTCCCCCGACCTAATTCTTCGGCCTATATATTCTCATATATTCCAGAAACATCAGAACAAGCCACGAAACCACTTTTCCACCGCCGTAACCTTCTGTACCCGTGAGATCCCATATGGAGGCCTTTTTCGGTACTTTGCCAGAGGGGGATTCAACCATGGAGGGCTTCTACATCAACACCATTGCCCTTCCGATGAAGCGTGAGTAGTTTACCACAGACCTACGGGTCCATAGCTAGTAGCAGATGGTTTCTTCTCTCTCTTTGATTCTCAATACCATGTTCTCCTTCATGTTCTTGGAGATCTATCCGATGTAGTCTTCTTTTGCGGTGTGTTTGTCGAGATTGGATGAATTGTGGATTTATGATCAGCTTATCTATGAATATTATTTGAATCTTCTCTGAATTCTTATATGCATGATTTGGTATCTTAGTAATTCTCTTCGAACTATCAGTTTGGTTTGGCCAACTAGATTGGTTTTTCTTGCAATGGGAGATGTGCTTTGCTTTGGGTTCAATCTTGCAGTGTCCTCACCAAGTGACAGTAGGGGCAGCGAGGCACGTATTGTATTGTTGCCATTGAGGATAAAAAGATGGGGTTTTCATCATATTCCTTGAGTTAATTCCTCTACATCATGTCATCTAACTTAAGGCGTTACTCTGTTCTTCAGGAACTTAATACTCTAGATGCAGAATTGATTCGATCGATGTGTGGAGTAATAGTAGTAGACGCAGGCAGGAGTAGGTCTACTTGATATGGACATGATGCATATATTACATAATCATTGCCTTGGATATCGTCATAACTTTGCGCTTTTCCATCAATTGCTCGACAATAATTTGTTCACCCATCGTATTATTTGTCTTCAAGAGAGAAGCCTCTAGTGAAACCTATGGCCCTCGGGTCTATTTTCCATCATATTAGTTTCCGGTCTACTATTTTGCAATATTTTTACTTTCCAATCTATAAAACAAAAACCCAAAAATATTTTACCTTTTGTATATCTATCTCTATCAGATCTCACTTTTGCAAGTAACCGTGAAGGGATTGATAACCCCTTTATCACGTTGGGTGCAAGTTGTTTGATTGTTTGTGCGGGTATTGGTGATTTGTGCGTTCGTCTCCTACTGGATTGATACCTTGGTTCTTAAACTGAGGGAAATACTTATCTATACTTTGCTGCATTACCCTTTCCTCTTCAAGGGAAAAACCAACACAAGCTCAAGAAGTAGCAGGAAGAATTTCTCACGCCGTTGCCGAGGAGATCTATGCCAAATCAAGATACACCAACTACCCATCATAAATCTCTCATCTCTTGCATTACATTATTTTCCATTCGCCTCTCGTTTTCTTCTCCTCCACTTCTAAAACAAATTTCAAAAAGATTTGCCTTTTTCCTTCGCCCTTTTTCCGTTCGTCTTTTCTTTTGTTTGCTCGTTCGTTAGATTGGTTTTTGCCACTATGTCTGAATCTGGGGAGGTTATTGCTGAAAATCTTGAGGAAAAACTTGGATCTTGTTCTTCGGATGACGAAACTGAAACTCCTCCTAATTACAAAACAAAAACTTTTCGCGTGGAGGATGTAATATCATTGGAAAAAGTGTCATTCAAGAATTCTTTAATATTACGGGACTGATAACCCACAAGTGTAGGGGATCGCAACAGTTTTCGAGGGTAAAGTATTCAACCCAAATTTGTTGATTTGACACAAGGGGAGCCAAAGAATACTCTTAAGTATTAGCAACTGAGTTGTCAATTCAACCACACCTGGAAACTTAGTATCCGCAACAAGGTAGTTTAGTAGCAAAGTAATACGATAGTGGCGGTAACAACAATAAAAGTAACGATAGTGTTTTTGTAGTTTTTTTAATAGTAGCAACGCAAAAGTAAATAAGCAACAAGCAATATGTGAAAAGCTCGTAGGCATTGGATCGGTGATGGGAAATTATGTCAGATGCAATTCATCATGTAAAAATTATAACCTAGGGTGACACAGAACTTGCTCCAGTTCATCAATGTAATGTAGGCATGTATTCCGAATATAGTCATACGTGCTTATGGAAAAGAACTTGCATGACATCTTTTGTCCTACCCTCCCGTGGCAGCGGGGTCCTATTGGAAACAAAGGGATATTAAGGCCTCATTTTAATAGAGTACCAGACCAAAGCATTAACACGTAGTGAATACATGAACTCCTCAAACTACGATCATCACCAGGAGTGGTCCCGATTATTGTCACTTCGGGGTTGCCGGATCATAACACATAGTAGGTGACTATAGACTTGCAAGATAGGATCAAGAACACACATATATTCATGAAAACATAATAGGTTCAGATCCGAAATCATGGCACTCGGGTCCTAGTGACAAGCATTAAGCATAGCAAAGTCATAGCAACATCAATCTCAGAACATAATGGATACTAGGGATCAAACCCTAACAAAACTAACTCGATTACATGATAGATCCCATCCAACCCATCACCGTCCATCAAGCCTACGATGGAATTACTCACGCACGGTGGTGAGCATCATGGAATTGGTGATGGAGGAAGGTTGATGATGACGATGGCGACGATCTCCACTCTCCAGAGCCCCGAACGGACTCCAGATCAGCCCTCCCGAGAGAGATTAGGGCTTGACGGCGGCTCTGTATCATAAAACGCGATAATTCTTCCTCTCTAGTTTTTTCTCCCCGAAAGTGAATATGTAGGATCTGGGGATACATCGGTGGAGCACCAGGGGGCCCACGAGGGAGGGGGCGCGCCCCCCACCCTCGTGGACATGGTGTGGCCCCCCTGGTCTGGATCTTCTTGCAGGTATTTTTTATATTTTCCAAAATAATTCTCCGTAAATTTTCAGGTCATTCCGAGAACTTTTTATTTCTGCACCAAAACAGCACCATGGCAATTCTGCTGAAAACAGCGTCAGTCCGGGTTAGTTCCATTCGAATCATGCAAGTTAGAGTCCAAAACAAGGGCAAAAGTGTTTGGAAAAGTAGATACGTTGGAGATGTATCAACTCCCCCAAGCTTAAACCTTTGCTTGTCCTCAAACAATTCAGTTGATAAACTGAAAGTGATAAAGAAAAACTTTGACAAACTCGGTTTGCTCTTTTTGTTGTAAATATGTAAGCATTCAGGTTTTCAGCAATGATCATGAACTAACCACATTCACAATAACTTTCAGGTCTCATGTCTACTCACATCAATGGCATAATCAACTAGCGAGCAATAATAATAAACCTCAGATGATAACACTTTCTCAAAACAATCATGATATGATATAACAAGATAGTATCTTGCTAGCCCTTTCTGAGACCGCAAAACATAAATGAAGAGCACCTTTAAAGATCAAGGACTGACTAGACATTGTGATTCATGGTAAAAGAGATCCAGTCATGACCATACTCAATGCAAATTAATGGTAATACATGCAAATGACAGAGGTGCTCTCCTACTGTCCTCTTTTTATAAGAGGATGATGACTCTGCATAAAAGTATTCTGGCAGTCTGCAGTTTAGCCCACTGATATTACCCCTTTGCACAGATATCATTGCATATGTAGTGTAGATCCTTGCTTGCGAGTACTTTTGATGAGTACTCACGGTTGCTTTGCTCCCCCTTTTCCCCTTTTGTCTCTTCTTCTCGGATGATGGAACTAGATGGTGGAGTCCAGGACCCAGAAGATCCCGAGGATGTTTCTACGTGGAGTTCGGCTTCGAGGAGTAGTTAGGAGGTCCCAGGCAGGAGGCCTTGCCTTTTCGATCGTTGCTATATTTGTGCTAGCCATCTTATGGCACCTTGTTTAACTTATGTCTGTACTCAGATATTATTGCTTCCGCCGACTCTTGTGTTTTCGAGCTTATGTATTCGAGCCCTCGAGGCCCCTGGCTTGTAATATAAAGCTTGTATTATTTTAATTTGTGTCTAGAGTTGTGTTGTGATATCTTCTAGTGAGTCCCCGATCTTGGTCGTACACATTTGCGTGCATGATTAGTGTACGGTCAAATCGGGGGCGTCACAAGTTGGTATCAGAGCCGACTGCCTGTAGGAATCCCCCTTTCCAACTCCTTGGCCGGAGTTGAGTCTAGTCTTTGAAAAACAAATTTACTAACTTGTTGTGTGGCTTACGGGCCCACAACACTAATGGGTGGTGTTACGATCTTTTATTCCTCTTCCTTATTCTGGGACTCTGATCTCTCTTCTATTTGGGTTAAGTGATTTTGCTAAAATCTAACTTAGGTTCTCGAAAATACTTTCCCCCGGTGAGCCCCTTCAGTCAAGATGGTCACCTGCTTCGTCAGGATATTCTGAGGATATCCCTCGATATTTTCCCGAGACCCTTGTGGTCATCGCCTTTGCAAATCACTACCACCGATATATCCCTATGGATATCTGCATGCACTTGTCATTCTCATGATCATTCCTCGTCGCTCTTGTTGTTACAAGATGCCTCGAAATATTCCCCGTTGTCCCGAGAATCCTTTGAGTTTACTGTCTTGCAGTTTTATTTCGCGTGAAAACCCTTACGGTTATTTCGTCACTTTTATCGAGGATCTGTGCTTCTCAATTGTTCATGTGTCTCACAAAATTCTTCGGAATAGTTTTCAATCTTTCGAAAATCCTCTACAGCCTGTTACTCTTGAAATTCTTGCGTGCTTGCATTATGGTTAATTCCATATGACTAGTAGACTTTGATAACATCCCTTGTCTTAGCCATTTTGAACCTATTGATTCAATGTGTGCGTATGCACGCAGTCATCAGGTTATCCCTTATAGAATTATCTTTCTGACTGAGACGTCATTCCGGACATGAATTGGTTCTCGGCAATTCAAACCTTTATTGATTGTCCAACTAAGTGTTTTCAACTTATCCATCCTTGATCAGAACGTCTGCTTCTGATCCTTTGTTTTGGAAACCATAATTTTTTTTATTTAAGCATCAGACTAATCAGGGATTCTTGAATCTGATGCCTCTGCATTCTTTCTTCCTCTGAGTGAGTACCGATACTCACATCAGCTCTATTGTGGATCGCCCGATCCGTTGTTGGATTGTTATCCGATAGTGTCCTTCATATTCAATCACCTTGTGAGTTCTTCCCCTGATACATGATGCCTTTGGTAAATTATATCCTCTGCTTGGCCAACCATGCTCTGCTTTCGAGCTTGAGTATTTACTTTTGAAACTTGTGGTATATGTTACTAAGATGCCCGATGGGTTGAACCTATGCCTTCCCCTAATCCGTGAGAACCCAAAAGTTTTCACAAGTCATACTATTTTGGTGTTCTACCAAATAAAATTCCAACACTACAGTTTTATTAAAGCGAGAGGTGAATGAAATGATATGCATTAAAGAACTGGGAGTCGACCTTGAACTTTGAGTTCATGCCCATGAAAATGATGTAGACCGTCTCGGAAGCTTCTTGCAAAATAATTACCCAGCTGTATGATTCTTTTGGTATTCTTGAATTGATTCCTGACAGTTATGGTTCCGACCATGCTGTCCTGATCGGATATATCTGATGAGAATTCATTCCAGTGCCTCGTCCATTTTTGGCGAGGTTGGAGTATCTATTGTCATAGGTCAATGATCCGGTTCTACTTCTATCATGTTCTACCTTCGAGTATTACCCCCTGGTATCTCGAAGATGTCTTGCCATTGCACCACATCTTACTAACTTTGTTGGAGTAATGTCTTTCCTTGTCGTAATCACTCTACGGGTTCTGGGTTGTTGTCAACCGAGGACATCGACTAGTGAAATTATTCCGCACTACAAATCAAATACCCCTAGTATTTTTACTAGGTAATTCTGAACTCAATCTGGTCATTCCTAGACTATCGGCTGCATCCTGGTCTTGCTATCTTTGACTGTGCTACCTCGTCCTTCTCCGGTGCGTGAATTCTTCAGTGTGAGCACGACTTACGTCGAGCTTTCAACATCATGTTGCTTGTCTTGAAAGGCAATTTTGGTTTCGAGTTGCATCTTATATATTGATCCAATAACTTGCCACTTCATCATTCCCTTGCTTGTTGCCGTTGTTGTTTGATTGCATCCTCTTGAAACCTCCCGGCAAATGTGTCGAATCACTTTCTACACTTTGACTTCTTCCGAGAGGTCAACTGTGTTCATGATGAGAAATACTCTCCTTGCCCTCGATGATCGTTTTTACCATCGACAACACCCTTGACTTCCTTTCATCGCAAACTTGTCCACATTATGAATACAACTTTCTCTCCAGCTAGTGTTGTGTTCTGCCTTGAAGTATTACTATCTTGTATGTCGAGAATGCTGTGGGGATTGCTCCACCTCTTAGAAATTCTTGGTATGAAGATACTTCTCATCATCACCATTCTTCCTTGGTCCCCATGTTGTTTTAGACCGGGATACCAATATGCTAACGATGCTGCTTGAGTTCTATACTTCTAGCAACCCTATTGCTATGAAGTTAATGATCGATAGTTCGTTCTTAGACTGTTGGTTATTGAATCGTCACTCTAACATTGATGCCTAAGGTCATATTTCGGGCACACCTTTCAACTAATGATTAATGGTGTATGTTTTCCTCAAGCATACAACATTATATCATTTGAATTGACAAGTGTCTTCTTCTTGTTCACATTATTGTGGAAATCCATCCATTTGGAAATTCTCGATGAATTGTCGCTGAGTCCATCAACCACCTCCTCGTCCTCTCCTTGATTTAATGATGAACTACAGTTTTGGGAACCCGCTCCCATAGTTCATTTCCCGAGAATCTTACAATGTCATTTCGTCGGTTTGTGTTGCACCTTTTCTTCTCAAACATCCTGAGTCTGAGGTATCATGACACCAATCGGATCTGAATCTCGGTCAGATATGATGGTTGGGACAACTTTCCAAGAGTTATAATGTTGGTCATTTGAGTTATAATGTTGGTCATTTGATGACTCGGTAATATGATGTCTTGCCTATCACCCCTGGCTGTAGGACCTGTCATTATAATCTCTTTCGCAAGGATAACCATTCTTCTAGGAGGAAATTGTAAGACTTATTTTATAAGTTGCTCCTGATGGATCATTTGTGTATCCAAAGTCTGGCCCTTGATTGAAACACCATATCATTGCTACCTCGAAGCATGACAATGATACCCCACTCATCAACAAGAACATTGGAGACATGATGCTAAGTGTTTCTTGGTCAGTTATCCAAACACCACTGTATGGGTAACATCTTGATTAATCATTGCCTCTTTATCTGAATGGTTGGGAACTTGCTCTCCTACCCTGTATGCCATGTTCTACTTGTCCATGGGAAGGATATACTCCTAATAATTGAGTGCAATCACAGTTTTCCTTTCCGTTGTTCTGTTTAACCTTCTTGATCTATATGATCTAAGCAGTAGTAGTTTTCTTCTTATGTAAACACCTCGTTGTACAACTCTGTCAGTAAGACCTTGATTCTATTGTTGATAACATTCCGGCACTGCCGGTGGACGAGAACTTTGCCTATTGTTTCGCCTCATTTCAACGAGCGGGAAAATGGTTCACTTCGTTCCCCGTCCTTGGTACCGACATTGTTGCCGACATAACTGACAAGATATCCTCTGACAAGTCTTGCCTACATGATCATACAAGACGTCTCATCCCTTCCTATCTTCAACCCACATGGTGGGCCCATAACCCACAGGTCCACTGGATCGAAACCTGACTCTTTTTTTTTACAACTCGGATTCTAATGTATCCTTTGCACCTGGCTTCATATGTGATTCACGAGCTAAATTAGATACCATTATTCATCCTGGAATCAAACACCATGTTATTCTCGTTGTTCAAGCCCCCGTTCCAGCTTCTGTCTAGGCATCGAATGATTGCCTACCCATTTGAAACTTTGGTACCATCATATAGTGCACTCAACGAATTCAGCGAAATACTACTCGTAGGGTACTTCGTGTATCACCTTCTGAATTCGCCGTCATATGCACAAACTTCGTGGAGATATGTTCCTCCAAAGTTTCCCCCTTGTCGTGTTCATAGGATGATGGAGATCCCGAAGAAAGGATGACGACTTGATCACGATGCCTTGAAGCAGAGGGATGAAGACATCATCGTCATGGACCGACCTCTTCGAGAAGAGCAGCCGAGATTGAGAAGACTCGATAGGTTTTCGCTACCATCACTTTTCCACCCCTTGTCCACCGCTTAAATCTCGGGACGAGATTTCTTGTAGTGGAGGAGAATTGTGACGCCCGGGTAATCATGCTACAGTAAACACTACTAATGATGCCACGTCACCGAGGACACTGTTGTAATCTCGCGTTATTCAACCCCGTTCGAATTCAAAATTCAAAATAAATTCAAATGATGAAAGATTTCAAATGTCAAAACTAAAATGTTCAAGTTGTGTCAAATAAATCATAAGTAAATATGGTGGAGAAACCATACCTTCATTAAATATTTGAATACTATTAGGTGAATAAAATAGTAGCGAAAACTATTATTTAAATGCTTTTAAATATTAGTTAATTACGAAACTAATTTAGTTTGAGTACCAACTTAATGTGGCAGTGACACATATGGTAACATCAAATTAGGTGCCATTTTGGTGTTTTGCTAAGATAAATAAATATAGGGTTATTAAAAGAAAACATTAAACAAAAGGTATATAAAATAAGAAAACAAAACAGAAAAACAAAAGGGAAAAGTAACTAAAAAAGGATAAACGCCCCACCCCCTAGCCCAACTGGACCAGCCGACCCAGCAGGCCACCATGGCCGGCCCAACCCACCTCACCATATGCATATCCCGCACAGTGCCCAAACCCTAACCACCGACAGCCCTTCCCCCCACTCGCTCTTTCTTCCCCTTCCCAATCTGGATCGGGATCGGGGCACCCGACGCCTTGGTCGCTGACGCCCCGGCTCGGCCCTGCCATTGCCCGACCGCGACAATCGTGTCGCCCGCCGCCGTGCTGACCCCGTCACCCTTCTACCTCACCTCGCCGACGCCATCGTCGAACATCGCCTCCTTACCACGGCCGTCGTCGTCGCGTCCCCAACCTCCTCCTCACCGGCCCACCTCGAACCACGACGCCCCATACCCCGGCAACACTGGTGAGGCTCCGGCCTCTCCCTCCTCTTCCACACGCGCTTCCCACGCCCGTCCCGTCTCCTCTGCCTCCGCCCGCGGTCACCACAACACCGCGCGCGCCCGTAGCCGTTCCGCACGGTCATGCGTCCGCGCTCCGCGCCACCTCTCCCCCCTGTCGCCGTGCGCCGCGGCCTCAGCTGACCCGCCAGTCCGCGGCTTCGCTCGGCCTTGCCACCATCCGCAACGACCCGCCGTCCGGCCGACCCTCCTCCCCGCACCAGCAAGCCGCCACGGCCTCGCCTAGCGCCTCCCTGCCTCGCTCGCTACTGGCCGCGCCCCGTGCGAGCCGCCATAGCTGCTCGTCGCCGCCTGCTGCTCTGCTGCCTATGCCAAGCCACCGCTGCCTCGCCACGATGCCGCCGCCCCGCGCCGTGGCCTTGTGCTCGCCACGGCCCCCCTTCTTGCCTCCAGTCGTCGCCCCCGGCGGCCCTCCCACCAGCGCCCCATCCGGCGACCGCCCGCGCCTCGCCGGCGGCCACTACTTCGCGCTCGCGGCCCCCTCCGCTCGCCATGGGCCGCGCGTTGCTGGCTCGTGCGCTCGCCGCCGCTCGGGCTGCGGTCGCACCCGCAGCGCCCGAGCCCCGAGCCCCGCTGCCCGTAACCCGCGAGCACCTACGCCCGTTAGCCCCATCTAGCCTATGACAGATGGGCCCCATGATATGGAGATAAGGACGAAAACAAAATAAAAATTAAAGGTTAAAAATAAAATAGAATAATTATAAAAAGTAACAATTAATTAAATAATTAACAAATTAATTAACGTAATTAACTCTGTTTAGTTAACTAATAAAATATACTTAACCTACTAATTAAAATGTTAGTTATTAACTAGTGGTCAGTCTATGACAGGTGGGACCCACCTGTCAGTTTGACCAGTCAACACACGGTTGACTGCTGACATCATGCTGACATCACGCTGACATCATAATTACATTTTCTTATTAAATTAATTCTGTTAATTCTAAAAATGAATTAAACCTTTAGAAATTAATATAAAATAATTCGTAACTCGGATGAAAAAGTTTTATATATGAAAGTTGCTCAGAACGACGAGACGAATCCGAATACGCTTTCCGTTTGTCCGCCACACACCTCTATCATACCGAACCTGGAACAATCCCCCTTTGTTCCATCTAACCGAAAATGCCTAAACACCGGGAATACTTTCCCGGATGTTATTCCTCTTTGCCTATATCACCGAGCACTGCGTTAGGTCACACGTAGCACCGCATTTTGCCATGTTATGCTTTGTGGTGCGATGTTTGCTTTATATTTATCGTTTCTCCCCCCTCTTCTCTCCGATAGACACCGGGACTGAGACTGTTGATGGTGCCACTGTGATCGACTGCGTCAACGACGACCCCTCCTTCTTGCCAGAGCAACCAGGCAAGCCAACACCCCCTTGATCACCAGATGCCGCCCATTCTCTTCTCTCTTATTCTTGCATTAGATTTGCTACTGTTGATGATTCGATAGCTCCTAATCTGTTGCATAGCCTGTCATTGTTGCTACTACTGTTGATACCTTTACCTGCAATCCTAAATGCTTAGTATAGGATGCTAGTATTCCATCAGTGGCCCCACATCCTTGTCCGTCTGCCATGCTATACTATCGGGCCGTAATCACCTCGGGTGGTGATCACGGGTATATACTATACACATACTTTACATGACACATGATGTGACTAAAGTCGGGTCGGCTCGATGAGTACCCGCAAGTGATTCCGATGGGGGGGCTGAAAGGACAGGTGGCTCCATCCAGGTAGTGGTGGGCCTGAGTTCTCGACGGCCCCCAAGTGGATCTTTGTGGCAGAGCGACAGGGCAGGTTGAGACACCCAGTCGAGAGGTGGCCTGGCCCTAGTCGTTGTCCGCGGTTATTTCATAATAACATGCTTAACGAGTTTGGATATTTGATCTGAGTCTGGCCGTTGGCCTATACGCACTAACCAGCTGCGTGGGAACAGTTATGGGCACTCGACGTCGTGGTATCGGCCGAAGCCTTCTTGACGTCAACGACTGAGCGGCGCGCGCCGGGTTGGACCGCGTAACGTAACTTCCTTAGTAATGGAGGTTGCTAGGTCTGCTCACCGGCCGCCCTCGCAATGTGCAGGTGTGCATTGGGCGATGGGCCCAGACCCCTGTGCGCTTAGGACTTAGACCGGCGTGTTGACCTCTCTCTTGTGCTTAGGTAGGGCTGCGACGTGTTGATCTTCCGAGGCCGGGCATGACCCAGGAAAGTGTGTCCGGCCAAATGGGATGAAGCGTGCTAGGTTATGTGGTGCACCCCTGCAGGAAAGTTAATCTATTCGAATAGCCGTGTCCCTCGGTAAAAGGACGACCCGGAGTTGTACTCCGACCTCATGACAACTAGAACCGGATACTTAATAAAACACACCCAGATGAGTTCCAGATATAACTCGGTGGTTGCTCTCTCACAGGGTGATGTGCGGGAGGATCGCCGGGTAGGATTATGCTATCCGTGTTACTTGGTGAACTTACCATCTACTCTCTTCTACTGCTGCAAGATGGAGAGTGCCAGAAGCGTAGTCTTCGATTGGATTAGCTATCCCCCTCTTATTCTGGCATTCTGCAGTTTAGCCCACAGATATTACCCCTTTGCACAGATATCATTGCATATGTAGTGTAGATCCTTGCTCGCGAGTACTTTGGATGAGTACTCACGGTTGCTTTGCTCCCCCTTTCCCCCTTTTGTCTCTTCTTCTCGGATGATGCAACCAGATGGTGGAGTCCAAGACCCAGAAGATCCCGAGGATGTTTCTACGTGGAGTTCGGCTTCGAGGAGTAGTTAGGAGGTCCCAGGCAGGAGGCCTTGCCTTTTCGATAATTGCTATATTTGTGCTAGCCATCTTATGGCACCTTGTTTAACTTATGTCTGTACTCAGATATTATTGCTTTCGCTGACTCTTGTGTTTTCGAGCTTATGTATTCGAGCCCTCGAGGCCCCTGGCTTGTAATATAAAGCTTGTATTATTTTAATTTTTGTCTAGAGTTGTGTTGTGATATCTTCTAGTGAGTCCCTGATCTTGGTCGTACACATTTGCGTGCATGATTAGTGTACGGTCAAATCGGGGGCGTCATAGATAGGCCCTTTGCAGAGGGAAGCAGAGATTTGTAGAGGTGCCAGAGCTCGATTTTTAAATAGAGATGAATAATATTTTGAGCGGTATACTTTCATTGTCAACATAACAACCAAGAATATCAATATCTCCCATGCTACGCACATTATAGGCGGTTCCCAAACAGAATGGTAAAGTTTATACTCCCCTAACCACCAACAAGCACACTCCACGGCTAGCCCAAAACAACGGGTACCGTCCAAACCAGCAACAACCCTGGGGGAGTTTTGTTTAATTATTATAATTTTGAGCATGGGACTGGGCATCTCGGTTACCAGCCATTTTCTCATGAATGATGAGCGGAGTCCACTCATCGTGAGAATAACCCACCTAGCATGGAAGATATAGACAGCCCTAGTTGATACATGAGCTATTCGAGCATACAAAACATAATTTCATTTGAAGGTTTAGAGTTTGGCACATACAAATTTACATGGAACGGCAGGTAAATACCGCATATAGGAAGGTATGGTGGACTCATGTTGAAAAACTTTGGGGTTTATGGAAGTGGATGCACAAGCAGTATTCCCACTTAGTACAGGTGAAGGCTAGAAGGAGACTGGGAAGCGACCAGCTAGAGAGCAACAACGGTCATGAACATGCATTAAAATTAATCAACAATGAATGCAAGCATGAGTAGGATATAAATCACCATGAACATAAATATCGTGGAGGCTATATTGATTTGTTTCAACTACATGCATGAACATGTGCCAAGTCAGACCACTTGAATCGTTCAAAGGAGGATACCACCCCATCATACCACATCACAACCATTTTAATATCATGTTGGCACACAAGATAAACCATTATAAACTCTCAGCTAATTAAGCATGGCATAAGAAGCTATGATCTCTAATTGTCATTGCAAGCATGTTTCATTCATAACAAGCTGAATCAGGAAAGATGAACTATCATATTTACAAAAACAAGAGAGGTCGAGTTCATACCAGCTTTTCTCATCTCAATTAGTTCATCATATATCATCCTTATTGCGTTTCACTCGCACGACCGAACGGTGTGGATAATAATAATAGTGCACGTGCATTGGACTAAGCTGGAATCTGTGAGCATTTAATACAAGAGAGAAGACAAGGTAATATGGCTCAAGGTTAAATCAACAATAAAGCATATGAGAGCCACTAAGCATTTTAATCATGGTCTTCTACTCTTAACCCCCAAAGAAAAGAAAAGAAACTATTTACACGGGAAAGCTCCGAACAAGCAAAAGAAGAACGGGAAATCTTTTTGGGTTTTCTTTTAATTTCTACTACTACAAGCAAGGAAAGTAAACTAGCTAGAAGCTACAACTATTATTTTTTTTGTTTTTTCTTAAGGTTTTTTCTAGCACACGAGAAAAAGACTAAGAAAAATAAATGAAACTAAGCAGGGATGGTACAATGAAAGAGTGTGAGCACCGACAACTAGAATGAGTGTGTGAACATGAATGTAAAGTCGGTGAGAAACACGTACTCCCCCAAGCTTAGGATTTTGGCCTAAGTTGGTCTATGGCCAGTATTGGCCTGACGGATATCCAAAGTCATAGTTGGGGTTGTACTGAGATGCAGCAGCTACTGCCTGTTGAGCTGCAGCTCGAAGGCGGGCTGCTTCCGTCATCCTGTGATACTCAGTTGCCTGCTCCATGGTTATAGTGTATCTTCCTTTTGCCTAAAAGTCAAACAAAGTAGGGGCAGGAAGAGTAATAGGGATGGCATGACGCATGTTAAAGATTAGTCGATATTTGAGGGATTGATCATCCCTATCTATAAACCGGTGACTAGTCATAGCATGGCAATCCAAATGAGTAGGTGGTAAAGGTTCATCATTCTCATGCACAAGCACACCAAGACGGCGGGCTATGTGAGTGGCATAAATCCCACCAAATAAATCTCCATGCAAACCATTATGGTGTAGCCTACGTGCAACTCAGCCTGGGCGTTCGGTCTTTTCGGTTTATTCGGTTCGGTCTTTTCGGTCTTTCAAGAATTCGGTCTTCCATAATTGAAGACCATAATAATTTCGGTCTTTTCAGTTCTTCACTATTCGGTCTTCGGTCTTTATTATTCGGTCTTCGGTCCGGACCAAACAGACCAAATTAATTGCTACAACTCATATTCATGTTATTTCCAGTAACAAACTGCATGTGTGTATAGAGGTGCATATGTACTGAGACAACAAATAGAGACAAAAAATGTGTGTATAGATGTGCATCTGTAGATAAGAAAATTCAGACAAGTAGCGGTTGTATTGTATGTTTTCTTACCTTCAGATGCGAGATGGAGCACGGGAAGAAGACAGTAGACAGCGAGCCTGTGACCAATGTGTAAGAGGACGAGGTGGTGATGAACTGCATCTCGGATGGTTGTGAAGTAAAGGAGGAATGAGAGCGCAACATCTTTTTTTAGAATAACGAGAGTGCAGCAGCTGGTGGCCTGTGAATCATGAGATGTGTTTATCTCGCTCATGACCTTGGGCTAGCTGGATGGGCCTTTGGTAAATATGGTCTTGCATTCTTGCGTATGGGCTTTTTTTAGTTCGGTCTATATGGTCTATTCGGTCTTGAAGACCGAAGGACCAAACAGACCATAATTAGTTCGGTCTTCTGTTCACGCAGACTGTATTTTATTCGGTCTTTTCTAGTTCGGTCTTTTCGGGTTCGGTCTTGGTCTTTTCGGGTTCGGTTTTCGGTCTTTGGTTTTTATGCCCAGGGTGACGTGCAACAATGGCTCCCAAGTTATATTGTCTATCACCTAGTACATCATTCTTGAGAACACTAAGATCTGGGACACACATGTGGCAGGCCTCATCTTTACCATTTATGCATCTACCAATAAAGAGAGCAAAGTAATGAATAGCAGGAAAATGAATGCTCCCTATGGTAGCCCGTGTGATTTCTCTAGATTCCCCCACAGTGATACTAGCAAGAAACTCTCTATGTTCATATTTGCGAGGATCACCCATACTGCCCCACTGTGGGAGCTTACAAGCATCATTAAAATCCTCTAAGTCAATGGTGTAAGATTTATCATACAGGTCAAACAAGACAGTGTGAGAATTACGTGAAGATGAAAATTTGAACCTTCTCACAAAGGTATCGGTTAAGCCACGGTATTGAGGGCACTTATCTTGTATGAAGCCCTTGAGGTCAGCGTTGCGCACATATGCGTAAAATTCATCCTTGATGCCAACCTGATCCATAAATTCGTCTGACGGCCATTCACAAGGCCACACGTCAGCATCCCTCGGTAGTTCATCGTCCGGCTCACGAAACGCGAGCCTCAGTTCTTGCTTCCTTGAAGAACCACCTTGGAAGTTTTTCCTATGCATTTTTCAAATTTTCTGAAAATTTTAGTAACTCAAAATAAAAGTTAACCAAACTCAACAAGATTGATAGCAACAACTCCTACTAGTGCCTAGAGACTATATCATGCATTAGAACTACTTGGGACCAAGGAAATTTGACATGCAAGCTCAAGAACAAGGTCACCACAGCAGCAAAAATTTGCAATAAATAAAGCACTAGAACAAAAACTAATTGGACCAATGGAGGAGTCACATACCAAGGAACAATCTCCCCAAACAGTTTGGTGAATGGTGCTTTGAGCAAGGAGATCAAAAATGGCAGCAAGATGAGCTAGAACTCGTGCTTGAGCTGGTTGGTGATTTTTTTGGGAGGAAGAAGAAGAGTATGGGTGCAGGAATAAGTGGAGGGGGCCATGTGGGGCCCACGAGGCAGGGGGCGCGCCCTGTGAGGGGGGGGGGCCCTGGACCCTCGTGGCCAGGTGTTGGCTCCCCTCGTGGTGTGTTCTGTGCCATATATTCTCAAATATTCCAGAAAAAATCATATTAAATTTTTAGGGCATTTGGAGAACTTTTATTTTTGGGGTATTTTTTTTATTGCACGGATAGGTCTAGAAACAGACAGAAAATACTATTTTGGCTTTATTTTTTCTAATTAACAGAAAGTAAAAGGAGGGTACAGAAGGTTGTGCTATCTAGATTCACCTATCCCATGCTCATCAAAAGGAATCCATTAACAAGGTTGATCAGGTCTTGTTAATAAACTCTTTCCGAATAACATGAAACCGGAGAGTTTTCGAATAACACTAGGTTACCTCAATGGGGATATGTATGTCCCCAACAATAAGAATGTCATATGTCTTCTTGACGGTAAGAAGGGGAAATTCAAAACCTCCAATAGTAATAGTTGAATTTTTTCCAATATAATTGATATTGTGGACCTGAGGTTGTTTCCTCGGAAAGTGTACCGTATGCTCATTACCATTGACATGAAAAGTGACATTGCCTTTGTTGCAATCAATAACATTCCCTGTAGTATTCAAAAAGGGTCTACCAAGGATAATAGACATGCTATCGTCCTCGGGAATATCAAGTATAACAAAGTCCGTTAGAATAACATTTGCAACTACAACAGGCACATCCTCACAAATACCGACAGGTATAGCAGTTGATTTATCAGCCATTTGGAAAGATATTTCAGTAGGTGTCAACTTACTCAAGTCAAGTCTACGATATAAAGAGAGAGGCATAACACTAACACCGGCTCCAAGATCACATAAGGTAGTTTTAACATAGTTTCTCTTAATGGAGCAAGGTATAGTGGGTACTCCTGGATCTCCTAGTTTCTTAGGTATCCCACCTTTAAAAGTGTAATTGGCAAGCATGGTGGAAATTTCTACTTCAGGTATCTTTCTTTTGTTGGTAATAATATCTTTCATATATTTAGCATAAGGATTTGTTTTAAGCACACCAGTCAAACGCATACGTAGAAAGATAGGTCTAATCATTTCAGCAAAGCGCTCAAAATCCTCATCATCCTTTTTCTTGGATGGTTTCAGAGAAAAATGCATGGGTTTCTGAACCCATGGTTATCTTTCCTTACCGTGCTTCCTAGCAACAAAGTCTCTCTTATCATAATGTTGATTCTTTGATTGTGGGTTATCAAGATCAACAACAGGTTCTATCTCTACATCATTATCATTGCTAGGTTGAGCATCATCATAAACATCATCATTAATATTATCACTAGGTTCATGTTCATTACCAGATTGTGTCTCAGCATCAGAAACAGATATATCATTGGGATTCTCAGGTTTGTCAGCTACAGGTTCACTAGAAGCATGCAAAGTCCTATCATTTTTCTTTTTCTTCTTCTTAGAAGAAGTAGGTGCATCTAAATTATCTCTCTAAGAATCCTGCTCAATCCTCTTAGGGTGGCCCTCAGGATACAAAGGTTCCTGAGTCACTTTACCACCTCTAGTAGCTACTCTAATAGCATAGTCATTATTCTTACTATTTAATTCATTGAGCAAATCATTCTGAGCCTTAAGTACTTGTTCTACTTGAGTGGTGACCATGGAACCATGTATACTAATAAGTTTCAGTTCACCTTTAACTCTAGAAAGATAATCACTCAAGCGTTCAATCATATAAGCATTGTGTTGCAATTGTCTACCAACATAAGCATTGAAGTTTTCTTGTTTCACAATAAAATTGTCAAACTCATCTAAGCATTGGCTAGCAGACTTATAACGAGGAATATCACCGTCATCAAATCTATAAAGAGAATTTACCTTTACTACCTGTGTTGGGTTATCAAGACCATGCATTTCTTCAATAGGTGGTAAATTCTTAACATCTTCAGCTTTAATACCTTTTTCTTTCATAGATTTCATTGCCTCTTGCATATCTCCAGGTCTGAGAAATAGAACACCTCTTTTCTTTGGAGTTGGCTTAGGGGCTGGTTCAGGAAGTGTCCAATTATTTTCATTGGCTAGCATATTTTTCAATAGTAATTCAGCTTGATCAACTGTTCTTTCCCTGAAAACACAACCAGCACAACTATCTAGGTGGTCTCTGGAAGCATCGTTTAGTCCATTATAAAAGACATCAAGTATGTCATTCCTCTCGAGAGGATGATCAGGCAAAGCATTAAGTAATTGGAGAAGCCTCCCCCAAGCTTGTGGGAGACTCTCTTCTTCAAATTGCACAAAGTTATATATTTCCCGTAAGGCAGCTTGTTTCTTATGAGTGGGAAAATATTTAGTAGAGAAGTAGTACATCATATCCTGGGGACTACGCACACAAACAGGATCAAGAGAATTAAACCAAGTCTTAGCATCACCCTTTAACGAGAAAGGAAACAACTTAAGGATATAGTAATAACGAATCTTTTCATCATTGGTAAACAGGGTGGCTATATCATTCAACTAGTAAGATGTGCCACAACAGTTTCAGATTCATAGCCATGGAAAGGATCAGATTCAACCAAACTAATTAACTCAAGATCAACAGAGAATTCATAATCCTTATCAGTAACAAAGATAGGTGAAGTAGCGAAAGCAGGGTCATGTTTCATTCTAGCATTCAAGGACTTATATTTCAGCATAGCTAATAATTTCTTAAGATCATATCTATCGTTGCAAACAAGAAAATCTCTAACAGTTTCTTCATCCATAACATAACCCTCAGGAACAACAGGCAATTCATATCTATTGGGAGAAGCTTCATTATCACTTTCATAAATATCATCAGTTTCAATATTTGCATTCTCCTTAACTCTAGCAATTTGTTCATCTAGAAATTCACCTAGTGGCACAGTATTATCAAGCATAGAAGTAGTTTCATCATACATAACAGAAGTGGCATCATCAATAACATATGACATATTAGATTCAATAGCAGGAGTAGGTGCCGCAAATTTACCCATAACAGATGGTGAATCAAGTGCATAGCTAGATGGCAGTTTCTTACCTCCCCTCGTAGTTAAGGGTAAGATCTTGGTTTTTGAGTCCTTCAAGTTCTTCATAGTGATCAACAAATATAAATCCCAAGTGACTTAAAGAATAGAGCTATGCTCCCCGGAACGGCGCCAGAAAATAGTCTTGATAACCCACAAGTGTAGGGGATCGCAACAGTTTTTGAGGGTAAAGTATTCAACCCAAATTTGTTGATTCGACACAAGGGGAGCCAAAGAATACTCTTAAGTATTAGCAGATGAGTTGTCAATTCAACCACACTTGGAAACTTAGTATCTGCAACAAGGTAGTTTAGTAGCAAAGTAATATGATAGTGGCGGTAACAACAATAAAAGTAACGATAGTGTTTTTGTAGTTTTTGTAATAGTAGCAACGGAAAACTAAATAAGCAACAAGCAATATGTGAAAAGCTCATAGGCATTGGATCGGTGATGGGAAATTATGTCGGATGCAATTCATCATGTAAAAGTTATAACCTAGGGTGACACAGAACTAGCTCCAGTCCATCAATGTAATGTAGGCATGTATTCCGAATATAGTCATACGTGCTTATGGAAAAGAACTTGCATGACATCTTTTGTCCTACCCTCCCGTGGCAGCGGGGTCCTATTGGAAAGTAAGGGATATTAAGGCCTCCTTTGAATAGAGTACCGGACCAAAGCATTAACACATAGTGAATACATGAACTCCTCAAACTACGGTCATCACCAGGAGTGGTCCTAATTCTTGTCACTTCGGGGTTGCCGGATCATAACACATAGTAGGTGACTATAAACTTGCAAGATAGGATCAAGAACACACATATATTAATGAAAACATAATAGGTTCAGATCTGGAATCATGGCACTCGGGCCCTAGTGACAAGCATTAAGCATTGCAAAGTCATAGCAACATCAATCTCGGAACATAATGGATACTAGGGATCAAACCCTAACAAAACTAACTTGATTACATGATAGAACCCATCCAACCCATCACTGTCCAGCAAGCCTACGATGGAATTACTCGCGCACGGTGGTGAGCATCATGGAATTGGTGATGGAGGAAGGTTGATGATGATGATGGCGACGATCTCCGCTCTTCGGAGCCCCGAACGGACTCCAGATCAGCCCTCCCGAGAGGGATTAGGGCTTGCCGACGATAATTCTTCCTCTCTGTTTTTTTTCCTCCTCGAAAGTGAATATATAGGATCTGGGGATATGTCGGTGGAGCACCAGGGGGCCCACGAGGTAGGGGGCGCGCCCTAGGGGAGGAGGTGCGCCCCCACCCTCATGGACAGGGTGTGGGCCCCTAGTCTAGATCTTCTTGCAGGTATTTTTTACATTTTCCAAAATAATTCTCCATAAATTTTCAGGTCATTCCGAGAACTTTTTATTTCTGCACAAAAACAACACCATGGCAATTCTGCTGAAAGCAGCGTTAGTCCGGGTTAGTTCCATTCAAATCATGCAAGTTAGAGTCCAAAACAAGGGCAAAAGTGTTTGGAAAAGTAGATACGTTGGAGACGTATCAGGGACCTATGCCTATTAGTAAACGATATATTCTTCTTGATAGAAATTGCTATGCAGATGCCATTGTTATGCTCGTTGTGAAATTAGAAAGAAAATTTGTGCATATTCATCCTGCTTTGCAAACGGTGTTTTACTAAGTTCCCAATATTAATCACCCCATAGCTATTAAGATTGCCACTATCATCCTTATGTGAGAATTTGATTTTATAATACAAGAAGCTAGGGCAATTTTTGCTGTCCATAATAAAGATGTTGCACATCCTCCGATTGAAGATATCCTCCATGGTAAAGAAACTATGCGTAGTTTGGAATCTAGGGATTATCAATCTTATAGCGAGAATCTTAGGAGGAGAGTTCCCCATTCAGAAATCTCTCAAGCCTTGTACCTTGAGACTTACAAGTAATTTGATTGGATTACTAGGGGAATTCATGTGGGATTTAATAGGGACTGGTTGAATAAAATGATGAAGGAACCCGTTAGGAACGAGCTACATATTCTTTACAATGATATATATGGTGATGATCCCGATTACGAGTTTATGAATGTCAAAATCACTAATCAAAGTCCTTTTCATGATTTAAGTTCCTCCACTAGAAGAGAAATAAAAGAAAGGATAGACTTGTTAAGACGAGTTTTAGAAGATTTGATGAGAAAGGAATTACACACCGAAGATGATAATACCTAGACCTATGTTTTATGCCTAGCTAGGGGCGTTAAACGACAACGCTTGTTGGGAGGCAACCCAATTTTTTTTTTTTTTTTGCTTTTTGGTTCTGTTTTCAGTAAATACACATTATTACTTCTGTATTAATTGTGTTTTGGTGTTTTAATTAGTGTTTGCGCCAAGTAAGATCTTTGGGATGGCTTACGGTGATTGTTGATTTGATTTTGCTGAAAAATAGAAACTTTTGGGTCCCGTGCAGAAAATTCAGTAATTCACTGGAGCGTGATAATTTTCTGAAATTTTTACATAAATTTGATATACAAATCCCCACGTATTACTAATTTTTCAGAAATTTTAGAGTTGCAGAAGTATGCAAAGTTTTCAGATTGCGACAGACTGTTCTGTTTTTCATAGATTCTATTTTCTATGTGTTGTTTGCTTATTTTGATAAATGTATGGCTAGTATCGAGGGGTATGATCCATTTGAAAAGTTGGAATACAGTAGATATTACACCAATATTAAATAAGAATGAGTTTGCAACAGTACCTTGGGTGGTTATTTGCTTTGTTTTGCTAACGGATCTCACGAGTTCTCTGTTGAGTTTTGTGTTGTGAAGTTTTCAAGTTTTGGGTAAGGATTTGATGGACTATGGAATAAGGAGTGGCAAGAGCCTAAGCTTGGGGATGCCCAAGGTACCCCAAGGTAATATTCAAGGACAACCAAGAGCCTAAGCTTGGGGATGCCCCGGGAAGGCATCCCCTCTTTCGTCTTTGTCTATCGGTAACTGTACTTGAGGCTATATTTTTATTCACCACATGATATGTGTTTTGCTTGGAGCATCTTGTATGATATGAGTCTATGCTTTTTAGTTTTACACAATCATGCTTTCTGTACACACCTTTTGAGAGGGACACTCTTGAATCGTAATCTATTAGAATACTCTATGTGCTTCACTTATATCTTTCGAGCTAGGCAATTTTGCGCTAGTGCTTCACTTATATATTTTTAGAGCACGGCGGTGGCTTTATTTTATAGAAATTGTTGAACTCTCTTGCTTCAATTATATTTTTTTGAGAGTCTTTAAACATCATGGTAATTTGTTTAGGTTATGAATTTAGTCCTAATATGATAGGCATCCAAGGGAGATATAATAAAAACTCTCATATATAGAGCATTGAATATTATGTGAAGTTTGATTCCTTATGATTGTTTTGAGATATGAAGATGGTGATATTTTAGTCATGCTAGTGAGTAATTGTGGATTGGTAGAAATACTTGTGTTAAAGTTTGTGATTCTCGTAGCATGCACGTATAGTGAACTATTATGTGATGAAGTCAGAGCATGATTTATTTATTGACTGTCATCCTTTGTGTGGAGGTCGGGATCACGCGATGGTTAACTCCTACCAACCCTTCCCATAGGAGCATGCGTCTAATGCTTTGTTTCGATAGCTAACAAAACTTTTGCAGTAAGTATGCGAGTTATTTATGACTAATGTTGAGTCCATGGATTATACGCACTCTCACCCTTCCACCATTCCTAGCCACTCTATTATCGCGCAACTCTCGCCGGTGCATTCAACCACGCCTTACATCCTTCCTCAAAACAACCATCATACCTAGCTATTATGGCATTTTCATAGCCATTTCGAGATATATTGCCATGCAACTTCCACCGTTCCGTCATATAAGTTGAGTTGTAATTTTTGACTTGTAAGTAAATAAAAGTGTGATGAGCATCATTAATAGAACATTGTCCCATGTGAGGTTATCAAAATAAAAGAGGCCAAAGAAGCCCAAATAAAAAAATAGGCCAAAGAAGCCCACCAAAATAAATAAAAGAGAGAAAAAAGAGAGAAGGGACAATGCTACTATCTTTTTCCAGACTTGTGCTTCAAAGTAGCACCATGTTCTTCATGATAGAGAGTCTCCTATGTTATCACTTTCATATAATAGTGGGAATTTTTCATTATATAACTTGGTTTGCATATTCCAATGATGGGCTTCCTCAAATTGCACTAGGTCTTCGTGAGTAAGCAAGTTGGATTCACACCCACTTAGTTTCTTTTTGAGATTTCATAAACTTATAGCTCTAGTGCATCTATTGCATGTCAATCCCTACTCACTCACATTGATATCTATTGATGGGCATCTTCATAGCCCGTTGATACGCCTAGTTGATGTGGGACTATCTCCTTTGTTTTTATCTTCTCCACAACCACCATATTCTATTCCACCCATAGTGATATATCCATGGCTCATGCTCATGTATTGCGTGAAAATTGAAAAAGTTTGAGAATACTAAAGTGTGAAACAATTGCTTGGCTAATACCGGGGTTGTGCATGATATAATACTTTGTGTGATGACCATAGAGCATAGCCAGACTATATGATTTTGTAGGGATAACTTTCTTTGGCCATATTATTTTGAGAAGACATGATTGCTTTATTAGTATGCTTGAAGTATTATTGTTGTTATGTCAATATAAACTTTTGTTTTGAATCTTATGGATCTGAACATTCATGCCACAATAATGAAGAATTACATGGATAAATATGCTAGGTAGCATTCCACATCAAAAATTCTGTTTTTATCATTTACCTACTCGAGGACGAGCAAGAATTAAGCTTGGGGATGCTTGATACGTCTCCAACGTATCTATAATTTTTTATTGTTCCATGCTATTATATTATCTGTTTTGGATGTTTTATATGCATTAATATGCTATTTTATATTATTTTGGCACTAACTTATTAACCAAGAGCCCAGTGCAAGTTTCTGTTTTTCTTTGTTTTTGAGTTTCGTAGAAAAGGAATACCAAACGGAGTCCAAAAGAAACAAAACCTTCACGATGATTTTTCTTGGACCAGAAGACACCCCAGAGACTTGGAGATCAAGTAGGAGGATCCATGAGGCGGCCACAAGGGGGAGGGCGTGCCCGGGGGGGGGGTAGGGCACGCCCCACCCTTGTGGGCCCCTCGCAGCTCCCCTGACCTAATTCTTCGACCTATATATTCTCATATATTCCAGAAACATCAGAACAAGCCACGAAACCACTTTTCCACCAACGTAACCTTCTGTACCCGTGAGATCCCATGTGGAGGCCTTTTCCAGTACTCTGCCGAAGGGGGATTCAACCACGGAGGGCTTCTACATCAACACCATTGCCCTTCCGATGAAGCGTGAGTAGTTTAGCACAGACCTATGGGTCCTTATCTGGTAGCTATATGGCTTCTTATCTCTCTTTGATTCTCAATACCATGTTCTCCTCGATGTTCTTGGAAATCTATCAGATGTATTCTTCTTTTGCGGTGTGTTTGTTGAGATCGGTTGAATTGTGGATTTATGATCAGCTTATCTATGAATATTATTTGAATCTTCTCTGAATTCTTATATGCATGATTTGGTATCTTAGTAATTCTCTTCGGACTATCGGTTTGGTTTGGCCAACTAGATTGGTTTTTCTTGCAATGGGAGAAGTGCTTTGCTTTGGGTTCAATCTTGAAGTGTCCTCATCCAGTGACAGTAGGGGTAGCGAGGCACTTATTGGATTGTTGCCATCGATGATAAAAAGATGGGGTTTTCATCATATTGCTTGAGTTAATTCCTCTACATCATGTCATCTTACTTAAGGCGTTACTCTGTTCTTCATGAACTTAATACTCTCGATGCAGAATCGTTTCGATCGATGTGTGGAGTAATAGTAGTAGATGCAGGCAGGAATCGGTTTACTTGATACGGACGTGATGCCTATATTACATAATCATTGCCTTGGATATCCTCATAATTTTGCACTTTTCTATCAATTGCTCGACAGTAATTTGTTCACCCATCGTATTATTTGCCTTGAAGAGAGAAGCCTCTAGTGAAACCTATGGCCCCGGGTCTATTTTCCATCATATTAGTTTCTGATCTACTATTTTTTAATCTCCAAAAACGCAAAAATATTTTACCTTTCGTTTGTCTATCTCTATCAGATCTCACTTTTGCAAGTAACCGTGAAGGGATTGATAACCCCTTTATCGCGTTGGGTGCAAGTTGTTTGATTGTTTGTGCAGGTGTTGGTGATTTGTGCGTTCGTCTCCTACTGAATTGATACCTTGGTTCTCAAACTGAGGGATATACTTATCTCTACTTTGCCGCATCACCCTTTCCTCTTCAAGGGAGAAACCAACGCAAGCTCAAGAAGTAGCACGTGTCAGCCCTCTTTTTTTTAGGAAAGCGTACACGTCAACCTAATAGGCCCACAAGTCAGCCTCAAATATGTGGAAAACATCATACAACTCATCTACCATTATTGCTAATAAATGTACAACCCATTGGCTAATTCTTAAGGATTTTTTTGAAGCCCATATTATTTTTCTTACCATTACAGCCCATATTCTGGCCACGGTTAAAAATTCAATCTAATTTTCATATTTCGATGCGGTCCGAACTGTTTTTAATTCCAAAACGTTCAAACTAATTTGAAAACAATAATTTTCTATCAGTTTAAAATCCAACATAATTTTCCCCGCCAAAAAAGAATTAAATTCGAAATGTCAAAATCTAAAAAAAGATATTTTAAACTAACTTCTGTCTTTTTTGTGTTTTTAAAATTTACATCCCATTTCTTACTACTTCATTTTTTGGGCTAGCGAATACATCGCCCTCGTCTTGAAAGATTTGCAGCTCGGCGGGGCTGCGAAAGCAAGTAGGCCTCCATTAGGTATTTCTTTAAAAAGGTAGAATTGGGCTAGCCATTTTCAGCAAGAAAAAAACACAACTGGGCTCATGATGTGATAAACATATAATAAAACCCTGCTAGACGGACCACAACCCCCGCACAGCCCCGTTGTTACCCTGATCCGTCTCTAAAACTAGTAAATAACAACTGCTTGTTCCTAAAAAAAATAACAACTGCGCGATCTGCTGGGTCCCAGGTGTCAGCCGCTCGTTGTGTAATTCTCTCATTTATATAGTACCTTGACAATGGCGTCGGACCCAGATGTCCAACCATTAGGAGGAACCATTTTGGGGGGCTTGTAATAATGAGGCACTTGCTTGCGTACTGCAATGACCCTGGTGGGTCCCTACTGTCATCATCTCCATATAGTCATCTCCTTATTCCTCTTGGTTGTTGACCACGTTGACAACGCCAAACGGCGGTGCACCGTGCACGGTGAGCGAACCAAGGCGGAGGACGACGACGAGGCCTCGGACGGAACGAACATGAGCCATGGAAGATGCGCCAGTCTAGTCACAGGCGGAGGGGAGTACGAGGGTTGATTGGATCGGGTGCGGGTGCATGTTGGGGCTGACGTCGTTGGAGAATAACATGACGTGTGGGGGAAGAGAGGGATGGACTGGCCAACATTTAAGGGTACGGTAGGGCGGCGGAGGCGCAGCCAGCCGTGGGAGGCGAGAGCACACAGAACCGACGGGGTGGTTTGGTTTGGGCGGCTGGAGGAAGAAGACAAGAGATAGAAGATACACGACATATGTTGGATGTCAATCGAATGGCTGGTAGGCAGAATCGTTTGTTGACTAGTAAGTCGACACCACCTTGGATAGGCTTTTTCCTCGTGGGTCCAAATGTCAGAATACAAATCTATCACGGCCATGCAGCCTTTCTTATGAAAATTTACAACCCATTTGGTTTGTTAGTTCAAATAGGTTTGTGGGTGCTGGTGGGGGCTAATCACTTGGGTTCTGTAATGCACAGTGAGCTCAAGCAGCCGACGAGAGTGATGTTATTTCCCTTGGTTGGGAATTGTTTACAATATTTCTCTCTTAATTAAACAAATGGCAAGCCATATGCCTTGTTTCAAACAAAATATGACAGTCACAGCCGAGTTGAAACCCAGATTACAAACTATACAAAAGAACGAGGGTTAATTGTTCACCAGGTTTAGACAAAACCCAAACTAAACATGCATGGCAATAACATCTAACCCAACAATTTTTTGGCAGTCACAAACAAATGGGTCGGTCTAATCCATAAAATCAACATCCTGTGCTAAAAAGTTTAATGGCATATGACGACAAGTTGTTGTAAATAGAAGCCGAGCACATTCAGAAGCCCATTTGTCGACCTGAAACTTCTTTTTTGCGGTTCAACATATCCATCCGTGAGAAATTTCTTGTTGAAAAACTTAAGCCTCATGGACAATAGTAACCTCGCATTCAATGGGAAGAATGTGACGAAGTTTCTGTTTGCCTGATTGGATGCATAACCTTCCATCGTTATTGTCCTCAAACGAATGTCATGAGAACTGAGAAAATCCCGGTGCTTATTATGCTAGTGATTGGTTATATGTTTTTCTTCATGTGTTGCTGCCTACGTAGACATGAAGATTGAAATAGTTAAGGTCTAAAAAAAGAGTATGTCGATAGAGCGACAGCCGAACAGTAATTCTAGTACAATATATATGGTCTTTCAATGTGCATGAAATAATCACCTCTATATACAAATTATCCAGACATGGAAAGCATCGCAACAAGCCAATAATTGTGTTCAGATCAATACTAAACATTCCGATATATAAGATCTTGACAGAATCCAACACCATTGATAGGCTATCGATGGATGAACTCTTCTTTGAGCATATAACATAATATTAGTATCCAAAGTTTACTGCAAGATGATATAAAACTTATGTGCACAAATGAAAAATGCAGCTTGTGATTACAAAAGTGTAGTTGATAATATAGAGTACCTAAATAAGTGTGGAGCCAAACACCATGTTGTGATGAACAAACGGATCACAAATTACACCCAAGGCCTCAAGTTTAGGCACAGAGACGATAGTTATTTGCAAAGGTTTATAACAATAATCAAGGAGCAACCTTTGAAGTGAAGGGGCATCTTTGATGATGAGCTGGTGTCCTTCAAAATAAATTCCAATGCTTTTAACGTGAGGCGACTTTATTTGGAGACAATAGATAAAAATTTCTAATCCAAAAACAAGCAGCAAGCGCTCCAGGGTAGGGCAACTGGATTGGATGATGCTGTGTAGTGAGGCCTCCGACAGATCAACCACCACAAGCGATGGTCTTTTTAGAAGTGGGAGTCGAATCATTAGTACCAGATTGTCTGGTAGATGGCACTGGCTATGGTGAGGGTGTGGAGAAAGGAGGAAAACCACGAGATGGAGAGTGGTGGTGTGGACACAAATACATGTAGTTGGGATCACGGCATATATTTTTTGTTGTAATGGTAGAACTCAAGCTGCTGGAGTTTTTTGAATTCAGTGGATGTCAGCCAGGCGTCCACCGTGAGGGGTATGGATAGCAGGTGGCGTGTCGGGATGCAGAGGCATTCAACGGGGCCCTGGTGGGAGGAGACGATGGCTCTGTGGAGATTAAATTCAGGAAGGAATTAAGGAAGGACAGATATCTAACGACTGTCGAGATTAAGAGGCACGGTGCGCCAGAGAGTGCGCCACCGAGATGCGAGGACTTGTGTGTGGCAGCTATCCTTGGTGGGGGGAAGGGAGATGATCTCCCCAAGGATGTCGCCCAAGAGATCACTGATGCGATCCACCAAAGATTCTACGGGTTCCTTAGATCCAGGTGGGGGGGGGGGCTCACCGCTTCTCCCCGCGCTGGCGAGTGCGGGATCTACAACTGGCATCGCCGCTGGCGGGAGCCTCATCTTCTTGGCGCTGGGGCCAGCCGACTCCATTTTCCTTGTGGGCATCATGCCAAGCTCACGTGTTTGAGTAGAGTAGCCAGAGATGAGCCTTGTGGCAGTGCGAGTGGGGAAGAAGGAGGGCTGGGGTTTTCTGTAGGAGTGGAAGAAGAGGAGTAGGCATTTTCTGTACGAGTGAGGAAGAAGGTGAGCGGGGGTGTTCTGTATGAGTGAAGAAGATGGGGAGCGGGGGGAATTGGGGGGCGACGGAAGCGGGAGAGTCCAGCGAGCTGCAGTATAAGTGGAAGCAAGGAGGAATGAGGTTTTTTTTGGGATCACCCCCTCTTAAAGAAATATGGGCTTTTCCTCGCAAAAAAAAAACAAAACCAAATGGGCTTCAAGATGTATAGGCTTTTGTATCGTCCTAGTTGGCTGCCCGTGTTTCATACTGGAGGGTCTTAACACTAGAGGCAGCCCATTAGAGACACTCTCCAGGTTATTGCCCATTCAAAAGAAAAAAAGAGATGCCTCCAGTTTAATTATGGCTCCTCATCGGTAACATTTTTCAACTTGAAAAAAAGTTATAGCTCCTTTTCGGGTCGGCTTGGCATCCACCAAATTATAGGATGGTGTACTAGATGCAGACACTCACACTAGTCGTAGCGTGGCAAAATAAGGGGTCAAATAACATGCCCACAATATACATAGGTTGTAAAGGTTGACATGCTAGTCAACATTCACACTAAACTAAGCTTCACAAGATACGGTATGCATACTAGCTAACATTCACAAGCACTTAAGTTCAACATGTTTACGCATCTAAATGATTCACAAGACTATAACCAAGACATAGCTGTGAGAAGGTGTAGAAATAAAGAAAAAACAATCGATGCTTCTCTGAGCAAAGGGCCTCCCTACGCACGCATTAATTTCCTGGGCATGCTTCTTTCTGCTCAATGTTACATGCACTTTGAGCATGTTGGCAACTCCATAGCTATCTTGATGGCTCATCTTGCAATTTACGCTGACACATTGGAGCAAACAGAGGAGGCAATAGAGGTCACTCAACATCAGACCATTTTGTGCACTTCCACTGAAATTATCTTCATTGTCCTGAATGTAAAAAGATAGGAAAGCGATGTTGTAATGCCCTAAATGTAACACTTTCCAATTATGGCAATATATGAAACTTTGACTTCATCAATTCCATTCTGGGATCTTCTTTCATTTCGGGTTTCTTCTTTTTGTCGTGTGCGTGTGTGCATTTCATCCATGTCATGTTGTCATGTGCATTGCATTGCATTCGTGTTATCACTTGCACCCGGTTCCACTCGCCTCTTCCCGTTGTCCATTTCGAGTTCCGATGCTCACACACGTGCCGTGGTATCCCCGAGTCCTTCTTTCGTGTGTGGCCATGTAACAGTCCCGGAATGACGTGAGACTTGTCGTGCGTTGTTGTTTTGGTACGTGTAGGCCGCCTGTCAAGTTTCATCGCGTTTGGAGTTTGTTTGGTACTCCAACGGTTAACCTAGTGGGCTAAAAAACCCTCTTCTTTAAGGCCCAAGACCCCCTCCACAACAGCCCACTAACCCAACACAACCCTTCCCATCATCTCGGTCGTCGAATCGTGATCGCGTGGCCGAAAACCGCTCCCCATTTGGACCTTCCTAGCTCCCTATGCCTATAAATTAGTCCCCCACGTCCTTTTTTCGTCCAAACCCTAGCTCCTCTCCTCCCGCAGCCGCCGGACGTGTCCGCCGACGCGCCGGACGAACCAGGCGCCGCCACGTGGCAGCACCGCTCCCCCCGCCGCCGCTCCATCGCGCGGGCCTGCAGGCCCGACTCCGGCCCTCCCGGCCCGGCGCGCCTCCGCCCTTCGCCTCCCGCCTGCCGCCCGGTCCCGCAGACCGCCGCCGTCCGCTGCCTCGGGCGCGGGCTCGGCCGCTCCCGCCGGCCGCCGCCCGGCCGCGCCTCCACGCTGCCGGCGCCCTCCAACCGGCCAGCCCGACGCCGCGCCGTCGGCCAGCCCCATCGCTGCCGCCGCCGGTGCTCCCTCCGGCCTTCTTCCCCGCCAACTCCGGCGAGCCCCGGCCCGTCTCCGGCGAGATCCCGCAGATCGGGACCGGATCCATCGGTCCCCGATCCAAACGCCTGAATATCCCCGTCCCGGAATTCCTCCGTCCCGCGTTGACTTTCGCGGAGGTAAAATTCCACTAAATCCCAAATCTGCTATATTTTGTTGCCTCCTTTGCATGGCTGTAACTTTGTGCTCATAGATCCGTTTTGTGCATATGATATATCAAAATGATCGTGGTGATGTGCTCTACATTTTTTTTCCATTGTGGCATGCTTGTTTGAGTTCATATAGAGGTCTTAATCATCGTGATAAGAGTGCTACTTGTTATAAACTGCTGAAACTTGTTATTTTCATGCCATGTTTGAGATGTGATAACTTGGTGCATGTTTATCCAAATGGAGCATATGATATGTCAAAATGTTCATTGTGAAATGCTCTACATGATGGTTGCTGTAGCATTCATGTTAGGTGTCATATTGACATGTTAATCTTTGTTGCAAAAGTGCATGTGGCTGTTAAGTGCTGAAACTTGTTATGAGATGCTGTTTTGACATGCTCTTTGCTATTGATGTGTTTTTCCCCATGCCACTTGTCAATATGTTTTAGAATCACCATCATATGGTCTTTGCTATGGTGCAAACCATTTTCCATGATATGCCTTGAGGTGACTTAAACATGCTTGTAAACATGCCATGCCAACATAACTGTTTTATACTTAGTGAAATTTCTGCTAAGTCTGGAATATGTCATAACCTGATGCTATGTTTGCTTGATGCACTAGTCAAATTCATGCTTGTTTTGGAGTGGGCAATGAACATTCCTTGTTGTCCATGTTATTGTGTATCCATCCATGCCCTCACTTGCACTTTTGGCTTGTTGTAGCTTATTTATTTCTTGCACTCAAGTTGCTATAAATTATATCTGTCAGGTTTTTAACAGCATGATCAATTTGGTGTAGCTTGTTGCTATTGATCCATGGCTCCTATGGAGTTGTTTGATGTAGGATATGTCTACTTCATGTCCATGCTTCTTGTCATCATGTTTGGATGCTGTAGAGTATATATCTCTTGCTCCAAAGTTGCTATGTGGCTGTTAATTTCAGCTTTGCATTGAATCTTATTTCGTGTGTATGTGTTGAACCGTTGCTCCGTTTTGAGCGTGCCCTATATGAAACTTGTGTGATTTTGCATGTAGAATCACAATATCATGTTTTTTACATGTTTGGAGTGTGTTTGCTTGATGTTTGGGTGCATCTTGCACCGTTGCCATGCTTGTCTTGTTTTGCTCATATCTTCTAGACCGTAGCTCCGAAATAAACAAACTTTACATGAAACTTGACTAGAATTTGGTGTAGATCATCATGGTGCATGTTAAATTTCTGTTTAACAACTTTAACTTAAGGTTTGTTCAGATCTGGACCAATTTCAAAATATGCATATGAGGACTTACCGGATTTGCTATATGTTGATTCCGGCCTTATTTAAACTTGTTGTTTTGTGTTGTTCTTGTGTGCTTCATTCCTTGCCATGAAATGCATCATACTTGCATCATGTTGATTGTGCATTGCACCTTGTTTGATATCGTGCCATGTTGTGTTCTTGTGTTGAGTAGAGCCGGAAGCCGAGACCGAGTACGAGGTTCCTACCGAGGATGAGTACGAGGAGCCATCTTACGATCCCATCGACAACTCGACAGGCAAGATGACCTGACCCAGATATCATTACTGTCTTTGCCTATTGCTAGATGCCTCGCTCTTTAGCTTATTGCCTCGATGCCCATGTTTGTTTGTCAGCCTCCTATTGTAACCATGAATCTGTCTAACCACGCAACCTAGCAAACCTTTGCTTGGCTACGTAAGCTTCGCTCAGCCCCTCTTATTGCATTGTTAGTTGCAGGTGAAGATTTGAAGATTCTTGCTTCATGTTGAAGTTATTGTTGGGATATCACACTATATAATCTGTTAAACTAAATCATCTATATATTGGTAATGGGTGGAAGGCTAAGCCTCTCGCTTGGTGTTTTGTTCCACTCATGCCAACCTAGGAACCGTATAAACCGGTGTTATGTTCCTTGATTATGCGTTCCTAACACGGTTGGGGTTATGGGACCCCCTCGATATCCCGCTTAGCGCTAAAGCTTTTCCAGCGAGGCCCGACATTGGTTCTACATTTGCATAACAACTAAAACTTGCCGAGGGAGTAATTAACCCGAGGATTAGTTAATCAACCCCCCTGGGCCAGTGCTCGATTTGAGTGTTGGTCCAAACTAGAGTCGTGTGCGGTACCCCCCTTAGCAACTTGGGTTTTGGTCACTGTACGCTGTGCTCATCCGGTCGTGGCCTGAGACTAGATACGCGCGGCTACTGTCAGGGTGTCGGCACGCGGGGAGGTCTTGCTGGATTAGTTTTACCTTAGTCGGAATATCTTGAGCACGGGATTCCGAGAATACTCGGGCCTTCCCACCTTGGAGTTGCGACTCCGCGGATCGTGAGCTTGTGATGGGCTAAGTTGGGACACCCCTGTAGGGTTTGAACTTTCGAAAGTCGTGCCCGCGGTTATGTGGCAGATGGGAATTTGTTAATATCCGGTTGTAGAAAACTTGACACCATGTTCAGAACAACACTACCAGCGTGAGTAACCGTGACGGTCATTTTCCGAAAGGGGTTCGGGAAGTGAACACGATGGCGTTATGTTTGACGTGCTTAGATAGGATCACTTAGTGATCACTTTGACGCTCGTGGCACTTCTCTTCTCGCTCTTAACACGTATGCTAGTGCTAGTGCAGCTGCAACCTTTATTTTTCTTCAGCCTTGTTCCACACCCAAGGCTTAGATAGTTTTGCTACCCTGGAACGGGATTGCTGAGTCCTCCGTGGCTCACAGATTCTACACAACACCAGATGCAGGTACCATGGTGAACTACACAGGTGACGACATAGAGCTGTACCGGGAGTTCGATGAAGAACGTGAGCGATACTATGTGCACTATCCTGATGATCAGTAGTGGCTTCTACTAGGGGCGATCGGACCTTGTGGCTTTAGTTATTTGGTATCTTTCATTTGGATCTTCGTCCGTAGTCGGACTGTGATGTTTATTGGATGATGATTGCTTATGTAATGTATTGTGTGACGTGGCGAGTGTAAGCCAACTACTCTTTTGCCATTTCATCCCTATTTTTACATGAGTCGTGCAAAGATACCATACTTGAGATCATTCTAGTATGAGCTTATACCTTTAAGTCGTGCCTCGACACGTAGGAGGTATAATCTCATATTGGGCATTACAGATGTACTTAAACGGTGTCGCAAAACAGTAGCACATATCAATAACTCGGCATGACAAAATACGATCATTTAGATGAAGGGGATACTGACCTGCGTGAGGAAGTTTATGCATAATTTTATAGGTGGTTAGTTGATGAGCGCAATTCCTTCCGTGTGGTTGTTGAAAATTTTCCCGACTAACCCCAATATATTTTTTGTGCAGTTCCACTAAAATAATGCCCCGCTGTTTGCACGACCCTACTCGCCGGCCAGGCCATCAATGACCCGGCCTCTTTTATCTTGCGTTGACGGCACAGCTGCAGTGCTTGTTTGCTCCTCCACACATGACAGCCTCATTCCACACTACAAACAGCGAGTCAACGTACGAATAAGCTTATTTCATCTTTCGTTGGTCATTCTACCTAGTTACAAATTTAGGAACACCTGTAGCATCGTGAGGTCAGCTCACAACAGGTTCCACTAAAATTGAGGCTTGTGCTTCCGTTTGCACAAATAGACACCATATGGAGATAGACAACCCTGTTTGCACAAATATGTAACAGGGTTTATTTAAGCAGTGTCACTTTTTGGCGGCGGCATATGATAAACAACAACATCTCATATGTTATCAATGACATTATAGTGACAGTATGAAAAAGTGCCATTAACCAAGAAATGCCATCACATCAAATCAACACTAGCACTAGATTAACGGGGGCTTATATTAACATGCATAACAATTGCATTATTACTCTGTGATAACATACTGGGAGTAGCACTTGATCAGTACGTACGTGCACGATTGACAGGAACGATCGTTCTAACAAAGGGTGATACGGAAAGGAGAAACACATCATCGTGTCAACCATTGTGCAATTGAATTTTGTGCAGTTGAACGGAGATGCAACTATGTTACCGGTGTCAGAGTTTAGCGTAAGGGCACCACAAGATCGAACCCATCGCAAATCACCTCTTCCCATTGCAAGAGAAATAGATCAAGTTTGCCAAACAAAAAGTAAATTGATTTCTCATTTCGGGACTGGGCATCCCTAATACCTTTGTCGTACTCTCATGCAATGACAAGTGAATAAACACCCATCTTGAGAATAAAACATGTAGCATGGAAAAATATCGGCCCCGCCTTGTGAGCGGTACGGGCACACAAAACATGAGTTTATTTTGAAATTTAGAGATGGCACATACAAATTTGCTTAGGATGGCAAGGGAATACCGCATATAAGTAGGTATGGTGGGCACATATGGCAAAATTGGGTTAAAGGATTTTGGATGCACAAGTAGTATTTCTACTTAGCACCAAATAGATTGAGAAGCGACCAACCAAGAAGTGAAAAATCACATAAGTGAACATTGAGCATAACTAACACCAAATAATGCACCACAAGTAGGATGTAATTTCATTGCATAACTATTGACTTTCGTGCTTGCATAGGGAATCACAGACCTTAACATCAACATTCTTACTGAAACGTAATTACCCATTAACATAGCTCACATATCACTATCATCATATCTCAAAACTATTACAAAGAATCAAGTTTATTTTGTCCAATGATCTTCATGCCAGTTTTTATCATATCCCTCTTGAATATCTATCATATTGGGACTAGTTTTATGTGTTTCTTTTGATAAGCTCAAACAAATATAAGTGAAGAACATGAGCATAATATTTTCCTCTCTCAAATTAGTATAAGTGAAGCATGAGAGACTTTTGTCGGTGTTCTAGGAACCAGGGTACCTAGACTTGCCGGCCTGCTGCCCATGACGTGGATCCTTCATCGGCTTGGTATGACCCATCATCAGCATCGACACTCAAGGCCTTCACGAGGGGCCAAGCCTCGCGAGGTGGACGACACCAAGAACTTCGGAAGGAGCAGTCTCACTAGGCTGGTTCCCGAGGGGCGGAGATCTCTATGCAAGCCCCCACCTCATGAGGTTCGGATGACACAATCCATGATGACCAAGGCCAGGTTAGCGCCAGCGGGCGTTGGACAGCAGGTTTCCTCTTTGGTGCTAAAGAGGCAAGCGCGGGCGTGGAGTCCCGTGGAATCAGCGAAAGGTTTCCATTTCCATGCAACAAGACCAGGATCACCAGGACGGAGGTCATCACCGAGCCCACCGTGGCGTCAGGATCAGAAGCTTTGCAGGCGAAGATCACCTTTCATTAGGATAAGATGCACTAGTTGTCTCCCTTCAAATTTGGCCATTGTGGGATCCCTTCCCGCCTACATTTTGGGCGAAGAGGACCAAGGCCACTATAAATATAGCTTAGCCACCACCGTAGAGAGGGATACGGATCTAGATCGAGGGATCAGATCGACTAGCACCCACACACCCAAGAACACACCTCCCGAGGTTGTTCAACCACTGTACTAGTTCTTCCTCAGCCCACCTCGAGGCAATCCACCACATTACAGGAGTAGGGCCACTCACTGCTAGATGGCCTGAACCTGGGTAAACTGCCCTGTGTTACTTTCCTTCTTGTTCATCGAGCTAGTTCATAGAGACGGCTAATAGGCGGATAGGGGAAGTTGAGTTGCGAAGCCCTGAATCCGACATTTGGCGCGCCAGGTAGGGGGTTCGTCGGAGTCTCTCTTCTTCCGACCGGTTAGCCATCGCCTCACCGTCTCCATGGCGGATGCTCGTCGAATTCGTGCTGAGCGCCGGGCTGCCCTCGCTGCCCGCATGGCTCAGACTGCGCCTCCAGGCGACGACATTCCCTGTCGTTCTCCATCACCAACGGCAGACGCTGCCACCGGCCCCGCTGCCCACGAGCAGCAAGACTCGTCGCTCCCCCTCTCCGCATGGCGTGACTGTCGCACTTCAACCATGTCACTGACTCCATCGGCTGCTTCATCCTCCCAGCCCATCATGGACCGGCGAACTCGTAGGCCGCGCTGCTCATGGCGTGTGAGCTCTTGCGCTATCGCCCAACCGATGACCTCTATGAGGAACGGCTGGACCGCATCACCGAGCTCGTCAGCCCCACAGGAGAAGTTCAGCATCGTCCCGCTCATTGCCTCCTCCACCACCTCAAGCGGGCGACCTGGCCCATGGCGCCCCCTCCTCCTCTCTGGTGTGACGTCGTCCCCGAGCCAAGGCGCGAGGCTCCCCGGCGCGACCAGCCCCGCAGGGCACCCATGCGCGATTTAGAAAGATGTCAGGTGGTGCAACGGCCCCAAGGGGAGGCGCGTACACTCCCAGCGCCGCCTCATCAAGGTCGCGCACCACCTCCCGCAGTGGCACGTGAACACCCTGATCAAGCTCCACCTCAACGGCGGGCATCCAAAGGCGCAACGGGCTGCCGGGCGTTCACTCCAGAGTTGCGTCGCGTGGTCTGGCCCGGCAAGTTCAAGCCAGACCTTCCCCCACACTATGATGGAACACCCGACCCCGTTGAGTTCCTGCGGCTCTATGAGCTGAGCATCAAGGCGGCCAGTGGCGATGAGCAGGTTATGGCCAATTGGTTCCCCATGGCTCTCAAGGACGGCGCGTGCTTGTGGCTCCTGAACCTCCCAGCGGAGTCGAGTTCCTCCTGGGAGGAGCTGCGCGAGCGGTTCATCTCCAGCTACAAAGGGACTCGTGACCGTGCCCCTGCGGTAGGCAACCTGCGGCGAATAAAGCAGCAGCCAGGAGAAACCTTGTGTGAGTACATCCAACGTTTTACCAACGTCCGCATCAAGATTCCCAAGGTGTCAGACGAGGCCATCATCTCCGCGTTCACCGACGGCGTCCAAAACGTCAGGATGAAGGAGGAGCTCGCCATTCAGGAGGACATGTGCTTAGCTCTAGAGATGTTCAACATGGCAGTCAAGTGTGCAAGGGCAGAAGAGGGTCACCTCTCGCTCGTCGATCTCCCTGAGGCTGACCCAGAAGACAAGAAGGCCAAGATCAAGGAAGCCAAGTGCAAGGCACTAGCTGTGCTCATGGCTGAGCCTGCGATGAAGTGTGGGTGCGACTACCCCGAGTCTTCCCAAGGCAGCCGCCCGTGCTGGATCTTCCACAATGTGCACAACCACAACACCAACGACTGCCAGGAGCTTAGGGCCATCCGCGACGGGCACCTCGGCTGTCGCGCCGAGGGCGGCGACCGAGGCTATGGCCGCGGAGATGGTCGAGGTGGAGGACGCTCGGAGAACCATGACTCTCGCCAAGGTTGACGCGACCAGCCTCGCGAGGACCAGCCTCGTGAGGGCCCTTGGAGGGACCAGCCTCGTGAAGACCGTCCACGAGGCAACACTGGCCTTCCTCCACTGCCACCACCACCAAGAAGGAATGATGATCGCCACCAAGATGATGGGGCTGGGGGCTTCCAAGAGCCCCGTGCCATCACTTGCATCCTGGGTGGCGCTCAGGCCCCAACATCTCATCGCTTCTTCAAGCAGTTTGCTCGTGAGGTGAATGCAGTCCTCCCCAATCTCGAGGCAACGCGCTCGCTCAAGTGGTCCAAGTACGCCGTCACCTTCGACTCGGCTGACCAGCTCAAGTGCATGGCTGAGGCCGGCGTCCTCCCGCTGCTCTACTCACATACCACCAGCAACATGCTCATCACCAAAACACTCATTGATGTCAGAGCAGGACTCAACGTCCTCTCCGTCGAGACCTTCGATACGCTCCAAGTGCCATATGATCAGCTTCAGCCTACCAGGCCCTTTTCGGGAGTAACTGAAAGTGCAACTAATCCCCGGGTGGCTTTGGTAATTAATAACAACATATATATCATTGAACTAATAGTTACTTGAGAATCATTTCAGAGAGTTCAGTGATATGGGTATGGCAAGGACTGAAGAAGTGGACCCCCCAAAATGCTAAGGCAAGCATTGGCAAAAGCTCAAGACTCCATTTTTGGTTTAGTGATCCAAGATCACATTGAGTCCATAGGAAAAGCCAATACTATTAAAAGGGGATGAGGTTATGATGATGATCCGGTTGCTCAAGTGCTTAGTGATACATCTCCTAAACTATCAGCAACTTTCACTGCCATAGACACTCATAAGTAGTCTCGGTCCCACCGATATTCCAAACTCAGTCACACCGAGATGAACCACCTCAGCCATAAGCCAAACCCTAGTAAACTCGGATTTTCCGATTCTGAACTCGGTCTCACCGAAACATGAGTTGCCAAGTTTCTGTAACCTTCTGTCATCAAATCGGTGTCACCGAGATGATGAAGTCGGTCCCACCGAAACTGGCATGCTCTTGTCATTGCACGAATCGGACTAACCGAGATTGTATATTCGGTCCCACCGAAAATCCCAACGTTCACATTATTTGAACTATCGGTCTCACCGAGTTGTCCACTTCGGTCCCACCGAGATTGCTCAAATGTGTGTAACGGTTGGATTTTGTGTGGAGACTATTTATACCCCTCCACCCCTCTTCATTCGTGGAGAGAGCCATCAGAAAGAACTACCACTCCTACCTTACATTTCTGAGAAGAGAACTACCTACCCTTGTGTTGAGATCAAGTTGCTCCACTCCCACCATATGAAGCTTGATCTCTAGCCTTCCCAAGTTGCTTTCCACTCAATCCTTTCTTCCACCACAGCCAAATCAGTGAGGAGAGTTGAGTGTTGGGGAGATTATCATTTGAAGCACAAGAGCAAGGAGTTCATCATCATCTACAACATCTATTACCTTTTGGAGGGTGGTGCCTCCTAGATTGGTTAGGTGTCGCTTGGGAGCCTCCGTCGTCGAGATGTGGAGTTGAACCAAGAAGTTTGTAAGGGCAAGGAGATCGCCTACTTCGTGAAGATCTACCCCGAGTAAGGCTAGCCCTCCGTGGGCGTAGGCCATGATGGAATACACAAGGTTGCTTCTTCGTGGACTCTTCGTGGGTGGAGCCCTCCGTGGACTCTCGCAGCCGTTACCCTCCGTGGGTTGAAGTCTCCATCAACGTGGATGTACGATAGCGCCACCTATCGGAACCACGGGAAAAATCACCGCGTCTCCAAAATTGCGTTTGCTCTTCTCCACCTCTCTTTACTACATGTGCAATTTACTTTCCGCTGCCTATACTCTAGAATTGCATGTGTAGGGTGATGCTTGACTTGATCATAATTGTGAATCTGCCAAAAACTGTTCTTTGTCAAAAGGCAGAATTTTTATATTGACAAGTAGTCTAATCACCCCCCCCTCTAGACATACTTTCGATCCTACAAGTGGTATCAGAGCTTTGGTCTCCATTGTATTGGTTTCCATTGCATTGGACTCCATAAGCTTGGTTTCACAACCTAGGAGAGTATGGCGTCTAGTGAGGGTAATTTTCGTAGAGGTCCTTACTTTGATGGTACAAATTTTGCTAGTTGGAAGCATAAAATGAAAATGCATATTCTTGGTCATAACCCAGCCGCATGGGGCATTATTTGTGTTGGTATGCAAGGTGAATTCTTCGAGGAAGGAAAAGTTCCGGATCGCGAAGCTACACCGGAAGAATTGCGGATGTTGCAAAACAATGCTCAAGCTTGTGACATTCTCTTCAATGCCTTGTGTCCCGAGGAGTTCAACAAAATCAGCCGTCTTGAGAATGCAAAAGAGATTTGGGATACTTTGGTTGAAATGCACGAAGGTACCGAGTCCGTGAAGGAATCAAAGCTAGATATTCTTCAAGGTCAACTTGACAAGTTCAAGATGAAGGATGGTGAAGGAGTCGCTGAAATGTACTCTAGGCTTGCTCTCATCACAAATGAGATTGCCGGCTTAGGAAGCGAAGAAATGACCGACCGATTCATCATCAAGAAGATTCTCAGAGCTTTGGATGGAAAGTATGACACCGTGTGCACTTTGATCCAAATGATGCCAAACTACAAGACTCTCAAACCAACCGAAGTCATTGGAAGAATTGTTGCTCATGAGATGACACTTAAGGATAAGGAAGAGCTTCACAACAAGTCAAGTGGTGCTTACAAAGCTACAAGTGATGCTCCCACAACCTCAAGTGACAAGTTAGTTTCCAATGAAGAGATAAGCCTAATGGTCAAGAACTTCAACAAATTCTACAAGAATAGAGGCAAAGAGAGAAGCTCAAAGTCTAGATCATATGATGAAAAGAGATCTTCTAGTCGTGATCGAAACTGCTACAATTGTGGAAGACCCGGACACTACTCAAATGAGTGTACGGCTCCCCACAAGAGAAGAGAAGAATCTCCAAGAAGAAGAAGCTCAAGAGACGAGTCACCTCGGAAAGAGAGAAGGAGTAGAGATGATCGTTATGAACGAAGACCCTCTCGGAGAAGCAAGGATTCGGAGAGGAAAGACAAGTCATCAAGGAGCTACACAAGAAGAAAACATCAAGCTCATGTAGGTGAATGGGTCTCCGGCTCCGACTCCGACAATCAATCCGAAGGAAGCTATCACTCTGACTCCGACTACAGTCAAGATGAAGGTGTTGCCGGTCTTGCTCTCGTATCCTCCAACTCCAACTCCTACGACTTATTTGATTCACCAAATGAGGGAATTGGAAGATGTTTCATGGCTAAAGGCCCCAAGGTATCACACCCTGAATTCATTGACTTCGATAGTGATGAGGATGACTTGCTTGGTGAAGATGAGCTCTTGCATGATAAATCCAGTGAGCCTAGTAACGATGAACATGCTAGTAGTCTTTATAGTCGAGAAGAGTCGAATGACAATGCTATGAAGGAGATTGAGCGTCTAACTAAAGAACTAAACACTCTTAAGTTAGCTCATGAAACAACTCAAGAAGATCATAGAGAGCTCCTAAGATCTCATGAGAAGCTACGCTTCGAGAAGCTCACTCTAGAGCAAGAACATGAGTTTCTAAAAGCAATCAATGACGATCTTCGAAAGAAGAGTTCTTCATATCTTGCCAAACGACTTCTCTTGTCTAATTTCTTGCCACCCATTAAGACTAAGCATGACAAGCATAAGAAAAATTATTCCTCTAGCAGTAACAATAACCATGCTAAATCCAATATTGTTGCTTCTAGTAGTTCTCTTGATTCCACTAACAATGTTTCAAGCCAAGTTACACTTGAGCAAGAGAATAGTTTATTGAAAGGGATCATAGAGAAAGGTGTCTACAAGAGCCTTGCCGGAAGCAAGAACTTTGAGGAAATTGTTCGCAAGCAAGGAAGGCACCGGAAGAATCAAGGAATTGGTTTTGAGCGAAAGTTCAACGCCGAAGGTGTTGAGTGGGAAGAAGGTCAATATCCTACTCCATAGTTTGTTTCTCAAAAGGAGAAGTATGATCCTACTTCTTCCAATGTGGAACAAGCTCAAGATGACCTTCCACCACAAGACCACAAGCTAAAAGCCAAGGACAAGCTTCAAGAGGAGATTGATGCATTTGTTGAAGCACCTCAAGCCATGGTCAAGTGGGTTCCCAAGGAAACGTCAAGTTCTACTTCGTCAAGCTCAACTACAACCCCAAGGATTCCCATCAAGATGATGTGGATCCCGAAGAAGAAGAACTAGAAAGTTCTTGAGGGTGACTCCGCCAACATACTTCACTCACATTCATTTTGGCAAAGGCTTGTGCAATCAACTTCCACATCGTGCACTAGTTCATGGAGTCACAAACCCTCTTGTTGGTAAGTCAAGGGACAAGGTAATCATTGCTTTCATGGACATCATCTATTGTGAACTTCAATCTATGTCCATGGATATCCTTGTTTGTTCCTTGTGGGACTAACCCATGTAGGTATTGAAAGTGCCCGAATCCAAAGGATAGCTCCCAACTCTTGATGATCTCCATCAACATTGAGCATCCCCATCTTCAACATCTACATGAAGTCTTCTACGACAACCCAAGGTTAGTTTGACCCTTTAAAAGGGGTTCTCACATCTAGGGGGAGCTTTGCTCTAAAAATTGAGCTAAAGCATCTTCAAATGATGTGAACACATCAATGCTTTATGTAAAAGTGGTAACCCCACTTGTGCTTAAACGATGAGTATGACCTATGATCAAATGTTCTCATTTGGCTCCTAAGTCAATATACTCATATAAAGATGACCTTGTCATCGACAAATTGTGTGTTAGTTGCTAGAGTTTTGGTTGTGCATGTTTGACACATATTTCATTTGCTATCTTATTGTGTGAGCATGTTGGATGCATGATTTTATCCATTCGAGGACATCCATTTGTTGTTTTGGTCGTTTTGATTTTTCTGACCAAATGGATGGACAAGAATGCCTAAGTACCTCCCCTAGCTATCTATGCTTTCTTGTCTCAAATTCTATTCATGCTTACATCACAAATTTTGAACAAGTCATTTTCGGACCCTCCGGGTGAGGAGCAGTCGGAGCCACCGATCCGTCAAGGGCTAATTTCCAAAACCTTCTAATTGATTTCGGTCAGACCAACTCACTCAAACTTGGTCGAACCGAAAGCATTTAGACTGATCTAGGTTTTCATCTCGGTGAAACCGAGTTGTGATTTTCGGCGTGACCGAAGTGCATAACTGCCTAGCAGTTATCCATCTCGGTGCCACCGAGTTTTACAACTCGGTCCCACCGACAGCGAAGGGGTATATATTCCGAGGGCCGCGCGCTTTGATTCCTCCTTCAAACGTTTCGCCCCCACACCCCTTGCTGCCGTCGCCTTGGTCTCCGGATCGTCGCCGCCGTCTCCTGTGCGCCCTCGCCGCAGGTCTCCGTCGCCGTCAATGGCCATCTCCTCCGCGCCGTTGCCGCCGTAGAAAAACTCCACCAAGTTAGGGTGAGTTTTGATCCCACTCGTGCTCCCATCTCCGATTCAATGCACGTTTGGATTGCCTAGTATCTTGCCACGATTGAAATCCTCCTGTACACCAGATTGGTTCGTTTGAACTAGATTCGAGTAAAAGTTTTAGGGTTAGGTTTCCGCGGAACACATCTCGGTGAGACCGATTTTATATTTTCGGTATGACCGATTTGGCCTATGGCCATTGCACTGCACCCTTCGGTCCAACCGAGTTGTGCAAAATTGGTGTGACCGAAATAAAGATTCTGTGAAACCCTAGTGTTTTCGGCAGGACCGAAACCCACTTCGGTCAAACCGAAAGTGGTGTGCCAAGCTCCTGTTTAACACTTCGGATTCACCGAACCTTAAACTCGTTCTGACCGAAATGTCTTCTGTGAAAACTTAATACTAGAATTTGAACTCATTTTTTTTTGCAAAAACTTCTGCAGTTTGTGATGACTCTTCTTCTCTGCCTACACCTTATCTATTCACAGGTTGTCAGCCATGTCAGATGCCAGTGACAGTGAGAACAGGTCAGAGACACCCATTGCAGACATTCCAGAGGCAGGCACTAGTCCTGATCCTAGTAGCTCATCTGATGATGGTGAGAGGAGTACACCAAGTGGCATGCCTCCTGCAGCCACCAGAGCTAGAAAGAAGAGGAATTCAGATGATGAGGATTCAGATTTTGTTGTTGAGGAAGAGGTGACCTCAAAGCCTAAAAGGAAGGTTGTTGCCAAAGAGCAACAAGATCAACAATCTAAGAAGGGCACCAGCAAAGTCAAGCGGTCAACTGTTGCTAAGAAAGCCAAAGCTGACAAGGAAGCAGCAGCAGCTAAACCAAAGAGTTTCGGAGAGCAAATTCTTGAAGCTACTCAAAGGATTGAACAACGCCTGGCCAGCATTGAACAGTCTCAGGAGAGCTTAGAGAGGATTGTTGACGAGAAGATCCACGCTCTGGACGTGAAGCTGACTGAAGTACAAGTGACCGTCAACAAGCTCGAGGCAGACATTGAGGAAGCAAAGCAGGACAAGGCATAGCTTATGCGTGAGTTGCAGGATGACTTAGTCCAGGATTCTCATCGACAGACTGCTCCGGTTCCCAAAGGATCCTGATCAGCTGCTATTCCAGTGACTGACACCAGGACTACAGCTTCAGCACCTCCCACAGTTCCAGCAGTTGCTCCTACTCCAGCTCCAGCTCCAGTGTCCACTCCTCCAGCACAGACATCAGCTGAAGTCTTCGCCGATGCTGTCATATCCACTCCGACATCAACCCAGACGGGAGCCGCCAGCAGAGTCCACAGTGACGCTTAGCTCTATGCTTTTTCGAACTTTTTGGTAACTTGTTGCCAAAGGGGGAGAAATTGTATAGATCATAGGGCTTCGAGAGAGAGAGTGCTGTTGTCTTTGCGCTTTTGCTCTTTCGTTCTTTTGCGGTTTCTTTGAGATACTTTTGGTTTTCGAGACATTCAGTGTGTTTGATACTCCGTTTGATTCTACCTTAATGAGTGCTTGGTCGTACTATGCTTTAATGTGTGCTTAATGCTTATCATATGCCATTCCTATCTCGTATGACCATTTACTCATGTCTTGGTGATTGGGTGCATGCTGTTCATTCTTATCATTTTGTGCGCTCCACCAAGATGTATGTGACATGGAAGAGTGACCCATGATCCTAATCGATTGTGCATTTGCATTCAAACGCAAATCTTAAATAATGCACAAATTTAGGGGGAGCTCTTGCTTATCACATACTTCTCAAAGCGACGATATTATTCATTGATTATATCCTTTGTCGAAGCTTTGATCTATATGTTGTCATCAATTACTAAAAAGGGGGAGATTGAAAGTGCAACTAATCCCCGGGTGGTTTTGGTAATTAATAACAACATATATATCATTGAACTAATAGTTACTTGAGAATCATTTCAGAGAGTTCAGTGATATGGGTATGGCAAGGACTGAAGAAGTGGACCCCCCAAAATGCTAAGGCAAGCATTGGCAAAAGCTCAAGACTCCATTTTTGGTTTAGTGATCCAAGATCACATTGAGTCCATAGGAAAAGCCAATACTATTAAAAGGGGATGAGGTTATGATGATGATCTGGTTGCTCAAGTGCTTAGTGATACATCTCCTAAACTATCAGCAACTTTCACTGCCATAGACACTCATAAGTAGTCTCGGTCCCACCGATATTCCAAACTCAGTCACACCGAGATGAACCACCTCAGCCATAAGCCAAACCCTAGTAAACTCGGATTTTCCGATTCTGAACTCGGTCTCACCGAAACATGAGTTGCCAAGTTTCTGTAACCTTCTGTCATCAAATCGGTGTCACCGAGATGATGAAGTCGATCCCACCGAAACTGGCATGCTCTTGTCATTGCACGAATCGGACTAACCGAGATTGTATATTCGGTCCCACCGAAAATCCCAACGTTCACATTATTTGAACTATCGGTCTCACCGAGTTGTCCACTTCGGTCCCACCGAGATTGCTCAAATGTGTGTAACGGTTGGATTTTGTGTGGAGGCTATTTATACCCCTCCACCCCCTCTTCATTCGTGGAGAGAGCCATCAGAAAGAACTACCACTCCTACCTTACATTTCTGAGAAGAGAACTACCTACCCTTGTGTTGAGATCAAGTTGCTCCACTCCCACCATATGAAGCTTGATCTCTAGCCTTCCCAAGTTGCTTTCCACTCAATCCTTTCTTCCACCACAGCCAAATCAGTGAGGAGAGTTGAGTGTTGGGGAGATTATCATTTGAAGCACAAGAGCAAGGAGTTCATCATCATCTACAACATCTATTACCTTTTGGAGGGTGGTGCCTCCTAGATTGGTTAGGTGTCGCTTGGGAGCCTCCGTCGTCGAGATGTGGAGTTGAACCAAGAAGTTTGTAAGGGCAAGGAGATCGCCTACTTCGTGAAGATCTACCCCGAGTAAGGCTAGCCCTCCGTGGGCGTAGGCCATGATGGAATACACAAGGTTGCTTCTTCGTGGACCCTTCGTGGGTGGAGCCCTCCGTGGACTCGCGCAGCCGTTACCCTCCGTGGGTTGAAGTCTCCATCAACGTGGATGTACGATAGCGCCACCTATCGGAACCACGGGAAAAATCACCGCGTCTCCAAAATTGCGTTTGCTCTTCTCCACCTCTCTTTACTACATGTGCAATTTACTTTCCGCTGCCTATACTCTAGAATTGCATGTGTAGGGTGATGCTTGACTTGATCATAATTGTGAATCTGCCAAAAACTGTTCTTTGTCAAAAGGCAGAATTTTTATATTGACAAGTAGTCTAATCACCCCCCCTCTAGACATACTTTCGATCCTACAGTAACCGACAGCTCCACCACCCTGATAGGGCAGATCCGCCTCCCTGTCACCTTTGGCGACCGCAAGAACTACCATACCGAGCTCATCGACTTTGACGTCATCCACATCCGACTCCCGTACAATGCCATCCTCGGGTATCTGGCCTTGGCCAAGTTCATGGCAGCGACCCACCAGGACTACAACGTCCTCAAGATGCCAGAAAGCGGCGGCATCATCACAGTTGCCTGCAATGAGAAAGATGCGGTGTGCTCCCTCGAGCGCGCCTACCAAGCTGTGGCAGTTGAGAACTCAGAAGTCGACGGCTTTGCCTAACCACGTGAGGCTGTCCCAAAGAAGAAGCAGTTGCTCACTCTGGGGCCTCAGGAGGGCGGGAAGCCTGACGGTCGTGCCTCAGGACCTGTGCCCACGGATGAGGCGCCTTCCCCTCTTTCATAGGAAGGCGCGCCTGGCGCCCCTCTTAGGCTAGACTCGGGGGCTCTCCTCTGGAGGGCCTCTGACCTGGTAAACAATCAAGACACAAGCGCTTCAATTCGGTTACACAGTTAGGAGACCATACATGCACGCTACGGGAATCACGAACCTTAACACAATTATTTCCTCAACCCTACAATTTACTACCAGCATGCTTCTAATATTACCATCCTCATATCTCAAAACAATCATACTTTTTATATGGAAGTTTTTATTATATCTCCTTTGGATGTCTATCATATTAGGACTAAATTCATAACCCAAGCAAATTACCATGCTGTTTTAGAGACTCTAAAAATAATATAAGTGAAGCAAGAGAGTTCAACAATTTCTATAAAATAAAACCACCGTTGTGCTCTAAAAAGATATAAGAGAAGCACTAGAGCAAAATTTCCTAGCTCAAAAGATATAAGTGAAGCACATAGAGTATTCTAATAATTCAGGATTCAAGCGTGTCTCTCATAAAAGGTGAGTACATCAAGGATGATTGTGGCAAACTAAAAAGCAAAGACTCATATCATACAAGACGCTCCAAGCAAAACACATATCATGTAGTGAATAAAAATATAGCCTCAAGTAAGGGTACCGATAGATGAAGACGAAAGAGGGGATGCCTTCCCGGGGCATCCCCAAGCTTAGGCTCTTGGTCGTCCTTGAATTTTACCTTGGGGTGCCTTGGGAATCCCCAAGCTTAGGCTCTTGACACTCATTATTCCATAGTCCATCAAATCCTTACCCAAAACTTGAACACTTCACAACACAAAACTCAACAGAAATCTCGTGAGTCCCGTTAGTAAAACAAAGCAAATAACCACTGAAGGTACTGTTGTGATCTTATTATTATTTTATACCAGTGTAATATCTACTATATTCCAACTTTTCCATGGTTCATACCCCCCCCCCCGATATTATCCATGGATTCATCAAAATAAGAAAACAACATATAGAAAACATAATGTGTCAAAAACAGAACAGTCTGTAGCATTCTGAAAACTTCAGATACTTTTGTAACTCTAAAAATTCTGAAAAATTAGGACGATATGGCGAATTTGTATATAAATTTTGTGTAGAAATTTCAGAAGATTTTCACGTTCTAGCGAATTATTGAATTTTCTGCACTGGACGCAAAAGTTTTTGTTTTTCAGCAAAATCAAATCAACGACTGTAAGCCATCCCAAAGGTCTTACTTGGCTCAAACACTAATTAAAACACCAAAACACAATTACTATAGAAGTAAGAACGTGTGAAACTTGAAAAGCAGAACCAAGAAGAAAAAAACAAAAATAAAATTGGGTTGCCTCTCAACAAGCATTACTGTTTAACGCCCCTAGCTAGGCATAAAACGCAAATAGATCTAGGTATTGTCATCTTTGGTATGCAATCCATAAGTAGCTCTCATAATAGATTCATAAGGCAGTTTAATTTTCTTTCTTGGAAAGTGTTCCATGCCCTTCCTTAATGGAAATTGAAATCTAATGTTTCCTTCTTTCATATCAATAATTGCACCAATCGTTCTAAGGAAAGGTCTACCTAGAATAATAGGACATGTAGGATTGCAATCTATATCAAGAACAATGAAATCTACGGGCACATAATTTCTATTTGCAACAATAAGAACATCATTAATCCTTTCCATAGGTTTATTAATAGTGGAATCCGCAAGATGCAAATTTAAAGAATACTCATCAAATTCATGGAAACCTAATACATGACAAAGTTTTTGGAATCATAGAAACGCTAGCACCCAAATCACAGAAAGGACGGCACTCATAAACTTTAATCTTGATCTTAATAGTAGGTTCCCACTCATCATAAAGTTTTCTAGGGATAGATACTTCCATTTCAAGCTTTTCTTCGAAAGATTGCATCATAGCATCATCGATATGCTTAGTAAAAGCTTTATTTTGATTATAAGAATGAGGAGAATTCAACATGGATTGCAACAAGGAAATACAATCTATTAAAGAAAAATTATCATAATTAAATTCCTTGAAATCTAAAATAGTGAGTTCATTGCTACTTAAAGTTTTAACCTCACCAAACCCACTTTTATCAATTTTTGCATCAAGATCTAAAAACTCTGAATCATTGGGACGCCTTTTCGCTAAAGTTGACTCATCTCCAGTCCCATCTTTATCAAGATTCATATTGGAAAACAAAGATTCAATAGGATTCACATCAATCACTTTAAGATCCTCATCATTATTTTCACGGAACTAGAAGAACATGTTTTTATAAACCAATCTTTTTTAGCACGCATCTTAGCGGTTCTTTCTTTGCACTCATCAATGGAAATTCTCATAGCTTTGAGAGACTCATTGATATCATGCTTGGGTGGAATAGTTCTAAGTTTCAAAGAATCAACATCAAGAGAAATTTCATCCACGTTCCTAGCCAAATCATCAATCTTAAGCAATTTTTATTCAATCAAAGCATTAAAATTCTTTTGAGAACTCATAAATTCTTTAACACTATTTTCAAAATCAGAGGACATCTTATTATAATTTCCATAAGAATTGTTGTAGGAATTACCATAATTGTTAGAGGAATTACTAGGAAAAGGCCTAGGATTAAAATTTCCACTATATGCGTTGTTACCAAAATTGTTTCTACCAACAAAATTCACATCCATAGATTCATTATTATTCTCAATCAAAGTGTACAAGGGCATATCATTAGGATCAACATGAGTACCCTTGCTAGCAAATAATTTCATAAGCTCATCCATCTTTCCACACAAAACATTAATCTCTTCAATTGCATACACTTTTTTACTAGTGGAAGATCTTTTGGTATGCCATTGAGAATAATTAACCATTATATTATCTAGGAGTTTAGTAGCTTCTCCTAAGGTGATTTCCATAAAAGTACCTCCCGCGGCCGAATGTAAAAGATTTCTAGAAGCAAAGTTCAACCCGGCATAATTTTTTAGTATAATCATCCATAAATTCAAACCATGCGTAGGGCAATTCCTTATCATAAGTTTCATCCTCTCCCAAGATTGTGCGACATGCTCATGATCAAGTTGTTTAAAATTCATAATATTGTTCCTAAGGGAGATGATCTTAGAGGGAGGAAAATACTTGGCAATAAAAGAATCTTTACACTTATTCCATGAATTGATACTATTTTTAGCAAAGATGAAAGCCAAGTTTTAGCCCAATCTCGTAGTGAGAAAGGAAATAGCATCAATTTAACAAGATCATTATCCATATCTCTTTTCTATTGCATATCACACAAATCAACGAAATTATTCAGATGGGATGCGACATCTTCACTAGGAAGGCCAGAAATTTGATCTTTCATAACTAGATTCAATAAAGCAGCATTGATTTCACAAGATTCCACATTAGTAGAGAGAGCAATCGGAGTACTAATAAAAATCATTATTGTTGGTGTTGTAAAAGTCACATAATTTGGTATTTTCTTGAGCCATCGTGACAAAGCAAGCAATCCAACACACAAGCACACAAAAAGCAAGCGAGCAAGACGAACAGAAGAAGGGCAAAGAAAAGGCAAATCTTTTCGAAAATCGTTTTAGAAGTGGGGGAGAGGAAAACGAGAGGCGAATGTTAAATAATGTAAGTGCAAGAGAAGAGAGTTTTATGAAGGGTACTTGGTATGTCTTGACTTGGCGTAGATCTCTCCGACAACGGTGCTAGAAATTCTTCCTGCTACATCTTGAGCTTGCATTGGTTTTTCCCTTGAAGAGGAAAGGGTGATGCATCAAAGTAGAGTAAGTATTTCCCTTAGTTTCAGAACCAAGGTATCAATCCAGTAGGAGACAACGCACAAATCACCAAATACTTACACAAACAATCAAACAACTTGCACCCAACGCAATAAAGGGGTTGTCAATTCCTTCACAATTATTTGCAAAAGTGAGATCTGATAGAGATGGATAAACTATAAAGTAATTATTTTTGGTATTTTTGGTTTATGGATTGGAAAGTAAAAGATTGCAAAATAGTAGATCGGACACTTATAAGATGTAAAATAGACCCGGGGGCCATAGGTTTCACTAGAGGCTTCTCTCATGATAGCAAATATTATGGCGGGTAAATTTTTTACTGCCAAGCAATTGATAGAAGAGCGCATAATTATGGCGATATCTACAGCGATGCTCATGAATATAGGCATCACGTTCGTCTCAAGTAGACCGACTCCTTCCTGCATCTACTACTATTACTCCACACATCGACCGAAACGATTCTGCATCTAGAGTATTAAGTTCATAAAGAACAGAGTAACGCATTAAGTAAGATGACATGATGTAGCGGAATTAACTCAAGCAATATGATGAAAACCCCATCTTGTTATCCTCGATGGCAACAATACAATACGTGGCATGTCCCTTTCTGTCACTGGGATTGAACACCGCAAGATTGAACCCAAAGCAAATCACTTCTCCCATTGCAAGAAAAACCAATCTAGTTGGCCAAACCAAACCGATAGTTCGAAGAGAATTACTAGGATATCAAATCATGCATGTAAGAATTCAGAAAAGACTCAAATAATATTCATTGATAATCTGATCATAAATCCACAATTCATCAAATCTTGGCAAACACACCGCAAAAGAAGATTACATCGGATAGATCTCCAAGAATATCTAGGAGAACATGGTATTGAGCATAAAAGAGAGAGAAGAAACCATCTAGCTACTAGCTATGGACATGTAGGTCTGTGGTAAACTACTCACACTTCATCGAAAGGGCAATAGGGTTGATGTAGATGCCGTCCGTGGTCGAATCCCCCTCCAGTAGAGTACCGGAAAAGGCCTCCAGATGGGATCTCGCGGAAATAGAAGGTTACGGCGTTGGAAAAGTGGTTTCGATGCCTTCTATAGGGTTTCTGGAATATATGTGAATATATAGGCGGAAGAAATAGGTCGGTGGAGCAGCAGGGGGCACACAAGGGTGGGGGTGCGCCCGATCCCCCTGAGCGCGCCCTCCGTCCTTGTGGCTGTCTCACAGCTCCCCTGACGTGCACTCCAAGTCCTCTGGATGTCTTCTGGTCCAAGAAAATCCTCGTAAAGTTTTGTTCCATTTGGACTCCATTTGATATTCCTTTTTTGTGAAACTCAAAAACAAGGAAAAAACAGAAACTGGCACTGGGCTCTAGGTTAATAGATTAGTCCAAAAAATAATATAAAATAACATATTAATGCATATCAAACATCCAAAACAGGTAATATAATAGCATGGAACAATAAAAAATTATGATACGTTGGAGTCGTATCAAGCCACCGCGCGCGCGTGAGCGAGAGAGGGAGAGAGGTCATTGTAAGCAAAGCTTCTCCTCGTTTACGAGTTGACAGGACACATCAAAGTAGTTTAGTCTCCAAAAATGGTCAACCATGTCCATGGCTACCATCCCGTGCTCCGTCATTTAGTGTGTGCACGATTCACGTTCCATTGAGAAAATAATGTTGGGTACTTGCCGTCGAATAGAATAACTTAATTTATAAATAACGCGCCACAGCGTCATGGTATTCATTCATGCGTGGCTCCCGAACAACTACCACACTCACCAAATTATCACGTGAGCCGCCTTTTCGTACAGAAATGAGCTCACCGTGTACCTGATGATACCACAGACCTAGGGTAGGGTCACAGGCCCGAACTAAGTACCCTACCCAAGGTCACTGCCCTAGAACTCCAAGAACATTCCAAAGATGACAGAAGCTTCCGACTGATATGGCCCAAGAGAGCGATTCACTCGACAAAGTACCTCACTCGAATAGTCCAACTCCACTCGGAAGGATGAAGCCACTCGGCTGTACAAGAAACCACTCGAATCCTGAATGTCAAAGGTCTCATAAGGCCAGCAACGGTCGGGCATTCACTCCGCAGTAATGATAGCCTTTATATCCTTTATTACAGGCGTTATCAGTAACGTCCTGCCTCTATGTACATTGAACCCTCTGTAATGTGGGGCGGCTGGGGTCCTGGCGCACTCTATATAAGCCACCCCCTCCTCCGGTACAAGGGTTCGCACCCCCTGTAACACATACACACATACATATTCGAGTCGACCGCCTCCGGGCACCGAGACGTAGGGCTGTTACTTCCTCCGAGAAGGGCCTGAACTCGTAAACACCTTGTGTACAACCTCATCGTAGCTAGGATCTTGCCTCCTCCTACATACCCCCTATTCTTACTATCAGACTTAGTACCACGACAGTTGGCGCCCATCGTGGGGCAGGTGTCTTAGCGACTTTCGGTGAGGTTGCAAGTTTTTTCCCGATCTCCATCATCATGGTTTCCGGCAGTGGTCTGGCATTGGGCCGCAAGATCCGACTCTGCGCGCTCGTCTTCACCGCCGATGACTCCGCCTGGCTCCAGGAGGCCCCCCTCGACGTCGAGGCACTGCTCGTCCGTGGAGCGGCGCACTTCCACGCGAGTGCTTGCGGCGTCCTTCTCCAGCAGCCGTCGACCCAGTATCGGCCGGCTCTTTCGTCGTTTGCTGTCCCCATTGGTCGCCGCCGCAAGCGATCCGGTCGGTCGCAGCTCCAGCGGTGGGTGAAGCACGCAGTGGCTCGCCAATCGGTCATCCCCCAGGTCGCAACAATTGAGCCCGACGAGTACCACTACGGGCCGGTCGACCTGTCGTCTGGCTCCATAGAGACGCTTTCCGAGTACGGGAGTAGCGACCCTGCGGCAGAAGTCCTCATGGTCGACTCATGGCGCAGTTCGCTGGGGTACACTCGCGGCGGAAACGGCCGCAGCGATGATGGTCAGTCGTAAGACCACGACGGGTACATACCCGAGCCCCTCACGGCCGAGCAAAGGGAGGAGCTCTGCTGCCGTAATGAAGATGCACTCTATACCCCCATCTTGGGAGATACTCCAGAAGATCGAGCTCTGGAATCCACGCGCCTCGCCACCGTGGCCGAGCACGCACGTCTCGAAAATCTTCAGCGTTCGCTCGATGATCGAGCACGTTGATTGATTCCTAAATCCAGTCGACGGTCATGGCAGTTGTTCCCGCGTGAACCTCAGGTATTCTGCACGCCGATTCAGAACCTCGCGGCCGTGGCCCGCATCGCAGATTCGATCCAGCCGTCTCAGTCGGAGGCTGGAAGAGGCTTGCAACAGATTCGGGCTCTGCTTCGAACAGCTGGAGAGCAGAATGCAGCCGTTTCCCAGCCGCGCAACAAGATTCACAGCAGATCGGTGGCGGTGGACACTGTCTAGTCGGTCCATAGCACAAGATCGCATCCGCAGCGTGAGGGTTGTGGACCTCATCAAGAGCAACACCCAGGTCGAAACTACGATCAGCATGACCGCGTACTCGGTCACAATGATCGCCACCGAGTGCCTACGCCCCTTCCGAGAAGCGGATCGTACTCGCCCCGGCGACATGACGGTAGGCGTCTGCGTGATGACGAGCGAAGGATCCCCGTGGATCCTCAAAGACCTGGCTTTGATGCAAGATCGATTCTTGTGCAAGGCCTGGTCGACAGGAATCGGGCGCACCTAGAAGGACAAGACAAGGATCGTCCGAGTGGCAGTAGAGCGTCTGTTTTTGGGCCCGAGTGTTTCAGCAATGCCATCAGGGCTGCCGAGATTCCCCCCAACTTTAGATTAGCCGCAGGAGTGAGCAAGTTCACCGGTGAGTCAAAACCAGATACTTGGCTGGAAGATTATCGAGTGGCTATACAGATTGGTGGTGGCAATGATGATGTGGCTATGAAGCACCTCCCCCTGATGCTGGGAGTCTCGGCCAGAGCTTGGCTGAATCAGTTGGCCACTGGGAGCATTTTCAGCTGGGAGGAGTTGGCCCGAGTGTTCGTCAGGACCTTTGAAGGCACTTGTAAGCGGCCTGCCGGACTGGCAGAGCTACAACATTGTGTCCAGAAACCGAATGAGACTTTGAGGGATTACATCCAGAGATGGACCACTCTGCATCATACGGTGGAGAACGTGTCTGAGCATCAAGCAGTCTACGCCTTCAAAGAGGGCGTGCGGAACAGAGAGCTCAATCTGAAGTTCGGTCGGACAGGAGATATGTCTTTGACTCGGATGATGGAGATAGCTGGCCGGTATGCTAACGGAGAAGAAGCCGATCGACTCTGTAGTGGCAAGAAACCGGTCGGCCAAGATGATCAGAATTCCAATAGGAAGACGAAGCATAAAGCAGAGCCTGCAGTTCCAGGAGAGGTTGCGGTTGTTACCCAGGGGAAATGCAAAGGGAAACCTAAAGGTCCTTGGATCCCCAAGAAAGTGAAAGACCAAGCGGGGAATGAATTGCTTGATTTACCGTGTCCTATTCACACAAAGAAGGATGAAGAGGGGGATTTGATTTACCCCAAACATACCACTCGACAATGTCGACTCCTAGTTCTGAACTTCCAGAAGGACCAGCCCGTTGAGAAGGAGAAAGAATCCAAGGAGACCGAGGACAAAGAATGAGATGGAGGTTACCCCCACATCAACTCCACCTTGATGATTTTCGCTGATGTTGAAAGCAAGAGTCGACTGAAAGTTATCAACATAAAAGTCAACATGGTTGCTCCGGCAACAACATCGTACTTAAAGTGGTCTAAGACTCCCATTACGTTCGACCAGTCCGACCACCCCGCGCACATTGCTACCCCGGGCGGCAAGCGTTGGTGGTCGACCCACTTGTCGATGGTACTCGACTGACTAAAGTCCTGATGGATGGCGGCAGTGGTCTGAATATCCTGTACGCTGAAACCCTCCAGGGAATGGGCATTCCGATGTCCAAGCTGAGTGAGAGCAACATGAGATTTCACGGAGTCATCCCTGGGAAGAAGGCCGACTCACTTGGTCAGATCACCCTTGATGTGGTTTTCGGCGACTCTACTCACTACCGCAAAGAAAAGTTGACTTTCGAGGTGGTGGACTTCGAGAGTGCCTACCATGCAATTCTGGGCAGGCCCGCCTATGCCCGTTTCATGACTCGACCTTGTTATGTATACCTCAAATTGAAGATGCCAGGGCCCAAGGGTGTGATCACTGTCGCTGGAGATCGGCAGAAAGCAGAAGAATGCTTCCAGAAAGGCTTGAAAATTGCTGACGAGCAGATGGCAGCAGTAGAGATGGAAGAATACCAGAAGAATGTGGATCCGAGTGATTTGTTGCGAGCTAAGAAGCCTGCTTCCGAGTCAGCATTCCAGTCGGCAGGAGAGAAGCCTATGCATATTCATCCCATAGACCCCAATGCAGCTCCGACTCACATCTCAACCACGCTCGACAACAAATAGGAAGAAGCGCTCATCCAGTTCCTCTGTGAGAACTGGGACATCTTTGCATGGAAGCCATCCGACATGCCAGGTGTACCCAGGAGACTGGCTGAGCACCGTTTGCGGGTCGACCCAAAAGTGAAACCTGTGAATGAACATCTCCGGTGGTCTGCCGTGGAGAAGAGGAAAGAAATTGGCGAAGAGGTGGCTCGGCTTCTGGCAGCTGAGTTCATCCGCGAGATTTACCACTCTGAGTGGCTCGCCAATGTAGTTATGGTCCGAAAGAAGGAAAAGTCGCTCCGCATGTGCATCGATTTCAAACATATCAATCGGGCCTGCCCGAAGGATCATTTCCCTCTCCCTCGCATTGATCAAATCATTGACTCGACTGCGGGGTGTGAGCGTTTGTCTTTTCTGGATGCATATTCCGGGTACCATCAGATCCGACCATTTGGGCCCGATGAAATAAAGACATCCTTCATCACCCCATTCGGGTGTTTTTGTTATGTTACCATGCCTTTTGGTCTCAAGAATGCCGGCGCGACTTTCATGCGCATGATCCAAAAGTGTCTGCTGAAGCAAATCAGTCGGAATGTGGAAGCGTACATGGATGACATCATGGTCAAGTCACATAAAGGTTTCGACCTACTGACTGACCTCGCTGAAACATTCGTGAACCTGAGAAGTTATGATATCAAGCTCAACCCGTTGAAGTGCACATTTGGAGTCCCAGTCGGCAAGTTACTTGGTTTCCTCGTTTCCGAACGAGGGATCGACGCTAACCGAGAAAAGGTCAGCGCTATCCTCCGAATGAAACGCCCCGTGCGTATACACGATGTTCAAAAGCTTACTGTTTGTTTGGCCACGTTGAGTTGATTCATCTCTCGTCTCGGTGAGAAGGCATTGCCTCACTACCGATTGATGAAGAAATCTGAAAAGTTTGAGTGGACTGAAGCTGAAGCAGCATTCGAGGAATTCAAAGCCTTGCTTTCCACCCAGCCGGTGGTTGCTGCCCCAGTCAGCAAAGAGCCCCTATTACAGTACATCGCAGCCACTGGACAAGTTGTCAGCACATTACTCACGGTCGAGCGGGAAGAAGAAGGCAAAACCTTCAAAGTCCAACGCCCAGTCTATTACATTTCTGAAGTCTTGACTCCATCCAAGTAGAGATATCTACATTATCAGAAACTTGTGTATGGGATCTACTTGACCACCAAGAAAGTTGTACACTACTTCTCAGATCATTCGATTTCAATCGTCAGTGACGCTCCATTATCTGAAATTCTGAACAATTGGGATGCAACCGGTCGAGTGGCTAAATGGGCGATTGAACTCCTTCCGTTGGATATCGAGTTTGAAGCAAAGAAAGTTATCAAGTCTCAGGCAATAGCAGATTCCGTTATCGAGTGGATCGAACAGGAACAACCGACTCAGATCCAGTCGGATCATTGGACCATGTTCTTCGATGGATCCAAGACGCTGAACGGATCCGGTGCAGGTGTGGTCTTGGTGTCCCCTAGAGGCGACAAGCTCAGCTATGTCCTGCAAATTCACTTTGATTCTTCGAACAATGAAGCTGAATATGAGGTGCTTTTGTACGGGTTGCGTATGGCCATTTCACTCGGCGTCCGCCGCCTAATGGTATACGACGACTTAGACTTAGTGGTCAATCAAGTAATGAAGGAATGGTACGTCAGGAGCCCAGCGATGACCAGTTATTGCAGTGCATTACGGAAGCTAGAAAATAAGTTCGAAGGTTTGGAGCTCCACCACGTGCCCAGAATCAAGAATCAGCTTGCTGACGATCTCGTGAAGATAGGCTCAACTCGGAAACCTATCCCCAAAAATGTGTTCTTGGAGCATCTACACACCCTGTCAGTCAAAGAAGACCCCTTCACAGAAGAGCCCCCACAATCAATAAGTGCGTCCAATCTGACTAAAATTGAAGTCCCAGCCGTGGTCGACTTGATCATGGAAGTCTTGGTAATTACACCCGACTGGACAGTGCCATACATAGCATACTTGCTCAGGCAGGAAATCCCAAAGGATGAGGATGAGGCTCGTCAGATTGTCCGTCGATCCAAAGCTTTCACTGTGATACAAGGTCAGCTCTACAGAGAAAGTGTCACAGGAGTCGCTCAGCGGTGCATCACCCCCGAGGAAGGTCGAATGATCCTGAATGAGATTCACTCAAGAACCTGCGGCCACCATGCCTCCTCCCGGACCATTGTGGCCAAGGCGTACCGAGCCGGGTTTTACTGGCCCCGTGCGAACAAGATGGAAAAAGATATCCTCGACAAATGCGAGGGCTATCAGTTCTACTCAAACATGTCCCACAAACCTGCGTCTGCCTTGAAGACTATCCCGTTGGTTTGGCCATTTGCCGTTTGGGGGTTAGACATGGTTGGGCCCTTCATGACAGGCAGGAGTGGCTTCACCCATCTGCTCGTGGCAGTCGACAAGTTTACCAAATGGATCAAGAACCTCGGTTCGAGCGCCGCTATCAGCTTCATCAAGGAACTGATATTTAGATATGGAGTCCCCCACAGCATCATCACAGATAATGGCTCCAATTTTGATTCAGACGAGTTCAGGGCGTTCTGTTCTTCCCAAGGTACTCGAGTCGACTACGCATCTGTAGCGCATCCGTAGTCGAATGGACAAGCAGAAAGGGCGAATGATTTGATCCTTGGTTGAAACCGCGGCTAATGCGCGACCTCAAACACGCCGCTCGTGCTTGGGTGACTGAAGTGCCATCTGTTTTGTGGGGGCTGAGGACAACCCCGAACCGGTCGACTGATCGGACCCCCTTCTTCATGGTGTATGGCACCGAGGCCGTACTTCTGAGTGACTTGCTGCACAACGTCCCTCTGATAGAACTCTTCTCGGAAGCTGAAGCTGAACAAGCTCGCCAAGATGCAGTCGACCTCCTGGAAGAAGAGTGCGAGATGGCCTTGATCCGCTCGACCATATACCAGCAGGACCTGCATCGATTCCACACCCGTAATGTTCGAGACCGAGCATTCTAGGAAGGAGATCTCGTACTCCGAGTACGTCAGAAACGACCTCACAAGCTTGCTCCAGCCTGGGAAGACCCCTTCATCATCACCAAAGTTCTCCACAATGGGGCATATCACCTCTACAATGTAGCCAAGAAAAAAGATGAGCCACGCTCATGGAAAGCGGATCTACTCCGCCGCTTTTACACTTAAGGCACTCGACCAGACGAGTTGTAATAAAAATCCTCCAGTTTGTTTTTCAAAGACAAATTTGCGGCAGTCCCATAATGATTGTTGTTCCAGATGTCCTCAAATCCCCCAGTGTGTTGCTTAGCTGTGAATCCGATTCGCCAAAGTTTCAAAAACACTCCGAGTGAAGAGTGACTCTCTCACTCGGGGGCTTAGCTGCGACCCCGTAATCGCCTAAGTTACAAAAACACCCCGAGTGAAGAGCAACCCTCTCACTCGGGGACTTAGCTGCGACCCCGTAATCGCCTAAGTTACAAAAGAACTTCGAGTGAAGAGCAGCCCTCTCACTCGGAGGCTTAGCTGCGACCCCGTAATCGCCTAAGTTACAAAAACACTCCGAGTGAAGACCAATCCTCTCACTCAGGGGCTTAGCTGCGACCCTGTAATCGCCTAAGTTACAAAAACACTTCGAGTGAAGAGCAACCCTCTCACT
>LR738709.1:427561815-427604874 GCA_902687465.1 Secale cereale
AAAAAACACTCCAAGTGAAGAGCAACCCTCTCACTCGGGAGCTTAGTTGCCACCCCATAATCGCCCAAGTTACAAAAAACACTCCGAGTGAAGAGCAACCCTCTCACTTGGGGGCTTAGCTGCGACCCCGTAATCGCCTAAGTTACAAAAACACTCAGAGTGAAGAGCAACCCTCTCACTCGGGGGCTTAGCTGCGACCCTGTAATCTCCTAAGTTACAAAAACACTCCAAGTGAAGAGCAACCCTCTCACTCGGGGTGTAATGCTCCGGATGTAATACTTTCCCTTTTGGGTATATAATATATCTCCGGCTTCATCTATTTCCATTCCGAGTTCTTTTGTCTTTCGGGCTTTCGTCGTTTTGTTGTGTGAGTGTGTGGCTTTCATTCATATCATGTAGACATGTGCATTGCATTGCTTTTGTGTTGTGGGTTGCATCCGGTTCGTCGTGTTCCTTCCCGTTGTCCGTTTCGCGTTCCGGAGCTCCCTCACGTGTCCGTGACGTCCCGTAGGCCTACTTTGTTGTTCGGGCGTTTTTCGTTACCGGTGTGCCGTGAGGTTGTGTTGTGTGTTGTTGTTTTGTTGTGTGCAACCCGCCTCTCAAATCTCGTCTCGTTTGGACTCCGTTGACTTTTCCCTCCGTTGTCCGTGTGGGTCCGATGTGCCTTCACTTCGTGTCCCGGAAACACCCCTGCTGCAGTCTCTTTTCTCTGTCTAGGCCTTTTAAATCAACCCCCGCGATCGGATCCGTCGGATCGCGATCGGAGGGCTCCTAGCGCCCCTAAAACTCCTCCTAACCCTAAAAAACTGCTACATATAGACCCCCCTAGTCTATTTTGGGCATCCCTATCCCCTTCTTCTTCCTCCTCTAGATCCCCTTCTTTTTTTTTCTTTTCTTTCCCTCGGATCCAAAACAACTTCTGGATCCCGAGGGGATCCATCGGATCCATCCGCCGCCGCAATTTTCCTGCTGGCTCGAAGCCGCCGCAGCGCCGAAGTCAACGCGCAGGGGTCGCTCGGGCGTTCCTCCGCTCGGTCCGCGCCTGGCCGCATCGGGCGACCGAGCCAGGCCGTTCGCCAGCTCGCCTCGTCACGGGCCAGGCGACTTCCTCCGTTCGCCCCGCTCGCCAGCTGGCCCAGGCGACGCCGGGCCCGTACGTCGCCTCCCCGCGCCGGATCCCGTACTGGGGGACCAGATCCCCAGGCCTTCGCTACAGCCGCCCGACCGGCCTCCCGCCGGCCCGCGTCAGCCAGGCGCCGACCGGCCCGCCATCGCCCGCCTCCGCCTCCGCGTTTGGGCCGCCGCGCAGCGCCGGGCCCTTCGCCAGCCCGCGAGCTGGGCCGGCCGCCTGCTCTTCTCCGCGGTGGGCCGCCGCCGCGCCATCGCATCGCCACCGCACGCCGCGGGCCTCCCGCACCGCGCGTCTGGGCCGCCGCCGCTACTGTTCCTCCGGCCCGTCACTGTTCATTCTCAGATCTGATCTAGGTTGACCTAATTCCCTAAGTCTCTGTTTTACCTGTTCTGAGATGCTAACTTTGAACTGCTCTAACTTTGTGCCTGTTGCTCCGTTTTGCGCGTGTAGCATGTCCAGATGTTCGTGGAGATGTCCTCTACGTTTTACCTGTTGTTGTCATGCATGTTAGAGGTCTTCTAGACACTTGTTTTGCTGTTGCAAGAGTGCATGATGATATAAACTGCTGTTATGTGTTATTTTCATGCCACCTTTGACATGTGATATCTTTTAGCTCGTTTGTCCAAACGATGCAAATGACATGTCCACGTGTTCGTCTTGTCACGGACTACGTGTTGTGTGTGATAGGTTGCATGATAGATTTATTATTGTCTTGTTATCATCGTTGCTAAGTGCCATGTTCATATGTTGTGTTTTCACTTGTTATGAAATGCCATCTTGTTGAGCTCGTTGCAATCGTTGTGTTCACCTCAATGATGCATGCTTGTGTGTTTCGGGATCACCGTCATATGTATTTTGATGAGGTGCTTACCCTTTGCCATGTTTAGTTTCGAGGTGACTTAAACATGCTCTTTTGTGTGCTATGATGATATTGCTGTTTTAGGACTTAGTGAAATTTCACTAAGTCTGAAATCTGTAACGTTCCGATGCCATGTTCGTGTGATGTTGTAGGACAAAGCATGATAGTTTTGGGGTGGATTTTGATTGTTCCTTGTAGTATATATTGTTGTCTTTCCATCCATGTCCTCACATGTCCATTTGAGTGGCTGTAGCATGTTTATCTTTTGCTCTAAAGTTTCAATAAAATTCTGCTGCCAGAATTTTATTGCAAAGTTCAATATGTCCAAGATCATTGCTATTGATCCGTGACTCCGTTGGGGGTGCACTTTGGACCTAGTTGCTGTACTATATGTCTAGTTTGTGTTCAAGTTCTTTGCCATGCTTTTTGGGTGCTGTAGCTTAATTATTTTGAGCTCTAAAGATGCTATGTTGCTGTAATTTTCAGTTCTCGCTCAAATCTTGTTTCGGGCATAACTTTTAGCCCGTAACTCCGATTTCAGCGAATCTTATATCAAACTTGGGTGTTTTTCTGTGTAGATTAATAATATCAGGTTGTTATCTTGTTTTGAGGTGTTTTGCTTGAGTGATGTTTTCCGTGCTCCATGTGCATCTTTAGTGCATCCATCTTGCATTCATGTTTTTCGAGTGCGCATTGCATCTTGTTGATTGGTGCTTGGTGTGATTGTTTTGTTTAGAGCCGGAAGCTGAGAACGAGTACGAAGTTGAGCACGAGGTTTCCAACGAGGTTGAGCACGAGGACCCTTCTTACGATCCGAACGACTTCTCTTCAGGCAAGATGACCGAACCCCGATAACATTACTATCTTTGCCTATTGCTAGTAGTCTCGATCTATAGTTTTGCCTCGATGCCCATGTTCTTCTTGTCAGCCTCCTACTTGTAACCAATTGCCATGTTTAACCTCCCTACCCATGCAAACCATTGCTTGGCTAAGTACGCTTCGCTCAGCCCTTCTTATAGCGTTGCTAGTTGCAGGTGAAGTGAAGATGCTTGCTCCATGATGAAGTTTGGTTGGGTTATATCACACTATATAAATGCTTAAAATGAAATCATCTATATATTGGCAAGGGTGGAAGGCTAAGCCTTTTGCTTGGTGTTTTGTTCCACTCATGCCGTTAGGATCCGTATAAGCCGGTGTTATGTTCCTTGATTATGCGTTCCTAACACGGTTGGGGTGTATGGGACCCCCTCGATAAACCGCTAAGTGCTAAGTCTTTTCCAGCAAATCCCAACATTGGTACTATTTGCCTAATAACAAACTAAACATGCATAGGGAGTAATTAACCCTCTTTCTTAATCAACAACCCCGGGCCAGTGCTCCACATGAGTGTTGGTCCGAAACGGGGAGTCTGCGGGGCCGCCTTGGGGCAACCCGAGGTATCTGGTATCCACCCGTAGAATCGCCCATCCGGTCGTGTCCTGAGACCTAGATACGCGCGGCTACGATCAGGGTGTCGACACGCCGGGAGGATTTGCTGGATTAGCCTTACCTTAGTTCGGTATATCTTGAGCACGGGATTCCGAGGATACTCGGGTCTTCCCACTTTTGGAGTTGCGACTCCGCGGATCGTGGGCTTGTAATGGGTCAAGTTGGAACACCCCTGCAGGGTTTGAACTTTCGAAAGCCGTGCCCGCGGTTATGTGGCAGATGGGAGCTTGTTAATTCCGGTTGTAGAAAACTTGACACAATGTTACTAATACACTACCAGCGTGTGTTCCGTGACTGTCAATTTCCGAATAGGGATTCGGGAGTTGAACACGGAGGGGTTATGATTGTGAGCTTGTAGCTAGGATCACTTCGTGATCACTTCTCGCCGATGCCTTCTCTTCTCGCTCTCACTTGCGTAAGTTAGATGCTAGTTGCTGCTGCAGACTTGTTCTTTCTTTAGCCTTTCCTCACCTAAAGGCTTTGATAGTTCTGTTACCCGGGAACGGGATTGCTGAGTCCTCTGTGGCTCACAGTCACTTCACACACCAGATGCAGGTCCAGCTGTGAGCTATCCAGGTGATGGCACCGAGCTGGATTGGGAGTACGACGAGGAGCGTAGTCGGTACTACGTGCGCTACCCGGACGATCAGTAGTGGAGTCTCTTACTAGGATTCGATCCGCCTGTGGTTGTTTTATCTGAGTTTGGTACTTTGACATTTGGCTTTTGCCCTTAGAGGGTTGTAGTGCTCTTAATGTATGATGTTTGAGACTTGTACTGTAATTCTGTGACGTGGCGAGTGTAAGCCAACTATTTTCAGTTTACCATCCCCTCTTTTACATGAGTTGTGCAAAGATTACCAAACTTGAGATCATTCTAGGATGGACTTATGCCTTTAAGTCGTGCCTCGACACGTAGGAGGTATAACTCCATCCTGGGCATTACAAGTTGGTATTCAGAGCCTTCTCCGACCTAGGAGCCCCCACTGTTTGATCGAACCGTTGACGGTTGAGTCTAGGCACACACTGAAAACTTTTTGAGTCCTATATTATATCGGAGAGTAGGTTTTCTTTGCTTCCCATCCCCTTTCTCTCTGGTGAGGACTCCTGACGTCTACTCTTGTCTCTCCTATCTTCAAAATTTGCACAAAATTTTTTTTTTTAGGAATCCCGCGAGTATTCTGGGATTGTTTCGATGTTCTTGTGACAAGGATATTGTTCCCGATGCCTCCTGTTACCGAGGAGTTGAGCTTCGGGGTATCATTGTAACAAGCATATCGCGACAGTACTAAATACTTAAGACGGCCGACATCGAAAATCTCCCCTATACGGCCAGTGGCAAGATAACTCCGACATCACCCAGTACTGGGGAGGTAGTTCGGGAGTATTGCCATAGCTTGTTATAGTGGATGCTTTTCGAAGGTCCGAGGTACACAGTTTCCGAGAAAGACTGGTTATGTGTTGAAGGATGGATACACCTGGATGTAGGTTAGAGTTGATTGCGCGGTGCTTCCCGTGTATCCCCAACACCTGATTGCATAACTGGAATCTTTCGGAAAGCTATAGGTGGGTTTTATCCAGTAGATCGTAGGCATTCTTCCAACGAATGCAGGTTAGTGAGTTCGGGGTTCGACATTGAGTGAAGGAGTTATATGACCGAGGTTACTATCAGGAGTTGCATCTTAAAGGGTCCTTGGCTATGCTGATCCGGGGATTGCAAAACCTTTTCGTAACGCGTTCATATGCTTTCAGCACAAAGATGTTAGAACGAAACTCCTCTCTTGTGTTTGTTCCCATCTGTACCTTGTTGTTTTTATTATTTTATCCTTTTGATCCCTATGTGGCTTCTCGTGAAGACTGATGTTATCAATTAACTGAGAAATTCATTCGTTCCTCTTGTTCGGATGTTTTCATTCGTTCTTATTGTTCGAATGATTATTGTGAAGACTTGTTGCAATTCATTCCATTGATTTAGCTTATTCCTTTTTGTCAATCAATTGCTGATTCGTGGTCATCTCTTACAGGATGGCTCCGAAAAGGGTTCCGAATGCCAACCCAGAGGGTGAAGAGGTTCCAGAACGTCCTCCTTCACCTCCTCCTCCGCCTGAGGCTTGGAGAGCAATTATGCAGACTACTGCTCAGAACACTCAGTTGATGATGCAGATGATGCAGCAAATGCAAGCTATGCAAGCTAATCAAGCTAATCAGGGTGTTCCAATGAACCAAGGCAACTTCTTCCAGCAGCACCATGCTACTCTCAACCAGTTCCTGGCTAACAATCCTAAAGCTTTCAGTTACTGTGTCGACCCTCTTGATGCTGAGGATTGGTTGACCGACATAAAGAAGCATTTTGAGTGCAGTAACGTGAAAGAAGATGACTATGTGAAGTTTGCAGCCTTCCAACTGAAAGATCAAGCAGCTGACTGATGGCAGCAGTACAAGGACTCAAGGCCGGGTCAAGTGATCTCTTGGGAGAATTTCTGCAAGGATTTCCGCTCGCATCACATTCCTACAAGTGTTATCGAGGGTATGCGTGAGCAATTCCACAACCTCAAGCAGGGCTCCATGACAGTCTATCAGTATAATGTCAAGTTCCAAAACCTCGCTCGCTATGCAAAGCAAGACATTCCTGATGCAAAGAGTAAAATCTATCAGTTCCGTGGAGGTCTCAAAGATGAACTTCAGCTTGCTCTCACTTTGTTCGAGCCAGACGAATTCGATAAGTTCTATAACATGGCTTTGAAACAAGAAGCAGCTCAGCTTAAGATGGAGGCTTCTAAGAAGAGAATTCGAGATGCTGTTCACTCTACCTCATCGTCTCAGTTGGCTGCGAAACAACAGAAATTCTGGCTTCCTCCTCCTCCAGTGATTCGAGCTCCATACAACAACTCCAACAACTTCAACAACTCCAACAACAAGAACTCTAGTGGTCGTGGTTTCTCCCACCCACCCAACCCAAGCAACCAGTCGAAGAAGCAGTTTCAGTCTCAAGGCTCCAAGTCCAGTGGCTCTCATTTCCGTCCTCTCTCTGAAGTGGTGTGCAACAAGTGTGGCCAGAAGGGTCATTATGCCAACAGATGTCCGAATCCGAAGCGTCTTCCTCCTCCTCCACCTGTGAGTTCAGCGATTGTCAGGCATGATCCAAAGGCAGCAAGGGTCAATCTGATGAATGCAGCACAAGCGGAGGCTTCTTCTGATGTCATTCTGGGTAACCTTCCAGTGAACTCTTTTCCAGCTAAAGTGTTATTTGATTCGGGTGCTTCTTGCTCTTTCATGTCTCAACCATTTGCATCCAAGCACAATATTGCCACTTCAAATTTGCCTCAGAAGTTGCAAGTTGTTTCTCCGGGCAAGATTATGACTTCTAGTGTTTATGCTCCGGATGTTTCTATTCGCATGGGAGACTATAGTTTTCTGGCTAAACCGGTGATTCTTGGTCATTCTGACATCGACCTCATTCTCGGAATGGATTGGCTTTCTCAGCACGATGCTCACATTGATTGTGCTCAAAAGGAAGTCAAGTTGACTCATTCTGATGAAGATGTGATTATCTTCGCCTCCAGGGATAATACTATTCGGCTTTTCTCTCTTAATGATAAGGGTGAAATTAATGCCATAGAGCAAATTCCAGTGGTGAACGAATATCAAGACGTCTTTCTAGAAGAACTTCCAGGCATGCCTCCACACCGTCAGGTGGAGTTTGTCATTGAACTCGAGCCGGGCACCGAACCTGTTTGCCGGCGTCCATACAAGCTCTCTTCAGATGAATTGAAGGAATTGAAGAAACAGTTGGATGAACAGGAGCGTATGGGTCTCATCAGACCGAGTACATCTCCGTGGGGCTGTGGTGTCTTATTTGTCAAGAAGAAAGATGGCACGGAGCGTCTCTGTGTTGACTACCGGCCATTGAACAAGAAGACGATTAAGAACAAGTATCCGCTCCCCAACATCAACGAACTCTTTGAGCAGCTCAAAGGAGCTAAAGTGTTCTCTAAGCTTGACCTCCGAATGGGCTATCATCAAATTCGCATTCGCGAGGAAGACATTCCCAAGACGGCCTTCAGAACGAGCTACGGTTCATATGAGTATACCGTCATGTCCTTCGGTCTCGCCAATGCTCCTCCTACCTTTTCAAGGATGATGCATTACATCTTCAACCCCTATACTGGCGAATTCGTGCTTGTGTATCTGGATGATATTCTGGTGTTTTCCAAGAATGAAGAAGATCACGAAAAGCACTTGCGTCTGGTTCTTGATCGACTCCGAGAGCATAAATTCTATGCCAAATTCTCCAAGTGCGAGTTTTGGCTCGATAAGGTTTTGTACCTGGGCCACATTATCTCAGCTGACGGTATTGCGGTTAATCCCGAGAAAGTTGAAGCAATTGTCAACTGGGAAGCTCCTCAGAACGTCAAGCAGCTCCGCAGTTTTCTGGGTCTTGCCAGCTATTGCAGAAGGTTTGTGGAGAACTTCTCCAAGATTGCCAAGCCTCTTTCCAACCTCCTTCAGAAGAATGTCAAATACTTTTGGTCTCCCGAGTGTGAAGTGGCATTCAAAACCCTCAAAGAGAAGCTTGTTTCCGCTCCAGTTCTGATTCCTCCAGATGAATCCAAGCCCTATGAAGTGTTCTGTGACGCTTCTCTTCAAGGCCTTGGTGGTGTGCTTATGCAAGATAAGAGAATTGTGGCATACACTTCTCGTCAGCTAAAGCCAGCTGAGAAGAACTATCCCACACATGATCTCGAGCTAGCAGCTGTGGTACATGCTCTGATTACGTGGAGACATCTGTTGTTGGGCAGAAAGGTCGACATCTTCACTGATCACAAGAGCTTGAAGTACATCTTCACACAGCCGCATCTGAACCTCCGCCAGACTCGTTGGGTCGAGATGATCCAAGAGTACAACCCCAGCATTGAATATACTCGAGGCAAGGCGAATGTGATTGCAGATGCTTTGAGCAGAAAGGCATATTGCAACAGCCTTCTCATCAAGCCATACCAGCCTGAGCTTTGTGAAGCATTCAGGAAGCTCAACCTCCAAGTTGTTCCGCAGGGTTTTCTTGCAAATCTCCAAATTGCTCCTACCTTGGAAGATCAAGTCCGTGAGGCCCAGCTCAGTGATACCATGGTGAAGAAGGTGAAACATGGGATTGCAAAGGGCACTCCAAAATACAAGTGCTTCCGTGTTGATGAGAGAGATACCTTGTTCTTCGAGGACAGACTCGTTGTTCCCAAAGGTGATCTCAGGAAGCTCATAATGGAAGAAGCTCATGACTCTCTCCTTTCCATTCATCCTGGCAGTTCCAAGATGTACCAAGATCTCAAGCAATCTTACTGGTGGACACGCATGAAAAGGGAAATTGCCCAGTTCGTGAATGAATGTGATGTATGCAGAAGAGTGAAAGCAGAACATCAACGTCCAGCCGGTCTTCTCCAACCTCTTCCTATTCCTGAGTGGAAGTTCGACCACATTGAAATGGACTTCGTCACTGGCTTTCCTAAATCCAAGCGAGGCAATGATGCTATCTTTGTGGTGATTGACAAGCTTACCAAAGTTGCTCACTTTCTTCCAGTCAAAGAATCAATCAATGCAGCTCAACTTGCAGAGCTGTACACTTCCAGAATTGTGTCCCTACATGGCATTCCTCAAGTGATATCCTCAGACCGTGGCAGCTTGTTCACATCAAGGTTCTGGGACTCCTTTCAGTCCACCATGGGCACGAAGATCAGGTTCAGCACTGCCTTTCACCCTCAGACTAGTGGTCAAGTCGAGCGTGTGAATCAGATCCTAGAAGATATGCTCAGAGCCTGTGTCATCTCCTTCGGCATGAAATGGGAGGACTGTCTTCCATTTGCCGAGTTCTCTTACAACAACAGCTTTCAAGCAAGTGCAGGCAAAGCACCGTTTGAAATTCTCTATGGCAGAAAGTGCCGTACCCCTCTCAACTGGTCTGAAACAGGCGAACGCCAACTTCTTGGCAATGACTTGATCTCTGAAGCCGAAGAAATGTGCAAAGTCATACGTGAGAACCTCAAGGCCGCTCAGTCGCGTCAGAAGAGCTACTATGACGGAAAGCATCGTGATTTGGCTTTCAACATCGGTGATCATGTCTATCTCCGAGTTTCTCCGATGAAAGGAACCCAGAGGTTCGGTATCAAAGGAAAACTTTCTCCTAGATACGTCGGTCCTTTCAAGATTCTTGGCAAAAGAGGCGATCTAGCCTATCAGCTCGAGCTCCCTTCCAACTTTGCAAATGTTCATGATGTCTTCCATGTGTCTCAACTTCGCAAATGCTTCAAGGCACCTGAGCGCATGATTCCGTTTGAGGAGATTGATCTTCAACAAGACCTTTCCTACCGAGAGCATCCAGTTGCAATTCTCGAAGAAACCGAACGCAAGACTCGCAACAAGTCCATCAAGTTTCTGAAAGTCAAGTGGTCACATCACACAGACCGAGAAGCTACCTGGGAACAAGAAGATCATCTTCGTTCCGAGTACCCTTCCTTTTTCCAGTCCTAGATCTCGGGACGAGATCTTTTTGTAGTAGAGGAGAGTTTCTAATGCCCCAGATGTAATACTTTCCCTTTTGGGTATATAATATATCTCCGGCTTCATCTATTTCCATTCCGGGTTCTTTTGTCTTTCGGGCTTTCGTCGTTTTGTTGTGTGAGTGTGTGGCTTTCATTCATATCATGTAGACATGTGCATTGCATTGCTTTTGTGTTGTGGGTTGCATCCGGTTCGTCGTGTTCCTTCCCGTTGTCCGTTTCGCGTTCCGGAGCTCCCTCACGTGTCCGTGACGTCCCGTAGGCCTACTTTGTTGTTCGGGCGTTTTTCGTTACCGGTGTGCCGTGAGGTTGTGTTGTGTGTTGTTGTTTTGTTGTGTGCAACCCGCCTCTCAAATCTCGTCTCGTTTGGACTCCGTTGACTTTTCCCTCCGTTGTCCGTGTGGGTCCGATGTGCCTTCACTTCGTGTCCCGGAAACACCCCTGCTGCAGTCTCTTTTCTCTGTCTAGGCCTTTTAAATCAACCCCCGCGATCGGATCCGTCGGATCGCGATCGGAGGGCTCCTAGCGCCCCTAAAACTCCTCCTAACCCTAAAAAACTGCTACATATAGACCCCCCTAGTCTATTTTGGGCATCCCTATCCCCTTCTTCTTCCTCCTCTAGATCCCCTTCTTTTTTTTTCTTTTCTTTCCCTCGGATCCAAAACAACTTCTGGATCCCGAGGGGATCCATCGGATCCATCCGCCGCCGCAATTTTCCTGCTGGCCCAGGCGACGCCGGGCCCGTACGTCGCCTCCCCGCGCCGGATCCCGTACTGGGGGACCAGATCCCCGGGCCTTCGCTACAGCCGCCCGACCGGCCTCCCGCCGGCCCGCGTCAGCCAGGCGCCGACCGGCCCGCCATCGCCCGCCTCCGCCTCCGCGTTTGGGCCGCCGCGCAGCGCCGGGCCCTTCGCCAGCCCGCGAGCTGGGCCGGCCGCCTGCTCTTCTCCGCGGTGGGCCGCCGCCGCGCCATCGCATCGCCACCGCACGCCGCGGGCCTCCCGCACCGCGCGTCTGGGCCGCCGCCGCTACTGTTCCTCCGGCCCGTCACTGTTCATTCTCAGATCTGATCTAGGTTGACCTAATTCCCTAAGTCTCTGTTTTACCTGTTCTGAGATGCTAACTTTGAACTGCTCTAACTTTGTGCCTGTTGCTCCGTTTTGCGCGTGTAGCATGTCCAGATGTTCGTGGAGATGTCCTCTACGTTTTACCTGTTGTTGTCATGCATGTTAGAGGTCTTCTAGACACTTGTTTTGCTGTTGCAAGAGTGCATGATGATATAAACTGCTGTTATGTGTTATTTTCATGCCACCTTTGACATGTGATATCTTTTAGCTCGTTTGTCCAAACGATGCAAATGACATGTCCACGTGTTCGTCTTGTCACGGACTACGTGTTGTGTGTGATAGGTTGCATGGTAGATTTATTATTGTCTTGTTATCATCGTTGCTAAGTGCCATGTTCATATGTTGTGTTTTCACTTGTTATGAAATGCCATCTTGTTGAGCTCGTTGCAATCGTTGTGTTCACCTCAATGATGCATGCTTGTGTGTTTCGGGATCACCGTCATATGTATTTTGATGAGGTGCTTACCCTTTGCCATGTTTAGTTTCGAGGTGACTTAAACATGCTCTTTTTTGTGCTATGATGATATTGCTGTTTTAGGACTTAGTGAAATTTCACTAAGTCTGAAATCTGTAACGTTCCGATGCCATGTTCGTGTGATGTTGTAGGACAAAGCATGATAGTTTTGGGGTGGATTTTGATTGTTCCTTGTAGTATATATTGTTGTCTTTCCATCCATGTCCTCACATGTCCATTTGAGTGGCTGTAGCATGTTTATCTTTTGCTCTAAAGTTTCAATAAAATTCTGCTGCCAGAATTTTATTGCAAAGTTCAATATGTCCAAGATCATTGCTATTGATCCGTGACTCCGTTGGGGGTGCACTTTGGACCTAGTTGCTGTACTATATGTCTAGTTTGTGTTCAAGTTCTTTGCCATGCTTTTTGGGTGCTGTAGCTTAATTATTTTGAGCTCTAAAGATGCTATGTTGCTGTAATTTTCAGTTCTCGCTCAAATCTTGTTTCGGGCATAACTTTTAGCCCGTAACTCCGATTTCAGCGAATCTTATATCAAACTTGGGTGTTTTTCTGTGTAGATTAATAATATCAGGTTGTTATCTTGTTTTGAGGTGTTTTGCTTGAGTGATGTTTTCCGTGCTCCATGTGCATCTTTAGTGCATCCATCTTGCATTCATGTTTTTCGAGTGCGCATTGCATCTTGTTGATTGGTGCTTGGTGTGATTGTTTTGTTTAGAGCCGGAAGCTGAGAACGAGTACGAAGTTGAGCACGAGGTTTCCAACGAGGTTGAGCACGAGGACCCTTCTTACGATCCGAACGACTTCTCTTCAGGCAAGATGACCGAACCCCGATAACATTACTATCTTTGCCTATTGCTAGTAGTCTCGATCTATAGTTTTGCCTCGATGCCCATGTTCTTCTTGTCAGCCTCCTACTTGTAACCAATTGCCATGTTTAACCTCCCTACCCATGCAAACCATTGCTTGGCTAAGTACGCTTCGCTCAGCCCTTCTTATAGCGTTGCTAGTTGCAGGTGAAGTGAAGATGCTTGCTCCATGATGAAGTTTGGTTGGGTTATATCACACTATATAAATGCTTAAAATGAAATCATCTATATATTGGCAAGGGTGGAAGGCTAAGCCTTTTGCTTGGTGTTTTGTTCCACTCATGCCGTTAGGATCCGTATAAGCCGGTGTTATGTTCCTTGATTATGCGTTCCTAACACGGTTGGGGTGTATGGGACCCCCTCGATAAACCGCTAAGTGCTAAGTCTTTTCCAGCAAATCCCAACATTGGTACTATTTGCCTAATAACAAACTAAACATGCATAGGGAGTAATTAACCCTCTTTCTTAATCAACAACCCCGGGCCAGTGCTCCACATGAGTGTTGGTCCGAAACGGGGAGTCTGCGGGGCCGCCTTGGGGCAACCCGAGGTATCTGGTATCCACCCGTAGAATCGCCCATCCGGTCGTGTCCTGAGACCTAGATACGCGCGGCTACGATCAGGGTGTCGACACGCCGGGAGGATTTGCTGGATTAGCCTTACCTTAGTTCGGTATATCTTGAGCACGGGATTCCGAGGATACTCGGGTCTTCCCACTTTTGGAGTTGCGACTCCGCGGATCGTGGGCTTGTAATGGGTCAAGTTGGAACACCCCTGCAGGGTTTGAACTTTCGAAAGCCATGCCCGCGGTTATGTGGCAGATGGGAGCTTGTTAATTCCGGTTGTAGAAAACTTGACACAATGTTACTAATACACTACCAGCGTGTGTTCCGTGACTGTCAATTTCCGAATAGGGATTCGGGAGTTGAACACGGAGGGGTTATGATTGTGAGCTTGTAGCTAGGATCACTTCGTGATCACTTCTCGCCGATGCCTTCTCTTCTCGCTCTCACTTGCGTAAGTTAGATGCTAGTTGCTGCTGCAGACTTGTTCTTTCTTTAGCCTTTCCTCACCTAAAGGCTTTGATAGTTCTGTTACCCGGGAACGGGATTGCCGAGTCCTCTGTGGCTCACAGTCACTTCACACACCAGATGCAGGTCCAGCTGTGAGCTATCCAGGTGATGGCACCGAGCTGGATTGGGAGTACGACGAGGAGCGTAGTCGGTACTACGTGCGCTACCCGGACGATCAGTAGTGGAGTCTCTTACTAGGATTCGATCCGCCCGTGCTTGTTTTATCTGAGTTTGGTACTTTGACATTGGCTTTTGCCCTTAGAGGGTTGTAGTGCTCTTAATGTATGATGTTTGAGACTTGTACTGTAATTCTGTGACGTGGCGAGTGTAAGCCAACTATTTTCAGTTTACCATCCCCTCTTTTACATGAGTTGTGCAAAGATTACCAAACTTGAGATCATTCTAGGATGGACTTATGCCTTTAAGTCGTGCCTCGACACGTAGGAGGTATAACTCCATCCTGGGCATTACACGGGGGCTTAGCTGCGACCCCGTAATCGCCTAAGTTACACAAACCACTCCAAGTAAAGAGCAACCCTCTCACTCGGGGGCTTTGCTGCGACCCCGTAATCGCCCAAGTTAAAAAAACACTCTGAGTGAAGAGCAACCTTCTCACTCGACGGCTTAGCTGTGACCCCGTAATCGCCTAAGTTAAAAAAACACTCCAAGTGAAGAGCAACCCTCTCACTCAGGAGCTTAGCCGCGACCCCATAATCACCTAAGTTACAAAAAACACTCCGAGTGAAGAGCAACCCTCTCACTCGGGGGCTTAGCTACGACCCCGTAATCGCCTAAGTTACAAAAACACTCCGAGTGAAGAGCAACCCTCTCACTCGGGGGCTTAGCTGCGACCCCGTAATCTCCTAAGTTACAAAAACACTCCGAGTGAAGAGCAACCCTCTCACTCAGGGGCTTAGCTGCGACCCCGTAATCGCCTAAGTTACAAAAAACACTCCGAGTGAAGAGAAACCTTCTCACTCGAGGGGCTTAGCTACGACCCCGTGATCGCCTAAGTTACAAAAACACTCTGAGTGAAGAGCAACCCTGTCGGTGTACTAAGATAGGGGTACCTTAGTACCCCAACTTGTGCACGGGCAGTAGCAGCTTCCCGCGGCAGGGCTTACCACGTGCTCGCCGGAAACCTTTCTGGTCCTTATGAAGCCATTCAAGAACAAAGTATACAAGTCAGAAGGTCAAGGCCCCGGCAAGAGGAGCTTGCCGGGAAGGCCGTACCAGGCTCAAGGTTATCACTTTAGCACAAGACCCTGGCAAGAGGAGCTTGCCAGGAAGGCCAAGGAATACATATCTCAAGAGATGCATCGACGCATCATGCGCCCCGGCAGGACCCGGGAAGCGACAAGCTTCCGGGCCCGGCAAGATCAAGACCCCGGCAAGGTGCTCGCCGGGGAAACCTACGCTGTGTGCCCGCGCTCCAGCTCATCGGCCCACGCGTCGCCCTGGGGCCCTTCCAGGGACGCGTGGCGGATGGCTGTGCAGCCTGGGGGACAGGGTGGCAAGCCACGGTGACGAGGCTACCGCCGTGGCGAACGGAGAAGCATGGACGAACACTTTTGGGGTCGACGGCGACGGGCATTTAAGGCCCTTGTCCCCCACTGTCAAAGTTAGGTGAAGACCACTATTCATCCACTGTTCATGCACTATTCACGCACTGTTACAACTACCACCAAATTTACACTTTTACCCTCCTCTACGTTGACACCTGTCGGTGACCCCTTTGGGCTATAAAAGGAGGCCCATGCACAACGTAGAGGGGGTTCGATCCTAGAAACTTGCTCATACTCTCGCTCGGTGTAGCCGTTACTGTAGATCTTCAAGCTCCCGAGCCCAAGAACTTAATACAACCCAAGGCAGGAGTAGGGTTTTACGCGTCCGCGCGGCCCAAACCTGGGTAAAACTGCCCGCGTGTGCTCCTCGATCGGCTCTTCGTGCTCCCTCCGCTCCCTTACCGCAACGTAGAAGGGGCTCCGGTCCCATAGGTGCTCGTGGGAGGACAGTTTCCCCCGACATCTTTGGCGCGCCAGGTAGGGGGGTCGAGGTTGTGCGAACCTGATCCGGCGCTCACGCGGGCGCATTCTTCTTCAACCTCTCCAGTTTCATCAACTTCATCAGCTACAACGACATGCCTCCGAAGAAGAAAGTTTCGGAGGTTGGAGGCCCGTCTGCGTCGATCCCACCACCACCAGAACCAACGGTTGGTGGAGGAGACGCCGGCGGAAGGTTGGTCGCCGGCGAGGAAACTCACGGCGCCACCAAGTCCAAGGACAAGACGGACGACCGGGCAAATTCCAAAGCCTCGGTGTCCGTGGATGCACCACGTCTCTCTAAGGAGGTGCAAGACCCGCAGCGGCGTGGTACTGGAGGTACCATACGCTTGCTGGGGCGTAGCCAAGCCGGAGGATCGTGGGATGCTCAAGGCCAGCATGCTGGCACAAGCAAGGCGCGGTCGCCGGGGCGGGAACATGCTCCTTCTAACGCGGTTAGAAGTCCGAGCGTGTCCCGCTCTTCGCACCGCTCGCAGCCGTTCCCCTCCTCTCCAGCAGAAGCTCTAGCAAGAGCACAGCTGCTCCTCGATTTCCCTCCAGCGGCAGACAAAGCCGAAGACTGGAGGGCGACGATCCAGAGCCTCATCGCCTTCGCCAACAACGACACGCCGCAGCAGCCGGCAACCTCACGGCCGCGGCAAGTCGATCAAGCGAAGACCGATGGCAACAAGACCGCCGGGGGTGCAACTACCGTGCACTCCCCGCCGCGGAAGCAGAAATTGCCACCCCGCCGGATCAACGTCGACGACGACTCTACGGCGTCGTCGGATCCGCGGGCTCACCGCGATCAGCGCCAAGTCCTAGACGACAGGCGGCAAGAGGACGCTCGGACTCGCATCGAGCGTCGACGAGAAGCCCGAAGACTATCAGATCAGCGCGCTGGGACCGCTGTCGACGCGCACGCGCCCGGTGAACTAGGCGACTTGCCGTACGCGGCAGGTTGTCCTGCGTTCACCCGTGAGCTGCGGCAAGTCCAGTGGCCCAGCATGAAGAACTTCAAGCCCGACGTACCCGAGAAGTACGACGGCAAGACGCACCCCTCGGAGTTCCTCAGCATCTACACCATTGCGGTGCAGGCTGCCGGAGGACGCGACGAGAAGATCCTAGCCAACTACTTCCCGCTAGTGCTTAAGCCAAACGTCCGGTCTTGGCTTATGCACTTGCCGGAAAACTCCATTTCTTCGTGGGCGGATCTGTGCCACCAGTTTGTTGGCGCCTTCACGGGAGGCCACAAACCCCACGGCCAGGAGAGTGATCTCCACATCCTCGCCCAGAAGGAGGGAGAGTCCCTGTGCAAGTATATCCAAAGATTCAGCCGCGTCCAGCACAACATTCCCGACGTCCACCCTGCCGCGGTTATCAGCGCGTTTCACCAGAACGTGCGTAACCGCCGGATGAGGGAGGAGATGGCCATGACCAAGATCCGGGATGTTAGCGAGCTCTACGCTCTGGCTGACAAGTGCGCGCGCGCCGAAGAGGGGAGGAGGCTCCCCGGGGAGGATACTGGCGCAGGAGGAAGCGACAACGAGGATGCCGCCCCGGCAAGAAAGAACCGGCGGCGGAACAACAGAAAGAAGAAGAGCAAGGAGGTGCTGGCTGTCGAGCAGTCCGGCAAGGAGGCTCCCGCCAAGAAGGCACAGGCTGGCGGTTCCGGCAAGGAGCCCGCCCCTGTAGCGGCAGCCGACAAGCAGGACGGCTCCGACAAGCAGTACTGCAAGATCCACCGCACCAAGGGCCACGATCTCCAGAACTACAAAAGAGTGGAGTACCTCGTAGAGCAGCAGAAAGCTGAATACGAGAGACGTGACAAGGAGAAGGCCCAAGGAGGCGGAGAAGAACCCAGCAAGAAGCGGCCGTTCAATGGCCGGGGAGGACGCCGCGGCAAGGCCAAGCAGCGGCAAGGTGACAGACCTCCCCGGGGCCGCGACAAGGAAGAGGATGAAGACGACGATGATGACATGGAAGAAGGAGACAACAACGAGCAGGAGTTCCAGAAGGCCACAGAGGTTCTGTGTGTCGACGGAGGCGCCTCTCTGCACACTTCCCACCGCCAGCTCAAGCAGTGGGTGCGAGAAGTGAATGCAGCTGAGCCGCCCGTCGAGTCACGCAGGCTACTGAAGTGGTCCGGCACGCCCATCATCTTTGACCTTGAGGACCACCCTGACCGCACAACCGCGGTCGGGTGCTTGCCGATGTTGGTCTCACCAACTATCCACAACCTCAAGGTCACCAAGATGTTGGTTGACGGCGGGGCCGGCCTGAACTTGATCTCCTCAGCTGTGATCAAGAAGCTACAGATTCCAGACGGCGAGCTCGAGGAAACCGGGTCGTTCCAAGGGATCAACCCGGGAAGGAGCAAGCCAAAGGGGAAGATTACACTGCCAGTGACCTTTGGCGGGGAGCTCAACTTCAGGACGGAGAGGATCACATTTGATGTTGCCGATATCCCATTGCCATACAATGGGATACTTGGACGTCCTGCCCTCGCCAAGTTCATGGCAGCTTCCCACTATGCCTACAACATACTCAAGATGCCGGGGCCGATAAGCGTCATCTCTGTCCCCGGCGACAAGAAGGACGCGCTTATCTGCGCCGACAAGATCTACCGGGATGCAGCAGCCGCAGCAGAGAGCAACACACTTGCCGCTGAAGCTCCCGGGGGGAAGACCAAGACCAAGTCCGGCAAGAGCTCTGGGGCCCACTCCGGCAAACGCACCTCTTCGGAGTGCTGCGCTGCCGTCGAGGACGCACCATCGAGCTCCACCGGCAAGTGCAAGAAAGGAATGGCAGCTCCACCGGCAACCAAGAAGGTGTCCGCCAAGGAGGACGGCACTAGTGGTACCTTCACCATCAGTGCTACGCTCGACGACAAATAGGAAAGCGCGCTCGTTGCCTTCCTGCGGGCGAATGTCGATGTGTTTGCATGGCAACCATCTGACATCCCCGGCGTTCCCAGGAAGGTAATTGAGCACAAGCTTGCTGTTTGCCCTCATGCGCGGCCCGTCAAGCAGAAGGTCAGGAAGCAAGCCGTGGAGCGCCAAGAATTCATCGCCGAAGAGATAAAGAAGTTGGACGCAGCATGCCTGGTTAGAGGCGTAATCCATCCTACGTGGTTGGCCAATCCAGTTGTCGTACGCAAGGCCAATGGGAAGTGGAGACTTTGTATAGACTTCACCGATGTTAATAAAGCATGTCCCAAGGATCCATTTCCCTTGCCGCGTATTGACCAGATTGTTGACTCCACCGCCGGATGTGAGCTGCTTTCCTTCCTTGATGCATACTCAGGTTACCACCAGATATTCATGGCCAAGGAAGACGAAGAGAAGACTGCATTCATTACTCCATGCGGCACGTATTGCTTCATACGCATGCCCTTTGGATTGAAGAATGCAGGCTCGACATTTGCAAGGGTGGTGCACACTGCTTTTGAGCCACAGATACACAGAAATGTAGAAGCTTACATGGATGATATAGTGGTCAAGAGTAAGAGCAAGGATACCCTGATCCAAGACTTGGAAGAAACATTTGCGAACCTGCACAAGATCCAGCTCAAGTTGAACCCCGAGAAGTGCGTCTTCGGAGTCCCCTCCGGCAAGCTTCTCGGGTTCTTTGTGTCCCAGAGGGGGATTGAAGCCAATCCCGACAAGATAAAAGCCATCGAGTAGATCGAAGCCCCGAAGCGCGTCAAGGACGTAAGAAGACTTGCTGGTTGTGTGGCTGCCCTCAGCAGATTCATTTCAAAGTCTGCAGAACGCGCCCTGCCATTCTTCAAAATTTTGAAAAAGGCAGGTCCTATGAAATGGACTCCGGAAGCGGAGGCAGCGCTGCAGGACCTGAAAGGATACCTGTCCTCTACTCCGATACTTGTCGCACCTAGGCCACAAGAGAAGTTGCTGCTGTACCTAGCGGCAACCAATCAAGTGGTTAGTGCTGCGTTAGTAGCGGAGAGGGAGGCAGAGGAAGAGCCCACGTCCCCGGCAAGCACTTCCAGCGACAAGCAGGGGGCTTCCCCGACGAGCTCTGGCACCGACAAGGACAAGTCTGCGCAGGAACAAGGAGAAGTGCGAAAGAAGATGGTGCAGCGCCCAGTGTATTTTGTAAGTTCCCTCTTGCAGGGGGCTAGGTCAAGATACTCTGGGGTGCAGAAGTTGCTTTTCGGCCTCCTCATGGCCTCAAGGAAGCTGCGCCATTACTTCCAAGCACACGAGATAACAGTGGTCACTCGCTTTCCGTTGAAGAGGATATTGCAGAATCCCGAAGCAACAGGCAGGATCGTCGAGTGGGCACTGGAGCTGTCAAGCTTTGGTCTTAAGTTTGAGAGTACTTCAACCATACAGAGCAGAGCTTTGGCAGAATTCATAGCGGAATGGACCCCAACGCCAGATGAAGAAGTCCCAGAGATAAACGTCCCCGTCCAAGAAGCGAGCAGCGAATGGATAATGTACTTTGATGGTGCTTTCTCACTGTAAGGCGCCGGTGCCGGCGTGGTACTCATAGCGCCCACCGGAGAGCACCTCAAGTATGTTGTCCAGATGCACTTTCCCAAGGAACAAGCGACAAACAATACTGCTGAGTATGAAGGTTTGCTTGCCGGCCTCAGAATTGCGGCCGAGCTTGGGATCAAGAAGTTGATTGTGCGGGGAGACTCACAGTTGGTGGTCCGACAAGTGAACAAGAGTTACCAGAGCCCTTTGATGGAAGCTTATGTTGATGAAGTGAGGAAGCTTGAAGAACACTTTGAAGGTCTGCAAATGGAGCACGTCCCAAGAGCTCAGAATGATATTGCAGATGGCCTCTCAAAGTGTGCTGCAATGAAGTTACCCGTGGAACCAGGGACCTTCCTGCTCAAGTTAACTCAGCCATCCGTTACACCATTAGTTGGGCAAAACAAAAAAAGAAAGTTGGTCTCCAGCGACTACTTGCCGGCGGATCTTCCAGAAGCCGCCGCCAAGGTCCCCAAGATCAACAGCCAAGATGCTGAGGAACAGTTTGCTCCTGCAGATCCAAGGGTCTGTACAGTTGAAGCAAGCGTTCCCGACAAGCCTTGCCCCGGCAGGCTTGCCGGGGGACCATCAGCTCCGGCAGAGCCGCATGTTCTTGCCGTAGAAGCTGAGGTTCCCGCAGCAGCCCTCATGCCTTTAGTCCTTGCTGTTGAGCCTCAGGCTCCAGCATGGGCACAGCAAATCGTCCGTTTTCTGCAAACTGGAGAACTTCCCGATGAACCAGAAGAGATAGAGAAAATAACCAGGCAGTCAAGTATGTACCAGTTCATTGGAAATGAACTGTACAGAAGAAGACTCAATGGTGTCAGGTTGAAATGCATTTCGAGGGAAGATGGACAGAAGCTGTTGGCAGAGATACATGGAGGCATATGTGGCCACCACATTGGCGCAAGGGCACTTGCCGGGAAGGCGTTCCGGCAAGGGTTCTTCTGGCCAGAAGCCCTCCAAGATGCAACTGCACAAGTAACCAAGTGTGAAGCGTGCCAGTTCCATGCCAAGCAAATTCACCAGCCAGCTCAAGCTCTCCAGACGATCCCTTTGTCCTGGCCCTTCTCGGTCTGGGGGCTCGATATCCTCGGCCCCTTTCCCCGCGCTCCCGGGGCTTTGAGTACTTGTACGTTGCGATCGACAAGTTCACAAAGTGGCCAGAAGTGGAACCGGTGAGAAAGGTGACAGCACAGTCAGCAGTCAGGTTCTTCAGGTCGATTGTTTGCCGTTTCGGAATCCCTAACAGGATCATCACCGACAACGGCACACAGTTTACAAGTCGCACCTTCATGCAGTACGTCCAAGACCTTGGCGCCAAGGTCTACTTCGCTTCTGTTGCTCACCCGAGGAGCAATGGTCAAGCGGAGAGGGCCAATGCTGAAGTGCTGCGCAGACTCAAGACAAGAACCTTCGACAGGCTGCGCAAGTGCGGAAGAAACTGGATAGAGGAGTTGCCGGCGGCTCTTTGGTCAATCAGGACGACACCAAATCGAGCCACCGGACAGACACCCTTTGCTCTTGTCTATGGAGCAAAGGCAGTTCTCCCCACGGAACTCGTATACGGATCTCCTCGAGTGCTCGCTTATGATGAGCTCGAGCAAGAGCAACTGCGACAAGATGATGCATTGCTCCTTGAGGAGGAATGTCTCCAGGCTGCTGTACGAGCTGCTCGATACCAGCAAGCCTTGCGTCGCTATCATAGCCGCAAGGTGAAGGCCAGGAGTCTCGAGGAGGGCGACCTTGTTCTTCGGCGTGTTCAGTCCGCCAAGAATTCCAACAAGTTGACGCCAAAGTGGGAAGGCCATTATCGGGTGAGACAAGTCACAAGGCCCGGAGCTGTCCGCCTTGAGACCGAAGAAGGCTTACTGGTGAGCAACTCCTGGAACATAGAGCATCTTCGCAAGTTTCACCCATAAGGCGCGGTTGCCGTGATCCGCTCCGGCAACCACCTTTTGTACGAGTCTTGCCGCTGTTGCATGTAAACCTTTGTACAAAGCTGGGCGCAGATCCCGTGCATCAGTAAAGCTTTTGTGCTTCGCACTATTTGTCATTTCCATGCTTTTCTTTGTTATTTGCATGCATCATTTGGCACCTTGTGCAACGCACATCCCCGGTAAGCACTAGCAAGCCGAGAGGCACTATACTTGTTTTTCCTCCTCTTTTTCTTCCCCTCTTAAGCAGAAGGAGTATTCCTCGCGCACAAGTTTGCCGGGGGGGAAGGAGATGGAGGAACCAAGTGCTGTTCAAGAAAGAGAAGCCTTATCAGGGAGCAAAACATCTATGAAAGCTAAGTTACCCAAGTTTGAGTAATTCAATTTTTTTAAAATTTTAGTTGTCTTCCTTGAACAGCCGCACTTTGTATGGAAAACCTGTGCGCGGAGGAACCTACCCGTGGCTAGCCGCACCCTTACTTTGTTTCGAGCACGCTCAACGACTTAAGTGAGCTGCGACAAGTGTCGCGCCCTTACTTCGTTTTCGAGTTCGCTCAGCAACCTAAGTGTGCTGCGACTAGCTGCGGCAAGGTTTCTTGCCAGCGAGGGTATTGCCAGCAGGCTGCTAAGAGTCCAGCACTCAGCGCTCGCGGCAAGGGCCCCTTGCCGGCAAGTTCCCTAAAAGCGTAGGGTAAAAAGCATACAAAGCAAAGGACCAAGAGCAAGGGAGATAACACTGCATTGATTACCCCAAAATAAAAGTGTATATTACAAAGATAGCTTGCCGCTGTTCTAATCAACTACTGCCTATGGTTTAAATGGCAGCGGCAAAGGATGCAGAAAGAAAGAAATCTAATCTACGCGGTCGCCTTCACGCCTCGTGATCTTGCCCACCTTGGCGACGATGTGGGCAACCTGCGCCTTCAACGCCGCCTGATCAGCTTCGGGCGGCAAGGTGCGAAGGATGTTGACGAGGTTGATGTCGGGGTTGCGGTAGACGATCTTCGACAAGACCCGCTCCATGGTGCCCATGCAGAGCCGACGAGCCTCGTCGGCCAGCTGCACGGGGATCTTCTCCCGCAGCCGCGCAAGCGCCGGCGCGATTCCCCTGAAGAATAGACTCAACTTGGCGCTGTGGGGGAGACTCTCGTCCGGGGAGTACACGAGATGCTCCGCCCTCAGCGCCATCATCTCCGCGTCAATGTTGGCGGCGGAGGTGACCAGATCATCAGTCCACTGCTCCACTGCCCGGCTGAAGTTGTTCGCTGAGACGGCAGCGCTCTCCACCAAGCCCCGTTCCTTGCGGAGTTCGTCCTTCAGTTTCGTCTCGCGGTCCCGGGCGGCGTCGAGCGAATCAGTAAGAGTGGAGACCTTCAACTCTAAGTCAGCAATGGAGTCCTTGGCGGCAGTGAGTTCGTCGCCTTTCTTGGAGAGACGTACCTGCAGCTCCGAGTTGGTGTGGGCATCTTTTTCCCGCTCCACGTTGAGTGCAGTGACTCTGTCCTCGCTCGCCTTCAGGAACAACTCCAGCTGCTTCACCTTGGCCTCCAGGTCTTTCTTGGCGGTCTCTGCGGCGGCTGCGGCGCTCCTCGCCTCCTTCAGGGCCCCGCCAATGGCTTGCTCCCGGGCGGTGAGGTCGTCCTCGTGGGCATCGAGGTCGACTTTCCGCTGGTTAAGTGCTCCTTCTCGCCGGGACAGCTCCTCGGCGGCCAACCGCTGCTGCTCCTCGGCCTCAGCTTTCTCAAGGATGAAGGCTTGCTGCGCCCCGGCAAGCTCTTCGCGCTCCTCTGCCAAGTTGCGGAAGGCCGCCTGGTTGTCGGCGCGGAGCTCCACGGCGCGCTTCTCCAAGTCAGCTCCAGCCTTGGCGGCGAGAGCCTCCCGAGACTCCAACTTCGCCTGCCTGGCCCGGTACAGGGCCAGGAGCCGATGAAGCAGTCTCTCCTCTTCGGGCTTGTCGCTGCTGCCGGGCGCTTCAACAACCTTCAAACCAGCGGAGGCGAGGACCTCCCCGTCAAAGGTCTCTCCCTCCGCGGGTGCTCGAGACGAGGACGCCCACGGGACTTGTATAAAGACCCCGTTGGCGGCCTCCAAGTAGACGCCCGACCGGTCCGCGGAAGCGGAGGGGTCGGCGGCCGGTGCAGCGTCCGGCGCTCCCGCAGCCTCCGGGCCAGCGGTATGGTCGCCGGTCCCTCCCCCTGCAGCGGCATCAGCGGTTGGGGCGGTCTCTTCAACGGCCGGCTCGTCGGCTCCAGCCATTCCCTCGGTGGCAGTGGTGTTGCCGCCGGCGCCGCGCACCTCCTCCTCAGCGGTGGCCTCCGTCTCCATCCGCTCCGGTGCTGGAGGATCTAGCAGAAGAAAAAGAAAAGAAAGAATCAAGCAAATATCCAAAAAGACAAATCCAAGGAGAAGGATTTGCAAGGCTTACCTTCGCGGACTTCTTCAACGACAGGGTCCCTCGCCGGGGAATTCTCCCTTGGCGGCGGAGTAGTGGCCCCTGCTGGCGGAGGGCCGCCTGCGCCCTCCCTTGCCGGGCTGCTCACCCTTGTCGGGCTGCTCACCCTTGGCGGGGTACTCGCCCTTGGCGGAGTACCCGTCCTTGGCGGAGCGTTCTCCCTCGCCGGGGAGTTCGTCCTTGGCGGGGAGGGTGGAGCAAGTGGCTCGTCGAGGGCGACCTCCGGGTGCTCCTGCGGCTGCGGCTCCACTTCTGCACAAGACAACAAAATATCAGTACAAGCAACAACCTCAAGCGCGCCCGTTAAGCAGGCAAATAAATACCAGACTTACGCTGGGGGCTGCGCTGGGGGCTGCTCCTCGGAGCAGCAGGTTGATCCGGCAAGTTTGCCGCTGGCACATCTCCCGTCGCCGCGGCGAGCGAGTCGTCTTCAATCTCGACCACAGGGATCTTGGCCCTCTTCGCCATCCGCTGGGTCAAGGTCCTGAAGGCAAAACAAAAGCAAGATCAGAACTAGCAAGGAAAATCAATACAAAATCAAGGAAACTAAAAGAAGTGCAAGTACTTACTCCTCTTCCTCTTCGTCGGAGCTGAGGGCGGAGAAGTCGAACTCCGCCTGCGGTGCTCCTGCGCGAGGAGCTGGAGGAGAAGGCTCCCTCGGGCGCTTGGCGGTCTCCGGGGCCGTGGGCTGCGAAGACCCGGCCCCCGTCGTTGCCGAGGCCCGAGGAGCAGAAGGAGCACCCGTTCCGCTCCGGGAAGATCCCCCTCCGCTTGGCGCTCGGGCACGGGGCGCCTCCTTGACGACCTCGCTCGTCTTGGTGGCGCGCGTCGCACGGCGCGCCGGCTGCTGTCGAGGCGCCTGTGGCCTCGCCGCCTCAGCTGCCTTGCGGAGGCGCTTCTTCGGTTGCTGCGTGGGACTTGCCGGAGGCGGGGAGTTCTCTGAGGATGAGGAGGCGTCGTCATCAAGATCCAGAGATCCACCAGAGTCTTCATCAGCCCTGGCGTCCTCCTCCTCCTCGGCAGGCCCACTGGACTCAGCGCCGTGCCCGGCGGCCTCGCTCCCCCCGGCAACTTCGCTCATCCCGGCAAACTTCACGGAAGGCTCCCCGGCAAACTCCTCGGGCGGGAGCTTCAGCAGCTTGAGGATTTCCGCCTCCTCTGCTTGGCTCACTGCGTCCGCGGCCTGCGCCTCTTCCACAGTGTACCCAAAGTCGCCCGCAGCCGCAGCTGCGGCGGCCTCCTCCATCCTGGAGGCGATGTAAGCTAAATCCCGCTCCGTAGTAGCCTGGGTGAGTCCCTTGTTCTCCTCGGCGTTGCGGGGCTTCTCGACCAAGTTGTCGAAGAAGGTCAGCACAGTATCCGGTGGAGGCTCTATCCAAGTGGGGACGACGCCATGGGAGTCGCACGCGGGCATCATCGCTCGTAGAGAATCTCGGGCGGTGCTGTTGCATAGCGGCACCACTCCCCGGGAAGGTCTGAACCACTCCGGGTGGTTGGGGTCGTGCTTGAAGAGCTCCCGAACCATCCCCTTCAACTCCAAGGCGGTAAAATTGAAGTTCAGTCCAGGGCGCAGCCTCATGATGTCTGCTGCATTGCCGAATTCCCAGGCGGGCCTCTTCCTTTCTTGTAGAGGGGCGATGCGGCGGCGGAGGAAATCTGCTCCAACTTCTCCGATAGTCAGATTGGCGACCCGGAGACGAATGATCCTAATGAGGGCGATACTGAGCTTGTTGTCCTCCGGGGCCAATTCGCTCCAATCCCTGCCGCGCACTATGGCAGTTGTGTGCGGCGCGGTAAAGGGCTCTGGGTTATCTTCCACCACCCAACACCAATCGGCTCTCCACTCCTCCCACTTGCCGCGAAGCTCTCCCCTCAGGTACGAGTCCATCTTGTTCAGCCTGAAGATCCAGGAGATGCCACCGGAGAGAGGGGCACCGGACTCTACTCTAGGCATAAAGAAGTGGCGGAAGAGGGCTACGCTTGGATGAACCCCAACATAGTTTTCGCACAGATGTACGAAAACGGCCATCGTAAGGATGGCGTTGGGGGTGAAATCTAGGAGGTGGAGGCCGTATGTATTCATTACATCGCAGAAGAACTCCGAGAACGGAGGACACAGACCACAATGGAAGAACGCAGTGAAGAAAAAGTACCCGCCGGGGAACATGTCAGCGGCGACGGCGGGGAAGACTCTGGTGCGGGGATGAGCTTGGGTCTCCCTCGACCAGAACAAATAGTATTTGTTCCGCAGCTCCCTCGCGCCAAGCCTCGGCGCGAAGACCACGCACTTCTTCCGCAGGGCGGCCAGCTTCGCCGCCTGCTCGGACTTCTCCTTCTTGGCCTTGTCGCTCTTCGCCTTGTCGCTCTTCGGAGCCATGGCGGGGGCGGCGAGGAAAGAGGCGGGGAGGTCGACGGCGCCGCGGATGCGGAAGACGGTGGAGGAAGGGCGGAGGCAAGAAGCAGCGGGGGTTTCTGGAGATTCAAGGCGCAATGAAGACGATGGAGGGGAACTGCCCCTGCTTCCTCTGCTTTTAAGGGGGAAGTGGGGGACGTTCCGCATTTCCCATTAAAGAACAGGCCACGATCTCTCCCACGACGCCACAATCGACGCGTGCCGTTAGGGAGGGATGCGGCGGATACGGAAGGGGATACGGCTTGCCGTGGGCCGCGCGTGCCCGTGCACTGTCTTGGGCCTGGCCCAACAGCGCTCGGCACCGTGTGTGGCCCAGGCCCGGGGGCTCCTGTCGGTGTACTAAGATAGGGGTACCTTAGTACCCCAACTTGTGCACGGGCAGTAGTAGCTTCCCGCGGCAGGGCTTACCACGTGCTCGCCGGAAACCTTTCTGGTCCTTATGAAGCCATTCAAGAACAAAGTATACAAGTCAGAAGGTCAAGGCCCCGGCAAGAGGAGCTTGCCGGGAAGGCCGTACCAGGCTCAAGGTTATCACTTTAGCACAAGACCCTGGCAAGAGGAGCTTGCCAGGAAGGCCAAGGAATACATATCTCAAGAGATGCATCGGCGCATCATGCGCCCGGCAGGACCCGGGAAGCGACAAGCTTTCGGGCCCGGCAAGATCAAGACCCCGGCAAGGTGCTCGCCGGGGAAACCTACGCTGTGTGCCCGCGCTCCAGCTCATCGGCCCACGCGTCGCCCTGGGGCCCTTACAGGGACGCGTGGCGGATGGCTGTGCAGCCTGGGGGACACGGTGGCAAGCCACGGTGACGAGGCTACCGCCGTGGCGAACGGAGAAGCATGGACGGACACTTTTGGGGTCGACGGCGACGGGCATTTAAGGCCCTTGTCCCCCACTGTCAAAGTTAGGTGAAGACCACTGTTCATCCACTGTTCATGCACTATTCACGCACTGTTACAACTACCACCAAATTTACACTTTTACCCTCCTCTACGTTGACACCTGTCGGTGACCCCTTTGGGCTATAAAAGGAGGCCCATGCACAACGTAGAGGGGGTTCGATCCTAGAAACTTGCTCATACTCTCGCTCGGTGTAGCCGTTACTGTAGATCTTCAAGCTCCCGAGCCCAAGAACTTAATACAACCCAAGGCAGGAGTAGGGTTTTACGCGTCCGCGCGGCCCGAACCTGGGTAAAACTGCCCGCGTGTGATCCTCGATCGGCTCTTCGTGCTCCCTCCGCTCCCTTACCGCAACGTAGAAGGGGCTCCGGTCCCATAGGTGCTCGTGGGAGGACAGTTTCCCCCGACAAACCCTCTCACTCGGGGACTCGGTGGCATTCTGAGCTACGCCACAAGTACAACATACCTGGGCTCTCCGAGCTACGCCACAAGTACAATGTGACTCGGATCTCCGAGCTATGCCACAAGTACAACATACCTTGGCTCCCCGAGCTACGCCACAAATACAATGTGACTCGGGTCTCCAAGCTATGCCACAAGTGCAATGTTACTCAGCTCTCCGAGCTACGCCACAAATACAACGTGGCTCAACTCTCTGAGCTACGCCACAAATACAACGTACCTCGGCCTTCTGAACTGTGCCATAAGTACAATGTCCACTCGGAGCCAAAATATCTAAAAGCATCAGAAGCAAGGCAAGCATATTCCAAAGGAAATCAAGTTCAGATAAAGTCCCGCAAGATTCGGGCAAAGGTACTCGGGCATCAAGCCCGAAAGAGTTTAACGGTTACAAAATCACTCGGCATTCCGAGGCAAATTGAGTCGGAGCATGAAGTCTGTTCACTCTTCGGGAGGAGGGGGAATTGCAGGTGCAACATACTCATCCAGGCCGATTCCGTCGGCGATGCGAGTGGTGGCTTCCAGGAAAGTCTCCATGAATGACTGGAACTGAAGCTTTTTGGTGTTGGCAACCTTAAGAGCAGCCAGCCTCTCTTCCTTCATCTCCTTACATTGCACACGGACCAGAGACAGCGCGACGCACATCGGGCAGACGACTTCTTCCACTCTTGCACCTGACCGGGGATCTCATTGAGCCAAGTCATCAGAGACTCGAGGTCGTTCTCGAGCACCGTTCCCCACTAGAGCGCCATGTCGATCCGGGACATCACCACTTTCAGCCGGGCAAGGTAGCCAATGGCGATGGTAAGACAAGACTCCAGTCGCAAGATGTTCATCGCGACATCGTCCTTGACAAGGGAATTGGTGGGATCCAGACCCGTCTCGATCCGCCCAGTTTCATCCTCAAAGTTCTGGCATAATTCTACACAGACAAAGATATGATGAGCCAACAGTCGGGATATGAGTCGACAACTCTGATTCAGTCAGACAAAAGAAGATACCTTCAAGCATGAGGAACATTTTCCTGGTGAGGTCGCCCAGATAAGTCTCCAGGCCGTCTTTCTTCTGCGAGAGTTCTCCTACCTTGTCGTCTAGATCAAGATTGGCCCTTTTCAGTCACGTTACCTCTTTGTTGGCCTCGTCAAGGGAGACCTTCAGCTTGGCATTCTCCTCTTCTAGCTTGCCGATTGAAGCCAACTTCTGTTTGGCAAGTTGAGTTTTCTGCTGCGCCTTCTGCTGAGCTGCCGCCAAGTCAAGATCCTTCTGCTCCAAAGCTGCCTTCATTTGATCTGCAAGAGACAGGGTCAGACAGATGAACCCGAAGATATCCGCGTCCACCAGAAACTCTCATTTAAATACAGTCAACGAGTTCTATACTTTTCATACCAGATACTTCATCTTTGGCTTTCTGCAAGTTCTCCCTGGTCAGCCCCAGATTAAGATTGAGTTGGATCTGCTTCTTCTCAAGATCCGCGAATTGAGCTCTAAACTCATAAGATTTCTACAATCGGCAAAGAAGACGAATCAGTCAATGAAGATTAAGACATCCATTTACACTTGGAGAAGTGCAGAGAGCAAAGTGTTACGACAAGAGAGTTCTAAGACTACTGCCGAGTCAAACACTCAACAGTAGCCTCGGGGACTACACCCAGTGGGTGCACTCAGCGTGCCCCCACTAGTTCCACTCAACTGGATTTGTCCTCTATGAGCCAAAAAAAGAGTTGCAGTTTGTTCTTAGACCATGGCCGACTGCCAGCAGTCGACCACAGTCTCGGAGACTACACCCAGTGGGTGCACTCAGCGTGCCCCCACCGGTTCCACTCGACTGAATCGGTCCCGCACGAGTGGAAAGAGTTCAAAACAAGACAACAACAACAGTTCTAAGACTATAGCCGACTGCCCTTAGTCGACCATGGCCTCGGGGACTACACCCAGTGGGTGCACTTAGCGTGCCCCCACTGGTCCAATCGCCACAAGCCAGACCGATTGGATCACAAGAGCTTCCTTACAAGATCTAGAACACCCAATGGGTGGAATATCATCTTACGAACAAAGCAGCATATCATCTTACGAACAAAGCAACGGTTTTCAGATCGAGGATCTCAACAGAATAACAATCAGTCGGAAAGGACATACCTGGACGTTGGTCCGAAGGGCTGAACTAGCATTGTAAGCACCCATGCTGGCCTCGTATGCTGCCTTCGTCCGCTCCATCATCAACCCTGCTTGACGAACAACTTCCTTAGCCGCGCTCACAGGGTCCTCCGGGACATGATGGGTAGCGAAGAGCACAGACGGCGGGGCAGTCGGAGCAACTAGAGGATCCGCAACCTGGACAGTCGACGCAGACGGACAGACAGTCGACATGGGAACGACAAAAGAGGCCGAAGTCCGAGCCGTGTCTCCTTGTTGCTGGGCATCCGAGCCAGCGGGCGTCTTCCGACCCCTCCTTCCCGTGCCTCTCGATAACATTGTGCGGCGCTGAAGGAACATTCGACCAACATGAAACTCAGTCGACTGACAGACTGGTGAACAAAAGCAAAGATACTATCAAAGAACCGTACCTGCGTTGGATGTGGCCATGTCTACAGTCTCCTCATCGTCGCGACCCTTGTCGATCTCCATAGAGGTTCTGGAAGCGACAGCGCTGAAGATTTCAGAAAACACTCGGTAAAATGGACTGGTGAATCGACAAAGACACATCAGATTTCTTGAACGAAAGAAGAGCAGAGCAGAACGACACTCACGTGGAAGCAATCGGAACGTCCACCTTGATCTTGGGCAGGGCCTTCCGAGGCTTAGAAGCAGCAACCTTGGGCTGTTTTGGAGCCTTCTCAGTCGGGTCAGGGGTGGACGTCTGAGTGCACTTTTGTACCTGGGAGCTGGAGGGAGCCGTCTTGGCGCGCACGTTCTCTGGATCGTGAGTCTTCTTGGAGTGTTTCTCGATGCGAGGCGGTGACTCGACTTCTTCGCCGCTGCTTGAGTCCTGACTCTCCTCCTCTGTCTCCTCGTCGGACTTCCAATCGGTGGCTTCGCCGACGCCCTCCGCCTCCTCCTGGATTTGCTCTCCGTTGGACACCGAGTACATCTCAATATAGATCTGCAAAGCAAAGGGTCGACCGAACAGCAATCCGATTCACAAACACCTACAAAGACGAATCAGAAAATTCACTCGGGAGTCAGAGCCAAACCTTGTCTGGTTCGTGGTCTGCATCGAACGGGCGGACACTCCTAGTCCCCCAAGGATTATCCTTGTTCCTAGTAATGCACTTCAAGCACTGCTCCACCGTCTTCTCGGCGTCCTCCTCTGGGTGAACCCGAGAGGTGTCGTTGGTGCCCGAATACATCCACATCGCATGGTCTCGAGCTTGGAGAGGCTGAATCCGTCGTTTGAGGAACACCTCCGGCAAGTCCATCCTAGTGACTCCTTCACGGACCAGCTGGACCACTCGCTCGACCAGCATGTCTACCTCTACTTTCTCAGTCCATCTCACAAGCAACGGGGGAGGCTGACCAACTCAATCTAGGGTGAACGGAGGGAGTCCGGTCGACGGACCGGGAGTCGGGATGTCCTTGCAATAAAATCAGGTTGACTACCATCCTCTGACCAACACGGGAAGGACCATGGCAGGAAAGGTACACCTACCCCTAGTCCGAATGCCCAAGCCGCCACACATTTGGATCACGTGTGTCTTCTCGTCACTTGGGTTTGCCTTCTTGATGGATTGGGAACGACAAGTGAAAATGTGTTTAAACAAACCCCAGTGCGGTCGACACCCAAGGAAGTTCTCACACAAAGTAACGAAGGCAGCGAAATACGTGATGGTGTTGGGAGAGAAGTGGTTCAGCTGGGCACCGTAGAAGGCCAAGAAGCCTCGAAAGAAAGGATGCGGGGGTAGAGAGAAACCTCGGTCGACGTGAGTTGCGAGGAGGACGCATTCGCCCTCTTGCGGCTGTGGCTCGAGCTCGTCCCCCGGCAGTCTCTAGGAATCATGGGCAATCAGCGCCTCCTCCACCAGCTCCTCCATATCTTCCACCTGCATCGTGGACTTGATCCAATCCCCCTGGATCCAGCCAGGCGGAAGCCCGGTCCTCGATGTCGACCCCCGATTGGTTTTCTTGCCCTTCCCAGTCGCCAGCGCCTTCTTCGCGTGCTCCAGGGCCGCCGTCCTGTCCTTACCCATGGGGGCGAGCCGCACGCAGGCGGAGAAGCGGTGAGCGAGGAGAGGAGATGCAGCGGAGGATCAGAGGAAGAAGAAGAAATTGGGCGCACAGTGCCCTCGCATTGGCCGCGAAGCTCCTTTATTGCCCGACGGTCGAGTGGCTGACTTGTCGACACAAGCAATCCTGTCAAATCCCGCAACAGATGCATGCCCGATACGTGGCAAAAAAGGCGGCGTGGAAATCGAGGCGTCCGGGTATATCCAGTCCAATTACCGCGGCTCGCTCTGTCCCACGCGCTTCCCCGAAATTCGAATCCCGCGAAATCCGAAGACCATCGAACAGCCAATCGCGCAGAAAGCCGCACGCCCCGCTAGCACTCGAGACTATACGCGAAAGTTCACTCGACGGTTTCTGAATCGATTAAGGCGACTGAGTTAAGGTTGAAGGGCCAGCCCGATCTCCCAGTTCGAGGAAGATGGCCCTGAAGCATCGGACTTGAATCGGGATCGACCTCAATCCTCTTCTTCACTCGGACCTCAATCCATTCGGGGGATACTGATGTTACCACAAACCTAGGGCAGGGTCACAGGCCCGAACTAAGTACTCTACCCAAGGTCACTGCCCTAGAAGTCCAAGAACATTCCAAAGATGACAGAAGGTGCCGACTGATATGGCCCAAGAGAGCGATTCACTCGACAGCGTACCTCACTCGGATAGTCCAACTCCACTAGAAAGGATGAAGCCAGTCGACCGTACAAGAAACCACTCGGCTCCTGAATGTCAAAGGTCTCATAAGGCCAGCAACGGTCGGGCATTCACTCCGCAGTAATGATAGCCTTCATATCCTTTATTACATGCGTTATCAGTAATGTCCTAACTTTATGTATATTGAACCCTCTGTAACGTGGGCGGCTGGGGTCCTGGCGCACTCTATATAAGCCACCCCTCCTCCAGTACAAGGGTTCGCACCCCCTGTAACACATACACACATACATATTCCAGTCGATCGCCTCCGGGCACCGAGACGTAGGGTTGTTCCTTCCTCCGAGAAGGGCCTGAACTCGTAAACACCTTGTGTACAACCTCACCGTAGCTAGGATATTGCCTCCTCCTACGTACCCCCTATTCTTACTGTCAGACTTAGTACCACGACAGTACCTGCGCATGAGTATTATGGAAAGAGGCAAAGAGTAACTATGTCGGTGCCTGCACCTCTTCTCTTTGTGCTCGTATTCCTTTTTTGTCGGGTGATTCGTGCACGTACTCCACCGACGGTCATGACCGTCAGTGAGTCTCTCATACTTTTTACTACTTACCTCCATTTTCTTGCATGACATGTGGACATGGATGTTGGATGTCCCACGTGTCGGAAAAATGAAGAAGAGCGCTTTTCGACGACAAAGAAGGAGCAAGGAACCTTGTGGTGGAGCGTATGGACTCTTAATATTTTATATTCAGCGATATAAAGTCAACCCAGTCTTCTCCACATCCGAGTAGACCGGAAGAGTCCAAAACACGACAACCAAGTGTAATTACATCAAACATGGCCCACCTCACGCTATCACCATATTTCTTGGCCATCGTGCGACACCTAGCTCTAGTAATCCACCAGCCCGTATCACTTCTCGCTCCTCGTCTCTCTCAAAGTGAGGCGGGCTGGCGATTTTGCTGTCTATTGAGGTCGGTTAACTCACTCACACTCGCTCCCACATGTTAGCGAATGCCAATAGCATTATAAAAAAAATTGTACTCTATTATTATGCCAAGAAGAGGAAGCGCTTTGACCGACGAACCAAACGCGACAGGTGTGCCGTGCCGTGAGTGGGCCCTATTTCTTGTTTTGAACTTGTTTGGTGTACTAGTGACACTTGGTTTTGCACCTTCATAGAATGATGCAAATCCTCGCTAAATAGGCACTTTGCTTTCTGCTAATCCCGTCAACTGTTCTTGTTTTATGCATTAAATTGTTAAGTGCCATGATTAAGATATAATTAACCAATGCATTTAAAACGTTCTTTTTAACACACATGTAAAACGTTCATGTTTACTATAGTACTCCTCACGCATGCATGCGTTGAATACTGCTCCCTTCATCCATACGTATTGGGCCTAATGCATTCTTTGAGGTTGCCTTGGACTATTGATAAGATTTCATAATTTGAAAACTATATCATTCAAAGATCCTTTCACGTACGAAATTGATGGTATGCTTTGAGCAACTTGCAAGTCCTGTACTGCTCAAACATGTGGTCAAAGTTAGTCTCGAGAAACGCATTAGGCCCTATATACATGGACAGAGGGAGTACATGATACTAGCAAACGCTCACCATTTAGTACTTGGTTGGTTTCGATTTTTGAATTGAGTAGTGCTAGTACACTTGATGCTATGCTGCTACCGTCCAATATTCACGTGTGGTGGTTTCTAGAATAAAAAAGGAGGTAGTACTTACTGTGGGAAAGGTGAAGTGATGGCAGCCGGCGACATCTCCATGATGGCGCTCCCCCAGTGTGAGGCTCCTTCGGTGGTGGCGTCCATACAAGTTGAATCTGTTGTTGTTCCTCCGGCTCTTGCTCACTAACGCTGCTGCTGATGCTCCTACTCTCTCTTGCTCGTGTTGTTGCTGCTGCTGCTGCTCTGCTCTTCCCCTCGCTTGTGCTGCTGCTCTGCTCTTGCTTTCACTCGCACTGCTGATGCTGGTACACGGGCTGTTGCAGGTACACGAGTTGCTGCTCTGGCTCTAGTTCGCGCTGCTCCGGCTACTATTTTCTACTGTGTTACCTATCGATCGCTTGCTGATTTAGATCACTATTTCTCTACTACTAGTGCTCTAGCGGCCTAAGCTACATGTGAAGTGCCTCTCTGCTACTAGTGCGTTCAGTTTCGACAGTAACATTCATATACCACAGTAAACTTCAGTTTCGACAGTTAAGTTCAGAGTCAACAGTTCTTACCTCATCTCTTATAGTCACGTGTTTTTTGGTGATGTAAATTTTACATCTATCACTTTTTGGTAATGTATTTTACATCATCTGTAGGAGATGCTATCAGAATCCCACTTGAGATTAACAATGTCTGTCTTGTACTGCTTCAGCTTTGACATCTTATGGCTCGTCGGAGCTGCTCCAACAACGGAACCATCCATCACAACAGAGCAGTACCCTGGACATAGTCTACAGATGCCTCAGATCTTCCTCCACACCATCGGCAGCCACCTCCACCGCAATTTCTTCAGTGACCAACCCAATGACGCTGAAGTTGACACGGCTACGCCAAAGAGGTTGTACACTTGTCGCATCACTTATTACTCTACATTCATGTCGATCCATTAGGGCTATTTTGGTTCAAAGGAAAAGGTGAAGGAAAAACATGGCAATAGGAAATTTTCCTATTGCACTCTACTATTCAATTATTCATGCATTTCGTTGAAAGGAATGGAGAAAACCATCCACCTGGACCTACTTTTCAAAATCCTATGCATGAAAACAAGACTAAGTGCATCGGTGGAGCATAATTCTAACTGTACACACTTTCCTTTGGTTTCACTTTAATTTGGCCATGTTTCTTTGCATTCCTCTACTCTTCCAACTCCTGTGAACCCAACACTCAAGTTGAAAGAAATCACGTGTTTACAAATGCTCTGTTTCCCATGTGCATTCCTATCCTATTCTGGTGTTTTTCCTAACCCTGCGTTTTTACAGTCTTGCAAGCCAAAGGAGCCATTAAAGAATTACTTCAGTTACAGATAGGTGTCAAAATAAACTTTGTGTAGTTTGTCCTGCTCCTGCCGTGACGTCGTCCATCTAGACTGAGTTGCTCCATCAACAGAAGCATCCACCATACTAGACATCACAACTCCTGTCCGTCTTTCGCCGCCTAAGATCTTCTTCCATACTGCCGGCACCCACCGCAACTGCATCACCATCATCGACTCAGCAGATAAACCTAAGGAGTGCACGGGTCCATAAGAGAGGTCACATACTTTTGTTTTTGCTTATGTTATGCATTGTTTAATATTACCTGGTACTCTATCGTCCTGTTCACCTCTTAGACTCCAAGTCAGGTCCAAATTAATGGTCAAACTTGAGTTTTAAAATGCTTGTGGGGCACATATCGAGGCAGCAATGAATACTATCTCTTTCTATTATCTAGTTCACCTAGGGTATGTTTATGTTGTTCATCTTGGGTGGGAAACAAACAGTAAAGCAATCATCATCTATCTTTTTATTAAATTAAAGCTATCATGAGCCTGCTATCATTATTTTTGGATCTATCCACTGGTTGTTACCATCACTCTAGATTCTACATGCCCTCCTTACATAATCTCACTATTTTTTTCGTATGCATGTCAGATATTGTACACAGTCATGCTGAACATGTAGATAAAAAGAGAAGAGGTTTGCGCGACAATACAATGTCATGCAGACATCGCTCCATGGTGGGTGCAATGGCAAACCCTTCCCCCTCCAGATTCTAATCCAGATGAAGATATGTCGGTGCAACAAACCCTGGGTCCGTTGCCCCAGACTGTGCACAGGCCCAAGGGCAAGCTTGCAACATCAGGATCAGATCAAGACACGAAGGCATCATCTCTTTGAGGAATCAGAGAGCTGGTCGTGGAGATCACGACAACCAAGACTAGCCGAAGAGGCAAGATATCACCAGAAGATGGGTCTTCCTTGCCGGGCACATGAGCATGGCGAGGTTGGATCGCCCCGGAAGCAAGCCTCCAAGATCACCCCGGTAGGCCTGCCGGGGCTCGCAGAGGCAAAGCACCCCACGGCGACGCCCGTCATCGATCAGTGCGGTGTCAAGCTCCTAAGTGGCTCTGTGGCAGCCCCCTACCACATGGCAGGCACTTCTTACTGAAAGAACCTCCAAGTGACACCCGTCCTAAGATGTGTCAAGCAAGCAGGCGCGAAGCTGGCAAAACAGCCCGGTGGGGCCTGCCGAGCAAGCCGTGATGTCACACTAAGTGGCGCATTTAATGCGCTCTGCCAGCCTGCAGAGTTAGGTATGATAGCACTGTTCGCTATCTAATCAGTATGGAAAGACTGATATGCCACTTTGGTGACCCCTTAATTTATAAAAGGAGGCCCATGGCATCCGTAGAAAGGATTCGGCCGATCCGTACCCTCACACACTGATACACGCGTAGTCACTCTCGCCCCGAGGCATCCTTGCCGGGCAAGAGCGTCGCGCCTTTTTCCAAATTCCGCCATCAATCCACCAAAGCACACTACAAAAGAAAGACACTTCCATGATGATACGTGTTTGTCATAGTAGGTCACATTTTCTGTCATGCATGTACATCCATGACAAATTTATGACAGAATCAAGATAGTCATACCTGTGCTGTCGTAGAAATGTTCCATGACATTACCAAAATTATCATCACAGAAGTGTCCACTTCCATGACAATAAATCGCGCATCACAGAAGTGCTTTCGTCAAGGGTGACCGACACGTGGCATCCACCGTAACGGAACGCCGTTAAGCTATCGGGTCCGGTTTTGGATCCGATAACCCGTTAAGCCATTCTTTACTGAAGTGGTTTTTACTGCTGCATGGAACATATGGATTACCAGGAATGGGAAAGTCTTCAGAAATGCAATGCCTCTTTTCAGGAAATGGAGACACAATTTCATCCATGACATGACCCTTTTATCACAAAGGATTAAATGTAAATACAAGGATAGATACAGGGATTGGCTAGCTAACCTTCCTTAGATTCTTTGTATAGTTAATTTGTGCTGTAAGTATTTCTAACATTAGTTGTACTCAGACTTTGTATTTATTCCCTTTTTATTGCTTTAAATAAAGTGGGCTGTGAGGCTTTTGCCTTGCAGTAAATAGTAAAAAAAATAGCCCCGACCAATGGGGATTTTCCACGTGTAAAATCATCATTGGCTGGAGGAAACATGTGTCGGCTCACCGTTGGGACAGATGTCATCCATTAATTGGACCCAAAGCGCCTATGATACGTCGGCACGTGGCACGGCCCAATAGAGGCCCATTCCTGTGAAAAGGCCGACCCGTTTGACTTGGTCAAACGGTGGCGGGTCGGCCCACGACAAGCCTGTTAACGGCATGTTCGCATGTAGCCCATTTACAGCCCGCTAACCCATGGCCCGTTTACGGCCTATCCGAATTAGGCCCAGTAGCGTCATCTACTCATTGGACCCAAAGCGCCTATGATATGTCGACACGTGGCATGGCCCAACAGAGGCCCATTCCTGTGAAAAGGCCGGCCCGTTTGACTTGGTCAAAAGGTGGCGGGCTGGCCCACGGCAAGCCTGTTAACGGCCTGTTCGCATATAGCCCATTTACAGCCCGCTAACCCAAGGGCCGTTTACGGCCTATCCGAATTAGGCCCATTAGCGTCATCTGGGCCGTCCAATATAATTCTATCCCATTTTAACTTCCGGCCCATATATGGCCCATGACGTCTTTGGCCCATATGAGGCCCTTAGTAACACTCGGTCCCTTAACGGCCCATGGTAAAACTGGCCCGTAATGAACAGTGTATCACTTTATACCCATTAACGGCCCATTATTCCGTTGGGCCGTTTCCAGCCCATGTTATCTTTCGGCCTTCTCAGGGCCCATTTATTCTTGGGCTCATTTCCAGCATTCGTTTACTTTCGGCAAGTTACTGTCATTTTCTGCTTGTGGGCCAAATTCAGCCCGTGGATACAGTCGGCCCGTTTGTGGCCCGTTAATATGTTGGGCCATTTTCATAGCATCATCAAATACGGTGTATTAGCGGCCCGTTATGGTCAGCCCATAAAACGTATGATTTCCACTCTAGCCCGTTTACGGCCCCTTATACGGCCCGTACAAGGCCCACAAATGAGACGGCCCGTAGAAGGCCCATGGATCCTACGGGACGTAGAAGGCCCATTGAATCGACGACCCATAGAAGGCCCATTGATCCGATGGCCCATAGAAGGCCCATGGATCCGCTGGCCCATAGAAGGCCCATGGATCCGACAGCCGATAGAAGGCCCGCGGATCTGACAGCCCATATAAGGCCCACGAATCCGACGGCCATAGAAGGCCATGGATTGTCCGTCCCGTAGATGGCCCATGGATCGTATAGCCTGTGGAGGTCCATGGTCACTACAACGTTTGGGCGAGTTGGCCCCCGTTTGAACAATAAAGCATATTCAAAGAATTATCCTACTCTATACTATCACCTCTAAAAAACATACACTATACAATAAAGAGACTAAGGCATAGAAACGTAGAATAATCCTACACTGTACAATAAATAAATTACAACCGATTATACCCACTGGGCATTATGGTTCGGCACCAGTGATAATAAAGCATACACAAACATCAAATTACATACACTAGGCAAATACATCTCATACATCATGGACGTGCATCAACATAACTTACCATTTGAACTATAATATCTTCAAAAAATAGGATTGGCCGGATTTAGATAGCACAAATTTCAGTCTGCAAAATCTCCAATTCCTTCATTGTTACCTCGGTGTCTTGTTTCATTTTTTGACTCCTGCATCTAATACATGCATGTCCAGTCTCAACATGTTGATTGTACGTTCAGAATCATGTACACGTTGTCTTGCCACCTCTAGTTGATGCTCGAGAACATCAGCACATTCCAATTCCAATCCATAATCATTCGGTAATGGCCATGCCGCACTGCTCGTAGATCTTTGTGTTGATGTCACTTCATCCTGAAATGTTTCTGTAAGTACACATGACTAGGGCAAAAATATAGTTACAACAGTGAAGCGAGCAAGATTGACTATTTTGTACATGGCAAAACAGGACTAACAATAATGTTACATGTCATGAAGCATAAGCAGGTGATATTTTAAAAATTGTAAAAAAGGTAGTCTGTGCAGCCTGCATACAGAAATCTCTCTTAGCTCACCAGAGGAGCATGATGTTGGGGCCCAATCCAAAACACAGACAAGTTACAAATTTAGAGAGCACGTTGCGTAGAAGTAAGCAAGCAGTTGGCCATTCTGTAGCTCAATTAAAGTCTTAGGGAGCATAATGAACAACAGAGGATTTAATACAAACATACTACAACAAGCAATACTATGCAATCATTAGCCTAGTATAAACTAGATTGTGATCCTCATTCAATAATAGTTGGTTAATAGACTTCAAAGCTTTAGGAACACTTTGGCAGAGTAATTAAATGGTAAGGCCTTTAATTATGTTAACTAATAGTTATACAAGTACCCAACAACAGGCATCATTCTTTAGGCATCTCATTAACTGAGGACAAATAAAGCAATTGAAAAGAGCAAATTAACTATGCCTGAAACAAACAAGGAATTGAACTGTTGAGTTGGATATAGTGACTTACCTTAACAAGTTGAAGAGGCCCAGCGCAGCTCCTACTTCTCTTGCAAGGCTCCTTCCTAACATCTTGTACTTGGAAATCCTCAATCTTATCTTCATTGCACCCCCTCTACAAGGTGACACAAACTAGTTACTCGTCTCCTTGGAAGATAAATATGCATACTTTCTAGTCTGTGAACACAAAAGGATGAGATTATAACAAAACAACACCACATAATGAAACATGCCGCATCTCTTGCACCTGCACACAATGAAATGAGTATTTACTATGTCTACACTATGTAAAAACTAGGCATACCTTTGAACTGGATCTCCAGGTACTCTTGGAGAGCCTACTTTAGTGTACAACCAAACCTTTATGTCACCTATGAGTTAGAAAAGGCCCCAGTACAACAGCCCTTAGTTATTAAATCGTTGACAAGCTCTGTTAGAGTGTTAGGTCAAGAACAACAAGTAATCAAAGCAAACAGTGATGGTCATGCATTTTTGTTTAAATTAGGCAATGGGATCTCTATGGAAAACATTGACCAAAGTAGATTGTGCCAAGTAGATGGTATCTTTGTATTTGCATTTTGAGCAAATAGTGATGGTCTGTTTTCCTATCATATTAATTACTGCACTGGGTTCAATTTGTGATGTTTGCAAGTCAAATTAATTTTCATATGGGCAGAACAATGAAAAAAATATAATGCAATCTAGACTTTTCACTGATCATACCAAAGATAAGATGAAAGCGCAATGAAAAGAACTGGTTGGCTTATTACATGGAGCTTATTTTCTTAGGATAACTCGTAATAACTGTCCCTAAGAAACTTGGCCAATAGAACTGACATACAAATAACATGTCACGATGATGCAATGGAGGAGTGACGTACCATAGCACACTGTATAGGCTCACCGCTGGCTCTCCTTTTTTTGCGATGTTCCATGAAATTGCCACATACATCTTGTCCTTTTTCATTGTGTAACCCTATCTGCAAGTTGACACGGCTAATTTCATACATCTATACGTGATAATACATTGCATATCCCTTGCGCATATTTAAACCACCAGTTAATGATTGTGTGCGTAGCATAAACTAGCCATGACTCTGTGTGCTGGACTAGCAGGCACTCTAAGGGAGCCTAATGTAGTGTACTGGAATCCCTACATGCCACCTACATTTTTGTGTAATGTACTGCCTCTGTTCCTAAATATATGTCTATGTAGAGATTCTAGTATGGACCACATACAGATGTATATAGATGCATTTTCGAGTGTAGATTCACTCATTTTGCTCCGTATGTAGCCTATAGTGGAATCTCTAGAAAGACTTATATTTAGGAACGGAGGTACGAGGTAGTATCATGTATGACATCTACATATCTAATTTAGCAGCCAGTAGTAGAAATCCTTGTCTGCACAAAGGGATTATTGGTCAAAAATCCTAGCAAAGCACGTTGGCAGGCACAGAACAATACAAGAGAGAGAGAGACACGCTTACAAGATCATAGCAATGCCTCGGTCCAGGATCTTGGTTGGCCAAGCTGTTAGATCCAGAAGAAACATCATCCTTGTAGTTTTTGCCAGCTGCATAACAGGTAACAACGACCTATTAGTATATTTGAAGTACATCGGGCAGGTGATGCTGGACGGGTTTAAAGGTGACAAGTACCTAGGCCGTGGTGGGTGCTTGGCATCTTTCTAGACGGTGGGAATCAGGTTAGAACGTCAAGGGTGATGACGCTGTGCTGGCTGTCGGGGTCCGGTAAGGAGATCTAGAACAGTCGAGTAGGGTGTTTGTGGAGCGGCTCCGGTAGGGTGGACTACGGTGTGGGCAAAGCGGATCTATGGCCCTGGACGAGGGCGTAGGTGAAGCTGCTCCGGTGGTTGGGTTAAGGATGGTGTCGATGATGCGGATCTGCAGCCATGGACGGGGCATCAGAAGCTGCTCCAGTAGGTTGGATGAGGGTGCGAGGAAGCGGATCTGAGGCCGTGGACTTGTGAGTTGGCCAAGTGGCCCCGGTAGGGTTGAAAATGGTATAGGCGAAGCTACTCCGGTAGGGTTGACGATGGTGTCGGCGAAGCGGCTCCGTAGGGTTGAGGAAGATGTCGGCAAAGAGGATCAGAGGCTGTCGATCGGGGCGTCGGTGGAGCGGCTCCGGGGGGGTGTTTACGAAGCGTCTCCGGTGGGGAGTACGAATGAGCCGCTGCAGATGCGCTGCAGTGGACGAGAGTACCGGCGAAGCAGATCCGGCGCCGTGGACAAGGTCGTCACTGAATGGGCTGTGGT
>LR738709.1:427604994-427650514 GCA_902687465.1 Secale cereale
CGCCACTTGCAGTGAATGGGCTCTGGTACGCCGGTGGATGAGCAGTCTAGGGTTTCGAGAGGGGAGGGGAGAAAGGCCGATGAAGTACGAACGATGTGATGTGAGATGCTTTGGTGCTTTCGAGTTAGTTGTTTTTGCGGGAGGGGGAGAGGAAATGGGGGTGCCGTGTAGTGGGGGGAACCGGAAGTTACCAAAGCAGCCCCGACCTATTATGTAGATGAGGGCGGTATTGTAACTGTTGGTCTCCGTGCACCAAGGACAAAATGGGAATTTCGCATGCTAAAGACTAAGGTGGCGGAAATTTTAGAAGGAGGCGGGAGATTTTGCCGCCCGCAGGATCGTTCGTATCCAGTTTCAACTATTTTTGGACCGTGCTAGCGGGAAGGTCATGCAAGACTGTGTACACGGGGCATGCGTCAGCAGTTAATAACTAGTGTGAAGTCCACCCCAGGAAAAAAGACAATAACTTGGGATGATGCGCCGATAACTTGGACGTTCACACGGGCGCGACCAATCGTACCGGTGTAGTGGCGCGTTCACAAAAAAGGGATCAAACGCTAAGCCTATGTATTTCTCGTGTAAATAGATAATTTAGTGCAATTGGTTATTTACTTTAAACATAATTGTCGGTGTACTAAGATAGGGGTACCTTAGTACCCCAACTTGTGCACGGGCAGTAGCAGCTTCCCGCGGGAGGGTTTACCGCGCGCTCGCCGGAAACCTTTTCTGGTCCTTATGAAGCCATTCAAAAACAAAGTATACAAGACAGAAGGTCAAGACCCCGGCAAGAGGAGCTTGCCGGGAAGGCCGCACCAGGCTCAAGATTATCACTTAAACGCAAGACCCTGGCAAGAGGAGCTTGCCAGGAAAGTCAAGGAATGCGTATCTCAAAAGATGCCTCGGCGCACCCTACGCCCCGGCAGGACCCGGGGAGCGACAAGCTTCCGGGACCGGCAAGATCAAGACCCCGGCAAGATGCTTGCTGGGGAAGCCTGCGCTGTGTGCCCGCGCTCCAGCTCATCGGCCCACGCATCGCCCTGGGGCCCTTCCAGGGACGCGTGGCGGATGGCTGTGCAGCCTGGGGGACACGGTGGCAGGCCACGGTGACGAGGCTACCGCCGTGGCGAACGGAGAAGCATGGACGGGCGCTTTTGGGGTCGACGGCGACGGGAATTTAATGCCCTTGTCCCCCACTGTCAAGGTTAGGTGAAGAGCACTGTTCATCCACTGTTCATGCACTATTCACGCACTGTTACAACTACCACCAAAATTACACTTTTACCCTCGTCTACGTTGACACCTGTCGGTGACCCCTTGAGCTATAAAAGGAGGCCCATGCACAACGTAGAAAGGGTTCGAAACCTAGACAACTCTCTCGCTCGGTGTAGCTAGTACTGTAGCTCTTCGAGCTCCCGAGCTCAAGAACTCAATACAACCTAAGGCACGAGTAGGGTTTTACGCGTCCGCGCGGCCCGAACCTGGGTAAAACTGCCCGCGTGTGTTCCTCGATCTGCTCTCCGTGCTCCCTCCGCTCCCTTACCGCAACGTAGAAGGGGCTCCGGTCCCATAGGTGTTCGTGGTGGACAGTTTCCCCCGACATCTTTGGCGCGCCAGGTAGGGGGCGTCGAGGTTGTGCGAACCTGATCCGGCGCTCACGCGGGCGCATTCTTCATCAACCTCTCCAGCTTCATCAACTTCATCAGCTACAACGACATGCCTCCGAAGAAGAAGGCTTCGGAGGTCGGAGGCCCGTCTGCGTCGATTCCACCGCCACCAGAGCCAACGGTTGGTGGAGGAGATGCCGGCGGAAGGGTGGTCGCCGGCGAGGAAACTCACGGCACCACCATGTCCAAAGACAAGACGGACGACCTGGCGAATTCCAAGGCCTCGGTGTCCGTGGACGCGCCACGTCTCTCTCGGGAGGTGCAAGACCCACAGCGGCGTGGTACAGGAGGGACCATACGCTTGCTGGGACGAAGCCAAGCCGGAGGATCGCGGGATGCTCAAGGCCAGCAAGCTGGTACGAGCAAGGCGCGGTCGCCGGGACGGGAACGTGCTCCTTCTAACGCTGTTAGAAGTCCGAGCGTGTCCCGCTCCTCGCACCGCTCGCCGCCGTTCCCCTCTTCTCCCGCAGAAGCTCTAGCAAGAGCACAGCTACTCCTCGATTTCCCTCCAGCGGCAGACAAGGCCGAAGACTGGAGGGCGACGATCCAGAGCCCCATCGCCTTCGCCAAAAACGACGCGCCACAGCAGCCGGCAACTTCGCGGCCGCGGCAAGTCGATCAAGCGAAGGCCGATGGCAACAAGACCGCCGGGGGTGTGACTACCGTGCACTCCCCGCCGCGGAAGCAGAAATCGCCACCCCGCCGGATCAACGTCGACGACGACTCCACGGCGTCGTCGGATCCGCGGGCTTGCCGCGATCAGCGCCAAGTCCTAGACGACAGGCGGCAAGAGGACGCTCGGACTCGCATCGAGCGTCGACGAGAAGCCAGAAGGCAATCCGATCATCGAGCTGGGACCGCTGTCGATATGCACGCGCCCGGTGAACCAGGTTACTTGCCGTACGCGGCAGGTTGCCCCGCGTTCACCCGAGAGCTGCGGCAAGTCCAGTGGCCCAGCATGAAGAACTTCAAGCCCGATGTACCCGAGAAGTACGACGGCAAGACGCACCCCTCGGAGTTCCTCAGCATCTACACCATCGCGGTGCAGGCTGCCGGGGGACGCGACGAGAAGATCCTCGCCAACTACTTCCCGCTAGTGCTTAAGCCAAACGTCCGCTCTTGGCTTATGCACTTGCCGGAGAACTCCATTTCTTCATGGGCGGATCTATGCCACCAGTTTGTTGGCGCCTTCACGGGCGGCCACAAACCCCACGGCCAAGAGAGCGATCTCCACATCCTGGCCCAGAAGGAGGGAGAATCCCTGCGCAAGTACATACAACGATTCAGCCGCGTGCAACACAACATTCCCGACGTCCACCCTGCCGCGGTTATAAGCGCGTTCCATCAGAACGTACGTAACCGCCGCATGAGGGAAGAGATGGCCATGACCAAGATCCGGGATGTCAGCGAGCTCTACGCTCTGGCTGACAAGTGCGCGCGCGCTGAGGAGGGGAGGAAACTCCCCGGAGAGGACTCTGGCGCAGGAGGAAGCGACAGCGACGATGCCGCCCCGGCAAAGAAGAGCCGGCGGCGGAACAACAGAAGGAAGAAGAACAAGGAGGTGCTGGCTGTCGAGCAATCCGGCAAGGAGGCTCCCGCCAAGAAGACATAGGCTGGCGGTTCCGGCAAGGAGCCCGCCCCTGTAGCGGCAGCCGACAAGCAGGAAGGCTCCGACAAGCAGTACTGCAAGATCCACCGCACCAAGGGCCACGATCTTCAGAACTGTAAAAGAGTCGAGTACCTCGTAGAGCAGCAGAAGGCTGAATACGAGCGTCACGACAAGGAGAAGGCCCAAGGAGGCGGAGGAGAGCCCAGCAAGAAGCGGCCATTCAATGGCCGGGGAGGACGCCGCGGCAAGGCCAAGCAGCGGCGAGGTGATAGACCTCCCCGGGGCCGCGACAAGGATGAGGAAGAAGACGACGATGACGACATGGAAGAAGGAGACAACAGCGAGTAGGAGTTCCAGAAGGCCACAGAGGTTCTATGTGTCGACGGAGGTGCCTCTCTGCACACTTCCCACCGCCAACTCAAGCAGTGGGTGCGGGAAGTGAACACAGCTGAGCCACCCGTCGAGTCACGCAGGCTGCTGAAGTGGTCTGGCACGCCCATCATCTTTGACCTTGAGGACCACCCTGACCGTACCACAGCGGTCGGGTGCTTGCCGATGTTGGTCTCACCAACTATCCGCAACCTCAAGGTCACCAAGATGTTGGTTGACGGCGGGGCTGGCCTGAACTTGATCTCCTCGGCTGTGATCAAGAAACTACAAATCCAAGACGGCGAGCTCGAAGAAACCGGGTCGTTCCAGGGGATCAACCCGGGAAGGAGCAAGCCGAAGGGAAAGATTACTCTGCCAGTGACCTTTGGCGGGGAGCTTAACTTCAGGACGGAGAGGATCACGTTTGATGTTGCCGATATCCCATTGCCGTACAATGGGATACTTGGACGTCCTGCCCTCGCCAAGTTCATGGCAGCTTCCCACTATGCCTACAACGTACTCAAGATGCCGGGGCCGATAAGCGTCATCTCTGTCCCTAGCGACAAGAAGGACGCGCTTATCTGCGCCGACAAGATCTACCGGGACGCAGCAGCCGCAGCAGAAAGCAACACACTTGCCGCTGAAGCTCCCGGGGGGAAGACCAAGACCAAGTCCGGCAAGTGCTCTGGGGCCCACTCCGGCAAACGCACCTCCTCGGAGTGCTGCGCTGCCGTCGAGGACGCTCCATCGAGCTCCACCGGCAAGTGCAAGAAAGGAATGGCAGCTCCACCGGCAACCAATAAGGTGTCCGCCAAGGAGGACGGCACTGGTGGTACTTTCACCATCAGTGCTACGCTCGACAACAAATAGGAAAGCGCGCTCGTTGCCTTCCTGCGGGCGAATGTCGATGTGTTTGCATGGCAACCATCTGACATCCCCGGCGTTCCCAGGAAGGTAATTGAGCACAAGCTTGCTGTTTGTCCTCATGCGCGGCCCGTCAAGCAGAAGGTCAGAAAGCAAGCCGTGGAGCGCCAAGAATTCATCGCCGAAGAGATAAAGAAGCTAGAAGCAGCAGGCCTGGTTAGAGGCGTGATCCATCCTACGTGGTTGGCCAATCCAGTTGTCGTACGCAAGGCCAATGGAAAATGGAGGCTTTGTATAGACTTCACTGATGTGAATAAAGCATGTCCCAAAGATCCATTTCCCTTGCCGCGTATTGACCAGATTGTTGACTCCACCGCCGGATGTGAGCTGCTTTCCTTCCTTGATGCATACTCAGGTTACCACCAGATATTTATGGCCAAGGAAGATGAAGAGAAGACTGCATTCATTACTCCATGTGGCACATATTGCTTCATACGCATGCCCTTTGGATTGAAGAATGCAGGCCCAACATTTGCAAGGGTGGTGCACACTGCTTTTGAGCCACAGATACACAGAAATGTAGAAGCATACATGGATGACATAGTGGTCAAGAGCAAGAGCAAGGATACCCTGATCCAAGACTTAGAGGAAACCTTTGAGAACCTGCGCAAGATCCAGCTCAAGCTGAACCCCGAGAAGTGCGTTTTCGGAGTCCCCTCCGGCAAGCTTCTCGGGTTCTTTGTGTCCCAGAGGGGGATTGAAGCCAATCCCGACAAGATAAAAGCCATCGAGCAGATTGAAGCCCCGAAGCGCGTCAAGGACGTAAGAAGACTTGCCGGTTGTGTGGCTGCCCTCAGCAGGTTCATTTCAAAGTCTGCAGAACGCGCCCTGCCTTTCTTCAAAATCTTGAAAAATCAGGTCCTATGAAATGGACTCCGGAAGCGGAGGCAGCGCTGCAAGACTTGAAAGGATACATGTCCTCTACTCCAATACTTGTCGCACCTAGACCACAAGAGAAGTTGCTGCTGTACCTAGCGGCAACCAATCAAGTGGTTAGTGCTGCGTTAGTAGCGGAGAGGGAGGCCGATAAGGAACCCACATCCCCGGCAAGCGAATACAGCGACAAGCAGGGGGCTTCACCGACAAGCTCTGGCCCCGACAAGGACAAGTCTGCGCAGGAACAAGGTGAAGTGCGAAGGAAGATGGTGCAGCGCCCAGTGTATTTCGTAAGTTCCCTCTTGCAGGGGGCTAGATCAAGATACTCTAGGGTGCAGAAGTTGCTATTCGGCCTCCTCATGGCCTCAAGGAAGCTGCGCCATTACTTTCAAGCACACGAGATAACAGTGGTCACTCGCTTTCCGTTAAAGAGGATATTGCAAAATCCAGAGGCAACGGGCAGGATCGTCGAGTGGGCACTGGAACTGTCAAGGTTTGGTCTCAAGTTTGAAAGTACTTCAACCATACAGAGCAGAGCTTTGGCAGAATTCATAGCAGAATGGACCCCAACGCCGGATGAAGAAGCTCCAGAGACAAGCATCCCCGTCCAAGAAGCAAGCAAAGAATGGATGATGTACTTTGATGGTGCTTTCTCGCTGCAAGGCGCTGGTGCCGGCGTGGTACTCATAGCGCCCACCGGAGAGCACCTCAAGTATGTTATCCAGATGCACTTTCCCAGGGAACAAGCGACAAACAATACTGCTGAGTATGAAGGGTTGCTTGCCGGCCTCAGAATTGCAGCCGAGCTTGGGATCAAGAAGTTGATTGTGCGGGGAGATTCGCAGTTGGTGGTCCGACAAGTGAATAAGAGTTATCAGAGCCCCTTGATGGAAGCTTATGTTGATGAAGTGAGGAAGCTTGAAGAGCACTTTGAAGGTCTGCAAATGGAGCACGTCCCAAGAGCTCAGAACGATATTGCAGATGGCCTTTCAAAGTGTGCTGCAATGAAGTTACCTGTGGAACCAGGGACCTTCCTGCTCAAGTTGACTCGACCATCCGTTACACCATCAGTTGGGCAGAACAAGAAGAGAAAGTTGGTCTCCGGCGACTACTTGCCGGCGGACCTTCCAGAAGCCGCCGCCAAGGTCCCCAAGATCAACAGTCCAAATGCTGAGGAACAGTTTGCTCCTGCAGATCCAAGGGTCTGTACAGTTGAAGCAAGCGTTCCCGACGAGCCTTGCCCCGGCAGGCTTGTCGGGGGACCATCAGCTCCGGCAGAGCCGGAGGTTCTTGCCGTAGAAGCTGGGGTTCCCGCAGCAGCCCTCATGCCTTTAGTCCTTGCCGTTGAGCCTCGGGCTCCGGCATGGGCACAGCAGATCGTCCGTTTTCTGCAAACTGGAGAACTTCCCGATGAGCCAGAAGAGATAGAGAAAATAACCAGACAATCAAGTATGTACCAGTTCGTCGACAATGAACTGTACAGAAGAAGACTCAACGGTGTCAGGTTGAAGTGCATTTCCAGAGAAGATGTACAGAAGCTGTTGGCAGAGATACATGGAGGCATATGTGCCACCACATTGGCGCAAGAGCACTTGCCGGGAAGGCGTTCCGGCAAGGGTTCTTCTGGCAAGAAGCCCTCCAAGATGCAACTGCACAAGTAACCAAGTGTGAAGCGTGCCAGTTCAATGCCAAGCAAATTCACCAGCCAGCTCAAGCTCTCCAGACGATTCCTTTGTCCTAGCCCTTCTCGGTCTGGGGGCTCGATATCCTCGGCCCCTTTCCCCGCGCAGTCGGGGGCTTTGAGTACTTGTACGTAGCAATCGACAAGTTCACAAAGTGGCCAGAAGTGGAACCGATGAGAAAGGTGACAGCACAGTCAGCAGTCAGGTTCTTCAGAGCGATTGTTTGCCGTTTCGGAATCCCTAACAGGATCATCACCGACAACGGCACACAGTTCACAAGCCGCACCTTCATGCAGTACGTCCAAGACCTTGGTGCCAAGGTCTGCTTCGCTTCTGTTGCTCACCCGAGGAGCAATGGTCAAGCGGAGAGGGCCAATGCTGAAGTGCTGCGCGGGCTCAAGACAAGAACCTTCGACAGGCTGCGCAAGTGCGGAAGAAACTGGATAGAGGAGTTGCCGGCGGCTCTTTGGTCAATCAGGACGACACCAAACCGAGCTACCGGACAGACACCCTTTGCTCTTGTCTATGGAGCAGAGGCAGTTCTCCCCACGGAACTCGTATACGGATCTCCTCGAGTGCTCGCTTATGATGAGCTCGAGCAAGAGCAACTGCGACAAGATGATGCATTGCTCCTCGAGGAGGAACGTCTCCAGGCTGCTCTACGAGCTGCTCGATACCAGCAAGCCTTGCGTCGCTACCATAGCCGCAAGGTCAAGGCCAGGAGTCTCGAGGAAGGCGACCTTGTTCTTCGGCGTGTTCAGTCCGCCAAGAATTCCAACAAGTTGACGCCGAAGTGGGAAGGCCCTTATCGGGTGAGACAAGTCACAAGGCCCGGAGCTGTCCGCCTTGAGACCGAAGAAGGCTTACCGGTGAGCAATTCCTGGAACATAGAGCATCTTCGCAAGTTTCACCCATAAGGCGCGGTTGCCGTGACCCGCTCCGGCAACCACCTTTTGTACGAGTCTTGCCGCTGTCGCATGTAAACCTTTGTACAAAGCCGGGCGCAGATCCCGTGCATCAGTAAAGCTTTTGTGTTTCGCACTATTTGCCATTTCCATGCTTTTCTTTGTTATTTGCATGCATCGTTTGGCACCTTGTGCAACGCACATCCCCGGTAAGCACTAACGAGCCGTCAAGCTCTATACTTGCTTTTCCTCCTCTTTTTTCTTTCCCTCTCAAGCAGAAGAGATATTCCTCGCGCACAAGTTTGCCGGGGGGGAAGAAGATGGAGGGTGAACCAAGTGCAGTTCAAGAAAGAGGAGACTTGCCGGAAGCAAACAATCTGTGAAAGCTAAGTTATCAAAGTTTGAGCACTCAATTTTTTTAAAATTTCTAGTTGTCTTCCTTGAACAACCACACTTTGTATGGAAAACCTGTGCGCGGAGGAACCTACCCGTGGCTAGCCGCGCCCTTACTCTGTTTCGAGCACGCTCAACGGCTTAAGTGAGCTGCGACAAGTGCCGCGCCCTTACTTCGTTCTTGAGTTCGTTCAGCAGTCTAAGTGTGCTGCGACTAGCTGCGGCAAGGTTGCTTGCCGACAAGGTCTTTTGCCAGCAGGCTGCTAAGAGTCCAGCACTCAGCGCTCGCGGCAAGGGCCCCTTGCCGGCAAGTTCCCTAAAAGCGTAGGGTAAAAAGCATACAAAGTGAAGGATCAAAAGCAAGGAAGATAACACTGCAATGATAACTCGAAATAAGATTGTATATTACAAAGATAGCTTGCCGCGATACTAATAGATTCTTGTCCAATAACATGCCTTGCAGCGGCAAGGGAAACAAAAAGAAAGAGATCTAATCTACGCGGTCGCCTTCACGCCTTGTGATCTTGTTCACCTTGGCAACGATGTGGGCAACCTGCGCCTTCAACGCCTCCTGATCAGCTTCGGCCGGCAAGGTGCGGAGGACGTTGACGAGGTTGATGCCGGGGTTGCGGTAGACGATCTTCGTCAAGACACGCTCCAAGGTGCCCATGCAGAGCCGACGCGCCTCGTCGGCCAGCTGCGCGGGGATCTTCTCCTGCAACCGCGCAAGTGCCGGCGCTATTCCCCTGAAGAACAGACTTAATTTGGCGCTGTGGGGGAGATTCTCGTCCGGGGAGTACGAGAGATGCTCCGCCCTCAGCGCCACCATCTCCTTGTCAATATTGGCAGCGGAGGTGACCAGATCGTCAGTCCACTGCTCCACTGCCCGGCTGAACTGGTTCGCCGAGACGGCGGCGCTCTCCACCAGGCCTCGTTCCTTGCGGAGCTCGTCCTTCAGCTTCGTCTCGCGGTTCCGGGCGGCGTCGAGCGAATCAGTCAGAGTGGAGACCTTCAACTCTAAGTCAGCAATGGAATCCTTGGCGGCAGTAAGCTCGTCGCCCTTCTTGGAGAGACGTACCTGCAGATCAGAGTTGGTGTGGGCGTCTTTTTCCCGCTCCACATTGAGCGCGGTGATTCTGTCCGCACTCGCCTTCAGGTACCGCTCTAGCAGTTCCACCTTGGCCTCAAGATCCTTCTTGGCGGTCTCCGCGGTGGCAGCGGCGGCCTTCGCCTCCTTCAGGGCTCCGCCAATGGCCTGCTCCCGGGCGGTGAGGTCGTCCTCGTGAGCATCGAGGTCGACCTTCCGCTGGTTGAGCACTCCTTCTCGCTGGGACAGCTCCTCGGCGGCCAGTCGCTGCTGCTCCTCGGCCTCAGCTTTCTCAAGGAGGAATGCTTGCTGCTCCTCGGCAAGCCCTTCGTGCTCCTCCGCCAAGTTGCGGAGGGCCGCCTGGTTGGCGGCGCGGAGCTCCGCGGCGCGCTTCTCCAAGTCAGCTCCAGCCTTGGCGGTGAGAGCTTCCCGAGACTCTAGCTTCGCCTGCCTGGTCCGGTACAGAGCCAGAAGCCGGCGAAGGAGCTTCTCCTCTTCAGGCTCGTCGCTGCCGCCAGGCGCTTCAACAACCTTCAACCCCGCAGAGGCGAGGACCTCTCCGTCAAAGGTCTCTCCCTCCACGGGGGCTCGAGACGAGGACCCCCACGGGACTTGTATGAAAACCCCGTTGGGGGCCTCCAGGTAGACGCCCTGCCCAGCCGTGGAGGCGGAAGGGTCGGCGTCCGGTGCAGCGCTTGACGCTCCTGCTGCCTCCGGGCCAGCAGTGTGGTCGCCGGCCCCTTCCCCAGCCGCGGCATCTACGGGCGGGACGGTCTCTTCAGCGGCAGGCTCGTCGGCTCCAGCCATGCCCTCAGCGGCAGTGGCGTTGCCGCCGTCGCCGTGCACCTCCTCCTCAACGGTGGCCTCCGTCTCCATCCGCTCTGGGGCAGGAAGATCTAGCAGAAGAAAAAGAAAAGAAAAAGTCAAGCAAATATCCAAAAAGACAAGTTCAAGAAGGAAAAGCCAAAAGGATTTACCTTCGCGGACTTCTTCGACGACAGGCTCCCTCGCCGGGGAATCCACCCTTGGCGGCGGAGTGGTGGCCCCTGCTGGCGGAGGGCCGCCCGCGCCCTCCCTTGGCGGGGTGCTCACCCTTGTCGGGCTGCTCACCCTTGGCGGGGTGCCCGCCCTTGGCGGGGTGCCCGTCCTCGGCGGAGCGTCCTCCCTCGCCGGGGAGTTCACCCTTGGCGGGGAGGGTGGAACAGGCGGCTCTTCGGGGGTGACCTCCGGTTGCTCCTGCGGCTGCGGCTCCACTTCTGCACAAGACAAACAAGACAACAAAATATCAGTACAAGCAACAATCTCAAGCGCGCCCGTCAAGCAGAAAACTCAAAAACCAGACTTACGCTGGGGGCTGCGCTGGGGGCTGCTCCTCGGAGCAGCAGGTTGATCCGGCAAGCTTGCCGCTGGCACGTCTCTGGTCGCCGCGGCGGGCGAGTCGTCTTCGACCTCAACCACAGGGATCTTGGCCCTCTTCGCCATCCGCTGGGTCAGGGTCCTGAGAGCAAAACAGAAACAAGATCAGAATCAACAAGGAAAATCAAGACAAAATCGAAGAAACTAAAAGAAGTACAAGCACTTACTCCTCTTCCTCGTCGTCGGATCTGAGGGCGAAGAAGTCGAACTCCGCCTGGTCCGCTCCCGCGCGAGGAGCTGGAGGAGAAGGCTCCCTCGGTCGCTTGGCGGTCTCCGGGGCTGTGGGCTGCGAAGACCCAGCTCCCGTCGCCGCCGAGGACCGAGGGGCAGATGGAGCACCCGTTCCGCTCCGGGAAGATCCTCCCCCGCTTGGCGCACGGGCACGGGGTGCCTCCTTGACGACTTCGCTCATCCTGGTGGCGCGCGTCGCCCGGCGCGCCGGCTGCTGTCGAGGCGCCTGTGGCCTCGCCGCCTCAGCCGCCTTGCGGAGGCGCTTCCTCGGTTGCTGTTTGGGACTTGCCGGAGGCGGGGAGTTCTCTGAGGACGAGGAGGCGTCGTCTTCAAGTCCCAGAGATCCAGCGGAGTCTTCGTCAGCCCCGACGTCCTCCTCCTCCCCGGCAGGCCCGCTGGACCCAGCACCATGCTCAGCGGCCTCGCTCCCCCCGGCGACCTCGCTTCCCCCGGCGACTTCGCTCGTCCCGGCAAACTGCACAGATGGCACCCCGGCAAACTCTTCGGGCGAAAGCTTGAGCAGCTTGAGGATCTCCGCCTCCTCTGCTTGGCTCACCTCGTCCGCGGCCTGTGCCTCGTCCACGGTGTATCCAAAGTCACCCACGGCTGCCGCGGCGGCGGCCTCCTCCATCCTGGTGGCGATGTAGGCTATATCCCTTGCCGTAGTGGCCCGGGTGAGGCCCTTGTTCTCCTCGGCGTTCTTGGGCGTCTCGACCAAGTTGTCGAAAAAGCTCAGCACGGTATCCGGCGGAGGCTCGATCCAGGTGGGGACGACGCCATGGGAATCGCACGCCGGCATCATCGCGCGCAAGGAATCCCGGGCAGTGCTGTTGCATAGCGGCACCACTCCCCGGGGAGGTTTGAACCACTCCGGGTGGGCCGGGTCATGCCTGAAGAGCTCTCGGACCATCCCCTTCAACTCCAGAGTAGTGAAGTTATAGTTTAATCCAGGGCGCAGCCTCATGATATCCGCCGCATTGCCGAATTCCCAGGCAGCCCTTTTCCTTTCTTGTAAAGGGGCGATGCGGCGGCGGAGGAAATCTGCCCCAACCTCTCCGATGGTTAGATTGGCTACCCGGAGACGAATAATCCTGACAAGGGCGATGCTAAGCTTGTTGTCTTCCGGGGCCAATTCGCTCCAATCCCTGCCGCGCACTATTGCAGTCGTGCGCGGCGCAGTGAAGGGCTCCGGCTTCTCCTCCACCACCCAGCACCAATCGGCTCTCCATTCTTCCCACTTGCCGCGGAGCTCTCCCTTCAGGTATGAATCCTTCTTGTTCAGCCTGAAGATCCAGGAGATGCCGCCGGAGAGGGGAGCGCCAGCCTCTACTCTAGGCATAAAGAAATGGCGGAAAAGAGCTACATTGGGATGAACCCCAACATAGTTTTCGCACAGATGTGCGAAAACGGCCATCGTAAGGATGGCGTTGGGGGTGAAATCTAGGAGGTGGAGGCCATATGTGTTCATGATATCACAAAAGAACTCCGAGAACGGAGGGCACAGACCACAGTGGAAAAATGCAGCAAAGAAGAAGTACCCGCCGGGGAACATATCTTTGGCGACGGCGGGGAAGGCTCTGGTGCGGGGATGAGCTTTGGTCTCCCTCGCCCAGAACAGATAATATTTGTTCCGCAGCTCCCTCGCGCCAAGCCTCGGCGCGAAGACCACGCTCCTCTTCCGCAGGGCGGCCAGCTTCGCCGCCTGCTCGGACTTCTCCTTCTTGGCCTTGTCGTTCTTGGCCTTGCCGTTCTTGGCCTTGTCGCTTTTCGCCTTGTCGCTCTTCGGAGCCATGGCGGAGGCGGCGAGGAGCTCGACGGCGCCGCGGATGCGGAAGACGGCGGAGGAGGGGCGGAGGCAAGAAGCAGCGGAGGTTTTTGGGGAAGACAGGCGCAATGAAGACGAAGGAGGGGAACTGCCCCTGTTTCCTCTGCTTTTAAGGGGGAAGTGGGGGACGTTCCGCATTTCCCATTAAAGAACAAGGCCACGATCTCTCCCACGACGCCGCAATCGACGCGTGCCGTTAGGGAGGGATGCAGCGGATACGGAAGGGGATACGGCTTGCCGTGGGCCGTGCGTGCCCGTGCACTGTCTTGGGCCTGGCCCAACAGCGCTCGGCACCGTGTGTGGCCCAGGCCCGGGGGCTCCTGTCGGTGTACTAAGATAGGGGTACCTTAGTACCCCAACTTGTGCACGGGCAGTAGCAGCTTCCCGCGGCAGGGTTTACCGCGCGCTCGCCGGAAACCTTTTCTGGTCCTTATGAAGCCATTCAAAAACAAAGTATACAAGACAGAAGGTCAAGACCCCGGCAAGAGGAGCTTGCCGGGAAGGCCGCACCAGGCTCAAGATTATCACTTAAATGCAAGACCCTGGCAAGAGGAGCTTGCCAGGAAAGTCAAGGAATGCGTATCTCAAAAGATGCCTCGGCGCACCCTGCGCCCCGGCAGGACCCGGGGAGCGACAAGCTTCCGGGACCGGCAAGATCAAGACCCCGGCAAGATGCTTGCCGGGGAAGCCTGCGCAGTGTGCCCGCGCTCCAGCTCATCAGCCCACGCGTCGCCCTGGGGCCCTTCCAGGGACGCGTGGCAGATGGCTGTGCAGCCTGGGGGACACGGTGGCAGGCCACGGTGACGAGGCTACCGCCGTGGCGAACGGAGAAGCATGGACGGGCGCTTTTGGGGTCGACGGCGACGGGCATTTAATGCCCTTGTCCCCCACTGTCAAGGTTAGGTGAAGGCCACTGTTCATCCACTGTTCATGCACTATTCACGCACTGTTACAACTACCACCAAAATTACACTTTTACCCTCGTCTACGTTGACACCTGTCGGTGACCCCTTGAGCTATAAAAGGAGGCCCATGCACAACGTAGAAAGGGTTCGAAACCTAGACAACTCTCTCGCTCGGTGTAGCTAGTACTGTAGCTCTTCGAGCTCCCGAGCTCAAGAACTCAATACAACCAAAGGCGGGAGTAGGGTTTTACGCGTCCGCGCGGCCCGAACCTGGGTAAAACTGCCCGCGTGTGTTCCTCGATCTGCTCTCCATGCTCCCTCCGCTCCCTTACCGCAACGTAGAAGGGGCTCCGGTCCCATAGGTGTTCGTGGTGGACAGTTTCCCCCGACAATAATGCATTGACGTGTTAGTGTAGAGGCGCACAAAAAGAAATGGATATTGTAGTCCGCTACTTAAAAGTGTTACCTCATATGATTACATAGCCTCCATTTCATAAAATGCGTACCCGTTGAATTCATATATGAATATTACATATATTACTTCATAATAAAACCTTAAATCATCCAAGACTAATGATTTTAAATGCAAGAGTAACAATGGTGCATGTACGTGATAGCTAGATTGGTTGTTTGAAGAAACATCACTGTAACTTTGCCATGCACAACTGAAAAGGTTTATTTAAATAGAAAAATGTGATATGTGAGTGTCCAATCTTTATACCGTTGAATCGATGTTGTACCTTTGGCCACTATACGAAGTAGATATTGATTTATGTTCAAGCGATGCACGTCCACGATCGCTAGATAGTGATACGTGAATGAATTGTGCAATCTCTCTCACACGCATACATATCCCATTTCCCCGTGGGCATCGGAATCACACACGCGCACTTCATGTATTTCTCTCCCTCCGTCAAGTTTAGAATTCGTCTTTTTACCCCGTCCTACATGTCTCTCACACAGAAACACACACGCTCTCTCTGTCGAACACGCCCACCCCTTTAATTCCGCCCACCCACAGCCACTAATGTCTCAAAGTATAATAATGTCTCTCACATATATGCCTGAGGTTAATTCGAGTTCCGGAACCATATGAATACATACAATGGGATTCCAACAGAGCACCTTTCGTTTTGAGATTTTGCTCTCTCTCTCCCTCTCTCACACACACACGCGCGCGCGCACACACACATTGTTTGTCGCTTCATTTTTTCTGGCACTTGCATGCACACAATTCTATTTATCCTCGTGATGCTTTAAGTATGCCTCGCACAAATGCTATCTACCTATCCCTTTATATAGCTAGATATGTGTCACACAAACTCCTTCTCCCTACTAGCAAGATGCCCATGCGTTCCACCGACCATCAAGATGCATTTGTATGAGTAGTTTATCTTGTGGGAGAAAAGTATGAATGAGGGAATGCCTTATTTGCAAATGCGGAGAGGGGTGTGGGTATCTTTTTGCAAAATTGCCACAGTCTCCTTCCTATCCGTCGGGTATAAATCGGATGGCCTATATTGCAGGATGGCAGGAACACCATCATCACCAACTCTATTTTTTATAAGAGTAGGGATATGTAAGTGTCACTGCCCCCCCCCCTCGACACACACACCCACACCCACACCCACACAACCACACACACACACACTTTCCAACACCGAAGGAGTAGGGTGACACCTCGATCTTGATACTAATCTATCGACTGGCTTCTCTCTCAAACACACACACATTACCCGACACTGAAGGAGTAGGGCGGCACCTCGATCTTGATAGTAATCTATCTACTACTCTTTCAAACACACACACAAACACACATACACACACACACACACACGCGCTAGTTGTGCCTCTGTGCCTACCGCGCACACTCTCAATACGTCTTTCTCTCCCCCTCCCCCCACCCCAACAATGACAGCAAAAGGGTGACAACTCGATCTGATCGTAATCTGTCAATTGGTTTGTCTCTCGAACATTGTGTCTCCGTGCCTCGCTCAGTAGCCCCCTCGATATGTAGACTTCTCGCGCGCGCACAGCTGTAGTGACGATGACGCTGAACCCAGTGTGCCTCGTTTATACCGGCCTCATGTGATAGTTTTCACCCTATTTTCTGTTAATTAACAAGGCAACCTTTTCTTTGTTACTACTAGTGAATATGAAATCATTCGGGGCAGACATAAAATATATCACTTCAACCCAATTATCACAGTAACTATTTTTAAAGAAACTAGCTAGATGCCCGTGGGTTGCACGGAACATCAAGATGCATTTGTATGAGTAGTTTATCTTGTGAGAGAAAAGTACGAACAAGGGAAGGCCGTATTTCCAAACGTGGAGTGGGGTGTGGGTATATTTTTGCAAAATTGCCATAGTTTTCTTCCTATCCGTTAGATATAAATCCCCCGGCCTATATTGCAGCATGGCACACACACCATCATCACCAACTCTGTTTTCTACTCCCCCCGTTCCTAAATATTTGTCTTTTTAGAGATTTCAACAAGTGACTACATATGGAGTAAAATGAGTGAATCTGCACTCTAAAATATGTCTATATACACATCCATATGTGGTAGTCCATTTGAAATCTGAAAAGACAAATATTTAGGAACAGATGGAGTATAAGAGTAGACATGGAGATATATCTCCAGCATGGTCTACAACAAAAATGTGCGGGACTGGTTAGCGTCGGAGCTGCTCCAACAACGGAACCATCCATCACAACAGAGCAGTACCTTGGACACGATCTACAGATGCCTCAGATCTTCCTCCACACCTCCGGCAGCCACCTCCACCGCAACTTCTTCAGTGACCAACCCAATGACGCTGAAGTTGACACGGCTACGCCAAAGAGGTTGTACACTTATCGCATCACTTATTACTCTACATTCATGTCGGTCCATTAGGGCTATTTTGGTTCAAAGGAAAAGGTGAAGGAAAAACATGGCAATAGGAAATTTTCCTATTGCACTCTACTATTCAATTATTCATGCATTTCTTTGAAAGGAATGGAGCAAACCATCCACCTGGACCTACTTTTCAAAATCCTATGCATGAAAACAAGACTAAGTGCATCAGTGGCAGCATAATTCTAACTGTACACACTTTCCTTTGGTTTCACTTTAATTTGGCCATGTTTCTTTGCATTCCTCTACTCTTCCAACTCCTGTGAACCCAACACCCAAGTTGAAAGAAATCACGTGTTTACAAATGCTCTGTTTCCCATGTGCATTCCTATCCTATTCTGGTGTTTTTCCTAACCCTGCATTTTTACAGTCTTGCAAGCCAAAGGAGCCCTTAAAGAATTACTTCAGTTACAGATAGGTGTCGAAATAAACTTTGTGTAGTTTGTCCTGCTCCTGCCGTGACGTCGTCCACCTCACCTGAGTTGCTCCATCAACAGAGGCATCCACCATACTAGACATCACAACTCCTGACCATCTTTCGCCGCCTCAGATCTTCTTCCCTACTGCCGGCACCCACCGCAACTGCATCACCATCATCGACTCAGCAGATAAACCTAAGGAGTGCACGGGTCCATAAGAGAGGTCACATACTTTTGTTTTTGCTTATGTCATGCATTGCTTAATATTACCTGGTACTCTATCGTCCTGTTCACCTCTTAGACTCCAAGTCAGGTCCAAATTAATGGTCAAACTTGAGTTTTAAAATGCTTGTGGGGCACATATCGAGGCAGCAATGAATACTATCTCTTTCTATTATCTAGTTCACCTAGGGTATGTTTATGTTGTTCATCTTGGGTGGGAAACAAACAGTAAAGCAATCATCATCTATCTTTTTATTAAATTAAAGCTATCATGAGCCTGCTATCATTATTTTTGGATCTATCCACTAGTTGTTACCATCACTCTAGATTCTACATGCTCTCCTTACATAATCTCACTATTTTTTTCGTATGCATGTCAGATATTGTACACAGTCATGCTGAACATGTAGAGAAAAAGAGAAGAGGTTTGGGCGACAATACAATGTCATGCAGACATCACTACATGGTGGGTGCAATGGCAAACCCTTCCCCCCTCCAGATTCTAATCCAGATGAGGATATGTCGGTGCAACAAACCCTGGGTCCATTGCCCCAGACTGTGCACAGGCCCAAGGGCAAGCTTGCAACATCAGGATCAGATAAAGACATGAAGGGATCATCTCTTTGAGGAATCAGAGCGCTGATCGAGGAGATCACGACAACCAAGACTAGCCGAAGAGGCAAGATATCACCAGAAGATGGGTCTTCCTTGCCGGGAACATGAGCATGGCGAGTATAGATCGCCCCGGAAGCAAGCCTCCAAGATCACCCCGGTAGGCCTGCCGGGGCTCGCGGAGGCAAACCACCCCATTACACCACCCCATGGCGACGCCCGTCATCGATCAGTGCAGTGTCAAGCTCCTAAGTGGCTCTGTGGCAGCCCCCTACCACATGGCAGCCACTTCCTACTGAAAGAACCTCCAAGTGACACCCGTCCTAAGACGTGTCAAGCAAGCAGGCGTGAAGCTGGCAAAACAACCCGGCGGGGCCTGCCGAGCAAGCCGTGATGTCACACTAAGCAGCGCATTTAATGCGCTCTGCCAGCCTGTAGAGTTAGGTATGATAGTGTAGTTCGCTATCTAATTAGTTTGGAAAGACTGATATGCTACTTTGGTGACCCCTTAATCTATAAAAGGAGGCCCATGTGATGGCTTCTCGCCCCTCGTTGGTTACCCCAAGAGGCGAGATCGCAAAAAAGGGTTCCGTCCTCGAGGGTTTCGGGACGAGAGGAATATATATGCGAAGGGGGGCAACCAGAGGCGGAGCAGGGGCCCCAGGCGCTCCCCTGGCGCGGCCAGGGGTGGGGCCGCGCCAGGTGGCCGCCTGGGCCACCCCTGGCTCCCCTGTGGCCCCGCTTTGGTTCTTCGCAAAGCTTCCTGTACGCTGATTTTTCCTGTATTTTTCCCGGAATTTTTGGAGCACTTTTAATATGGGGGAAATCTGAAATAGAAAAACAGCAGAAAATAGGAACTGGCACTGTGGTGCACTGAGTTAATAGGTTAGTCCAAATATGATCAAAAGTGTATGGAAGTGCATCAATATCATAGCAATATCACACAAAAGAAGCATGGAGCAAGCAGAAATTATAGATACGTTTTGGACGTATCAACATCCCCAAGCTTAATTCCTGCTCGTCCTCGAGTAGGTAAATGGTAACAAGCATAATTTCTGTGGTGACATGCTATCAACCATATAAGAACTTTTAAGTAAAGCAATCAAGGCATGTAATTCAATTCAATTCAAGTCATAACAAGCATAATTTCTGTCCGTGACTCGAATGTCTCCAAATGGTGTTTGCGTGCAAGAAAGGGGATAGGGATATACGAGAGAGTAAAACATAGTTTTTGTATTGTTGAAAACTTAATCTACTAAAGTTTCACACTTGGTCTTCTTTGGAATCTTATCTTGACTCATCCCCAGACCACCAGTCAGGTACAAGTCAAAATGATCCACTCCCTTTCGATATTTTGAGCACTCATGCAATGGATGAGCGTAAGTAAGAAAGTTGACACTTAGGATGGCAAAAAGAGAAAAATGATGAAGGGGGAAGACAAAAAAGGTGTGAAAGGCTCACATCAATGAGGACAATCATAGGCGAGAGAAAGCCAAATGATAGATATGATGTGAGGAGTAGGGATTGCCATGCAACGGATGCACATATGAGCTAAGGTAAGCTCTCCAATGGAACTAGTGGGGGTGCATCCAACTTGCTTGCTCAAGAAGACCTAGAGCTCTTTTTAGGAGGCTCATCATTGGAATATACAAGCCAAGTTCTATAGTGTGAAGGTCCCCACATAGCTATATGCATGAATGATAATCTCTATGGAGTACAAGGTATAAGATGGAGTACGAGTGTGGATCTCTCAAAAGGAATAGTAGTGTGCCCCCTTCTCTCTTTTTATTTCTTTTTCTCGTTTTTCTCTTTATTTTTTATTTTTTGTGGCCTCAATGGCTCTTTCTGTTTAACTCTCATTTGTCCTCTTTGGGATATTTTGATTTTGTCCTCTTTGGGATCTTTTGATTTTGTCCTCTTTGGGATCTTTTCCTCACTTTAGGGGCAACACTCTATATATTACAAAGAGTATAGAAGATCTTTCACACTTTACAAAAGTACTCAACATAAAGAAAATGAAACTATCATGATGTATGCAAATGTATGCCTCTGCCAGTGTAGCAGGATATGCAATGATACTAGCGCGTCATGTAGCAATGATTAGGGCAAGGCCCAACTAGCATGCGGCTCATCGATCAAGCAAAAAGCATGTATGACATGAAGATCAAGTCATGAGAAGATGGATGTTGCATGGCAATGTATCTCGGAAAGGCTATGGAAATGCCTTGATAGGTAGGTATGGTGGCTGTTTTGAGGAAGGATATAATGAGGCTTATGATGACAGAGCGTATCGTGCCAAGGATTTGGATGCACCGGCGAAGTATGCGCCAGCTCTCGAGGTGAGAAAGGGCAATGCACGGTACCGAAGAGGCTAGAAAAATATGGCTAGGTGGAAGTATCAACTTTCGAATACTCACATTAGTCCGAAGAACTCATGCACTTATTATCGGTAACTCTCAATCTAATTAGGAGGTTCACAAAGAGACAAGTACCCCGAGGAGGAGTGTATGGGGGTTTGGTTATCCTTGCGCATCCTCGACTCATGGTACGTGAGTGTACTCTAATATTCGATCCCTCCAAAGATTAGTGATCCATCTAGTAGCTAAAGTTCTCAACTATTTTGTAGGTTTTTGAAAATAAACACGGATTGCCCAAAATACGACATCTATCACTAATAGGCTAAAGCTCTTGACACCAAAAGTTCAGACATTACTCATGGCAATACCTCAAAACTATTGCAAGTTACTACTAAAATTAAATAGCAACCTCAATTACCTACTTTAAGTTAAGACACACAACTCAGTGCAACAGGCAAACTCTCTTAACAAGATAAACATGAAAACTCAAGAGAGTTCAGCAATCAACTGAACAAAAGCTCTTTAAAAAGAAAAGCATGAAAACTAAGAGCTAAACATGACATCAGCTATGGAAAGACAAAGAACACACACAACAAAGATAAGCATGAAAATCCTATGTTGTGTTCTAGGTTGAAGTGGAGCGTGTTTCTCTCCCACACAAAGAAAGCTGGGTTCTAACTCGTTATGAACAGCAAGCAAAGCTAAAGAAAACTAAAAAAGGAAACTAAGAGCGAGACGCTCCAAGCATAGCACATAACGCATGAAGTGATTAAAATATAGTGGAACGAAAGACGAACTGATAATTGTTGATGGAGAAGGGGATGCATGGGGGCATCCCCAAGATTAGACGCTTGAGTCTTCTTGAATATTTCTTGGGGGTGCACGGGGGCATCCCCAAGCTTGAGCGTTTGACCCTCCTGAATCTTCTTTTATCATCTTCCCTCGCACACTTGAAAACTCCCTTCATACATAACTCATCATAATCTGATTAGCGAGGTTAGTACCCACAATAAAATAATTTTTCCCTACTGGAAATAAAGATAATCTTGAAGAGCTACTGTTTCTCAAGAATGCCAAAAGGTTTTTGCAAAGAAAAAGCAAGCTCAAGGTTTGCAAAACGAAGAAAAGGCAAAACAGGACAGAATCTGTGAAAAACAGACCAGCAGGTAGTAAATAATTTTTTCGGGGCACTTCTGCAACTCAAATCAAAAAACTCAGAACAGACGCTCGAAATCCAATTGTATAGAGCACGCTGTCAAAAAAATTCAGATCAAAAAGATGATCTGGTGATTTTATTCGAATTTTTCTGTCCAAGGACAGAATCTGTTTTCTGGACAGCACGTCACAACTTTTGAACTTTCTTGCAATCAGCGGCTAAACTTGGCACAAAGCTGAAAAGAAAAGATACAATGATGATGCTACTGTAGTAACAAACATCAAGACACAACAAAAGCAAAATAAAACCTAATTCGTTGTGGGCTGCCTCCCAAAAGCGCTTTCTTTTATGCCTTTAAGCTAGGCATGATGCAAAAAGATCAAGTTGTATCAATTGAACCATCATCAAGATCATCAAAAAGCTCTTCAATCGTACAACTAGTCTTAAGAGGACTTTCAAATAAAGGCCTAATAAAGATACTTTTAGGGAGAAAACCAAAAGGTGGAAAGTCAATGGGAGATTCATTTATAAATTTATCAAAGAGAGGTATTTCTTCCAAAGTCTTCACAGTTTCAACCCATTTGGCAATAGATGGATTACTTTTGGAACGAGGAGCCTTTGGAACGTAAACGAACTTAGGTTCCTTCTTTGCCAGAGTTTCTACCTTTTTGGCTTTGATTGAGGAGAAAGTAGTTCCTAAAGTGTCAAAGATTTCCTCAATCTTGTCTATCCTAGAAGAATCCAAGTCATGGGATTTGATGGTCTCCAAAGTTTTGAGAATTTTATGCATGGAGCTATCAAGCCTATTCAAATTCCCTTGGATCTTACGGTCCAACTCATTTATCTTATTAATGCTTGGCATCTCTAGCTCTATCTTTTCAAGTTTTTTCATAATGTGAGCTAGGGTAATGTCCTCTTGAATGCTAACAACAGGGGGATTTCCAACAAGATTTTCCATAATACTAAGAGATTCCCAAACTGGGGCTTCTAGGAAATTTCCATTGATAGCAGAATCTAGAATAAACCTATTCCAAGAAGTAATTCCAACATAAAAATTTCTAAGCAGGATAGTAGTAGATTGCTTCTTGGTGGCTCTTTTTTGAGAATCATTAATTCTATACCAAGCATCTTTTAGACTTTCACCACCTCTTTGTTTAAAGGTGAGCACTTCTGCCTCACCAAAGGCAAAAGGACCAGACATAATGCCAACTAAAAGCAAGATAACTATTTTTGTGTTTTTTGGTAAGGGACACTAAAGCAAAAACTGAAAGGTAAACTAACAAGACTAAAAAGCAAAGATAAAAGATAGCGTGCAACTCCCCTATCTTGAAGAGTGGAGTCCCCGGCAACGGCGCCAGAAACTTGCTTGATAGCTTCTCGCCCCTCGTTGGTTACCCCAAGTGGAAGGTTGAGATGTAGCGTAGCGGCAAATTTCCCTTGGCAAAGATACCAAGGATCGAATCCCGTGAGACTCCGAGGGTCGACAAGTAGGTGTCAACGGCACCAGAAACTTAGATGTTGACAGGACCTGCACACAGATACATATAACTTTGCTCCCAACGAGTACAGAGAGGTTGTCAATCCCTCCGGCCTTGTTGTTTACAAAGGATCAAACACAAGAGATAATAATGATAGCTTTGACTACAACTAGGAAATAAAAACAGGAAGTAAATAGAAGGTGTGATCAGTGGTGGTAATATGGACCGGGGTCCCATGATGTTCACTAGTGATGTCTCTCTCCCAAAAGACGATAAACAACAAAGCGAGGTAAACAAATTACAGCTGGGCAATTGACAGGATTATGTGCGCAAACCAATGCTAACTATGCTGCAAGGAAAGGTAGAGGCTCAAAAGCATGGGCGGTATGCCAAGGCAAGTAGACCGAAATCCATCTGCATCTACTACTAATCATCCACCTTGAGATATCTATCCAGAACATCTCGCTGGTATTAAGTTGCGAATCCCACCCAAAGTGTAAACTCAAAGCAACAGACAACTGCATTAAAAGAACTTTGCGTAAAGTAAACAATCCTTGCACCCGCAAGTACAAGCACCGTTGTTTTCCCCCTTGTGGCAACAACACATCCCCTAGACTCATGTTTCTGTCACTCAAGCTAGTCATCAGGGGGCATGAACCCACAATCAAGCATAACGCTCCCTCTTGGAGTTACTAACTACTACTCGGCCAAAGCAATAAACAGCAATGGAGAACATGCAAGAATTACTCAAGAACATAAATATAAAAGAGGTGAATCAAATATATTACTCAAACACAATCTGAACATAGTCTCATAATCCATCAGATCCCAGCAAACTCAGCATAGCAACAACAGAAATATTACATATGTGCCTCGATCATGTAGGGCAGCTCACGAGGTCTAAACCATGAAGAGCAAAGAGGGGAGGAGAACATCACATAGCTACTGATCATGGACCCATGGTCCAAGGTGGACTACTCACGACTCATTCGGGAAGCGTCCATGGTGGTGGAGAAGGTCCCGGTGGTGGTTCTCCCCTCCGGCAGGGTGCCGGGAAGAGTTCTCCTGATGCTCCCGATCTTGGAAGCGCTGCGGCGGCGGAACAGAGGCGAGATCGCAAAAAGGGTTCCGTCCTCGAGGGTTTCGGGAAGAGAGGAATATATATGCGAAGGGGGGCAACCAGAGGCGGAGCAGGGGCCCCAGGCGCCCCCGTGGCGCGGCCAGGGGTGGGGCCGCGCCAGGTGGCCGCCTGGGCCACCCCTGGCTCCCCTCTGGCCCCGCTTTGGTTCTTCGCGAAGCTTCCTGTGCGCTGTTTTTTCCTGTATTTTTCCCGGAATTTTTGGAGCACTTTTAATATGGGGGAAATCTGAAATAGAAAAATAGCAAAAAACAGGAAATGGCACTGTGGTGCACTGGGTTAATAGGTTAGTCCAAATATGATCAAAAGTGTATGGAAGTGCATCAATATCATAGCAATATCACACAAAAGAAGCATGGAGCAAGCAGAAATTATAGATATGTTTTGGACGTATCACCATGGCATCCGTAGAAAGGATTCGGCCAATCTGTACCCTCACACACTGATACACGCGTAGTCACTCTCGCCCCGAGGCAACCTTGCCGGGCAAGAGCGTCGCGCCTTTTTCCACATTCCACCATCAATCCACCAAAGCACACTACAAAAGAAACACACTTCCATGATGATACGTGTTTGTCACAGTAGGTCACGTTTTCTGTCATGCATGTACATCCATGACAAATTTATGACAGAATCAAGATAGTCATACCTGTGCTGTCGTAGAAATGTTCCATGACATTACCAAAATTATCATCACAGAAGTGTCCACTTCCATGACGATAAATCGCGTGTCACAGAAGTGCTTTCGTCAAGGGTGACCGACACATGGCATCCACCGTAACGGAACGCCGTTAAGCTATCGGGTCCGGTTTTGGATCCGATAACCCGTTAACAGCCCCGACCAATGGGGATTTTCCACGTATAAAATCATCATTGGCTGGAGGAAACACGTGTCGGCTCACCGTTGGGACAGATGTCATCCACTCATTGGACCCAAAGCGCCTATGATACATCGGCACGTCGCACGGCCCAATAGAGGCCCATTCCTATGAAAAGGCCGACCCGTTTGACTTGGTCAAATGGTGGCGGGTCGGCCCATGGCAAGCCTATTAACGGCATGTTCGCATATAGCCCATTTACAGCCCGCTAACCCATGGCCCGTTTACGGCCTATCCGAATTAGGCCCAGTAGCGTCATCTACTCATTGGACCCAAAGCGCCTATGATACGTCGACACGTGGCACGGCCCAACAGAGGCCCATTCCTGTGAAAAGTCCAGCCCGTTTGACTTGGTCAAAAGGTGGCGGGCTGGCCCACGGCAAGCCTGTTAACGGCCTGTTCGTGATAGCCCATTTATAGCAAGCTAACCCAGGGGCCGTTTACGGCCTATCCGAATTAGGCCCAGTAGCGTCATCTGGGCCGTCCAATATAATACTATCCCATTTTAACTTCCAGCCCATGTATGGCCCATGACGTCTTTGGCCCATATGAGGCCCTTAGTAACACTGGGTCCCTTAACGGCCCGTGGTAAAACTGGCCCATAATGAACAGTGTATCACTTTATACCCATTAACGGCCTTCTCAGGGCCCATTTATTCTTGGGCTCAATTCCAGCATTAGTTTAATTTCGGCAAGTTACTGTCATTTTCTGCTTGTGGGCCAAATTCAGCCTGTGGATACAGTCGGCCCGTTTGTGGCCCGTTAATATGTTGGGCCATTTTCATAGCATCATCAAATACGGTCTATTAACGGCCCATTATGGTCAGCCCATAAAACGTATGATTTCCACTCTAGCCTGTTTACGGCCCCTTATACGGCCCGTACAAGGCCCACAGATGAGACGGCCCGTAGAAGGCCCATGGATCTTACGAGACGTAGAAAGCCCATTGACTCGACGACCCATAGAAGGCCCATTGATCTGATGGCCCATAGAAGGCCCATGGATCCGCTGGCCCATAGAAGGCCCATGGATCCGACAGCCGATAGAAGGCTCGCGGATCCGACAGCCCATATAAGGCCCACGAATCCGACGGCCATAGAAGGCCATGGATTGTCTGTCCCGTAGATGGCCCATGGATCGTACAGCCTGTGGAGGTCCATGGTCACTACAACGTTTGGGCGAGTTGGCCCCCATTTGAACGATAAAGCATATTCAAAGAATTATCCTACTCTATACTATCACCTCTAAAAAACATACACTATACAATAAAGAGACTAAGGCATAGAAACGTAGAATAATCCTACACTATTCAATAAATAAATTACAACCGATTATACCCACTGGGCATTATGGTTCGGCACCAGTGATAATAAAGCATACACAAACATCAAATTACATACACTGGGCAAATACAGATCATACATCATGGACGTGCATCAACATAACTTACCATTTGAACTATAATCTCTTAAAAAATAGGATTGGCCGGATTTAGATAGCACAAATTTCAGTCTGCAAAATCTCCAATTCCTTCATTATTACCTTGGTGTCTTGTTTCATTTTTGACTCCTGCATCTAATACATGCATGTCCAGTCTCAACTTGTTGATTATACGTTCAGAATCATGTACACGTTGTCTTGCCACCTCTAGTTGATGCTCTAGAACATCAGCACATTCCAATTCCAATCCATAATCATTCGGTAATGGCCATGCCGCACTGCTCGTAGATCTTTGTGTTGATGTCACTTCATCCTGAAATGTTTCTGTAAGTACACATGACTAGGGCAAAAATATAGTTACAACAGTGAAGCGGGCAAGACTGACTATTTTGTACATGGCAAAACAGGACTAACAATAATGTTACACGTCATGAAGCATAAGCAGGTGATATTTTAAAAATTATAAAAAAGGTAGTCTATGCAGTCTGCATACAGAAATCTCTCTTAGCTCACCAGAGGAGCATGATGTTGGGGCCCAATCCAAAACACAGACAAGTTACAAATTTAGACATCACGTTGCGTAGAAGTAAGCAAGCAGTTGGCCATTCTGTAGCTCAATTAAAGTCTTAGGGAGCATAATGAATAGCAGAGGATTTCATACAAACATACTACAACAAGCAAAACTATGCAATCATTAGCCTAGTATAAACTAGATTGTGATCCTCACTCAATAATAGTTGGTTAATAGACTTCAAAGCTTTAGGAACACTTTGGCAGAGTAATTAAATGGTAAGGCCTTTAATTATGTCAACTAATAGTTATACAAGTACCCAACATCAGGCATCATTCTTTGGGCATCTCATTAACTGAGGACAAATAAAGCAATTGAAAAGAGCAAATTAACTATGCCTGAAACAAACAAGGAACTGAACTGTTGAGTTGGATATAGTGACTTACCTTAACAAGTTGAAGAGGCCCAGCGCAGCTCCTACTTCTCTTGCAAGGCTCCTTCCTAACATCTTGTACTTGGAAATCCTCAATCTTATCTTCATTGCACCCCCTCTGCAAGGTGACACAAACTAGTTACTCGTCTCATTGGAAGATAAATATGCATACTTTCCAGTCTGTGAACACAAAAGGATGAGATTATAACAAAACAACACCACATAATGAAACATGCCGCATCTCTTGCACCTGCACACAATGAAATGAGCATTTACTATGTCTGCACTATGTAAAAACTAGGCATACCTTTGAAGTTGATCTCCAGGTACTCTTGGAGAGCCTACTTTAGTGTACAACCAAACTTTTATGTCACCTATGAGTTAGAAAAGGCCCCAGTACAACAGCCCTTAGTTATTAAATCGTTGACAAGCCCTGTTAGAGTGTTAGGTCAAGAACAACAAGTAATCAAAGCAAACAGTGATAGTCATGCATTTTTGTTTAAATTAGGCAATGGGATCTCTATGGAAAACATTGACCAAAGTAGATTGTGCCAAGTAGATGGTATCTTTGTATTTGCATTTTGAGCAAATAGTGATGGTCTGTTTTCCTATCATATTAATTACTGCACTGGGTTCAATTTGTGATGTTTGCAAGTCAAATTAATTTTCATATGGGCAGAAAAATGAAAAAAATATAATGCAATCTAGACTTTTCACTGATCATACCAAAGATAAGATGAAAACGCAATGAAAAGAATTGGTTGGCTTATTACATGGAGCTTATTTTCTCAGGATAACTCGTAATAACTGTCCCTAAGAAACTTGGCCAATAGAACTGACATACAAATAACATGTCACGATGATGCAATGGAGGAGTGACGTACCATAGCACACTGTATAGGCTCACCGCTGGCTCTCCTTTTTTGCGATGTTCCATGAAATTGCCACATACATCTTGTACTTTTTCATTGTGTAACCCTATCTGCAAGTTGACACGGCTAATTTCCTACATCTCTACGTGATAATACATTGCATATCTGTCGGGGGAAACTATCCACCACGAGCACCTATGGGACCGGAGCCCCTTTGTTCGTGCGGTAAGGGAGCGGAGGGAGCACAAAGAGCAGATCGTAGAGCTCACGCAGGCAGTTTACCCAGGTTCGGGCCGCGATGGGCGCGTAAAACCCTACTCCTGCTTAGATTGTATTGAGTGTTGGAGCTCGGGAGCTTGGAGAACTAGCTACACCGAGCGAATGAGCGATCTAGGTTCCGAACCCCTTCTACGTTGAGCATGGGCCTCCTTTTATAGCCCAAGGGGTCACCGACAGGTGTCAACGTAGGAGAAAGGGGTAAAAATGTAACTTTGGTGGTAGTTGTAACAGTGCGGGAACAATGCGTGAACAGTGGATGAATAGTGGTCATCACCTACTTTGACAGTGGGGGACAAGGGCATTAAATGCCCGTCGCCGTCAACCCCAAAAGCGCCCGCCCTTGCGTCTCCGTTTGCCACGGCGATAGCCTCGTCACCGTGGAGTGCAACCGTGCCCCCCAGGCTGCACAGCCATCCGCCACGCGTCCCTGGAAGGGCCCCAGGGCGACGCGTGGGCTGATGAGCTGGAGCGTGGGCACACAGCGCAGGTTCCCCCGGCAAGCACCTTGCCGGGGTCTTGATCTTGCCGGGCTGGGAAGCTTGTCGCTCCCCGGGCCCTTGCCGGGGCGCATGCTGCGCCAAGGCATGTCTTCTAGATACAGTCTTCTGGTCTTCCTGGCAAGCTCCTCTTGCCAGGGCCTTGTGTTGATGACATAGACTTGAGCCTGGGATGGCCTTCCCGGCAAGCTCCACTTGCCGGGGCCTTGATCTTCTGTCTTGTATACTTTGTTTTTGAATGGCCTAAATAAGGATTAGTGAGGTTTCCGGCAAGCACGTGGTAGACCCCGCCGCGGGAAGCTGCTACTGCCCGTGCACAAGTTGGGATACTAAGGTACCCCTATCTTAGTACACCGACAGGAGCCCCCGGGCCTGGGCCACACACGGTGCCGAGCGCTGTTGGGCCAGGCCCAAAACAGTGCACGGGCACGCGCGGCCCACGGCGGGCCGTAATTCCTCTTCCGCATCCGCCGCGTCCCTCCCTAACGGCACGCGTCGATTGCGGCGTCGTGGGAGAGATCGTGGCCACGTTCTTTAATGGGAAATGCGGAGCGTCCCCCACTTCCCCCTTAAAAGCAGAGGAAGCAGGGGCAGTTACCTTACTTCGTCTTCATTGCTTCTTCCACCTCCAGAACCCCCCTCTGCGCTCCGCCTCCTCATCTCCTCCGCCCTCTTCCGTATCTGCGGCGCCGTCGAGCTTCCCGCCCCTTCCTCCGCCGCCTCCGCCATGGCTCCGAAGGCCGAGAAGGCGAAAGTGGAGAAGACCAAGAGGGAGAAATCCGAGCAGGCGGCAAAGCTTGTCGCCCTGCGGAAGAGGAACGTCGTCTTCGCGCCAAGGCTCAGCGCAAGGGAGCTCTGGAACAAGTACTATCTGTTCTGGGCCAAGAAGACCAAGGCGCATCCCCGCACCCAAGTCTACCCGGCCGCCGCCAGAGATCTGTACCCCAGCGGGTATTTCTTCTTTGCTGTCTTCTTCCACTGCGGCCTGTGTCCTTCATTCTCTGAATTTTTCTGCGATATCATGAACACGTACGGCCTCCACCTTTTAGACTTCACCCCCAACGCCATCCTCACGATGGCGGTTTTCGCACATCTGTGCGAAAACTACATAGGGATCTATCCAAACGTAGCGCTCTTTAGGCATTTCTTCATGCCCAGAGCAGAGGCCGGCGCCCCCCTCTCCGGGGGGATCTCTTGGGTCTTCCGCTTGAACAAGAAGGAATCTTATCTGAAAGGGGAGCTCCGCGGCAAGTGGGAGGAGTGGCGCGCGGATTGGTGCTGGGTAGTGGAGGACGAGCCGCAGCCTTTCACTGCGCCGCGCACAACACCTATAGTGCGCGGCAGGGACTGGAGTGATTTGGCCGCGGATGACATCAAACTCAACGCTGCCCTTGTTAGGATTCTTCGTCTCCGGGTAGCCAAGTTGACCATCGGAGAAGTAGGAGCAGACTTCCTCCGCCGCCGCATTGCTCCTTTACAAGAAAGGAAGAGGCCAGCATGGGTGTTTGGCAATGCGGCGGACATAATGAGGTTGCGCCCGGGGCTGAATTACAACTTCACGGCGCTGGAGCTGAAGGGGATGCTCCGGGAGCTTTTCAAGCACGACCCGGCCCACCCGGAGTGGTTTAGGTCTCCCCGGGGAGTAGTACCCCTATGCAACAGCACCGCCCGGGACGCATTGCGCGCGATGATGTCTGCGTGTGACTCTCACGGCGTCGACCCCACATGGATAGAGCCCAAGCCGGATGCCATCATGAGCTTCTTCGACAACTTGGTGGAGGTGCCGAAGAACTCCGAGGAGATCAAGGGTCTCACCCGGGCCACCACGGATCGAGAGATAGCTTATATTGCTACCCGGGTGGAAGAGGCCGCCGCAGCCGCAGCGGTAGGAGAATTTGGGTTCACCGTCGACGAGGCAGAGGCCGAGGACGCGTCGTGCCAGGCCGAGGAGGCAGAGATCCGGAGACTTCTCAAACTTCCGCCCGACGAGCTCGCCGGGGTCCCCTCACTGAGGCACGCCAGGATCCCCGGGATTGTGAGCGAGGCCGCGGCAAGAGGCGAGGTTGTCGGAGGAAGCAGAGGTGCCGGAGGGAGCGGAGGTGCCGGAGGGAACCGGGCCGCGGGGCAAGGTGTCGGGCCTAGCGAGCCCGCCGAGGAGGAGGAGGAAGACGCCGGAGCCGGCGAGGATACTAGTGTGTCTCTGGGGCTCGAAGACGACGTCTCCTCGTCCTCGGAGAGCTCCCTGCCCCGGGCAAGTCCCAAGCGTACACCGCCAAAACGCCTCCGCAAGGCGGCTACGGCGACGGGGACGCAGGCGCCCCGACAACAGCCCGCCCGCCAGGCGGCGCGCACCACCAGGGCGAGCCAAACCGCGACGGAGGCGCCCCGCGCACCCGCGCCAAGCGGAGGAGGAGCTGCTGCCACCAGGGCGAGCCAAACCGCGACGGAGGCGCCCCGCGCACCCGCGCCAAGCGGAGGAGGAGCCTCCCAGAGCGGAGCGGCTGCTCCGCCTGCTCCCCGGGCCTCGGCGTCAACAGAGGCCGGGTCTTCGCAGCCCCCAGCCCCGGGGACCGCCAAGCGCCCGAGGGAGCCTTCTCCCCCTGCTCCTCGCGCCGGAGCAACTCAGGTGGAGTTCGACTTCTCCGCCCTGAGCGACGACGACGACGAGGAAGAGGAGTAAGCACTTGTGTCTTGTATTTTCTTCAATTCTGACTTGATTTCTTCTTGGTGATTCTAATCTTGTTCTTGCTTTGATCTCAGGACCCTGGCCCAGCGAATGGCGAAGAAGGCCAAGGTTCCCGTGGTAGTGGTCGAGGACGACTCGCCCGTCGCGGCGACAGGGGACACGCCGGCGACGGAATTGCCGGACCCAACCGCTGCTCCGAGGAGCAGCCCCCAGCGCAGCCCCCAGCGTAAGTCTGGTTTTGAACTTCCTACTTGTCGGGCGCGCTTGAGGTTCTAGCTTGATATTGATGTTTTATTGTCTTGCTTGTCTTGCGCAGAAACGGAGCCGCAGCCGCAGGAGCGCCCGGAGACTACTCCCGAGGAGCCGCAGGTCCCGCCGTCCCCGCCAAGGACGAACTCTCCGGCGAGGGAGAGCGCTCCGCCAAGGGCGGGTACTCCGCCAAGGGCGAGTACCCCGCCAAGGGCGAGCAGCCCGGCGAGGGTGGCCACCCCGCCAAGGATGAACTCCCCGGCGAGGGAGCCAGTTGTCGACGAAATCCGCGAAGGTAAGTCTTGCAACCTTGTCTTCTTGGACTTGTCTCTTTTTTGGATATTTGCTTGAACCTTTTCTTTTCTTTTTCTTCTTCTTCTAGATCCTCCCGCGCCGGACCGGATGGAGACCGAGGTCGTCGGCGAGGAAGGCGCGCAGGGCGACGACGGCAACGCCCCTGTCGTCGAAGACATGGCAGGAGCCGACGAGCCTGCGGCTGAGGAGACTGCCCCGACTGCGGACGCAGCGGCCGGGGAGGGGGACGGCTGCCACACTGCCGGCCCGGAGGCGGCAGGAGCGTCTAGCGCTGCGCCGGCCGCCGATCCCTCCGCCGGCAAGGAGCAGTCGGGCTTCTACCTTGAGGCCCCCAATGGCGTCTTTATACAAGTGCCATGGGGGTCTTCGTCGCGAGCCCCCGAGGAGGGAGAGACCTTTGATGGAGAGGTCCTCGCCTCCGCGGGGCTGAAGATCGTCGAGGCGCCGGGCGGGAGCGACGAGCCCGAGGAGGAGAAACTGCTTCACCAGCTCCTGGCCCTTTACCGGGCCAGGCAGGCGAAACTTGAGTCTCGGGAAGCCCTCACCGCCAAGGCCGCAGCAGATATGGAGAAACGCGCCGCGGAGCTCCGCGCCGCCAACCAGGCGGCCCTCCGTGACTTGGCGGAGGAGCGCGAGAGGCTTGCTGGAGAGTACCAAGAGTGGCTCCTGGAGAAAGCCGAGGCCGAGGAGCAGCAGCGACTCGCCGGGGAAGCGCTGTCCCAGCGAGAAGGAGCGCTCAACCAGCGGAAGGTCGACCTCGACTCTCACGAGGACGACCTTGCCGCTCGGGAGCAGGCCCTTGGCGGAGAGCTGAAGGAAGCGAAGGCCGCCGCAGCCACCGCGGAGACCGCCAAGAAGGACCTCGAAGCTAAGGTGGTGCAGCTGGAGGAGTACCTGAAAGCGAGCACGGAGTGGGTCACCGCGCTCAACATAGAGCGCGAGAAGGACGCCCATACCAACTCAGAACTCCAGGTACGCCTCTCCAAGCAGGGCGACGAGCTCAAGGCCGCCAAGGACTCGATTGCAGATCTGGAGCTGAAAGTCTCTACGCTGAAAGATTCACTCGACGCCGTCCGGGACCGCGAAACCAAGCTGAAGGACGAGCTCCGCAAGGAGCGAGGCCTAGTGGAGAGCGCCGCCACTTCAGCTGACAACTTCCGCCGGACCGTTGAAGTATGGACTGAAGATCTGGTGGCTTCTGCAGCTAGCATCGACAAGGAGCTGATGGCGCTGAAGGTGGAACACCTCATATATTCTCCGGATCCAAATCTCCCACGCAGCGCCAAGCTTAGTCTCTTCTTCAGAGGGGTCACGCCGGCACTCGCAAGTCTACAGAAGAAGCTCCCCACGCAGCTGGCCGAGGAGTCACGCCAGCTCTGCGCGGGTACCTTGGAGCGCGTCCTGACGAAGATCGTCTACCGCAATCCTGGTATAAATCTCGTCAACGTCCTCCGTAGCTTGCCGGCCGATGCAGATATGGAGGCGCTGAAGGCGCAGGTCGCCCACATCATCGCCAAGGTGAACAAGATCTCCAGGCGTGAAGGCGATCGCGTAGACTAGGCCTCTTTCTTCTTATTTCTTTTGTTGCTGCAAAGTGTGCCATGAACATGAAACTATTAGTCATTGTGACAAGTTATCTCTGTAATATATTTATCTTATTTTCGAGCAATTGATGCAGTGTTATCTCCCTTGTTTTGGTCCTTTACTTTGTATGCTTTTTACCCTACGCTTTTTAGGGAACTTGCCGACAAGGGACCCTTGCCGCGAGCGCTGAGTGCTGGACTCTGAGCAGCCTGCTGGCAAAGGCCTTACCGGCAAGCAACCTTGCCGCAGCTAGTCGCAACGCACTTAGCTTGCTGAGCGAACTCGAAAACGAAATAAGGGCGCGACACTTGTCGCAGCTCTCTTAAGCCGTTGAGCGTACTCGAAAACAAGACAAGGGTGCGGCTAGCCACGGGTAGGTTCCTCCGCGCACAGGTTTTCCATACAAAGTGTGGTTGTTCAAGGAAGATAACTAAAATTTAAAAATTTGAACTGCTCTAATTCCGGTAACTTAGCTTTCATAATCTGTTCGTTCTCCGGTAAGCTTTTCTTTCTTGAACAGCACTTGGTTCGTTCTCCACCTCCTTCCCCCCGGCAAACTTGTGCGCGAGGAACATTCTTCCTGCTTAAGAGGGAAAGAAAAAAGGGGAAGAGAAAACAAGTATAGGATTTCTCGGCATGGTAATGCTTACCGGATATGTGTGTTGCACAAAATGCCAAATGATGCATGCAAATAACAAAGAAAAGCACGAGAATGGCAAATAGTGCGAAAACACAAAGCTTTACTGATGCACGGGATCTGCGCCTGGCTTTGTACAAAGGTTTACATGCAACAGCGGCAAGACTCGTACAAAAGGTGGTTGCCGGAGCGGATCACGACAACCGCGCCTTATGGGTGAAACTTTCGAAGATGCTCTATGTTCCAGGAGTTGCTCACCGGTAAGCCTTTTTCGGTCTCAAGGCGGACAGCGCCGGGCCTTGTAACTTGTCTCACCCGATAAGGGCCTTCCCACTTCGGCGTCAACTTGTTGGAATTCTTGGCGGACTGAACACGCCGAAGAACAAGGTTGCCTTCCTCGAGACTCCTGGCCTTGACCTTGCGGCTATGGTAGCGGCGCAAGGCTTGCTGGTATCGAGCAGCTCGTACAGCAGCCTGGAGACGTTCCTCCTCGAGGAGCAATGCATCATCTTGTCGCAGTTGCTCTTGCTCGAGCTCATCATAAGCGAGCACTCGAGGAGATCCGTATACGAGTTCCGTGGGGAGAACTGCCTCTGCTCCATAGACAAGAGCAAAGGGTGTCTGTCCGGTGGCTCGACTTGGTGTCGTTCTGATTGACCAAAGAGCCGCCGGCAACTCCTCTATCCAGTTTCTTCCGCACTTGCGCAGCCTGTCGAAGGTCCTCGTCTTGAGCCCGCGCAGCACTTCAGCATTGGCCCTCTCCGCTTGACCATTGCTCCTCGGGTGAGCAACAGAAGCGAAGCAGACCTTGGCGCCAAGGTCTTGGACGTATTGCATGAAGGTGCGACTAGTGAACAGCGTATCGTTGTCGGTGATGATCCTGTTAGGGATTCCGAAACGGCAAACAATTGCTCTGAAGAACCTGACCGCTGACTCTGCCGTCACCTTTCTCACCGGTTCCACTTCTGGCCACTTTGTGAACTTGTCGATTGCAACGTACAAGTACTCAAAGCCCCCGACAGCACGGGGGAAAGGGCCGAGGATATCGAGCCCCCAGACCGAGAAGGGCCAGGACAAAGTGATCGTCTGGAGAGCTTGAGCTGGCTGATGAATTTGTTTGGCATGGAACTGGCACGCTTCACACTTTGTTACTTGTGCAGTTGCATCTTGGAGGGCTTCTTGCCAGAAGAACCCTTGCCGGAATGCCTTCCCGGCAAGTGCCCTTGCGCCAATGTGGTGGCCACATATGCCTCCATGTATTTTTGCCAACAGCTTCTGTCCATCTTCTCTGGAAATGCACTTCAACCTGACACCATTGAGCCTTCTTCTGTACAGTTCGTTGTCCACGAACTGGTACATACTTGACTGCCTGGTTATTTTCTCTATCTCTGCTGGGTCGTCGGGAAGTTCTCCAGTTTGCAGAAAATGGACGATCTGCTGCGCCCATGCCGGAGCCCGAGGCTCAACGGCAAGGACTAAAGGCATGAGGGCCGCTGCGGGGACCCCATCTTCTACGGCAAGAACCTCTGGTTCTGCTAGAGCTGATGGTCCCCCGGCAAGCCTGCCGGGGCAAGGCTTGTCGGGAACGCTTGCTTCAACTGTACAGACCCTTGGGTCTGCAGGAGCAAACTGTTCCTCAGCGTTCTGGTTGTTGATCTTGGGGACCTTGGCGGCGGCCTCGGGGAGATCCGCCAGCAAGTAGTCGCCGGAGACCAACTTTCTCTTCTTAGGCTGCCCAATTGATGGTGTAACGGATGGCTGAGTCAGCTTGAGCAGGAAGGTCCCTAGTTCCACAGGTAACTTCATTGCAGCACACTTTGAAAGGCCATCTGCTATATCATTCTGAGCTCTCGGGACGTGCTCCATTTGCAGACCTTCAAAGTGCTCTTCAAGTTTCCTCACTTCATCTACATAAGCTTCCATCAAAGGGCTCTGGTAACTCTTGTTGACTTGTCGGACCACCAACTGAGAATCTCCCCGCACAATCAGCTTCCTGATCCCAAGTTCAGTTGTAATTCTGAGGCCGGCAAGCAGACCTTCATACTCAGCAGTATTGTTTGTCGCTTGTTCCCTGGGAAAGTGCATCTGGATAACATACTTGAGGTGTTCTCCGGTGGGTGCTATGAGTACCACACCGGCTCCAGCGCCTTGCAGCGAGAAGGCACCATCAAAGTACATTACCCATTCACTTGTCGCTTCTTGTACGGGTACACTTGTCTCTGGAACTTCCTCATCGGGCGTTGGGGTCCATTCAGCTATGAATTCTGCCAAAGCTCGGCTCTGGATAGTTGAGGTACTCTCAAACTTGAGACCAAAGCTTGACAGCTCAAGTGCCCACTCGACGATCCTGCCTGTTGCTTCTGGATTGTGCAATATCCTCTTCAACGGAAAGCGAGTGACCACTGTTATCTCGTGTGCTTGGAAGTAATGGCGCAGCTTTCTCGAGGCCATGAGGAGGCCGAAAAGCAACTTCTGCACGCCGGAGTATCTTGATCTAGCCCCCTGCAAGAGGGAACTCACAAAATACACCGGGCGCTGCACCATCTTCTTCCGCATCTCTCCTTGCTCCTGCGCAGAGTTGTCCTTGTCGGGGCCAGAGCTTGTCGGAGCAGCCCCCTGCCTGTCGCTGGATTCGCTTGCCGGTGGTGTAGACTCCTCGTCGGCCTCCCTCTCCGCTACTAACGCAGCACTAACCACTTGATTGGTTGCTGCTAGGTATAGCAGCAACTTCTCTTGTGGCCTAGGTGCGACAAGTATTGGAGTGGAGGATAGGTATCCTTTCAAGTCTTGCAGTGCTGCCTCTGCTTCCGGAGTCCATTTCATAGGACCTGCCTTCTTCAAGATCTTGAAGAAAGGCAGGGCGCGTTCTGCAGACTTTGAAATGAACCTACTGAGAGCAGCTACACAACCTGCAAGCCTCCTTACGTCCTTGACGCGCTTCGGGGCTTCGATCTGCTCGATGGCTTTAATCTTGTCGGGATTAGCTTCAATCCCCCTCTGAGACACAAAGAACCCGAGAAGCTTGCCGGAGGGGACTCCAAAAACGCACTTCTCGGGGTTCAACTTAAGCTGGATCTTGCGCAGATTTGCAAAAGTTTCTTCCAAATCTTGGATCAGGGTATCCTTGCTCTTGCTCTTCACCACTATGTCATCCATGTAAGCTTCTACATTTCTGTGGATCTGTGGCTCGAAAGCAGTGTGCACCACCCTTGCAAATGTTGAGCCTGCATTCTTCAATCCGAAAGGCATGCGAATAAAGCAATAGGTGCCACACGGAGTAATGAATGCAGTCTTCTCTTCATCTTCCTTGGCCATAAAAATCTGGTGGTAGCCTGAGTATGCATCAAGGAAGGAGAGCAGCTCACATCCAGCAGTGGAGTCAACAATCTGGTCAATGCGCGGCAAGGGAAATGGATCCTTGGGACATGCTTTATTCACATCAGTGAAGTCTATACACAACCTCCACTTCCCGTTAGCCTTACGCACGACAACTGGGTTTGCTAACCACGTCGGATGGATCACGCCTCTAACTAGGCCCGCTGCTTCTAACTTCTTGATTTCTTCGGCAATGAATTCTTGGCGCTCCACGGCTTGCTTCCTGACCTTCTGCTTGATGGGTCGCGCATGAGGACAAACAGCAAGCTTGTGCTCAATTACCTTCCTGGGAACGCCGGGGATGTCAGATGGTTGCCATGCAAACACATCGACATTCGCCCGCAGGAAGGCAACGAGCGCGCTTTCCTATTTGCTATCAAGCGTAGCACTGATGGTGAAGGTACCACCAGTGCCATCCTCATTGGCGGACACCTTCTTGGTTGCCGGTGGAGCGGCCATGCCTTTCTTGCACTTGCCGGTGGAGCTCGATGGAACGTCCTCGACGGCAGCGCAGCACTCCGAAGAGGTGCGTTTGCTGGAGTCGGCCCCAGAGCACTTGCCGGACTTGGTCTTGGTCTTCTTCCCCCCGGGAGCTTCAGCGGCAAGTGTGTTGCTCTCCGCTGCGGCTGCTGCATCCCGGTAGATCTTGTCGGCGCAGATAAGCGCGTCCTTCTTGTCGCCATGGACAGTGATGACGCTTATCGGCCCCGGCATCTTGAGTACATTGTAGGCGTAGTGGGAAGCTGCCATGAACTTGGCGAGGGCAGGACGTCCAAGTATCCCATTGTATGGCAATGGGATATCGGCAACATCAAAGGTTATCCTCTCCGTCCTGAAGTTGAGCTCCCCGCCAAAGGTCACTGGCAGAGTGATCTTCCCCTTGGGCTTGCTCCTTCCCGGGTTTATTCCTTGGAACGAACCGGTCTCTTCGAGCTCGCCATCTGGGATCTGGAGTTTCTTGATCACAGTCGAGGAGATCAAGTTCAGCCCGGCCCCGCCGTCTACCAACATTTTGGTGACCTTGAGGTTGCGGATGGTGGGTGAAACCAGCATCGGCAAGCACCCGACCGCGGTGGTGCGGTCAGGGTGGTCCTCAAGATCAAAAATGATGGGCGTGCTGGACCATTTCAGCAGCTTGCGCGACTCCACGGGCGGCTCTGCTGCGTTCACTTCCCGCACCCACTGCTTGAGTTGGCGGTGGGAAGTGTGCAGAGAGGCGCCCCCGTCGACGCACAGCACCTCTGTGGCCTTCTGGAACTCCTGCTCGCTGTTATCGCCTTCCTCCATGTCGTCGTCGTCGTCTTCCTCTTCATCCTTGTCGCGGCCCCGGGGAGGTCGATCACCTTACCGCTGCTTGGCCTTGCCGCGGCGTCCTCCCCGGCCATTGAAAGGCCGCTTCTTGCTTGGCTCTCCCCCGCCACCTTGAGCCTTCTCCTTGTCGCGTCGCTCGTACTCAGCTTTCTGCTGCTCGACGAGGTACTCGACGCGCTTGCAGTTGGAGAGGTCGTGGCCCTTGGTGCGGTGGATCTTGCAATATTGCTTGTCGGAGCCGTCCGGCTTGTCGGCTGCCGCTACAGGGGCAGGCTCCTTGCCGGAGCCGCCAGCCTGCGTCGTCTTGGCGGGAGCCTCCTTGCCGGACTTCTCGACGACAAGTACCTCCTTGCTCTTCTTCTTTCTATTGTTCCGCCGCCGGCTCTTCTTTGCCGGGGCGGCATCCTCGCTGTCGCTTCCCCCTGCGCCAGCATCCTCCCCGGGGAGTCTCCTCCCCTCTTCGGCGCGCGCGCACTTGTCAGCTAGAGCGTAGAGCTCGCTGACATCCCGTATCTTGGTCATGGCCATCTCCTCACGCATGCGGCGGTTACGCACGTTCTGGTGGAACGCGCTGATAACCGCGGCAGGGTGGACGTCGGGGATGTTGTGCTGCACGCGGCTGAATCGTTGGATATACTTGCGCAGGGGTTCTCCTTCCTTCTGGGCCAGAATGTGGAGATCACTCTCCTGGCCGTGGGGTTTGTGGCCGCCCGTGAAGGCGCCAACAAATTGGTGGCACAGGTCCGCCCATGAAGAAATAGAGCCTTCGGGCAAGTGCATAAGCCAAGAACGTACATTCGGCTTAAGCACCAGCGGGAAGTAGTTCGCCAGTATCTTCTCGTCGCGCCCCCCGGCAGCCTGCACCGCGATGGTGTAGATACTGAGGAACTCCGAGGGGTGCGTCTTGCCGTCGTACTTCTCGGGTACGTCGGGCTTGAAGTTTTTCATGCTGGGCCACTGGACGCGCCGCAGCTCACGGGTAAACGCAGGGCAACCTGCCGCGTATGGCAAGTCGCCTGGTTCACCGGGCGCGTGCGCGTCGACGGCGGTCCCAGCACGCTGATCAGATTGTCGCCGGGCTTCTCGCCGGCGCTCGATCGTTGTTCGAGCATCTTCTTGCCGCCGATCGTCAAGGACTTGGCGCTGGTCCCGACGAGCCCGCGGATCCGACGACGCCGTGGAGTCGTCGTCGACGTTAATCCGGCGGGGAGGCGTCTTCTGCTTCCGCGGCGGGGAGTGCACCGTAGTTGCACCCCCGGCGGTCTTATCGCCGTCGACCTTCGTCTTCTCGACTTGCTGTGGCCGCGAGGTCGCCGGCTGCTGCGGCGTGTCGTTGTTGGCGAAGGCGATCAGGCTTTGAATCGTTGCCCTCCAGTCCTCGGCCTTGTCTGCCGCTGGAGGAAAGTCGAGAAGCAGTTGCGCTCTCGCGAGTGCTTCTGCTGGAGAGGAGGGGAGCGGGGGCGAGCGGTGCGAGGAGCGGGATATGCTCGGACTCCTAACAGGGTTAGAAGGAGCAGGGTCCCGCCCGGGCGACCGCGCCTTGCTCGTGCCAGGACGATGGCCCGGAGCATCCCGCGAGCCTCCGGTTTGTCCTTGGCCCAGCAAGCGGAAGGCACCTCCTGTGCCATGGCGCTGCTGGCCTGTCGTCTGGTGAGATGGACGTGGCGCATCTACGGAGACCGAGGCCTTGGAGTTGGTCCGGCTGTCCGCCTTGTCCTTGGATTTAGCGGTGCCGTGAGTCTCCTCACCGGCGACCACCCTTCCGCCGGCGTCTCCTCCACCCACCGTTGGTTCTGGTGGCGGTGGAACAGACGCAGACGGGCCTGCGACCTCCGAAGCCTTCTTCTTCGGGGCCATGTTGCTGTTGCTGATGAAGCTAACGAAGTTGGAGAGGTTGATGAAGAATGCGCCCGCGTGAACGCCGGATCAGGTTCGCACAACCTCGACGCCCCCTACCTGGCGCGCCAAAGATGTCGGGGGAAACTGTCCACCACGAGCACCTATGGGACCGGAGCCCCTTTGTTCGTGCGGTAAGGGAGCGGGGGGAGCACAAAGAGCAGATCGTAGAGCTCACGCAGGCAGTTTACCCAGGTTCGGGCCGCGATGGGCGCGTAAAACCCTACTCCTGCTTAGATTGTATTGAGTGTTGGAGCTCGGGAGCTTGGAGAACTAGCTACACCGAGCGAATGAGCGATCTAGGTTCCGAACCCCTTCTACGTTGAGCATGGGCCTCCTTTTATAGCCCAAGGGGTCACCGACAGGTGTCAAAGTAGGAGAAAGGGGTAAAAATGTAACTTTGGTGGTAGTTGTAACAGTGCGGGAACAGTGCGGGAACAGTGGATGAACAGTGGTCATCACCTACTTTGACAGTGGGGGACAAGGGCATTAAATGCCCGTCGCCGTCAACCCCAAAAGCGCCCGCCCTTGCGTCTCCGTTTGCCACGGCGATAGCCTCGTCACCGTGGAGTGCAACCGTGCCCCCCAGGCTGCACAGCCATCCGCCACGCGTCCCTGGAAGGGCCCTAGGGCGACGCGTGGGCTGATGAGCTGGAGCGTGGGCACACAGCGCAGGTTCCCCCGGCAAGCACCTTGCCGGGGTCTTGATCTTGCCGGGCTGGGAAGCTTGTCGCTCCCCGGGCCCTTGCCGGGGCGCATGCTGCGCCAAGGCATGTCTTCTAGATACAGTCTTCTGGTCTTCCTGGAAAGCTCCTCTTGCCAGGGCCTTGTGTTGATGACATAGACTTGAGCCTGGGATGGCCTTCCCGGCAAGCTCCACTTGCCGGGGCCTTGATCTTCTGTCTTGTATACTTTGTTTTTGAATGGCCTAAATAAGGATTAGTGAGGTTTCCGGCAAGCACGTGGTAGACCCCGCCGCGGGAAGCTGCTACTGCCCGTGCACAAGTTGGGGTACTAAGGTACCCCTATCTTAGTACACCGACAATATCCCTTGCGCATATTTAAACCACCAGTTAATGATTGTGTGCGTAGCATAAACTAGCCATGACTCTGTGTGCTGGACTAGCAGGCACTCTAAGGGAGCCTAATGTAGTGTACTGGAATCCCTACATGCCACCTACGATTTTGTGTAATGTACTGCCTCCGTTCCTAAATATATGTCTATGTAGAGATTCTAGTATGGACCACATACAGATGTATATAAATGCATTTTCGAGTGTAGATTCACTCATTTTGCTCCGTATGTAGCCTATAGTGGAATCTCTAGAAAGACTTATATTTAGGAACGGAGGTACGAGGTAGTATCATGTATGACATCTACATATCTAATTTAGCAGCCAGTAGTAGAAATCATTGTCTGCACAAAGGGATTACTGGTCAAAAATCCTAGCAAAGCACGTTGGCAGGCACAGAACAATACAAGAGAGAGAGACACGCTTACAAGATCATAGCAATGCCTCGGTCCAGGATCTTGGTTGGCCAAGCTGTTAGATCCAAAAGAAACATCATCCTTGTAGTTTTTGCCAGCTGCATAACAGGTAACAACGACCTATTAGTATATTTGAAGTACATCGGGCAGGTGATGCTGGACGGGTTTAAAGGTGACAAGTACCTAGGCCATGGCGGGTGCTTGGCATCTTGCTAGACGGTGGGAATCAGGTTAGAACGTCAAGGGTGATGACGATGTGTTGGCTGTCGGGGTTCGGTAAGGAGATCTAGAACCGTCGAGTAGGGTGTTTGTGAAGCGGCTCCGGTAGGGTGGACTACGGTGTGGGCGAAGCGGATCTGTGGCCCTGGACGAGGGCGTAGGTGAAGCTGCTCTGGTGGTTGGGTTAAGGATGGTGTCGATGATGCGGATCTGCGGCCATGGACGGGGCATCAGAAGCTGCTCCAGTAGGTTGGATGAGGGTGCGAGGAAGCGGATCTGAGGCCGTGGACTTGTGAGTTGGCAAAGCGGCCCCGGTAGGGTTGAAAATGGTATAGGTGAAGCTACTCCGCTAGGGTTGACGATGGTGTCTGCGAAGCGGCTCCGGTAGGGTTGAGGAAGGTGTCAGCAAAGAGGATCAAAGGCCGTCGACTGGGGTGTCGGTGGGGCGGCTCCAGGGGGTGTGGACGAAGCGCCTCCGGTGAATGAGCCACTGCAGATGCGCTGCAGTTGACGAGAGTACCGGCGAAGCAGATCCGGCGCCGTGGACAAGGTCGTCACTGAATGGGCTGTGGTACAGTGGTGGATGAGCAGTATACTTGTTTCTAGGGAAGGTGGGTGGAGTAGATGCGGCCGCAGAAGCAGATCTGGCGAGGTGGACGCCGCTTGCAGTGAATGGGCTCTGGTACGCCGGTGGATGATCAGTCTAGGGTTTTGAGAGGGGAGGGGAGAAAGGCCGATGAAGTACGAACGATGTGATGTGAGATGCTTTGGTGCTTTGGAGTTAGTCGTTTTTGCGGGAGGGGGAGAGGATATGGGGGTGCCGTGTAGTGGGGGGAACCGGAAGTTACCAAAGCAGCCCCGACCTATTATGTAGATGAGGGCGGTATTGTAACTGTTGGTCTCCGCGCACCAAGGACAAAATGGGAATTTCGCATGCTGAAGACTAAGGTGGCGGAAATTTTAGAAGGAGGCGGGAGATTTTGCCGCCCGCGGGATCGTTTGTATCCAGTTTAAATTATTTTTGGACTGTGCTAGCGGGAAGGTCATGCAAGACTGTGTACACGGGGCACGCGTCAGCAGTTAATAACTGGTGTGAAGTCCACCCCAGGAAAAAGACAATAACTCAGGATGATGCGCCGATAACTTGGACGTTCACACGGGCGCGGCCAATCGTACGGGTGTAGTGGCGCGTTCACAAAAAAGGGATCAAACGCTAAGCCTATGTATTTCTCGTGTAAATAGATAATTTAGTGCAATTGGTTATTTACTTTAAACATAATGCATTGACGTATTAGTGTAGAGGCGCACAAAAAGAAATGGATGTTGTAGTCCGCTACTTAAAAGTGTTACCTCATATGATTACATAGCCTCCATTTCATAAAATGCGTACCCGTTGAATTCATATATGAATATTACATATATTACTTCATAATAGAACCTTAAATCATCCTAGACTAATGATTTTAAATGCAAGAGTAACAATGGTGCATGTACGTGATAGCTACATTGGTTGTTTGAAGAAACATCACTGTAACTTTGCCATGCACAACTGAAAAGGTTTATTTAAATAGAAAAAATGTGATATGTGAGTGTCCAATCTTTATACCATTGAATCGATGTTGTACCTTTGGCCACTATACGAAGTAGATATTGATTTATGTTCAAGCGATGCACGCCCACGATCGCTAGATAGTGATACGTGAATGAATTGTGCAATCTCTCTCACACGCATACATATCCCATTTCCCCGTGGGCATCGGAATCACACACGCGCACTTCATGTATTTCTCTCCCTCCATCAAGGTTAGAATTCGTCTTTTTACCCCGTCCTACATGTCTCTCACACAAAAACACACACGCTCTCTCTGTCGAACACGCCCACCCCTTTAATTCCGCCCACCCACAACCACTAATGTCTCAAAGTATAATAATGTCTCTACACATATGCCTAAGGTTAACTCGAGTTCCGGAACCATATGAATACATACAATGGGATTCCAACAGAGCACCTTTCGTTTTGAGATTTCGCTCTCTCTCTCTCCCTCTCTCACACACACACGCACACACGCACACACACACATTGTTTCTCGCTTCATTTTTTCTGGCACTTGCATGCACACAATTCTGTTTATCCTCGTGATGCTTTAAGTATGCCTCGCACAAATGCTATCTACCTATCCCTTTATATAGCTAGATATGTGTCACACAAACTCCTTCTCCCTACTAGCAAGATGCCCATGCGTTGCACCGAACATGAAGATGCATTTGTATGAGTAGTTTATCTTGTGGGAGAAAAGTATGAACGAGGGAATGCCTTATTTGCAAATGCGGAGAGGGGTGTGGGTATCTTTTTGCAAAATTGCCACAGTCTCCTTCCTATCCGTCGGGTATAAATCGGATGGCCTATATTGCAGGATGGCAGGAACACCATCATCACCAACTCTATTTTTTTATAAGAGTAGGGATATGTAAGTGTCACTTCCCCCCCCCCCCTCGGCACACACACCCACACCCACACAACCACACACACACACTTTCCAACACCGAAGGAGTAGGGTGACACCTCGATCTTGATACTAATCTATCGACTGGCTTCTCTCTCAAACACACACACATTACCCGACACCGAAGGAGTAGGGAGGCACCTCGATCTTGATAGTAATCTATCTACTACTCT
>LR738709.1:427650793-427684112 GCA_902687465.1 Secale cereale
AGTTGTGCCTCTGTGCCTACCGCGCACACTCTCAATACGTCTTTCTCTCCCCTTCCCCCCACCCCAACAATGACAGCAGAAGGGTGACAACTCGATCTAATCGTAATATGTCAATTGGTTTGTCTCTCGAACATTGTGTCTCTGTGCCTCGCTCAGTAGCCCCCTCGATATGTAGACTTCTCGCGCGCGCACATCTGTAGTGACGATGACGCTGAACCCAGTGTGCCTCGTTTATATCGGCCTCATGTGATAGTTTTCACCCTATTTTCTGTTAATTAACAAGGCAACCTTTTCTTTGTTACTACTAGTGAATCTGAAATCATTCGGGGCAGACATAAAATATATCACTTCAACCCAATTATCACAGTAACTATTTTAAAAGAAACTAGCTAGATGCCCGTGGGTTGCACGGAACATCAAGATGCATTTGTATGAGTAGTTTATCTTGTGAGAGAAAAGGATGAACAAGGGAAGGCCGTATTTCCAAACGTGGAGAGGGGTGTGGGTATATTTTTGCAAAATTGCCATAGTTTTCTTCCTATATGTTAGATATAAATCCGCCGGCCTATATTGTAGCATGGCAGACACACCATCATCACCAACTCTGTTTTCTACTCCCTCCGTTCATAAATATTTGTCTTTTTAGAGATTTCAACAAGTGACTACATATGGAGCAAAATGAGTGAATCTACACTCTAAAATATGTCTACATACACATCCATATGTGGTAGTCCATTTGAAATCTGAAAAGACAAATATTTAGGAACAGATGGAGTATAAGAGTAGACATGGAGATATATCTCCAGCATGGTCTACAACAAAAATGTGCGGGACTGGTTAGCACCGGTTGAGGATGGCCAACGTCGTAGCCTCTTCACTGGCCTTGTAGATACCTATGTACACGATTTGCTCGTACATGTGGATGTGTAGGTCGACGAATTCTTGCAGCGCGACCTCCAGGTGGACATTCTTCGGGGCGTCGGTGGGCAGTCGCAGGGCCACCAGTGCTTCAAAGAGGTTCCGGCCATGGAGGTCGATTAGGGTGGAAGGCAATGAGGAGCCCGGGCGCGCGGGCTGGAGGAGTACGGCAATGTCGTCCGCGAGCTTCTTAAGGACGGTGAACTTGTTGGTGGTGGCAACGATCATCGGGTCCAACTGAGAGTCGTAGTTGGCATTGACGGCGGACATCCACCAACCGGTCTCCAACACCATCCGGAGATGAACTCGGCGCCATGCCGCAGGCCGACGTCGTGGACCATCTAGCACAGCCGCTGGCCGCTCGCGCGCATCGCCGCCATGGGCCTGGAGTGAGCTCTTTTGCGCTTAGTTTAAGTGCTTAGGCAAATGCTTAGGTGCGTATGATGTGGTAGATGCATTGGAATGGAGGGGCGCCTTTATATGAGGGCAAACTGCGTGTGTCGGTGTATTAAAGTAGGGGGTACCTTAGTATCCCGACTTGTGCACGGGCAGTAGCAGCTTCCCGTGGTCTGGCTCACCACGCGCCCGCCAAAGCCCGCTCCAGACCCCTTTTAAGCCATTCAAGAACAAAGTATTCAAGTTAGAAGACAAGACCCCGGCAGGAGGAGCTTGCCGGGAAGGCCGCACCAGGCTCAAAGTCATCATTCCGGCACAAGACCCTGGCAAGAGGAGCTTGCCAGGAAGGCCAAAAGAACGGCACTTCAAGAAGGTATATCGCGGCACATCATGTGCCCCGATAGGACCCGGAGAGCGGCAAGCTTCCGAGCCCGGCAAGGTTGCGACCCCGACAAGGTGCTTGCCGGGGGAACTTATGCTGTGTGCCTGCGCTCCAGCTCATCTGGCCACGCGTCGCCCTGGGGCCCTTCCAGGGGCACGTGGCGGATGGCTGTGCAGCCTGAGGTACACTGTGGCAAGCTACGGTGACGAAGCTATCGCCGTGGCGAACGGAGATGCATGGACGGGCGCTTTTGGGGTGACAGCGACGGGCATTCAATGCCCTTGTCCCCCACCGTCAAAGTTAGGTGAAGACCACTATTCATACACTGTTCAAACACTGTTACAACCACCACCAGTTTTACATTTTTACCCTCCTCTACGTTGACACCTGTCGGTGACCCCTTTGAGCTATAAAAGGAGGCTCATGCACAACGTAGAGGAGGTTCGATCCCAGAAACTCGCTCACTCCCTTGCTCGGTGTAGCTGGTACTGTAGATCTTCAAGCTCCCGAGCCCAAGAACTAAATACAACCAAAGCAGGAGTAGGGTTTTACGCGTCATCGCGGCCCGAACCTAGGTAAACTGCCCGCGTGTGCTCCTCGATCTGCTCTCCGTGCTCCCTCCGCTCCCTTACCGCAACGTAGAAGGGGCTCCGGTCCCATAGGTGCTCGTGGGAGGACAGTTTCCCCCGACATCTTTGGCGCGCCAGGTAGGGGGCGTCGAGGTTGTGCGAACCTGATCCGGCGCTCACGCGGGCGCACTCTTCATCAACCTCTCCAACTTCGTCAACTTCATCGGCAACGTCAACATGCCTCCGAAGAAGAAACCTTCGGAGGTCGGAGGCCCGTCCGCGTCGATCCCACCGCCACCAGAACCGACGGTTGGTGGAGGAGACGCTGGCGGAAGGGTGGACGCCGGTGAGGAAACTCACGGCGCCACCAAGTCCAAGGACAAGACGGACGACCGGGCGAACTCCAAAGCCTCGATGTCCGTGCACGCACCCCGTCCCTCTCAGGAGGTGCCGGGCCAGCAGCGACGCGGTACCCACGGTGCCATCCGTCTGCTGGGACAAACCCAAACCGGTGGGTCGCGGGACGCTCAAGGCCAGCGTGCTGGTACGAGCAAGGCGCGGTCGCCGGGGCGAGACCCTGCTCCTTCTAACCCCGTTAGAAGTCCGAGCATATCTCGCTCCTCGCACCGTTCGCCGCCGTTTCCCTCCTCTCCAGCAGAAGCCCTGGCCAGGGCTCAGCTGCTCCTCGATTTCCCTCCAGCGGCAGACAAGGCCGAAGACTGGAGGGCTACGATCCAGAGCCTCATCGCCTTCGCCAACAACGACACGCCGCAGCAACCGGCAACATCACGCCCGCGGCAAGTCGACCAAGCGAAGGCCGATGGAGACAAGACCGCCGGGGGTGCAACTACCGTGCACTCCCCGCCGCGGAAGCAGAAATCGCCGCCCCGCCGGATCAACGTCGATGACGACTCCACGACATCGTCGGGTCCACGGGCTCGCCGCGATCAGCGCCAAGTCCTCGACGACAGGCGACAAGAGGACGCTCGAACCCGCATCGAGCGTCGACGAGAAGCTCGAAGACAATCTGATCAGCGCGTTGGGACCGCTGTCGACGTGCACGCGCCCGGTGAACCAGGCGACTTGCCGTACGCGGCAGGCTGCCCTGCGTTCACCCGAGAGCTGCGGCAAGTCCAGTGGCCCAGCATGAAGAACTTTAAGCCCGACGTACCCGAGAAGTACGACGGCAAGACCCACCCCTCGGAGTTCCTCAGCATCTACACCATTGCGGTGCAGGCTGCCGGGGGACGCGACGAGAAGATCCTAGCCAACTACTTCCCGCTCGTGCTTAAGCCAAACGTTAGGTCTTGGCTTATGCACTTGCCGGAGAACTCCATCTCTTCATGGGCGGATTTGTGCCACCAGTTTGTGGGCGCCTTCACGGGCGGCCACAAACCTCACAGCCAGGAAAGCGATCTCCACATCCTTGCCCAGAAGGAGGGAGAGTCCCTGCGCAAATACATCCAAAGGTTCAGCCGCGTTCAGCACAATATCCCCGATGTCCACCCTGCCGCGGTTATTAGCGTGTTCCATCAGAACGTGCGTAACCGCCAGATGAGGGAGGAGATGGCGATGACCAAGATCCGGGACGTCAGCGAGCTTTACGCTCTGGCTGACAAATGTGCACGCGCTGAAGAGGGGAGGAGACTCCCCGGAGAGGATACCGGCGCAGGAGGAAGTGACAGCGAGGATGCCGCCCCGGCAAGGAAAGGCCGGCGGCGGAACAAGAAGAAGAAGAACAAGGAGGTACTGGTTGTCGAGCAGTCCGGCAAGGAGGCTGCCGCCAAGAAGACACAGGCTGGTGGCTCCGGCAAGGAGCCCGCCCCTGTAGCGGCAGCCGACAAGCAGGACGGCTCCGACAAGCAGTACTGTAAGATCCACCGCACCAAGGGCCATGATCTCCAGAACTGCAAGAGGGTAGAGTACCTCGTAGAACAGCAGAAGGCTGAACACGAGCGTCGCGACAAGGAGAAGGCCCAAGGTGGCGGAGGAGAGCCAAGCAAGAAGCGGCCGTTCAATGGCCGGGGAGGACGCCGCGGCAAGGCCAAGCAGCGGCAAGGAGACAAACCTCCCCGGGGCCGCGACAAGGATGAAGACGAAGACGATGATGAGGATATGGATGAAGGAGACAACAGCGAGCAGGAGTTCCAGAAGGCCACAGAAGTCCTGTGCATCGATGGAGGTGCCTCTCTGCACACTTCCCACCGCCAACTCAAGCAATGGGTGCGGGAAGTGAATGCAGCTGAGCCACCCGTCGAGTCGCGCAGGCTGCTGAAATGGTCCGGCACGCCCATCATCTTCGACCTTGAGGACCACCCTGACCGCACAACTGTGGTCGGGTGTTTGCCGATGTTGGTTTCACCAACTATCCGCAACCTCAAGGTCACCAAGATGTTGGTTGACGGCGGGGCCGGCCTCAACTTGATCTCCTCCGCTGTGATCAAGAAACTGCAAATCCCCGACGGCGAGCTCGAGGAAACCGGGACGTTCCAAGGAATCAACCCGGGAAGGAGCAAGCCGAAGGGGAAGATCACGCTGCCAGTGACCTTTGGTGGAGAGCTTAACTTCAGGACGGAAAGGATCACGTTCGACGTTGCCGATATCCCATTGCCATACAATGGGATACTTGGCCGTCCTGCGCTCGCCAAGTTCATGGCAGCTTCCCACTACGCGTACAACATGCTCAAGATGCCGGGGCCGATAAGCGTCATCTCTGTCCCCGGCGACAAGAAGGATGCGCTTGTCTGCGCCGACAAGATCTACCGGGATGCAGCAGCCGCGGCAGACAGCAAAACACTTGCCGCTGAAGCTCCCGGGGGGAAGACCAAGACCAAGTCCGGCAAGAGCTCTGGGGCCCACTCCGGCAAACGCACCTCTTCGGAGTGCTGCGCTGCCGTCGAGGACGCACCATCGAGCTCCACCGGCAAGTGCAAGAAAGGAATGGCAGCTCCACCGGCAACCAAGAAGGTGTCCGCCAAGGAGGACGGCACTGGTGGTACCTTCACCATCAATGCTACACTCGACCCCAAATAGGAAAGCGCGCTCGTTGCCTTCCTGCGGGCGAATGTCGATGTGTTTGCATGGCAACCATCTGACATCCCCGGTGTTCCCAGGAAGGTAATTGAGCACAAGCTTGTTGTTTGTCCTCACGCGCTGCCCGTCAAGCAGAAGGTCAGGAAACAAGCAGTGGAGCGCCAAGAGTTCATCGCTGAAGAAATCAAGAAGTTGGAAGCAGCAGGCCTGGTTAGAGGTGTACTACATCCCACGTGGTTGGCCAATCCAGTTGTCGTGCGCAAGGCTAATGGGAAGTGGAGACTTTGTATAGACTTCACTGATGTGAATAAAGCTTGTCCTAAGGATCCATTTCCCTTGCCACGCATTGACCAGATTGTTGACTCCACTGCCGGATGTGAGTTGCTTTCATTTCTTGATGCATACTCCGGATACCACCAGATATTCATGGCCAAGGAAGATGAGGAGAAGACCGCGTTCATTACTCCATGTGGCACATATTGCTTTATACGCATGCCCTTTGGATTGAAGAATGCGGGCTCAACGTTTGCAAGGGTGGTGCACACTGCTTTTGAGCCACAGATACACAAGAATGTAGAAGCCTACATGGATGACATAGTGGTCAAGAGCAAGAGGAAGACTACCCTAGTTCAAGATCTAGAAGAAACTTTTGAGAATCTGCGCAAGATACAACTCAAGTTGAACCCCGAGAAGTGCGTTTTGGGAGTCCCCTCCGGCAAGCTTCTCGGGTTCTTTGTGTCCCAGAGGGGGATTGAAGCCAATCCCGACAAGATAAAAGCCATCGAGCAGATCGAAGCCCCGAAGCGCGTCAAGGACGTAAGGAGACTTGCTGGTTGTGTGGCTGCCCTCAGCAGGTTCATTTCAAAGTCTACAGAACGCGCCCTGCCTTTCTTCAAAATCTTGAAAAAGGCGGGTCCTATGAAATGGACTCCGGAAGCGGAGGCAGCGCTGCAAGACTTGAAAGGATACCTGTCCTCCACTCCGATACTTGTCGCACCTAGACCACAAGAGCAGTTGCTGCTGTACTTAGCGGCAACCAATCAAGTAGTTAGTGCTGCGTTAGTAGCGGAGAGGGAGGCAGATGAGGAACCCACATCCCCGGCAAGCGCATCCAGCGACAAGCAGGGAGCTTCCCCGACAAGCTCTGGCCCCGACGAGGACAAGTCTGCGCAGGAACAAGGAGAAGTGCGAAAGAAGATGGTGCAGCGCCCAGTTTATTTTGTAAGTTCCCTCCTGCAGGGGGCTAGGTCAAGATACTCTGGGGTGCAAAAGTTGCTTTCCGGCCTCCTCATGGCCTCAAGAAAGCTGCGCCATTACTTCCAAGCACACGAGATAACAGTGGTCACTCGCTTTCCATTGAAGAGGATATTGCAGAATCCAGAAGCAACAGGCAGGATCGTCGAGTGGGCACTGGAGCTGTCAAGCTTTGGTCTCAAGTTTGAGAGTACCTCAACTATCCAGAGCAGAGCTTTGGCAGAATTCATAGCAGAATGGACTCCAACACCAGATGAAGAAGTTCCAGAGACAAACATCCCCGTCCAAGAAGCAAGCAAGGGGTGGATAATGTACTTCGATGGTGCCTTCTCGCTGCAAGGCGCCGGCGCTGGCGTGTTACTTATAGCGCCCACCGGAGAGCACCTCAAGTATGTTGTTCAAATGGACTTTCCCAAGGAGCAAGCGACAAACAATACTGCCGAGTATGAAGGTTTGCTTGCCGGTCTCAGAATTGTGGCCGAACTTGGGATCAAGAAGTTGATTGTGCAGGGAGACTCACAAATGGTGGTCCGACAAGTAAACAAGAGTTACCAGAGCCCTCTGATGGAAGCTTATGTCGATGAAGTGAGGAAGCTTGAAGAACACTTTGAAGGCCTACAGATGGAGCACGTTCCAAGAGCTCAGAATGATATCGCAGATGGCCTCTCAAAGTGTGCTGCAATGAAGTTACCTGTGGAACCAGGGGTCTTTGTGCTCAAGCTAACTCAACCATCCGTTACACCATCAGTTGGGCAGAACAAGAAGAGGAAGTTGGTCTCCGGCGACTACTTGCCGGCGGATCTTCCCGAGACCGCCGCCAAGGTCCCCAGGATCAGCAACCAAGATGCTGAGGAACAGTCTGCTCCTGCGGACCCAAGGGTCTGTACAGTTGAAGCAGGCGTTCCCGACAAGCCTTGCCCCGGCAGGCTTGCCGGGGAACACTCAGCTCCGGCAGAGCCACAGGTTCTTGTCGTAGAAGCTGAGGTTCCCGCAGCAGCCCTGATGCCTTTAGTCCTTGTTGTCGAGCCTCAGGCTCCAGCATGGGCACAGCAAATCGTCTGTTTTCTTCAAACTGGAGAACTTCCCGAAGAGCCAGAAGAGATAGAGAGGATTACCAGGCAGTCAAGTATGTATCAGTTTGCCGGAAATGAACTGTACAGAAGAAGACTCAACGGTGTCAGATGGAAGTGCATTTCCCGGGAAGATGGACAGAAGCTGTTGGCAGAAGTACACGGAGGCATATGTGGTCACCACATTGGCGCAAGAGCACTTGCCGGGAAGGCGTTCCGGCAAGGTTTCTTTTGGCCAGAAGCCCTCCAAGATGCAACTGCACAAGTAACCAAGTGTGAAGCGTGCCAGTTCCATGCAAAGCAGATTCACCAGCCAGCTCAAGCTCTCCAGACGATCCCTTTGTCCTGGCCCTTCTCGGTCTGGGGGCTCGATATCCTCGGCCCCTTTCCCCGCGCAGTCGGGGGCTTTGAGTACTTGTACGTTGCAATCGACAAGTTCACAAAGTGGCCAGAAGTGGAACCAGTGAGAAAGGTGACAGCACAGTCAGTAGTGAAGTTCTTCAGGTCAATTGTTTGCCGTTTCGGAATCCCTAACAGGATCATCACCGACAACGGCACACAGTTCACAAGTCGCACCTTCATGCAGTACGTCCAAGACCTTGGCGCCAAGGTCTGCTTTGCTTCCGTTGCTCACCCAAGGAGCAATGGTCAAGCAGAGAGGGCCAATGCTGAAGTGAGGGATCGAAGAAGGTGAGAGTGTCTAGAGGGGGGGTGATTAGACTACTCGACAAGATAAAAATTCTGTCTTTTATCAAGAACAGATTTTGGCAGATTTTGCACAACACACAAGTCAAGTAGCACACTACACATGCAATTCTAGAGTATGGGCAGCGGAAAGTAAATTGCACAAGTAGTAAAGAGAAGTGGAGAAGATCAAACGCAATTTGGAGACGCAATGATTTTTCCCGTGGTTCCGATAGGTAGTGCTATCGTACATCCACGTTGATGGAGACTTCAACCCACGGAGGGTAACGGCTGCGCGAGTCCACGGAGGGCTCCACCCACGAAGGGTCCACGAAAAAGCAACCTTGTCTATTCCATCATGGCCTACGCCCACGGAGGGCTAGCCTTACTCGGGGTAGATCTTCACAAAGTAGGCGATCTCCTTGCCCTTACAAACTTCTTGGTTCAACTCCACATCTCGATGACGGAGGCTCCCAAGCGACACCTAACCAATCTAGGAGGCACCACCCTCCAAAAGGTAATAGATGTTGTAGATGATGATGAACTCCTTGCTCTTGTGCTTCAAATGATAATCTCCCCAACACTCAACTCTCCTCACTGATTTGGCTTTGGTGGAAGAAAGGATTGAGTGGAAAGCAACTTGGGAAGGTTAGAAATCAAGTTTCATATGGTAGGAATGGAGCAACTTGATCTCAACACAAGGGTAGGTAGTTCTCTTCTCAGAAAGTGTAAGGTAGGAGTGGTAGTTCTTTCTGATGGCTCTCTCCACGAATGAAGAGGGGGTGGAGGGGTATATATAGCCTCCACACAAAATCCAACCGTTACACACATAATTGAGCAATCTCGGTGAGACCGAAGTGGAAACTCGGTCAGACCGAAAGTTCAAATATAGTGAACGTTGGGGTTTTCGGTGGGACCGAAAATACCATCTCGGTTGGTCCGATTTGAGTCAATGACGGGAACTTGCCAGTTTCGGTGGGACCGAAAATGCAGCCTCGGTGAGACCGATTTGAGCCAAGACAGGATCTTGCCAATTTCGGTAAGACCGATAATGCCATCTCGGTTATTCCGATTTGAGGACAGAGGGTTACAGAAGCTTGGCAGTCCATGTTTCGGTGAGACCGATCTCAAACTCGGATTGACCGATTTTTCTAGGGTTTGGCTTATGGCTGAGGTGGTTCATCTCGGTGGGACTGAGTTTGGAAAATCGGTTTGTCCGAGATTACTTATGAGTGTGTATAGAAGTGAAAGTTGCTGATAGTTGAAGGAGATATATCACTAAGCACTTGAGCAACCAGATCATCAACACAACCTCATCCCCTTTTAATAGTATTGGCTTTTCCTATGGACTCAATGTGATCTTGGATCACTAAACCAAAAATGGAGTCTTGAGCTTTTGCCAATGCTTGCATTAGCATTTTGAGGGGTCCACTTCTTCAGTCATTTTGCCATACCAATGTGATTGGATTTCCTGAAACATACTTGATAAAAGCATTAGTCCAACCACAGAGTATGTTGTCATTAATTACCAAAACCACCCGGAGAGCAAATGTGCTTTCAATCTCCCCCTTTTTGGTAATTGATGGCAACACACTAAAATCACACTAAACAAGACATCAAAGCTTATTGGAAGAAAGACAGAATTATCACGAAAGCTTTGACAAGCATGTAGTACACAGGCTCCCCCTACAAGTGTGCAAGATTTTCATAGATTATGGTTTTGGACTACCACAAGCACACAAGAGAGATAAGCAAGATGTGTTACATGCAGCTTGGCTATATGCATCAGAGCAGAAGAAAAAGAAGTGATTGATAATACGTATGTGCATGGTGATTTCTTGCAAACAAGTATTTACAAGCAAGTCACCATCATGCACATTCTGCAAGATGCATATACTTACCTTGAGTTTCCTTGGCATTGTACCTGAAGGGATAAACTTGGGAAAACAAGGTTAGATAACACAAGAGTATTCCTTCAACCAACTGCAAGAACATCAAGAGTACCAAGCCAGGGATGACATGTATAAGGAGTGTCTCATATTGAGCACAGGCTTGAATCAGCAAACATGTCTCCGAAACTAAAAGATTTTCAATGAACTCTGAGAGATTTTGCTTTCCATAAAGATATCAATTGTGAAGATTCCTCTCCCTTTGAGTTCTCTCAGAACAGGGATGTGATGGAAATAGCAAAATCAAAAGAATGATGCCAAAAGAGAATGATGTCCAATGTAAGACACGACAAAGCTTTGATGTGATTCTCTCCCCCTTAAGATAAGATTGCTTTTCTTCTCCCCTAAGTGTTCTCTTCTCCCCTACTCCCCCTAAGTCTTCTCCCCCTTTGACATCAAGTGCCGAAAAGGACAGCAAACTAGGAAGGACAGGAAAGATGGAAGGAAAGAAGTGGGATCCTGAAGAATCACAATAGGGCAAATAGGAACATTCCAAGAGAAACAATGAGTGGAGCTGCAGGAGATGATATCCTGGAGGAAATAAATCAGTGACACCGAATTGAGTTAGGGTAGACCCTTTTTCGGTTAGACCGAAATAAATAAATCGGTGACGCCGAGTTTAATTCCAAGGAAATACAGAGATAATTCAGCTCACTCTGCGAGGAATGTTTCAAAGGATTTGCAATGAATTTGTGAAAGATTTTCGGGGAATTGATCAGAGCCAGAAGGATATTCACACAGACATAAAAAATGAAAAAGATTCCTAGATGAAGTTTTTTTTTGTTGTTGTTTAAAGAAAACTCAATGAGAGAACATAAGAGAAAACAGAAAGACTTCAAAAGCATATGTACTTCATCTAGATAAAGGTCGGCGACAAGGTCACCTATGTTTGAGTATGTTGACTTAGGAGTCAAATGAGGACATTTGATCATAGGTCATACTCATCATTTAAGCTCAAAATGGGGTTGCCATTTTTCGATTAAGCATTTGATGTGATCACATCTTATGAAGCTGCTTGTACTCATGACTTTGAGTAAAGCTTCTTAAAGATGTGAAGAACATACCTTGGGCTTGTTGATGCTTTGCTCATGTAGGTAAGCTCGATGTAGGTGCTCATTGAATGTGAAGTTGGAGCGCCATTTCTACTTGTGTAGTTCATCTTCCTACATGGGTTAGGCAAGCAAGGAAATACTCGAGGATATCCAAGATGACAAGAGTGAAATACTAGATGTATAAGATGTCAAAAAGGATATGTGGAATTTTGTTCCTTGAACTCAACATCCCAAAGGGCTAGATACTTGGTCAATGACAAGATTACTCATGAATTGAGTGTGTGGTAATCTTGTGGAATGTAGATCATCCAAGTACCTGCAAAGAGTTAGATGCAATACAAGGAGGCAAATGTGTCCAAGACATATGATCATCATCATAAGAGAAATATCAAGGATTAGTCAAGAGGGCTCATGCCTTGCATGCATCAATGGAGTTCTTACTCCAAGTTTGAAGCATCAATGATGTTCAACTCACTCCTTAAGCGACAAAACACCTTCTCATCAAGAGGTTTTGTAAAGATATCAGCAAGTTGTTTGTCAGTACGAACATGCTTAAGATTAATGTCACCCTTGGCAATATGATCACGAATAAAATGGTGACGAACTTCAATATGCTTTGTTCGAGAGTGTTGCACTGGATTGTGTCCAATTTTGATTGCACTCTCATTGTCACAAAGCAAGGGAACATGTCTCACATGTATCCCATAATCTTTAAGCGTTTGTGTCATCCATAGCAATTGAGCACAACACGAACCAGCAGCAATATATTCAGCTTCGGCAGTGGATAATGATACTGAATTTTGTTTCTTGGAGGACCAAGACACAAGGGATCGACCAAGGAATTGACACGTACCCGAAGTTGACTTTCTATCAACCTTGTCACCGGCATAGTCCGAGTCGGAATAGCCAACAAGGTCGAAAGAGGCCCTCTTAGGATACCAAATGCCAAAGTTTGGTGTGTGTATCAAATATCTCACTATTCTTTTCACAGCTTTAAGATGACATTCTTTAGGGGCTGCTTGATATCGTGCACACATGCATACACTCAACATTATGTCAGGACGAGAAGCACAAAGATATAGTAGAGAACCAATCATAGAACGGTAAACCCTTTGATCAACGGGTTCTCCATCTTTTGTCAAGTCATTATGTCCACTTGTAGGCATGGGGGTACTCATACCTTTGCTTTCTTGCATGTTGAACTTCTTGAAGAGATCCTTGGTGTACTTTGTTTGTGAGACAAAGGTACCCTCCTTAGATTTCTTGATTTGCAACCCAAGGAAGAACTTGAGTTCACACATCATGGACATCTCATACTTCTCCGACATGAGCTGTCCAAACTTCTTGCTAAAATGGGGGTTAGTTGAACCAAAGATAATATCATCAACATATATTTGGCACACAAATAGTTCACCATTAACCCTTTTTGTGAACAGCGTTGAGTCTATCTTTCCAATCTCAAAACCTTTTTCAAGAAGAAAGCTAGTTAAGCATTTGTACCAAGCTCTAGGAGCTTGTTTAAGACCATAAAGAGCTTTGTGCAACTTGTAAGCATGATTAGGCTTTTTGGGATTCACAAAACCGGGAGGTTGTTTCACAAATACTTCCTCCTCAATTTCACCATTTAGGAAAGCACTTTTGATATCCATTTGATAGAGAGTAATATCATGGTGATTGGCATAAGCAAGAAGAATGCGAATGGACTCAAGTCTAGCAACGGGGGCATAGGTCTCACCATAGTCCATACCTTCGACTTGTGTGTAACCTTGAGCTACGAGACGAGCCTTGTTGCGGATGACTTGTCCATCTTCATCGTGCTTGTTCCGAAACACCCATTTGGTTCCAATGATGTTTTGATCATCCTTGGGCTTCTCTACCAAAGTCCATACCTTGTTCCTCTCGAAGTTGTGTAGTTCTTCGTGCATAGCGTTCACCCAATCCGGGTCTTCAAGTGCTTCTTCTACCTTCATAGGTTCAATACTAGAGATAAATGAGTAATGCTCACAAAAGTTAGCTAGGCGAGTTTTAGAGCGAGTAATTCTCCCGGAGTTGATGTCGTTCATCATTTGTTCCACGGGATGATTCTTCTTGACTCTTGCTCGAACTCGGGATAGCTTTTGTTGATGTTGTGGCTGAGCTTCCTCATCATCTTCATCTTCCTCCTCTTCTTCTTCATTGTTGTTGGTGTTGTCTTGAGGCGGTGGAGAAGGAGGTTGTGGTGGATCTTCTTGTTGCACTTCCTCATCTTGGTGAGTTCCACTTGTGGAGGCCTCCATGTTGCCTTGAGGTTCATCTCGCCGTGAGGTAGGTGGCTCCACATATGTAGATGAGGTACTCTCCTTCACTTCCATGGGACGGATCTTTCCAATAGATAAGTCTTGGATAGCTTCCGATGGGTCCTTGTCTCCTACATCAATAGGCATTTGCTCTACTTGCGAGCCATTAGATTCATCAAACTTCACATCTACCGTCTCTTCAACCTTTCGGGTGAAATTATTGTAGACACAGTAGGTGTGGGAGTTTGATCCATAACCAAGGAGAAAGCCTTCATGAGATTTAGGAGCAAATTTAGACCGACGATGCTTATCAAGGATATAGCATTTTGAACCAAAGACACGAAAGTATCCCACTTGGGGTTTGTTACCGGTGAGCAGCTCGTATGATGTCTTGCCGAGGAGCTTATGAAGATAAAGCCTGTTGATAGCATGACAAGCTGTCTCGACCGCTTCTCCCCAAAAATGCTTCGGTGTCTTGTATTCATCAAGCATCGTTCTCGCCATCTCTATGAGCGTTCGGTTCTTCCTCTCAACAACTCCATTTTGTTGAGGAGTGTACGTAGCCGAGAACTCATGTAGAATCCCTTCCTCATCGAGAAAAGAGTCTACATTGGCGTTCTTGAACTCCGTTCCATTGTCACTCCGAACTTTCTTGATCTTCACCTCAAATTGATTTTGGGCCTTTTTGGCAAAGGTCTTGAAGATTCTCTGAACCTGCGATTTATCATCAAGGAAAAATACCCACGTAAATCTGGAATAATCATCAACTATAACTAGACCAAAGGAGTTACCACCAAGGCTTTTGTAAGCATTGGGACCGAAGAGATCCATATGAAGAAGCTCAAGCGGTCTCCTTGTGGTCATGATGTTCTTCACGGGATGACTTCCACCTACTTGTTTTCCTGCTTGACAAGCACTACAAAGTCTATCTTTGTCAAAGAGAACATCTTTAACACCAAGAATATGATCACCTTTGATTAGCTTGTCTAGATTACGCATACCAACATGTTCTAGCCTTCTATGCCATAACCAACCTTTAGAGGATTTAGCAATGAAACAAGCTCTAAGTTGGGCTTTCTTAGTGAAATCAACAATGTATAGATCACCTCTGCGGATACCAGTAAATGCCATGTTTTGATTGTCACGACGAAAGACTTGGCAATCTATTTTGGTGAATAGCACATTGAATCCAAAGTCAGCTAATCTAGACACGGAAAGTAAATTGTATCCAAGAGATTCTACAAGCATGACATTTTGAATAGAGCTATCATGAGATATGGCCACCTTACCAAGGCCAAGTACCTTACCCTTGGAGTTGTCTCCAAAAGTCACATACTTGCGTGGACCATCGTTCTTTGCAAGCTCTCGAAACATGTCTTTGTCTCCGGTCATGTGATCGGTGCATCCACTATCAAGAATCCACTCTTTACCGCCGGACATGTAGTCTCTCAGGTTTGCCATGAGATTGAGACTCTTCATGACCTTGTCTAGCTTGGCGTCCGAATCGAAGTAATCATCATCATGCTCATGCTCATCATCATATTGACCCATAGATTGTTCATCATCAACACCTAGGTCAATTTGATAAGTACTTGCATTAGTTTTGTCAATGTGACAATAATCTTCGGAATGCAATGCAAGAGCATTTATAATTAAAACATTGATAAGAGCGGGATCACCCTTCTTTTTCATAAGATCACTAAGCTCAAAGAAGCATTTATCAAAGTTAGGATCATTGGGGTGCATCTTATCAAATTCAATAGTCTTGTATAGAATTTTATCAAGACCTCTCATAGAGTAGTCCGGATAAAGTTCTTCCAAGAACTTCCACATAGCATAGGCACACTCAAAGTTTGTAACAAGCTTAAGCAAATCATCGGGTAACCCTCTAATGATAAGATTTACAGTTCTAAGGTTACAAAGCAAATCAAGCTCTTCATCCATGGTAGGGTGCAAGGGATCAAGAGGAGGCACATAGGGGTTCTCAATATATTTGCACAAATTGTACTTCTTAAAGATACTAAGCATTTCAAACCTCCATGAGTTATATGACTCTCCATTAAGAATAGGCACTCTATGGCTAATACTCCCAAACGTAGACACGTCCATCTTCCTCCAATGGTGTGTAAACCAAAGCAATGGAGACCAAAGCTCTGATACCAATTGAGGGATCGAAGAAGGTGAGAGTGTCTAGAGGGGGGGTGATTAGACTACTCGACAAGATAAAAATTCTGTCTTTTATCAAGAACAGATTTTGGCAGATTTTGCACAACACACAAGTCAAGTAGCACACTACACATGCAATTCTAGAGTATGGGCAGCGGAAAGTAAATTGCACAAGTAGTAAAGAGAAGTGGAGAAGATCAAACGCAATTTGGAGACGCAATGATTTTTCCCGTGGTTCCGATAGGTAGTGCTATCGTACATCCACGTTGATGGAGACTTCAACCCACGGAGGGTAACGGCTGCGCGAGTCCACGGAGGGCTCCACCCACGAAGGGTCCACGAAGAAGCAACCTTGTCTATTCCATCATGGCCTACGCCCACGGAGGGCTAGCCTTACTCGGGGTAGATCTTCACGAAGTAGGCGATCTCCTTGCCCTTACAAACTTCTTGGTTTAACTCCACATCTCGATGACGGAGGCTCCCAAGCGACACCTAACCAATCTAGGAGGCACCACCCTCCAAAAGGTAATAGATGTTGTAGATGATGATGAACTCCTTGCTCTTGTGCTTCAAATGATAATCTCCCCAACACTCAACTCTCCTCACTGATTTGGCTTTGGTGGAAGAAAGGATTGAGTGGAAAGCAACTTGGGAAGGTTAGAAATCAAGTTTCATATGGTAGGAATGGAGCAACTTGATCTCAACACAAGGGTAGGTAGTTCTCTTCTCAGAAAGTGTAAGGTAGGAGTGGTAGTTCTTTCTGATGGCTCTCTCCACGAATGAAGAGGGGGTGGAGGGGTATATATAGCCTCCACACAAAATCCAACCGTTACACACATAATTGAGCAATCTCGGTGAGACCGAAGTGGAAACTCGGTCAGACCGAAAGTTCAAATATAGTGAACGTTGGGGTTTTCGGTGGGACCGAAAATACCATCTCGGTTGGTCCGATTTGAGTCAATGACGGGAACTTGCCAGTTTCGGTGGGACCGAAAATGCAGTCTCGGTGAGACCGATTTCAGCCAAGACAGGAGCTTGCCAATTTCGGTAAGACCGATAATGCCATCTCGGTTATTCCGATTTGAGGACAGAGGGTTACAGAAGCTTGGCAGTCCATGTTTCGGTGAGACCGATCTCAAACTCGGATTGACCGATTTTTCTAGGGTTTGGCTTATGGCTGAGGTGGTTCATCTCGGTGGGACTGAGTTTGGAAAATCGGTTTGTCCGAGATTACTTATGAGTGTGTATAGAAGTGAAAGTTGCTGATAGTTGAAGGAGATATATCACTAAGCACTTGAGCAACCAGATCATCAACACAACCTCATCCCCTTTTAATAGTATTGGCTTTTCCTATGGACTCAATGTGATCTTGGATCACTAAACCAAAAATGGAGTCTTGAGCTTTTGCCAATGCTTGCCTTAGCATTTTGAGGGGTCCACTTCTTCAGTCATTTTGCCATACCAATGTGATTGGATTTCCTGAAACATACTTGATAAAAGCATTAGTCCAACCACAGAGTATGTTGTCATTAATTACCAAAACCACCCGGAGAGCAAATGTGCTTTCAATCTCCCCCTTTTTGGTAATTGATGGCAACACACTAAAATCACACTAAACAAGACATCAAAGCTTATTGAAAGAAAGACAGAATTATCACGAAAGCTTTGACAAGCATGTAGTACACAGGCTCCCCCTACAAGTGTGCAAGATTTTCATAGATTATGGTTTTGGACTACCACAAGCACACAAGAGAGATAAGCAAGATGTGTTACATGCAGCTTGGCTATATGCATCAGAGCAGAAGAAAAAGAAGTGATTGATAATACGTATGTGCATGGTGATTTCTTGCAAACAAGTATTTACAAGCAAGTCACCATCATGCACATTCTGCAAGATGCATATACTTACCTTGAGTTTCCTTGGCATTGTACCTGAAGGGATAAACTTGGGAAAACAAGGTTAGATAACACAAGAGTATTCCTTCAACCAACTGCAAGAACATCAAGAGTACCAAGCCAGGGATGACATGTATAAGGAGTGTCTCATATTGAGCACAGGCTTGAATCAGCAAACATGTCTCCGAAACTAAAAGATTTTCAATGAACTCTGAGAGATTTTGCTTTCCATAAAGATATCAATTGTGAAGATTCCTCTCCCTTTGAGTTCTCTCAGAACAGGGATGTGATGGAAATAGCAAAATCAAAAGAATGATGCCAAAAGAGAATGATGTCCAATGTAAGACACGACAAAGCTTTGATGTGATTCTCTCCCCCTTAAGATAAGATTGCTTTTCTTCTCCCCTAAGTGTTCTCTTCTCCCCTACTCCCCCTAAGTCTTCTCCCCCTTTGACATCAAGTGCCGAAAAGGACAGCAAACTAGGAAGGACAGGAAAGATGGAAGGAAAGATGGGCCTTCAACGCCTCCTGGTCAGCTTCGGGCGGCAGGGTCCGGAGGACGTTGACAAGGTTGATCACGGGGTTGCGGTAGACGATCTTCGTCAACACCCGCTCCATAGTGCCCGTGCAATGCCGGCGCGCCTCGTCAGCCAGCTGCACGAGGATCTTCTCTTGTAACCGCGCAAGTGCCGGCGCCACCCCTCTGAGGAACAAGCTCAGCTTGGCGCTGTGGGGGAGGTTCTCGTCGGGGGAGTACGCGAGGTGCTCCGCCCTCAGCGCCACCATCTCCATATCGATGTTGGCGGCGGAGGTGACGAGCTCCTCGGTCCACTGCTCCACCGTCCACTGGAAGTGGTTCTGCGAGACGGCGGCGCTCTCCAGCAGGGTCCTCTCGGTACGGAGATCGTCCTTCAGCTTCGTCTCGCGGTCCCGGGCGGCGTCGAGCGAGCCGGTGAGGGTGGAAACCTTCATCTCCAAGTCAGCGATGGAGTCCCTGGCGTCGGTGAGCTCTTTACCCTTCTCGGAGAGGCGGATTTGCAGCTCCGAGTTGGTGTGGGCGTCCTTCTCCCGCGCCACGTTGAGCGCGGCGACCCTGTCTTCACTCGCCTTCAAGTACAACTCCATCTGCGCCACCCTGGCCTCCAGATCCCTCTTGGCGGTCTCTGCGGCAGCAGCGGCGTCCTTCGCCTCCTGCAGAGCCCCGCCAATGGCCTGCTCACGAGCGGTAAGGTCGTCCTCGTGGCTGTCGAGGTCGACCTTCCGCTGGTTGAGCTCTCCTTCCCGCCGAGACAGCTCCCCGGCGGCCACACGCTGCTGCTCCTCCACCTCGGCCTTCTCGAGGAGGAATGCTTGCTGTGCTCCGGCAAGCTCTTCGCGCTCCTCCGCCAAGTTTCAGAGGGCTGCCTGGTTGGCGGCACGGAGCTCCGCAGCACGCTTCTCCAAATCAACGCCGGCCTTGGCAGCCAGAGCCTCTCGGGACTCCAGCTTGGCTTGCCTGGCCCTGTACAGGCCCAGGAGTCGACGCAGAAGTTGCTCCTCTTCGGGCTCGTCGCTGCTGCCGGGCGCGTCGACCACCTTCAACCCGGCGGAGGCGAGAACTTCTCCGTCCAAGGTCTCCCCCTCCGTTGGTGCCCTTGACGAGGACGCCCACGGGACTTGGATGAAGACCCCGTTGGCGGCCTCCAGATAGATGCCCGCCCCAGGTGCAGAGGCAGAGGGGTCGGCGGCCGGCGCAGCGTCCGGCACTCCGGCGGCCTCCAGGCCAACGGTATGGTCGCCGGTCCCTTCCCCAGCCGCGGCGTCGGCGGTTGGGGCAGTCTCCTCGGCAGCTGGCTCGTCGGCGCCGGCCGTTCCTTCCGCGGCGGTGCCGTCGCCAGTCTCGCCGCGCGCCTCCTCCTCGGCGATGGTTTCCGTCTCCATCGGCTCCGGAACGGGCGGGTCTGATAACAGATGAAAAAGAAAAGAAAGATTTGTCAAGCAAATATCCAAAAAGAAGAATCCAAGAAGAAGAAAGTACAAGGGCTTACCTGCGCGGGCCTCTTCGATGACGGGGTCCCTCGCCGGGCAGTTATCCCTTGGCGGCGTAGAAGAAGCCCCCGCCGGCGGAGGGCCGCCGGTGCCCTCCCTTGGCGGGGAGCTCGCCCTTGGCGGGGTGCTCTCCCTTGGCGGGGTACTCGCCCTTGGCGGAGTACCCATCCTCGACGGAGCACCATCCCTTGCCGGGGAGCTCATCCTTGGCGGGGAGGGTGGAACAAGCGGCTCGTCGGGGGCGACCTCCTGGTGCTCCTGCGGCTGCGGCTCCACTTCTGCACAAGACAACAAGACATCAATAAGGATTAAAAACTCAAGCGCGCCCATCAAGCAAAAAAATGAATACCGGACTTACGCCGGGGGCTGCGCTGGGGGCTGCTCTCCGAAGCAGCAGGCTGGTCCGGCAAGTCTGTCGCTGGTGCACCACCTGCCGCTGCGACAGGCTCGTCGTCCTCGAGATCAACCACAGGGATCTTGGCCCTCTTCGCCATCCTCTGGGTCAAGGTCCTGGAAGCCAAAACAAGATCAGAATCGAGCAAGAGAAATCAAGACAAAATCAAAGGAAATGAAAATTGCAAGTACTTACTCTTCCTCCTCTTCATCGGAGCTGAGGGCGGAGAAGTCAAACCCTGCCTCGCATGCTCCAGCGCGAGGAGCTGGAGGAGAAGGCTCCCTCGGGCGCTTGGCGGGCTCCGGGGCTGCGGGCTGCGAAGACCCAGCACCGGTCGTCGCTGAGGACCGAGGAGCAGAAGGAACCCCAGAGCCACTCCGGGAAGATCCCCCTCCGCTTGTCGCTCGGACACGGGACGCCTCCTTGACAACCTTGCTCGTCGTGGTGGCGCGCGTCGCCCGGCGCTTCGGTTGCTGTCGGGGCGCCTGTGGCCTCGTCGTCTCAGCTGCCTTGCGGAGGCGCTTCTTCTGCTGTGCCGGAGGACTTGGTGGCGGCGGAGAGTTCTCCGAGGATGAGGAGGCGTCGTCGTCAAGATTCAGAGACCCGCCGGAGTCTTCATCGGAATCACCGGACTCGGCCTCTTCCTCCTCCTCGGCAGGCCCGCTGGACTCAGTACCCTGCCCGGCAGCCTCGCCAATCCCGGCAGGCTCCCCGGTAGGCTCACCGGCAAACTCCTCGGGCGTGATCTTCAGCAGCTTGAGGATTTCCTCCTCCTCGGCCTGGCTCACCGCGTCCGCCGCCTCCGCTTCATCCACAGTGTATCCAAACTCACCTGCCGCTGCTGCCGCGGCGGCCTCCTCCATCCTGGAGGCAATGTACGCCACATCTCGCGCGGTGGTCTCCCGGGTGAGCCCCTTCCTCTCTTCGGTGTTGCGTGGTTTTTCGACCAAGTTGTCGAAGAAGGCCTGCACGGTATCCTCTGGAGGCATCTGCCAAGTGGGGACGACCCCGTGGGAGTCGCACTCAGGCATTGCCGCGCGGATGGCACTAAGGGCGGTGTTATTGCACAAAGGGACTACTCCGGTCGACGGTTTGAACCACTCCGGGTGCTTGGGGTCGTGTTTGAACAGCTCCCGGACCATCCCCTTCAGCTCCAAGACGGTGAAGTTATAGTTCAGCCCGGGGCGCAGCCTCATGCGGTCTGCCGCGTTGCCGAACTCCCAAGCGGGCCTCTTCCTTTCCTGCAGAGGGGCAATGCGGCGGCGGAGGAAGTCAGCCCCAACTTCACCCACAGTCAGATTGGCAGCCTGGAAACAAAGAATCCTAGTTAGGGCGATCTGCAGCTTGTCGTCCTCCGGGGCCAAGTCACTCCAATCCTTGCCGCGCACTATTGCAGTCTGGCGCGTCAAGGTAAACTGCTCGGGCTCATCCTCCAGAATCCAACACCAGTCAGCCCTCCACTCCTCCCACTTGCCGCGGAGCTCCCCAATCAAGTACGCCTCCTTCTTGTTCAGCCTGAAGATCCAGGAGATGCCGCCGGAGAGTGGGGATCCAGATTCTACTCTAGGCGTGAAGAAGTGGCGGAAAAGAGCTACATTTGGGTGGACTCCGACATAGTTTTCGCACAGATGTGCGAAAACGGCCAAGGTGAGAACGGCATTTGGGGTGAAATCTAAGAGGCGGAAGCCGTACGTGTTCATCACATCACAGAAGAACTCCGAGTACGGAGGGCAGAGACCGCAATAGAAGAATGCAGCGAAAAAGTGGTAACCTCCCGGGAACATGTCGACGGCCACGGCGGGGAGGACTTGGGTGCGGGGATGATCCTTCGTCTCCCTCGCCCAGAACAAGTAGTACTTGTCCCGCAGCTCCCTCGGGCCGAGCCTCGGCGGGAAGACCACCATCTTTCTCCGCATAGCCGCCAGCTTCGCCGCCTGCTCGGACTTCTCCTTCTTCGCCTTGTCGCTCTTCACCTTGTCACTTTTCGGAGCCATGGCGGGGGCGGCAAGGGGGAGGGGGGAAGGTCGACGGCGCCTCGGATGCTGGGGACGGCGGAGGAAGGGTGGAGCTCGGCTCTCTGTCAACCTGAGGGGAGGCAGAGGGCGGCGGGGGTTTCTGAGGACTCAAGGCGCAATGAAGGCAATGGGGGAAACTGCCCCTACTTCCTCTGCTTTTAAGGGGGAAGTGGGGGACGTTCCGCATTTCCCCATTAAAGAAACAGGCCACGATCTCTCCCACGACGCCGCGATCGACGCGTGCCGTTAGGGAGGGATGCGGCGAATCTGGAGTAGGAAACAGCGCGTCGTGGGCCGCGTGTGCCCGTGCACTGTTCTGGGCCTGGCCCAACAGCGCTCGGCACCGTGTGTGGTCCAGGCCCGGGGGCTCCTGTCGGTGTACTAAAGTAGGGGGTACCTTAGTATCTCGACTTGTGCACAGGCAGTAGCAGCGTCCCGTGGTCTGGCTCACCACGCGCCCGCCAAAGCCCGCTCCAGACCCCTTTTAAGCCATTCAAGAACAAAGTATTCAAGTTAGAAGACAAGACCCCGGCAAGAGGAGCTTGCCGGGAAGGCCGCACCAGGCTCAAAGTCATCATTCCGGCACAAGACCCTGGCAAGAGGAGCTTGCCAGGAAGGCCAAAAGAACGGCACTTCAAGAAGGTATATCGCGGCACATCATGTGCCCCGACAGGACCCGGAGAGCGGCAAGCTTCCGAGCCCGGCAAGGTTGCGACCCCGACAAGGTGCTTGCCGGGGGAACTTATGCTGTGTGCCTGCGCTCCAGCTCATCTGGCCACGCGTCGCCCTGGGGCCCTTCCAGGGGCACGTGGCGGATGGCTGTGCAGCCTGAGGTACATGGTGGCAAGCTACGGTGACGAAGCTATCGCCGTGGCGAACGGAGATGCATGGACGGGCGCTTTTGGGGTGACGGCGATGGGCATTCAATGCCCTTGTCCCCCATCGTCAAAGTTAGGTGAAGACCACTATTCATACACTGTTCAAACACTGTTACAACCACCACAAGTTTTACATTTTTACCCTCCTCTACGTTGACACCTGTCGGTGACCCCTTTGAGCTATAAAAGGAGGCCCATGCACAACGTAGAGGAGGTTCGATCCCAGAAACTCGCTCACTCCCTTGCTCGGTGTAGCTGGTACTGTAGATCTTCAAGCTCCCGAGCCCAAGAACTAAATACAACCAAAGCAGGAGTAGGGTTTTACGCGTCATCGCGGCCCGAACCTGGGTAAACTGCCCGCGTGTGCTCCTCGATCTGCTCTCCGTGCTCCCTCCGCTCCCTTACCGCAACGTAGAAGGGGCTCCGGTCCCATAGGTGCTCGTGGGAGGGCAGTTTCCCCCAACAGCGTGGCATTCACATCGTGCATCCTCTATTCCCGGTCCTCCTCCCATTACTTCCCTCGTGCATTATTGAAGGAGGATGCATTGACCGTTCAACATTTTGGGAACCGCTATTCCCTCCCTCGTCTGCATTACAGCCGTATCGGGAACTGCGCCGCCCGCTGTCAAATCGAATAGTACTGCGCCGCCCGCTGCACGCCCGGCTGAACACGCCTCCTTGCCTCCATCAAACCCCTCCGTTAAACCCGCATGCAAACAGAGAAACCTACTCCGGCCACACATCCGTTCCTGAGCGGGCCAGAATTAAACGCAACATCGGTCGAGCTGCTCCCGCCCGCCCTCAGTTTAAGAGCAAGTATAATAGGGTGATGTAAGCGGGTTGTAAGGATTTAAATATTGTATTATTGCTTAGATGGGACTTATAGCCGGCTGTAGCACGAGGTCCAAGAAGCTTTGTGAGAGTGGAAGGTGGGCCATATGTTGACAAAGTAGTACTTTCTTATAGCCAACTATTATATGTGTTAGCTATTACATTGGCTGTAAATGACATGGCAACATGTTATAGCCAGCAGCTGGCTATATTATTAACCAGGCTCACGAGGCCAGATGCCGGCCAAGCTCCTATACTCCGCCCTCTATTTACACGAGGCCAGGCAGACAGCGGGCAAGAATCGCACCCCTTCGCCGCTCCCCCATCTCCTCCTTCTCCATTTTCTCCACTCTTCCGATGGCTTCCGAGGAGCCGTTCTCCGGCATATTACCCGGCTGGGTGGCCCGCCGAGCCCTCCGGATACGGGCGAGGCCGCCCGGTGCTTCACCAACCTCGCTTGGCCCGACGGAGCCAGTTGCGGCCCCAAGCAGGCGCGTGGTTCAGCAACTCGCCGCTCCAGTCCAGCTCGATGAGGAGTGGCGAGTTGCTCCACGTTGGCACGGCAGTGAGCACACCGGTACGGGCGTCGTCGCTGCCGCATCGTACCGCGGCACCAGTGTCTATGGTGCCGCGCCTCCCGTGCCTGCGGCAGCGCCTTGTAGGCAGAGACAGAAGCTGGGTGCATGGAGAGCGACGAGTCAGTGGCCAGCTTCTCCGTGTCCGCCGCCATCATCGAGGAGAAGTAGAAAACGGTAGAACGCCGACACTTGGGTCCCATGAAGGCCACCGCTGAGGCGACCACTACGCATTCAGGTGGTTTCTTTGCTTCTTCATCTCTTCCGATGACCTTCGTCGACCCCGCAAAGTGTCTGCCCGACATGAGGAAGACAAAGGGATCCGCGGGCGGCCATTTAGATTATGTACTCTGATGCGGAGCATCCTAAGGACATCACCATGTCAAGAGTCCGTTTGGCAAGTGACACGTGCGGCCTCTACTTCTCATACATAAAGGTGAATCATCTCCTTTACACGTGTTCACTTGACCCCTTCGAGGATGGTTTACTACTTGACACTCCACTCGTGTGCATGCATAGGTATCGTCGGAGCTTCACAGACGACGAGGAGGAGTGCAAGCGCCAAGGGACACCTACGCCATCAGCGAGGGAAGCATGGAAGCGAAGGTGGAAGAAGACGGAGCGGCTGAAGTTACAGCTGCCGGACATCCGGCGCCAGCCCGGACATCCGGCGCCAGCCCGGACATCCGGCCTTCAGCCCGGAAATCCGGCGCCAGCAACAGAACCGCACCCGAGACTTGGCCCCGCTAGCCTGGACATCCGGCCAACCGCCCCGGACATCCGGCGTCTCATGAGAGCCCGGACATCCGGCCCCTAGCCGGACATCCGGCCTTGCCTACGTGCATGTATCCGGGCCAATGCCCATGTACCCGTTTCGCCCCTCACTTACCCCTTCATGACCCTAGACTATATATACTCCTCCACCTCCACCATGCGTGCATGGGACTTTCCTTTCGACCACGGCGACGTATGATGACTTGAGTGACTTGTGCCACCATATTGAGAGTGAGAGTGAGTTCACCACTAGCCCCATATATGATGAGCTGCCCCAATTCCCATGTGAGGAGAGCCACAACCCCCACCACTTGACTGAGATGAGTGACTCCATCATATGTGAGCTTGAGTGCACCTACCTTGAGGGAGTGAGTGAGCCACCACATAGAGAGAGTGAGATAGTTGATACGGCATGTGAGGCCAATTTCAACACTAACGACTTAACCTCTACCTCTATTGTGCCTTCTCATTTGGTGCTAGGTCCCACATATGATGACGCGCCGATTCTCGACGACTTCGTCCTTCCATTGGACAAGACGATGGCCATGGTGGAATATTATGCACCCCCCACATGGTTCCATCAAGATGAAGATGATGACCACCATTTGGTCTTTCCCACCTCACCTACACCACATGAGTGGAATGAGAAAGGTAACAAAGGTGAAGGTGATGCTCTCGTCCCACTAGTGGACTATGTTAACTTTGATTGCTTGCATGATGTTGATCCACCTATTGCCATGCTTCGTGCTAGTATGATTTCCCCATGCCATTATTTACCCATTTATGATGAGTTTGATGATTGCCATGTGGAGTCTATTAGTTGTGATGCCATGTTGCATAGGATTTCTTGTGATAATTCTCTCGGCCACATCATGTTTGACAATCCACTTGACTTGTCATATGCTATGCATGAGATCAACAATATGTCATATTTGCAATCTCATCGTAGTAACTATGCATATGCCATTAAGATAAACCCAATTTGCACATATGGCATAGATGACAAGCCGATGGTTATTGGCATTTGTTTTTCTTGTGATGATATTCATATGCTACCTTTGCATCATTTATCTCATATGCCATGCCATGACCACCTAGCTTCGGATATGCATTGTTTTGGATGTTGTCCATTTTCTCCATATGATGTTTACAATATTGCTCATGAGGAGACCCCCATAGTTTCCTCATATATTTTAGGAGATTTTGATCCATCCCATCCATTGCATAATCCCCATGCTTTTGTGCACAATATGCTCCCCATGAATGAACTTGCTATCGATGTGCCATATAATTGTATGCTCAATTTGCATCCACATCATGCTATACACAATAACTATTCATTCATGATGGATGACATGTTCTTATACCATGCATCAAATTTCTTTGAGAGATGCTTATCTTGTGCTAACTCTAACGTGCACATACACATCATGATGGATGATGTGTACATTTACCACGCGCACAATTTCTTTGGTTTGTGTCTCTTTTGTGTAGGTACCCATACTTACTCGTCAACCTCGCAAGAGCACGAGTTCACGAAACGAGCTCTAGAGAGCAACGACGACTTGGGAGTACATGGATTATCCTTCCAACCGCTCCCTTCGCGCAAAGACTTCGCGCATTTCTTCTACATGGCCCTCACATGGTTATGGGTTATTGTCCATTATATCTCTTATGCCCCTCTTGCCATGTTCACATTGCATGATATGCCAATGCCTTTGCCTTTGCCATGCATTTGTGACCCATGCTTCGCATTACACATGATGATTGATTCTCATACTTGTATGTGTATTTGCAAGTTTGGTGGAGATATCACTTGTTATTGCCATGATTCCTTTGCACACCATGGCTATTATGATGCTTTGACCTTGATTTGTGATCGTGCTTGCGATATGTCATGTGCATTGCTTATGCCTACTATTGGCTCACATGACATGATTACTATGAACTCATCTAGTGTGTTGCATCTTCGCTCCACTAGTTTGCACAACTTGATCACCATGCTTGCTTATGTTGCATCATCGATGATTCATACTTGCTCCTTTCATGTGGTTGATGACAACCATTGCCATGCTTTGCACATGATTGATATTGCTTGTTTTAGTCTTGCCAATGAGATTGCCCCCATAGCATTCTCTCATTTTTTTGGAGATTATGACATCATTCTTATAAAGCATGCTTGTCTTACCTCTTTGCACCATATGCCTAGTGCCATGAATGTAGCCATTGTTGCATCATCTTATTCATGCACTTTTGTTCCTAATGGTTATGTGCAAGAGAAGAGAACCATCATGATGGATGATGTGTTTATCTACCATGCGCATACATTCTTTGTTTTGTTGTGTGCATGTGTAGGATACTTGGACTTCGTGTCGACTTCCACTTCACGTGAGTTTACCATTAGAGCTCTTGAGAGCGAACCTCCTTCATTCCCGACGCTTCTACATCTCACTTGCTTGTGCTTCGGCATTGTGAAGGACGCACAAGGACACACTCTCAAGGTGATATCCTTCTCTTCCGGGACACCCAAAACCATGAGCATGGATATTGTGGATCACACTACATGTGTTGCTTGCACCATGAGACTTATTTGTCATCTTGGACCCCTTGATTGCACACATGTTAGAGATCTCACTTCGACTTGCCATTGTCACATTGCCATGCCTCATGTTATATATGCCTTGTGTGTTGCATCCAATTCTTGGATTATTTCTCCCTATCATATGCTTGGTTGCAACAATGTCATCTTTTCACATATGCCATGTCCCATTGCTTGTCACATGATTGACTTGTTTGCCTCACACATGATGAACAATTGCTATTTCTATTGTGTTGAGTGCCACTCGATTTTCACTACACCCTATGCGCATTATGCTTGGATTGTCTTGCACTTGACCCTTGTGTTTAGACACTTCATTTTCTACGGTGTTGTGAATGATTCCTATGCCTACCATAGACCTTTCATTGAGCACTTTATGCATGCTTGCTATGACTTTGAGGTAGATGCTTACTCTCTTGTCACACATATGTGCATCTCTACCTCACATTTACTTGCTTGTTTCCATGATGACCTTGATTGTGCTCAATTCATATGCTTACATGCCATCTCACAATCCTTTGTCACACCACATGATATACTTGATGACAACACTTGTTGGGTGAATCACCTCTTGAATGCTTGGTTTTGCACTAATGCTAACCACATTTGTTTTTCCAAGTGTTTGTTGTCCTTGCACCTTTTGAAGGAATCACTAGATGGTGCGACATTGGAGAGTGCCCATTTCGAGCTTCACGATGATGAGTGCTTGGTGATCGACCGCTTCGACATGGCGACGCCATCTCTTTCCCATGGTGATTTGGCTTTCGATCCGAGGTCGGATCTTTTCCAAGGGGGAGGGGATGATGCGGAGCATCCTAAGGACATCACCATGTCAAGAGTCCGTTTGGCAAGTGACACGTGCGGCCTCTACTTCTCATACATAAAGGTGAATCATCTCCTTTACACGTGTTCACTTGACCCCTTCGAGGATGGTTTACTACTTGACACTCCACTCGTGTGCATGCATAGGTATCGTCGGAGCTTCACAGACGACGAGGAGGAGTGCAAGCGCCAAGGGACACCTACGCCATCAGCGAGGGAAGCATGGAAGCGAAGGCGGAAGAAGACAGAGCGGCTGAAGTTACAGCTGCCGGACATCCGGCGCCAGCCCGGACATCCGGCCTTCAGCCCGGAAATCCGGCGCCAGCAACAAAACCGCACCCGAGACTTGGCCCCGCTAGCCCGGACATCCGGCCAACCGCCCCGGACATCCGACGTCTCATGAGAGCCCGACATCCGGCCCCCAGCCGGACATCCGGCCTTGCCTGCGTGCATGTATCCGGGCCAATGCCCATGTACCCGTTTCGCCCCTCACTTACCCCTTCATGACCCTAGACTATATATACTCCTCCACCTCCACCATTTTAGGGTTAGCAATGATTTAGCTCATACGTGAGATAGAGCTTTGCTCATCCATCCCGGATCTACTCCACGAGAGAGACTGCGGCCCCTCTACGGAGAAGATCCACCTTGGATTCAAGACCCCTAAACGGGAAGATCCTTCACGGATTCAAGACCTCCTCTTGGAGATGAACTCTACCTTGTATCTTTCCCTTTGTTGTTCATGTATCTTGTGATCTTATGTGTTTGATTGTCTAGTGGATGTGTGATTGGACTTGTTCTTGAGTGTTCCCCTCGTGATTCCCCTTTGTGTTCTTCGTGTTCATCGTGGGATCCCCTCCATTTCGTGAAAGATCGGCCATCTAGGGTTCCACCCTACATCATACTCCCTCTCCATTTAGATTATGTACTCACTCTCCAGCTAACGGAGGGAGTATTAATTATACCAACAGAGCCGGATTGGCACCGCCTAGTTCATGTAAATGTAATGAAATCCATCATGTTTATATGAAGATCTGGCTTTTTTATACGAAATCCTTCATGCTTATATGAAATCAGTCCGTGTTTGCACGAATTTCATCTGGTTGGTTAGAGTTGTGAAAATGTATGCCGCTGGCGTTTGATGTCGTCCTCCGCGGAAGGAAGCGGGAGGAAATTTGCCGGCTGCCGTTGGAGATGCTCTTATGCTGGAAATAATAGAGTGACATCCAATCCATTTGAGTTAATTGCGTGTATGATTGTACCTCTATAAAAAGTTAATTGCATGTACAGTGTACACGTGACTTGCAGGGTGGCTATAGCTTCGTACAGAAAGTTAAAAAGAAACAAGTCCATCCTTAATCTTGTATTCTAAGTACTCTGTGGGTTCCACTATCAGTACAGTAGCGAAAGAAGTATATACTAAATAAGTAATATATAATATAAAAATCTAAAGTTAAAGACAGAATTCGAACTCATGTCATCGCGTTGCGAGCATCCGGCGCTAACCAGTCCCGCACATTTTTGTTGTAGACCATGCTGGAGATATATCTCCATGTCTACTCTTATACTCCATCTGTTCCTAAATATTTGTCTTTTCAGATTTCAAACGGACTACCACATATGGATGTGTATGTAGACATATTTTAGAGTGTAGATTCACTCATTTTGCTCCATATGTAGTCACTTGTTGAAATCTCTAAAAAGACAAATATTTAGGAACGGAGGGAGTAGAAAACAGAGTTGGTGATGATGGTGTGTGTGCCATGCTGCAATATAGGCTGGCGGATTTATATCTAACGGATAGGAAGAAAACTATGGCAATTTTGCAAAAATATACCCACACCCTTCTCCACGTTTGGAAATACGGCCTTCCCTTGTTCATCCTTTTCTCTCACAAGATAAACTACTCATACAAATGCATCTTGATGTTCCGTGCAACCCACGGGCATCTAGCTAGTTTCTTTAAAAATAGTTACTGTGATAATTGGGTTGAAGTGATATATTTTATGTCTACCCCGAATGATTTCAGATTCACTAGTAGTAACAAAGAAAAGGTTGCCTTGTTAATTAACAGAAAATAGGGTGAAAACTATCACATGAGGCCGGTATAAACAAGGCACACTGGGTTCAACGTCATCGTCACTACAGCTGTGCGCGCGCGAGAAGTCGACATATCGAGGGGGCTACTGAGCGAGGCACAGAGACACAATGTTCGAGAGACAAACCAATTGACAGATTACGATCAGATTGAGTTGTCACCCTTCTGCTGTCATTGTTGGGGTGGGGGGAGGGGGAGAGAAAGACGTATTGAGAGTGTGCGCGGTAGGCACAGAGGCACAACTAGCGCGCGTGTGTGTGTGTGTATGTGTGTTTGTGTGTGTGTTTGAAAGAGTAGTAGATAGATTACTATCAAGATCGAGGTGCCGCCCTACTCCTTCGGTGTCGGGTAATGTGTGTGTGTTTGAGAGAGAAGCCAGTCGATAGATTAGTATCAAGATCGAGGTGTCACCCTACTCCTTCGGTGTTGGAAAGTGTGTGTGTGTGGTTGTGTGGGTGTGGGTGTGTGTGTCGAGGGGGGGGGGGGCAGTGACACTTACATATCCCTACTCTTATAAAAAAATAGAGTTGGTGATGATGGTGTTCCTGCCATCCTGCAATATAGGCCATCCGATTTATACCCGACGGATAGGATGGAGACTGTGGCAATTTTGCAAAAAGATACCCACACCCCTCTCCGCATTTGCAAATAAGGCATTCCCTCGTTCATACTTTTCTCCCACAAGATAAACTACTCATACAAATGCATCTTGATGTTCGGTGCAACGCATGGGCATCTTGCTAGTAGGGATAAGGAGTTTGTGTGACACATATCTAGCTATATAGAGGGATAGGTAGATAGCATTTGTGCGAGGCATACTTAAAGCATCACGAGGATAAACAAAATTGTGTGCATGCAAGTGCCAGAAAAAATGAAGCGAGAAACAATGTGTGTGTGTGTGTGCGCGCGCGTGTGTGTGTGAGAGGGAGAGAGAGAGAGAGCGAAATCTCAAAACGAAAGGTGCTCTGTTGGAATCCCATTGTATGTATTCATATGGTTCCGGAACTCGAGTTAACCTCACGCATATGTGTGAGAGACATTATTATACTTTGAGACATTAGTGGCTGTGGGTGGGTAGAATTAAAGGGGTGGGCGTGTTCAACAGAGAGAGCGTGTGTGTTTCTGTGTGAGAGACATGTAGTACGGGGTAAAAAGACGAATTCTAACCTTTACGGAGGGAGAGAAATACATGAAGTGCGCGTGTGTGATTCCGATGCCCACGGGGAAATGAGATATGTATGCGTGTGAGAGAGATTGCACAATTCATTCATGTATCACTATCTAGCGATCGTGGACGTGCATCGCTTGAACATAAATCCATATCTACTTCGTATCATGGCCAAAGGTACAACATCGATTCAACGGTATAAAGATTGGACACTCACATAACACATTTTTCTATTTAAATAAACCTTTTCAGTTGTGCATGGCAAAGTTACAGTGATGTTTCTTCAAACAAGCAATGTAGCTATGACGTACATGCACCATTGTTACTCTTGCATTTAAAATCATTAGTCTTGGATGATTTAAGGTTCTATTATGAAGTAATATATGTAATATTCATATATGAATTCAACGGGTACGCATTTTATGAAATGGAGGCTCTGTAATCATATGAGGTAACACTTTTAAGTAGCGGACTACAATACCCATTTATTTTTGTGCGCCTCTACACTAACACGTCAATGCATTATATTTAACGTAAATAACCAATTGCACTACATTATCTATTTACACGAGAAATACATAGGCTTAGCGTTTGATCCCTTTTTTGTGAACGCGCCACTACACCCGTACGATTGGCCGCGCCCGTGGGAACGTCCAAGTTATCGGCGCATCATCCCGAGTTATTGTCTTTTTTCCTGGGGTGGACTTCACACCAGTTATTAACTGCTGACGCGTGCCCCGTGTACACAGTCTTGCATGACCTTGCCGCTAGCACGGTCCAAAAATAGTTGAAACTGGATACGAACGATCCCGCGGGCGGCAAAATCTCCCGCCTCCTTCTAAAATTTCCGCCACCTTAGTCTTTAGCATGCGAAATTCCCATTTTGTCATTGGTGCACGGAGACCAACAGTTACAATACCGCCCTCATCTACATAATAGGTCGAGGCTGCTTTGGTAACTTCCGGTTCACCCCACTACACGGCACCCCCATTTCCTCTCCCCCTCCCGCAAAAACAACTAACTCCAAAGCACCAAAGCATCTCACATCACATCGTTCGTACTTCATCGGCCTTTCTCACCTCCCCTCTCGAAACCCTAGACTGCTCATCCACCGGCGTACCAGAGCCCATTCACTGCAAGCGGCGTCCACCTTGCCAGATCTGCTTCTGCGGCCGCATCTACCCCTCCCACCTCCCCTAGAAACAAGTAGACTGCTCATCCACCACTGTACCACAACCCATTCAGTGACGACCTTGTCATCCGTCGTTTCTGACCATTACATCTGCATCTAACGGCTGTGAGGTAAGTTGTGGCATTTTTGCAACAATAGCCCACTTCTCTGCTCCAATTTGCAGAAAACCCCTTATTATCTTGAAAGCAACCACATCCCTCCCTCACCTCATCAAAACAACCAGAGAAATATATATATAGTCTTATAAAAGACTCAGTTGGTGATGGTGGTGTGTCTGCCATCCGTCGTTTCTGACCATTA
>LR738709.1:427684472-427695693 GCA_902687465.1 Secale cereale
CCCACTTCTCTGCTCCAATTTGCAGAAAACCCCTTATTATCTTGAAAGCAACCACATCCCTCCCTCTCCTCATCAAAACAACATGAGAAATATATATACTCCTATAAAAGACTCAGTTGGTGATGGTGGTGTGTCTGCCATCCGTCGTTTCTAACCATTAGATCTGCATCTAACTGCTATGAGGTAAGTTGTGGCATTTTTGCAACAATAGCCCACTTCTCTACTCCAATTTGCAGAAAATCCCTTATTTTCTTGAAAGCAACCACATCCCTCCCTCACCTCATCAAAACAGCCTGAGAAATATACATATATACTCCTATAAAAGACTCAGTTGGTGATAGTGGTGTGTATGCCATCCGTCGATTCTGACCATTAGATCTGCATCTAATGGCTGTGAGGTAAGTTGTGGCATTTTTGCAACAATAGCCCACTTATCTGAACCAATTTGCAGAAAACCACATATTATCTTGAAAGCAACCTCATCCCTCCCTCACCTCATCAAAACAGCATGAGAAATATATATATACTCCTATAAAAGACTCAGTTGGTGATGGTGGTGTGTCTGCGATCCGTCATTTCTGACCATTAGATCTGCTTCTAATGGCTGTGAGGTAAGTTGTGGCATTTTTGCAACAATAGCCCACTTCTCTGCTCCAATTTGTAGAAAACCCCTTATTATCTTGAAAGCAACCACATCCCTCCCTCACCTCATCAAAACAGCCTGAGAAATATATATATAGTCCTATAAAAGACTCAGTTGGTGATGGTGGTGTGTTTGCCATCCGTCGTTTCTGACCATTAGATCTGCATCTAACGGCTGCAAGGTAAGTTGTGGCATTTTTGCAACAATAGCCCACTTCTTCGCTCCAATTTGCAGAAAACCCCTTATTATTTTGCAGAAAACCCCTTATTATCTTGAAAGCAACCACATCCCCCCTCAGCTCATCAAAACAACCTGAGAAATATATTTTGAGTGAAAAGTACTGCCTCCGTTCCTAAATATTTGTCTTTCTAGAGATTTCAATAAGTGACTACATACGGAGCAAAATGAGTGAATCTACACTTCAAAATATGTCTATATAATCCGTATGTGATAGTCCATTTGAAATCTCTTAAAAGTCAAATATTTAGGAACGGAGGGAGTAATATATTAGGAGTATATCAATACAAGAGTGATTTCTTTCAAGTTTGTGAACAAGTACTACTATTCTACTACTTTGGATCCGTCGCAACGCACGGGCACATTGCTAGTAAAAGGAAAAGGCATGCCGCGTTCGCGTCGCACTCCCCCCCCCCCCCACATGCCCGGGAATCGGGAGTACTCCACGGCCCGTCCGGCACGACACATAGCTTAGGGAAGATGTGTTGCCTAGCATTTTCACTTTCATGTGGGACCGCCGTTGAGCAAACCGACTATTGCCAAACCGCACCCCACTTGCCGCCGGGTTGGAAAACGGAAACGAGGGGAAGATCTAGCGGTAGCACGGAAGCCAAGAAATTTGGTGTCAGATGGGGCTCGTTGATAGAGTAGGAGCATTCCGTACTACTCTACTCCTACTAGTACCAAGTTTGTACTATACAACTAGTACTACCACTATACAACTAGTAGGTACGCGCACGGCACATCATCGTAGGAACAAAAACGGGAAGATCTTGTTTTGGTTGATTTATCTTTTTTTCTATCAATGTAGTATGAATAATATGATGTGGGGCACCCATGAAGCTTATGTGGTTTGGTTGCATTGCTAAGATAGTGTGTTTAGAGTGCACTCCACTAAACAGATATACTTTGGATCCATTGCAACGGGCCGGCACATCTATATATATACCCCCTATATAGTGTGTGAATAACTTTGAAAGTTGGTCGTTGGATGAAGCCAATCCGACGGTACAAAGATGGCAAATCCGAGCACTACTGGCCGTTGGATATCATCTACATTCCAACAGATTCTTTCACATGTAGAATCTAGAAGACTCCACATGTAGAAGCATAATGCACAAACCACCAGAATCTCATGCGTGCAATGCATGTGTACCTTACTAGTAGTTGGTAGTAGTAAGAAACAAATTCCGGGTTTCGCACAAGCTCGTACTACGGGAGCACCACAAGGCCTGCCACAGGAGTTACATTTCCCTCTCGGGGCCCACGAGACCGAACTTCAGTGGCTTAGTGCCCGGCCTATGAGTCAATGACATGCGGACCTTAAATGCGGCTGGCCCACATGTCATTCTCATGGTGGTGGTGTGGTTCGCGACTCACTCATTCGAGATTAACCGGCCGGTGGTGGCATGGCCGTGGCGAGGGTACCACAGCTGGGCGTCGGAGCGTTACGAGGCGTAGATGGCCACATTGGCGGGTACTACCTATAGTACAGAAGTTCTCCAGCCGAGGATTGATGCCCGGGACGAAATGTGTCACAGCCGCTGGATGAAAATTCGATGGTGCGGGACGTGTGGTTTCATGGGTTCGTGCGGTGTCGTGGGAATTGCGTGTGGCTATGGTAGAAACTTGATGCTCGCTGCATTTAAGGTGGCCCACATGTCATGCACACAAAGGCAGGGGCGGTGCGGCCGAGAGGGGTGAGGCGCACGTTGGGGGACGTGGTGCCATGGGTTGCAGTGGCGTCGTGGGAATCGCGAGTGGCAGTGGATGAAACGTGATGGTCGCCGTAGTTGAACTTCCATGGACAGCCTGTCATGTCTACGGACACATGCATTGCATACCAATCACTCGAAGGAGCAGTAGAGAAAGCTAGGCGGATAAATAGTTCCTTATAGTCAAGCGGACCCACGCTACTACTTGTTCCAAAGACGTGCACACCATGGAAATAGTCCATCTATATCAATATACATAGAGAGGGAATACTTCATCCATCCATAATGCCCTGCTGCTGGTGCAGCATCTTCTTCTTCTTCTTCTTCTTCTTCTTCTTTTTGTTCTCATTTTCTGTGGGAGACGGCTTCGCAACAAGCTCTCTGGACCTTGCAGCTATCTCTAAACTCACACGGGCATCGAGGGCAGCATATTTTATCTGCTCGTACGTCAAGGGATAATTCTCCCATCCAGACAACCTTAATGCCAGCGTCTCGTCACCCTTTTGAAGATTTGTTCCTAGCACAAAATTTGCTACGTCGAATAGGGATGGAGTCGGTTTATCACAATCTTCCACAGGAATTTTTATTCTGGTTTGTAGGTCAGCGATGCTTTTCAAATCAAGGTTGTACGGCTCCAACTTCTGTTTGTCCCTTGCGATGGCTGCCCCACAGAAGTATATGTCCTCCCGAGACAAGAAATCGGGAAGCTCACCTGGTATGGAGGGCGCGTGTATGATGTGGTACACCAAAACATCATCTTCGAGGCACAACTGAAGGACGGCGGCGCATTGGATCTTCCAAGTGGCATGCTCCGTGTACTCTGCGTCGAGACCGATGACATTCATCTCCACCTTTTGGAGGGAGTTGGATACATTGTTGATCCACTAACAATCCTTGGGTGGTCGGTGAATGTGGCAACAATGCTCAACGAGCCGTCGACGAGGACATGTTGGACGCTAAAAACCTGCATCTCGATCTCTTTCGCCATTTGGAACCGCTGGACCGGAGGGCTATGGTTTGGAGAATTAGGATTAGATGGCTAGTCTAAATGAAGAAAATGATTATTTATAGGGGCTTCGGAATTACTCCAGGAGGATGTGAAGAGGTTAAAACAATGTGAATGTAGTGTGGTTTGGATGCAAATGAAGATTAAGGAGTAGTGAAGAAGCCGAGGAAAATCGGTTCCTGATGGAGAAGTAAATGGTAGAAGTGGCCTGCATGTAGTTGATTAGACAGCTAGGTAGACTAAACAAAAAGGCTACGCGGGTAGGCTGAGGAGTGGGGCATGTCCCTGTACGTGCCCATCCTTCAAGCGCTACATGTTCCACTGGTTAGTTAAGGTCACTCTTTCGAATCACTGTGGCGAGACATTTTATGATTCCTTTTTATTTCTGCACCCCTCCTGACAGGTGGGACCTATGCAAACGAGAAATTGGTTCTGCTCACAATATGGATGATACCTGGAGGATGAAGTGAACCCAGAGGCATGCTAGCGCGGGATTACTACTCATGTTCCTACTACTCCTACTACTAGTAGTAGTACAACTATGGTACACTTGATGGTCAAAATACTATTATTCATCCGGTCCTCACAGTGAAGTGACAAGACCCTGCGCCCGAGGTGACACCAGTCCAGGCGGCGTGTCCGGGTTACCAAAGTCAGCCTCACCTTGTGCACTGTGCAGTCACTGTCACCACCGCTATATAGCATGCCTCGCCTCATCTCCCTCTCCCCTAGCACCACTCCATCTCCATCTCCGTCTCGCCTGAGATCCTGAGGTCACTCTTCATTATCTCACTGTGCCCCCACATACCCTCGCCTCGCTCGCCTCCCCCAGTACCACTATTCCCTCGCTAGCCGCTCCAGCACCGACAGCCTTCTCCCCCGTAAATCAAGCCCCCCAAAACCCCACCTTGCAAACTCCACCATGGCCGAATGCGAACCGTGCAGGATCCATATGAGCCGCGATTGGAGTAAACTCCCCAGTGACGTCCTCGACCTCTGTTGTTCGTGTATGGATATGTTGAGCACCCTGTGGCTGGCTGCATGCTCGAGGGGCATGCACACGGCCATCATCAAAGCGAGGCCAAAGCTTTTCAAGACACCCTGCTTGCTGCTATCTGGTCTTGCGAGATTGGCTCACCATGATACGCAGGCGTACATGATGCCCCTCGACTTCAATCCGATCTCCATTAGCCGAAACTTATTTGCAGGTATGTAGTGGGTCACCGTACATCATTTCCCTCGACTTTGATCCGATCACCATCGCCCGAAAATTCTTGGCAGGTATGTACTGGGTCGGCATGAACTCCCACTAGATGGCTGCCTTCAGAGAAGACGGTAAAAAGTTGGTGCTCGTGAACTTCCGGACCTCCCATGAGATTATCCTTCCCCCGTTCGATTATATAGAGTTTTACCATCGCGGTCCTAGTCATATAGATTACAACGTTAGTTGGACGGACCTTGTTTTGTAGAAGATTGTAATCTGCCAAGTGCCCACATGACATGCGAATTACACAGACTTCAAGCTAATTGCCTTGTTCGACTGCGGACTCACCTATCTTTACGCCGGTGCCTTCTTTAGTTGGAGGCAACTCAGCTTGCTGTGGATCATCGTCAAACCTGATACACACTTCTGTGATGCTATTGAACACAATGGCATCATCTACGCAATCGACAAAGCAGATGGCACAACGTATTGCTGGGATGGCGCGTGTAAGTTGTTTCCGCCTCATGTTGATGATGATGCCATGACACTGTTTGAACTTTTTGTGATGATTGGCATATCCCTGTTTGAGCAGAATTTGAGTAGAACTATGGCAATGTATTAGAGACTCCGTAAATCAGCTATATTTGGAATGAGTTAATTCATGCGATTGTGATCATGTCATTACAGCCAATTTGTACCCCTGAATAATCAAACGGTTAGGAATATATGGATATTCTCCTTATTTTACAGTAATCTATATACTACTACTAAATATGAGTGTGTATCAATGGCCATGTTAGTTTCCTCATTTTCATGATGTAGAAACATGCACCACACTGTTGGTTTCATCTAACCATACATTAGGGAAGTAAATGTGCATATGGAGAACTCTATATTTGGAAGTAGTGAAATCCTGTAATGCTTACCATGTGTACATACCTATATTCGCCCTTCAGCAATCAATGGCTAGAATAATATCCTCACAAAATTTTTGCCCACAAAACACGAGTATATAACAATGCATGGTCTGTTAGTTACCTTGAAGAATTTGTTTGTGAGGACAGAACATGATTCCATAACATGCATGACATGGTAGTTTCCTGTGAAGAATCGATTGTGAGATAACATGAGTATAACCATGCATGGCACTTCTATATTTTCGAACCCAGTATACATTTCCCTGTATTTTCCTCCCAGTTCCAACAGGGACATATCAATGTTGTTTCTTGCATTATCCTACTCATACTCTGAACAATGTTGATCTTACATTAACAATGCCTGTCCATTTTGATATGATGCAGCGTCCCTACAGTTACTTCCCTTTGTAATCACACCACCTTTGCCCAAAACAGGGAAGCACAACTGGTTCCTCGCTCGATCAGACGACGGCAAAAGACTGATGATCATTCGTACACATGAGCCGGAAAAGTTATATTGCAAAAACCCCATTGTATACAATCACCATGAAATACATGAGTATCTGGATAGTGGCTATTACGTCTATGAGCATGATACCAGCTTGTTGGGGCCTTCAAGATTTTTTAGTTGGAGGCGGGTAAATAGCCTTGGTTCACACTCTCTGTTTCTCGAACTCAATTATCCGATTAACCAGGAGATTACCGTTGGCAAGGACCTTGATGGCAGAGAGGCTCTGATTGCTATGGAAAACTATGTCTACACGGCGAGCCCTAGAAGTTCGGGAGCAAACTCCCTTGATTGTCAACGATACAACTTGCAGCCAAAAGAAGGTGAGAATGACAAAGGCATCCGGATTAACTTTGATCCTTGGATGTCTCAATTACGACAGGCAGTGATGTGGTTCAAGCCTTCAGGTTGATAGGTAATTGGGCTGTTGCATCGAAAGGGTGGAGTACTGGTGTCTCCGGATCATTGGTCGCTGAAGCGGGGCTGCAAATTATGATGGTGTTCGATCATCTCTTCGAATGACTTTGTTGTATTTGCTGCTTGTTCTGGATGGGTAGTTCTTTCTTTTGTTATGCATATTCCTTGTCATTTGGTCATCCTCGTCTATGTCACTCTTACTATGTAATAGTTGGCTCTGTTTAGAATGTCATTCTCGTCTGGATCACGAGAGTCTGAGCACTGCAGATGGGTGCGTGTTGGTGGTGTAGCAAGACTTCTTATGAACTATCATGTCTTGCTGTTTATGTCAGTAGTAGTCACTAGTCACTGTTTGAATGTTGTATATATCTTTGTTTCGAACTGTTTATTGTCTCGAACTACTGGTGGGCTAAATGAGGCATCACCATTCTCCAGTGTTCAGAGTGTATCTCCTTTTTTAAAGTTATATAATTTAAGCTCAGTGTCTTTTCGATGATGTACACTTGTTTGGGCCAGTGAGGTGTCGTTGAATATGGGCCGAGTAGTAACGCAATGCCAAATAGGTCAGTTATGACTCTCAGGCCGGGCTCTCAAAAGATCCTCAAAAAAAAGGTCGGGCTCTCCAATAAATAAAGAATAAGGACTCTTAGGCCGACATGTGGGCGCCACTGGTGTTTTCGTGCGCTTGCGCGCCGAGAGCATATTGGCGCGTGTTCGAAATTCAAGCTTCCTTTTCATCCCCAATCTCCCGCCCATCACCCACCTCTGGAATCTCGATTCCTACTCCAGTTCCCCCAAATCCCCCTCCTGTACTCCCTATACTCAAGCTCATTATCATGTCGCCGGTCAACGTGGATCTCCGAGCCGGAGATCCTGAGGTTCGTCCTGCCTTCGGTCATCGCGTGCTGTCGCTCAACAGTGGCATGGCGGCGCTTGATGACCAGTTTGCCGGCAAAGTGCTGATAGTAACCATCAACGGCGACCGGCCCCCCATCGCGCCGGACGACCTTGTCAAAGCTCTTGGCATTGCGCACGACATCCAAATAAGTGAATTGCTTGTCGAAGTATGTCCGCCACCGGCTAATTTCTTTGTCAGGTTTCGGACAACTTTCGACTGTAGTCATGTGTTTGAATCTTCCCGGCATTTGTTCTGCGATGGTGCGCTGGTGAGCTTTGATCGGTGGCACTCAGGATGGGGCTCGGTGCCCTCTGAGCTTGAGTTTTTAACAAAACTTACCTTCCACGGCATGCCTCGACGTGCTTGGAACAGTGTGTCCATGAATGAGCTTATCAACGACCTTGGAGGTGAGCTCGTAAGTATGTTAGTTCCTCCAGACAGCTGGGCTCTAACGGTTATGGCATGGATGAAGAAGTCGTCCACCATACAGAAGGTGATTGGTGTTGAGATACCAGTGCAGGAACCGGGGTTGTACTATTCGTCGCCACAAAGGCCGCCGCGGACCACGTTAGGGATGTACCTGTATCGAGTGTTCGTGCTTGTCGAAGAAGTGATCAATCCATCAATCGAAATCCTGCCGCCGCCGCTGGTGCCAGGGTCTGTCGACGACGTCCATTACAGGAGTCAACGTCAGACTTTCCTCGTGTTGCTCGGAACGATGGATGGCACAGGGCCTACTCCATCGCGCGGCGGAGGCCACTACTTCTTTGGGAGAAGAGGTAGGGCTGGCTCCCTAGATGTGCTCTAATTTGAGGTAACAACGGAATCTTGTCAGATACTAGTTAAATCCGAGCTATGGGTGTGAAGCACTGATGTGCCAATACATTTGATTGTGACCTGTTCTAATTTTGTACCTGAACTTTTTTTAGAAAGGGATGTACGTCAACTTAATGTGCTAGCAGAACTTATTGTGTTATCTGCCTGTTTTCTTTGCACAACATTCAAGATATTTCCCTGTCATTGATAAAGACGATGAACCGTTATTTACTAGTTCGTTGGTTTCAACATAGCCCTACCCATAGCGATCCACTGCTTCCATCCTGATTGTGCCGCTTGCGTGAAATTTTGTATGCAAGTTCAGTGTGGTATGATTTTCTATATGATTGTGTCAGCTATATAAGTTTTTACTGACCATCAGCAATGCATATGGTTGAAAGATGTATTTACGAGCATCGACCGATGGGTCTCTCTCTCTCTCTCTCTCACACACACACACACACACACACACACACACACACACACGCACACACGCACAAGTGGGACCCGTTGAATTATTTCTTTGCTCATGACAACGTTTAATTAGGTTCCACTGTAATCTAACTTTTTTCTTAAGTTATTAATTGAGCTCAGTGACTTCAAAAAGTTGTACAAAAGCCTTGTTTGGGTCTTTCCGGCATCGCTGAATGTGGGTTGAGTAGCCACGTTAGGTTGTACTCTACTACACAGGCCTTTTTTCAACATCAACAATGCAGCTGGGCCGACAGTTGTACACAATATCCGGGTCAACTTGTTATTCTCCGCCCCGCTGGGTTGCAAACTTTCCTAGGAGGTATGCATTAGGCATAACATGAAAATGGACTTTAAAATAATAAATGGGATGTAATTATAATAGCTCGACAGTAACTATAAAAAAATGCACCAAACGCGTAACTAATTTAAAAAATATATTATTTTCGGAATTTGAAAATTTTAATTTCATTACTTGTTGCGCGCGCAATATTTCGTTGGATTTTAACGTAATACAACTTTATTTTGAAATTATATTTAATCTGACTAGAAATTTCGGATAAAAATATTTCGGATCCCATAAAAATGTGGGAACTTTTTTAAATTCTGTTTTGAGCGGTTGGTTGAAATTATTAATCGTTGTCCTAACTATAAAATGGACTGTACTTTTAACAAACTGTAAATGGGCTGTAGTAAATTCCATTAGAATTAAAAAATGGGATGTACATTCTTACAAATGGCAAATGGGCTATATGTTCTTTGCCACACACTTGTGGGCCTTCTAAGTTGATGCGTCCCCTAAAAGAAAACTAATTTGACACGTATGCAAGACTTTGTCAACAACACACGGTTCTAGCAGCTGTGGGCATTGGATGTCCATCCAACGAATGTCGTGCTTCTTCTTCAATCTCGGATATTCTTGCTTCAGCGCCCAAAAAATGATTCCTCCCCTGACATCTGGGGCGCACCGTTTCGAAGGCTGACCTGTGGGCCTACTAAGTTGACGCATACCAAGGGCTTTGTCAACTTAGTCAATATAAACGATTCTAGCTGAAGTGATCGTATGATGTCCATCCAACGGCCGTAGTGCTTCTTCAACCTCTGGTCTTCTTGCTCCAGCCGCCCAAAGCAGCGCCGGTCGTGCCGCGTGCTCCTGCCTCCCGTGGCCGGCTGTGATGCCGCGGAGGCCTCACCGCCCCCTACTACTCCCACCATTGGCCAGGCCATCCCTCTACTCACCCACACCCCCTGTTATTCCGCGGCGACGACAGCCTCACACCGCAGCCGATCAAGTGAACCTTCGTACTCCTCTCTGCGCGGGCTTCCACTGCCGCGTCTTCCCCAGCTCTGCGTCGTCCCCTTCCTAGGCCTCGCCGTCATCCATCACCCTGGTGCTCTCGGCATGGCGTGTTCAACGTGGTCAAGGAACGACTTCCATCTGACGTGGACTATACGTGGAGAGGCTGACAGCTGGGTCCATGATGATAGCAAGGAAATGCCTCCTTATTACGCAGAAAATAATGATTCCTCCATCAGGAGGGACCCACCGGACGGGCCACCGTAATTCGCGAAAAAAACGTTTCCCCTGACTGCTGGGACCCAGTGGACGGGCCACCGTATTGCGCGAAAATACGTTCCCCCCGCTGTCAGCTCGGACCCACCGGAAGCGCCTCCTTATTACGCACAAAAAAATGAATACTCCCCATGCTGGTTGGGACCCACCTTGGTGGGAGGCTGACTTGTGGGCCTACTAAGTTGACGGGGATGGAGTGCTTTGTCAACTTAGTCAATATGAACGATTCTAGCTCCAGTGAACGTACGATGTCCATCCAACACCCGTAGTGCTTCTTCAACCTCTAGTCTCGTTGCTCCAGCCGCCCAAAGCAGCGCCGGTTGTGCCGCATGCTCCTGCCTCCCGTGGCCGGCTGTGCTGCCGTGGAGGCCTCACCGCCCCTACTATTCCCACCGCTGGCCAGGCCATCCCTCTACTCACCCACACCCCCTATTATTCTGCAGCGACGGCAGCCTCACACCGCAGCGAACCAGTGAACCCTCGTACTCCTCTACGTGTGGGCATCCACTGTCGCGTCTTCCCCGGCTCCGCGTCATCCCCTTCCCAGGCCTCGCCGTCGTCCACCGCCCTGGTGCTCTCGGCGCGGCGTGATCAATGTGGTCAAGGAACGGCTTCCATCGGACGTGGACTGTACATGGAGAGGCTGACAGCTGGGTCCACGATGGCAGCAAGGAAGTGCCTCCTTATTTTAGCGGAAAATAATGATTCCTCCACATGACAGCAGGAACCCATCGGACGGGCCACCGTATTTCGCGAAAAATACATTTCCCCCCTGACTGCTGGGACCCAGCGGACGGACCACCGTATTGCGCGAAA
>LR738709.1:427695831-427745941 GCA_902687465.1 Secale cereale
TCAGCTTGGACCCACCGGAAGCGTGTCCTTATTACGCACAAAAAAATGAATCCTCCCCCTGCTGGTTGGGACCCACCTTGGTGGGAGGCTGACTTGTGAGCCTACTAAGTTGACGGGCATGGAGTGCTTTGTCAACTTAGTCAATATGAATGATTCTAGCTCCAGTGACCGTACGATGTCCATCCAACGGCCATAGTGCTTCTTCAACCTCTGGTCTTGTTGCTCCAGCCGCCAAAAGCAGCGCCAGTCGTGCCGCGTGCTCCTGCCTCCCGTGGCTGGCTATGCTGCAGCGGAGGCCTCACCACCTGTCGTGGAATTAACATGTCAGATGTCCGGTTTAGCGGACTTAGTGGTGAGGCCGCGCATCTATGTAGTAGCTTGAGAGGGGTTGAGCGGAATCGAGAGACGCGATGCAAGACACGGATTTAGACAGCTTCGGGCCCCGGGAAACCTCATCCGGTAATTGCCCTACGTGCTGTTTGAGGCTAGATCTCATTATGATCCTCGTGGTGTCGCCGGTAAACCGGCTCTTTGTGTCTAACCCTAGAAACTTGTCTAAACCTCTCCTCTAAAACTTTTCCTCTCACTTTGGGGAGCCCTGCCCCTCCTTATATATGTTGAAGGGGTGGGTTACATGACTAGTCCTAGTAGGATTAGGATTACAAGTGGAGTCCTAGTCTTACTTCCTTTGTATGAGAATATTCCTTATGCTTTCTTCATAAACCGGCCCACTATTAATATGAACCGGCCTTCTGGGCCTTGTCATCCATGATCCGCCTGCCGGGTCACCAGTAACTTGCCAAATATAAACTGTCTTAAGTAGAATGCCAAGTCCGGCCGGGTCATAATTCTGGCCGGTCATACCGCGGGGTATATCCCCGACATTAGCCCCCAAGTTTAGCTTGGATTTATCCATGGTAAACTTATGCTGTAAAACACAAGAACAAATCTGACAGGTTGCGCTCCGGGTTAAGAATTTTCTTGTAAACCGGCATCTGATCCTCCTTAAGTCCTTGTCCTTTTCTTCTTCTAGAAAATCCGGGTCAACAGACCAGCTTCATAATTAACTTGTTTGTAGAAAAAATATTGTAAATAAAGATTCCATTTGACTCATCCTTCAATGCTCTGACTTGATAAAATATTGGTCTTTACATATTTAATTGGTATCCAGCCAGCTTGAAGATGTATAACTTGCCGGTTTATAATTACCATCATTGCTGGGTTATAAAAACTGATAATTCCGGGTCGTGACTGTTTATAAATGCCGGGTTATGATTGTTACCAACGCCGGGTCACACAATTAATCTTCCGGACTTACCCAAAACCGGGAATTTCAAGATGTTCCTTCTTTATATCCATATTACCTGTAGCCCCCAAGTGCCGGGTCATTATGCAATAATGAGCAGGGACTTTGAAAATATGATCGTGTAAATTTGAACAGCAACATGTAGCCCCCAAGTGCCGGGTCATTACGCAATAATGAGCAGAGACTTTGTAGATATAATCATTGAAAATAACATTATATAATGTAACTTCCATCATGGGGTTTGAACCCACGTCCACAAGGTTAAGAGCTTTGTGCTTTACCAACTGAGCAGTGCACCCATGCTCCTGCCTCCCGTGGCCGGCTGTGCTGCCGTGGAGGCCTCACCGCCCCTACTATTCCCACTGTTGGCCAGGCCATCCCTCTACTCACCCACACCCCTTGTTATTCCGCGGCGACGACAGCCTCACACCGCAGCGAACCAGTGAACCCTCAAACTCCTCTACGCGTGGGCATCCACTGCCTCGTCTTCCCCGGCTTCGCGTCGTCCCCTTCCTAGGCCTCGCAATCGTCCACCGCCCTGGTGCTCTCGGCGCGGCGTGGTAAACGTGGTCAAGGAACGGCTTCCATCGGATGTGGACTGTACGTGGAGAGGCTGACAGCTGGGTCCATGGCCACAGCAAGGAAGTGCCTCCTTATTACGCGCAAAATAATGATTCCTCCACCTGACAGCAGGGACCCACCGGACGGGCCACCGTATTCCACGAAAAAACGTTTCCCCCCTGACTGCTGGGACCCAGTGGACGGGCCACAATATTGCGCAAAAAAACATCCCCCCCCCCCGCTGTCAGCTCGGACCCACCGGAAGCACCTCCTTATTACGCACAAAAAAATGAATACTCCCACTACTTTTCGGGACCCACCTTGGTGGGAGGCTGACTTGTGGGCCTACTAAGTTGACGGGGACGGAGTGCTTTGTCAACTTAGTCAATGTGGATGATTCTAGCTCCAGTGACCGTACGATGTCCATCCAACGGCCGTAGTGCTTCTTCAACCTCTGGTCTTGTTGCTCCAGCCGCTCAAAGCAGCGCCGGTCGTGCCGCATGCTCCTGCCTCCCGTGGCCGGCTGTGCTGCCACGAAGGCCTCACCGCCCCCTACTATTCTCACCGCTGGCTAGGCCATCCCTCTACTCACCCACACCCCCTGTTATTCTGCGGCGATGGCAGCCTCACACCGTAGCAAACCAGTGAACCCTCGTACTCCTCTATGCGTGGGCATCCACTGCTGCATCTTCCCCGGCTCCGCGTCGTCCCCTTCGTAGGCCTCGCCGTCGTCCGCCGCCCTGGTGCTCTCGGCGCGGCGTGGTCAACGTGGTCAAGGAACGGCTTCCATCGGACGTGGACTGTACGTGGAGAGGCTGACAGCTGGGTCCACGGCCGCAGCAAGGAAGTGCTTATTTATTACGCGCAAAATAATTGTTCCTCCACCTGACAGCGGGGACCCACCGGACGGGCCACCATATTTCGCGAAAAAAGGTTTCCCCCTGATTGCCGGGACCCACCAGCTACATCTTCGCACGCAAGGAAGTGCGTCCGAAAAAACCGATTCGCCCCCTGACTGCTGGGACCCACCAGCTACATCTTCACACACAAGGAACTGCCTGACAGTCGGGACCCACCTGGTCGAAGCGTACGTAGCGTTGTCATTCTGGTCGCGAACGTGTACGTACATACTGGTCGATGTACAAGCGCGCACGTGTCGTAGCAGAGGCGCACACGTAGCATGTACACGTACGTACATCGGCAAGGGTGCAGGAAAGTAAATACGGCCACGTACGTACATACGGGCGGGGTCTCGAACGCCTACTCGCGTGTATGTATGGCCCGGGCTTGTGTACATGGCTGGGTCGGAATGGAGAAACAGCGTCGTCGTCGTGTTCATGGGGAGCCAACCGGCTGGGTCGGAACGGAATGCGTCGTCGTGTTCATCGGGAGGGCTTGGACGGAATAGCCGATGGAAACGAGGCCTGGCGTACCGCAGAACGGAGGAAATGGCCTTGTGTTCGACCGGTCACGTTCGAAATGGGATCCTGTTCATCGGGAGGGGTCTGGCGTACCGCAAAACGGAGGAAACGGACCTCCTACGGTCGAAACGAGGGTCATGTTGATCAGGAGGGGTGTGGCGTACCACAAAACGAAGGAAACAGACTTGTGTTGGAGCGCTATGGTCGAAACAGGGTCATGTTCATCGGGAGGGGTGTGGCGTACCGCAAAACGGAGGAAACTGACTTGTGTTGGAGCGCTACGGACGAAACGGGGGTCCTGTTCATTGGGAGGGCGCAAAACGGGACTCCACGGGATACTGTTCATCTCCACCGTCGACCCCCTCCAGCCTCCACGGGCTACTGTTCATCCACCGTCGACCTCCTCCTCCACTTGCGACTGTTCAGCCTCCACCGCGCGCTACTCCACCGGCTACTGTTCAACCAGCCCTCTCCACGGGCTCCTGTTCAACCACCCCTCCATGGGCTACTATTCATCCAGCCCTACACCGTCTACTATTCATACAGCCCTCCACGGGGTGGTCTACTATTCATCCAGCCCTCCACGGGGTGGTCCTGTTCATGTAGCCCCAACCAGCTCGATCGATCGGGGTCCTGTTCAACACCACGGGGTCCTGTTCAGCCACCCCCACCGGGAACTGTTCATCCAAACCCACCCAACAATGCTCACTGTTAATGCAGAGCCACCATCGATCGGCTTCAGTTAGCAGCAGTAGCGAAGGAATTGCTCGCTCGGGTTCAGTTAACAACCATCGATCGATCGTTCGAGTTCAGTAACGCGTAGCCTGCAGTGCAATCGCTTAGGTTCAGTTAGAGCCGAACGCCTCGCTCGGGTTCAGTTAGAGCCCAACGCCTCGCACCCACACGCGTGCGTGTACGAGAGAAACGCGCATCGCTCGGCCCCGACCACCCATCGTAACCGGGAACACCCCGATATTTTCCTTGCCCTAGCTTCTACCGCGGTTTTTTCCGCCATTGACGGCCCAAAGAATGTCATGCAGCTGCGTCTCTGGCCCGCCCAGGACGAAAAGCCCATTTTCTGTCATGATTTTTGTCATAGAAGTAGGACCCCACCACATCTATGATGATACCATGTTTTGTCATAATTATTGTCATAGAAGTGTCATAAGTATGACAGAAAAAAGTTTCGTTCGGCCCAAAATGTCACGGATGTGTCTTTTTTGTAGTGGCAGGAGTAGGGTTTTACGCCTCATGGCGGCACAAACCTAGGTAAAAACTGCCCGTGTGATCCCTGCTCTACGCTACCTTCCTCCGCTCTTTATGCAACGTGCCCAACCCCCCGCTGAACCAAAAGGGGCTCGTGGTCCCATAGGTGGCAGTGGTTTCCCACGACTAGATATCTATTCTAAGGCGGATTCAGACGGAGCTGACCACTCCTATTTAGCCCCCGAGGTGTTTTCTCTAACTTGGCATGATGATGTTGGTCATATCATGCATATGTTGCCTTGCAGTGCCTACTTTCGACATCATGTATGTCATGTGCTTAGTTTAGACATGTTCTATAATGCCACCTGTTTAGTTTCTATATCATATATGTGAATTATGAAATCTCATCTCTTTTAGCCAGCCATAATATATGTGAAATATGCAATGCCATCATGTTTAACCAGGCATCATATATTTGAATGATATCTTGCCAATCCTTTTCTTCATTACATTTCCATTTGTTGACAAGGTTTTTACATTCAGCTACTCTTCCTGTGAATCAGCCATTTGAGTGGGAGATGAAAAAAATCTGGAGTGAATATAAGGTCTTCAGAGCAGACAGTGCTACATGTCGAAGCAGATCTCTTGATGGGTCCCGATAGCTCCTTAGAGATGGATTCAGAGACAGATGATCAGTCCTATTCCCCCACCGAGGTGTATGCTCTAGCTTGGCATGATTATACTGCTCATATCATGCATATGGTATGTTGCATTGCATAGTTTAGACATCATATACACAATATTCAACACCATATTCTTAGTTCAAACATCGTATATGCGAATGCCCTCGGCTTAGTATATAAATCACATATGTGAATTATATCATGCGATCCTGATTATTTGATAACATGCATGAGAATTATATCATGCGAACCTGTTTACTAAAGACATCATATAATTATCTCATGCCATCCTGTTTAGTTAGTCATCATATCTTTGAATAATGTCATGCTATGATATCCATTTTAGATACACATCATATATGTGAAATTATGTCATGCTATCCTTTTAAGTTAAACAATATACATGTGAACTATTTCATGCCCTCTTTTTCCCACACTATCTATCGCATCTGTCTCTCATACAAGATATGTACATTCAACTACGTTTCTTGTTTATCAGCCATTTGAACTGGAGCATGTGATGTCAGTATCTAGCGGAGTAAAAACACGATCTTCAAATAAAATAGTGCTACCTCTTGGTGGAGATAGCACCCCGGTTGTACATGCACGAGAACCACCCTACCACACATAACCCAGACTCTCACATATTGTACCCCTACTGCGATGGATAGAGAACTAGCTTCACCCAATTTAACCCCAACCCCAGCAGATTGTAACCCAGTTCCAGTTGACACAGCACCATCTCCACCATAGAGCTTGATACGTCTCCGTCGTATCTATAATTTTTGATTGTTCCATGCCAATATTATACAACTTTCATATACTTTTGGCAACTTTTTATACTATTTTTGGGACTAACATATTGATCCAGTGCCCAGTGCCAGTTCCTATTTATTGCGTGTTTTTTGTTTCGCAGAATATCCATATCAAACGAAGTCCAAACGGGATAAAAACAGATGGAGATTGTTTTGGAATATTTATGAATTTTGGGAAGAAGAATCAACGTGAGACGATGCCCAGGGGGGCCATGAGGCAGGGGGCGCGCCCCAGGGGGGTGGGCGCACCCCTGACTCTCGTGGCCACCCCGTAAGGTGGTTGGTGCCCTTCTTTTGCCGCAAGAAAGCTAATATCCGGATAAAAATCATGTCAAAAATTCAGCTCAATCGGAGTTACGGATCTCCGGGAATATAAGAAATGGTGAAAGGCCAGAATCTAGAACGTAGAAACAGAGAGAGACAGAGAGACATATCCAATCTCGGAGGGGCTCTCGCCCCTGCACCGCTATGGAGGCCATGGACCAGAGGGGAAACCCTTCTCCCATCTAGGTAGAGGGTTAAGGAAGAAGAAGAAGAAGAAGGAGGGGGGCTCTCTCCCCCTCGCTTCCGGTGGCGCCGGAGTGCCACCGGGGCCATCATCCTGCGACGGCGATCTACACCAACACCTCCGTCATCTTCACCAACATCTCCATCACCTTCCACCATCTATCTACAACGGTCCACTCTCCCGCAACCCGCAATACCCTCTACTCGAACATGGTGCTTTATGCTTCATATTATTATCCAATGATGTGTTGCCATCCTATGATGTCTGAATAGATTTTTGTTGTCCTATCAGTGATTGGTGAATTGCTATGATTGATTTAATTTGCTTGTGGTTATGTTGCTGTCCTTTGGTGCCCATCATATGATCACGCGCGTGAATCACACCATTGGGTTAGTTGTATGTTGATATGACTTGTATTGGAGGGCAAGAGTGACAGAAGCTTCAACCTAGCATATAAATTGATGCATACAGGATTGAAGGGGGACAAATATATCATAATGCTATGGTTGGGTTCTACCTTAATGAACGTTAGTAGGTGAGGATGCTTGCTAATAGTTCCAATCATAAGTGCATAAAATTCCAAGTCAGCGATGACATGCTAGGAGTGGCCTCTCCCACATAAAACTTGCTATCGGTCTAGTAACGTAGTCAATTGCTTAGGGACAATTTCGCAACTCCTACCACCACTTTTCCACACTCGCTATACTAACTTTATTGCTTCTTTACCTAAACAGCCCCTAGTTTTTATTTACGTGCTCTTTATATTCTTGCAAACCTATCCCGTTACACCTACAAAGTACTTCTAGTTTTATACTTGTTCTAGGTAAAGCGAACGTCAAGCGTGCGTAGTGTTGTATTGGTGGTCGATAGAACTTGAGGGAATATTTGTTCTACCTTTAGTTCCTCGTTGGTTTCAACACTCTTACTTATCGAAAGAGGCTACAATTGATCCCCTATACTTGTGGGTTATCAAGACCTTTTTCTGGCGCCGTTGCCGGGGAGCAATAGTGTGGGGTGAATATTCTCGTGTGTGCTTGTTTGCTTTATCACTAAGTAGATTTTATTTGCTGTTCTAAGTTGTTCTCTATCTTTAGTTATGGATATGGAACACGAAATACCAAAAAAAAATTAGGTGTACTTGCTACTAATGGAGATGGGGAACCTCCTAAAACACTCGACGCTCTTTATGTGAAACATATTATGTACTACTTTGATAATTTTGAGAAAACCTCATTCAACTATATAATGGGAGTAATGTTGGATCAACGTGAATACTTTAGGGATTATTGCTTGACACAAAAAGGGAAACTATTATGTGATCAAATTTATATGTTGCATTGGTATGCTCGGCAACTATGCTTGAGCTATGATTATACTTGTTGCTCTAGGATGAAGGCTCCACACCTTCCCTTTTCATGCGAATTTAATGATAATGAAACCTTAGCTTCTTATGCTAATGGTATATATGATTATTATGATGTGGAACAAATAGAAGAATTCGTTGCTTTTAAGGGTGCTTATGAAATTGAATCTCTGTTTAAAAGGTATGAAGCTTTTGATGATGATGTTTATAGGCCTGAAAATTCTGCTATATTGAAATATTGCTATGAGAATTATGAATACAATGCCAATATTGATGTGTTTATTGAGAAGGTCTCCGCTGTCCAAGAAGAGATTAATATTTTGAAGGAGTCTATGGAAGAAGAAATTAATGACATTGTGAGCTCATTTGATGAAAAAGATGAGGAGGAGAGCGAAGAACAGAAGGAGGAAGAGCGGATCGATCACCCGTGCCCACCTTCTAATGAGAGTAACTCTTTATCCCATACATTGTTTAATTTCTCTTCGTGCTTACCGAGGATGAATGCTATGATGATTGTTATGATCCCGTTGATTCTTTTGAAATATCCCTTTTTGATGATGCTTGCTATGCTTGTGGCCAAGATGCCAATATGAATTATGCTTATGGAGATGAACTTGCTATAGATCCTTATGTTAAACATGAGATAGTTTCTATTGCACCCACACATGATAGTCCTATTATCTTTTTGAATTGTCCAAACTACACTATATTGGAGAAGTTTGCACTTATTAAGGATTATATTGATGGGTTGCCTTTTTCCATTACACATGATGATTTTGATGAGTATAGTATGCATGTGCTTGCTGCTCCTACTTGCAATTATTACGAGAAAGGAACTATATCTCCGCCTCTATACGTTTCCAACACGATAGAATTGCAAGAAACTGCTTATACTATGCATTGGCCTTTACTTGATGTGCATGAATTGTTCTTGTATGACATGCCTATGCATAGGAAGAGAGTTAGACTTCGTTTTTGCATGACACATATCACTTTGTGCTCACTACTAAATGCCAAATCCTTGCTAATTAAAATTGGCTTTAATATACCTTGGGATCCGGGTGGATCCATTACTTGAGCACTATATGCCTAGCTTAATGGCTTTCAAGAAGCGCTGCCAAGGAGACAACCCAGAAGTTTTAGAGAGTCATTTATTTCTATTGTGTGCTTTTATAAAGTTTTCTTAAAAAAGAGGGGAACCTAAAAGTTTTTCAGAAAGAAAAGTGAAAGTAAGAAGGACGAGCACCGTTGAAATGGGGGAGCTCCTTGAACTTTGTTCATGCCCATGGAAACTTTGCAAATCTTGAATTACAGAAACTTTTGAACAAAAATAATTATCCCCTTGTACAATTCCATTGTATTATAAAAATAATGTGCCAAGAGTTTCCTTTAGGATGATTAAACTGCTTGTTGGTCTGTGCGGTGCAAAAACAGAAACTTTGGCTGTAATGCACGATTTTACATTTTTTTATTGGAACTTCGAAAGGATCTGAAATGTTTTGAAAAGTCTTGCTATACAAATTCTTGATTTTTCCTAATTTTTCCAGAATTTTTAGAGTTACAGAAGTATGGTTAATGTTCAGATTACTACAGATTGTCCTGTTTTCACAGATTGATGTTATATCTTCATTATTTGCATATGTTTGAATTCTTGTTGAAGCCTCCTTGACTTGGGGCCATAGAATTGTGATAGTATACAGTGGGTAATGTTTGTTCATAATTATACAATAATGTTAGAGAAGTAGATGATGGGATTTCATTGATCATATGCACTAACCCCGTCACTAAAAGTTCGGTTAAGTTTTGTGTGGATGAAGTGCTCGAAGATCGAGGAGGTCTCGATGTGATAAGAAGGAGGAGAGGCAAGAGCTCAAGATTGGGGATGCCCAAGGCACGCCAAGTAAATATTCAAGGAGACTCAAGCGTCTAAGCTTGGGGATGCCCCGGAAGGCATCCCACCTTTCTTCAACAAGTATCAGTATGTTTTCGGATTCGTTTCGTTCACATGTTATGCGTAAACTCTTGGAGCATCGTGTGCTTTTTTCCCTTTTAATAAATGCACCATGCTGGTTTGAGATAGTCCTTGGTTGATTTAGAGAATGCTCTTTGCACTTCACTTATATCTTTTTAGTATGGATTTATAGATGCTTCATGAGCTTCACTTATATCAATTGAAGTTTGGATTGCCTGTTTCTCCTCACATAGAAAACCGCCATTTGTAGAATACTCTTTTGCTTCACTTATATTTGTTAGAGTGTGGGCATATATTTTTAAGAAAGAATTAAAACTCTCTTGCTTCATTCATATCTATTTAGAGAGTTGGCAGGAATTGGTCATTCACATGGTTAGTCATAAAATCCTACATAAACTTGTAGATCGCTGAATATGATATGTTTGATTCCTTGCAATAGTTTTGCGATATAAAGATGCTAATATGTGGGAGGTACTAGTGAATGATTGTGGTTTAGTAAAAATATTGGTATTAAGGTTTGTGATTCCCAAAGCATGCACGTATGGTCTCCTAACTATGTAACAAAATTGGCGCGCATTGTATTTTGATTGTTTATCTTTGCGTGAAGGTCGGGGGCGCGCGATGATTAACTCCTACCAACCTCCCCCCTAGGAGCATGCGTCATAGTATTTTTGCTTCGAGGGCTAATAGATTTTTTGCAATAAGTATGTGAGTTCTTTATGACTAATGTTGAGTCCATGGATGTAACATCCCAAAATTCTAAAATTTGGAATGTTATAATAAATAGATAGTTTTGATTGCTTGTTTGATGTGCTGAGTGAAATTGAGTGAAATTTGAAACTTTTGAAAGTTAAATGAGAGGGAATGAAATGACTTTCCCAAACTTTCACTTTGCATTTGTGATCTTCGGGAATTCAAATTCTTTCATCACAAAACCCTGGAGTGAAGATAATATGACTTCTTCCATTTATTAAATGAAAAAAGATTTTGAAAGGATTTTGAATTTTATTCTTGAAATATTTTAAATTCAGAAACGTTATGCAACTCAATGATTTTCCCGAGAGAAGATAAAATGATTTCTTCAAATTATAGGAAATATGAGTTGGAAGTTCCTTTGAAGTATTTTGAAATTTATTTTCAAATTTGAATTATTGGGTTTTTATTCAAATTATTTTTCTCCAAAAAAATATCTATGGAAATTAGGGTAACATGATTCCCTATAGAAGAAAATTGGAGAGAAATAAATTTGAAATCATTTTGGTATTTTTACAATAATTTTTATCGGATTTTATTGCAACAGTACCACCTTTTGATTTATTTAAATTTGTGAGCGTTTTATTTGGCTGTAGAAAAAAATGTTCAAGTTGTAGAGCTTCTTTTTCTAATTTTTTCTATATATTATATGCCTATATAATATTTTATTTTATTTTGGTTTTAATCTTTTATTCGTCTGTTTTTTTTAAAGGGGTTCCTTCGCCGACTGGGCCGGCCCATGTCGGGGAAACTGATCGCCCACAAACACCTATGGGACCGGAGCCCCTTTTCGGTACGGCGAGGGAGCGGAGGATGCACGAAGAGCGGATCGAGGCGAGCACACGGGCAGTTTACCCAGGTTCGGGCCGCACGGATGCGTAAAACCCTACTCCTGCCTTGGTTTGTATTGCGCTCTGGGCTCGGGAGCAAGAAGAGCTACAGTACTTATCGCTAGCTACACCGAGCGTGAGAGTGGTCATCGATCGGAACCCCTTCTACGTTGCGCATGGGCCTCCTTTTATAGGTCAAAGGGGTCACCGACAGGTGGCAACGTAGATGAGGGTAAAAGTGTAAAAAAGGTGGTAGTTGGAACAGTGTATGCACAGTGCTATGTACCTAACCCTGACGGTGGGGGACAAGGGCATTGAATGCCCGTCGCCGTCGCCCCAAACAGTGCAAAAAAGCGTCCGTCAGGGCGTCTCCGTTCGCCACGATGGTGGCTTCGTCATCGCGGCTTGCCACCGTGTACCCTAGGCTGCACAGCCTTCCGCCACGTGCACCTGGAAGGGCTCCAGGGCGACGCGTGGCCGGATGAGCTGGAGCGCGGGCACATAGTGAAAGCTTGCCGCGGCAAGCACCTTGCCGCGGTTGTTAACTTGCCGCGCCCGGAGGCTTGTCGCTCTCCGGGCCTTGCCGGGGCGCGCGACGCGCCACGGCAAGTCTTCTGAAGTGCCATGCTTGGCCTTCCTGACAAGCTCCTCTTGTCAGGGTCTTGAGCCAAAGGGGTGATCTTGAGCCTGGAACGGCCTTCCCGGCAAGCTCCTCTTGCCGGGGTCTTGTTTCTTTAACTTGAATACTCTGTTCTTGAATGGCTCCAAAGGAACCTCAGTGGGCCTTTGGCGCACGCGTGGTAAGCCCTGCCACGGGATGTTGCGACTGCCCGTGCACAAGTTCGGGATACTAAGGTACCCCTACTTTAGTACACCGACAGGAGCCCCCGGGCTTGGGCCACACACGGTGCCGAGCGCTGTTGGGCCAGGCACAAAACAGTGCACGGGCACACGCGGCCCACGGCGCGCCGTATCCTACTCCGTATCCGCCGCGTCCCTCCCTAACGGCACGCGTCAATTGCGGCGTCGTGGGAGAGGACGTGGCCTGTTTCTTTAATGGGGAAAATGCGGAACGTCTCCCTCTCCCCCCTTAAAAGCAGGGGAAATAGGGGCAGTTCCCTCCATCCGCTCATTGCTTCTTCTTCATCCTCCAGAAACCCCCGCCGCTCTCCTCCTCCCCGAAGGTCAAAAGAGAGCAGCGCTCCGCCCTTCCTCCGCCGCCGCCAGTTTCTCCAGCGCCGTCGACTTCCCCCGCCGTCCCCGCCATGGCCCCGAAGGGCGACAAGGAGAAAGCCGCGAAGACTGCCAGGGCGCTGAAGCTAGCGGCGATGCGGAAGAAGATGGTGGTCTTCCCGCCGAGGCTCGGCGTAGAGGAGTTGAAGGAATCCTTCTACCTCTTCTGGGCGAGGGAGACAAAAGCGCACCCGCGCACCAGGGTACTCCCCGCCGAGGCCTGCGACATGTTTCCGGGAGTGTATGCCTTCTTTGATGTGTTCTTCCATTGCGGACTCTGCCCACCAAACTCCGAATTCTTCTGCGACATTATGAATACCTACGGGTTTCATCTCCTTGACTTCACCCCCAACGCCATTCTCACCATGGCAGTTTTCGCACATCTGTGTGAGAACTTTGTCGGAGTTTACCCCAACGTAGCCCTCTTCCGCCATTATTTCATGCCTCGAGTAGAGTCTGGGTCTCCTCTGTCCGGCGGGATTTCTTGGATCTTTAGGCTTCATAAGAAAGAGGCATACTTGACTGGAGAGCAACGCGGCAAGTGGGAGGAGTGGAGGGCTAATTGGTGCTGGATCATGGAGGATGCCCCAGAGCAGTTCACTTCCCCGCACCAAGTTGCAATAGTGCGCGGCAACGACTGGAGTGATCTGGCCCCGGAGGACGACAAGCTGAAGGTAGCCACCACTAGGATTCTTCGCCTCCGGCAAGCCGGGCTCACTGTAGGGGCTGTCGGAGCAGATTTCCTTCGCCGCCGCATCGCTCCCTTGCAGGAGAGGAAAAGGCCCGCTTGGGAGTTTGGCAACGCGGCAGACTTCATGAGGCTGCGCCCAGGCCTCAACTACAATTTCACTGTCCTGGAGCTCAAAGGGATGCTCCGCGAGCTGTTCAAGCATGACCCCAACCATCCAGAGTGGTTTGCATTGCCGTGGGGCGTAGTTCCGCATTGCAACAATTCCTCGCTCAGTGCTATCCGCATGGCAATGCCATGGTGCGACTCCCATGGGATTGACCCCACTTGGCGGGAGCCTTCTGATGAAGCCGTGCAAACGTTCTTCGACAACTTAGTGGAGAAGCCAATCAATCCCGATGAGAAGAAGGGCCTCACCCGCGACACCACCGATGAGGAGATGGCCTATATGGCCACCAGGTTGGAGGAGGCAGCCGCAGCTGCGGCCGCAGGCGAGTTTGGGTATACCTTGGAGGAGGCGGATGCAGCGGAGGCGGTAAGTCTGGCCGAGGAGGAAGAGATCCTCAAACTGATTAAGCCTGCCGGGCAGCCTGCCGGGACGTGCGAGGCCACAGGGCAAGGCACAGAGTCGAGCGAGCCCGCCGAGCAGGGCGCTGAATCAAGTGATTCCGCCGAAGATTCCGGTGGGTCTCTGGGCCTCGGCTCTTCTTCTTCATCATCGGGAAGTTCACCGCCTCCGGCTCCAGCGAGGAGGCGCCTCCGCAAAGCCGCAGACGTGGCGAGGCGGCCGGCGGGCCAGCAGCCGCAGCGCCGTCCGACACGCGCCACCGCGGTGGGCAAGGCCGCCAAGGGAGTGCCCCGTGCTTCAGGAGCGGTGGGAGGAGGATCTTCCCGCGCCGGCTCCACCGCTCCTTTCGCCCCTCGGGCCTAGGCGACGACCGGAGCGGGGTCTTCTCAGACCACCGTTCCAGCGCCCGCCAAGCGGCCGAGGGAGCCCACTCCTCCAGCTCCTCGTGCCGGGACGCGCGAGGCGGACTTCGACTTCTCCGCGCTCAGCTCCGACGAGGAGGAGGAAGAGTAAGCACTGTCAACTCTGGTTTCTTCGATTTGCTTTTGTCTTGAATCTTCTTTGCTTGGTTCTAATCTTGTTCTTCTCCCAGAGGGCGGCGAAGAGGGTCAAGATCCCGGTGATTGTCACTGAGGACGAGCCCGCCGCAGCAGCAGGGGATGCGCCAGCGACAGGCTTGCCGGGCCAGGCAACTGCTCCTCAGAGCAGCCCCCAGCGCAGCCCCCAGCGTAAGTCTTCTGTTCGCTTCTTCGCTTGTCGGGTGCGCTTGGGCTTCTTATCCTGTTAACGTCGTGTTTGTTTGTTGACTTGTGCAGAAACGGAGCCGCAGCCTCAGGAGCACCAAGAGGTTGTTCCCGACGAGCTGCACGTCTCGACCTCTCCGCCAAGGAGGAGCTCCCCGGCGAGGGAGAATACTCCGCCAAGGGCGGGTACTCCACCAAGGGCGAGCACCCCGCCAAGGGCGAGCACTCCGCCAAGGGAAGGCGCCAGCGGCCCTCCGTCGGCGGGGGCCACCACCACCGCGCCGAGGGAGAACTCCCCGGCAAGGAACCCCGTCGAAGAAGAGGCCCGCGCAGGTAACCCTTGGACTTTTCCTCTCTTGAATTCTTCTTTTTGGATATTTGCTTGACCATTCTTCTTCCTTTCTTCTTTTCTTGTCTTCAGATCCGTCCGTTCCAGAGCCTATGGAGACGGAGGTCGCCACCGAGGAGGCCGCGCGCGGCAATGCTGATGACGCCGCGGCCACCGAAGAGGCGATCGGTACTGGCGAGCCTACCGTTGAAGAGGCACCCGAGGCCACCGACGCGGCAGCTGAGGAGGGGACCGGCGGTCGCACTGACGGCCCTGAAGCCGCAGGAGCGTCAGACGCTACACCGACCGCCGACCCTGCCGCTGCCGCGGCCGGAACGGGCGCCTACCTGGAGGCTGGAAACGGGGTCTTCATTCAGATTCCTTGGGCATCTTCGTCAAGGGCGCCCGCGGAGGGAGAGGTCTTCAACGGGGAAGTCCTCACCTCCGCCGGGTTGAAGTTCGTCGACGCGCCCGGCAGCAGCAGCGAGCCCGAGGAGGAGCGGCTCCTGCGAAGGCTCCTGGCCCTGTATCGCGCCCGGCAGGCCAACCTGGAGTCCCGAGAGGCTCTGGCCGCCAAGGCGGGCGTCGACTTGGAGAAGCGCGCCGAGGAGCTCCGGGCCGCCAACCAGGCGGCCCTCCGATCCTTGGCGGAGGAGCGGGAGGAGCTCGCCGAGGCGCATCAGGCGTTCATCCTCGAGAAGGCCGAAGCAGAGGAGCAGCAACGGCTCGCCGCCGAAGAGTTGTCCCGGCGGGAAGGAGAACTAACGCAGCAGAAGGTCGACCTCGACAGCCACGAGGACGACCTTGCCGCACGCGAACAGTCCCTTGGCGGAGCCCTGCAGGAGGCGAAGGACGCCGCTGTAGCTGCTGAGACTGCCAAGAGGGACCTGGAGGCGAGGGTGGCGCAACTGGAGATCCACCTGAAGACGAGCGAGGAGAGGATTACTGCGCTCACATTGGAGAGCGAGAAGGACGCCCACAGCCACTCCGAGCTGCAGGTCCGTCTCTCCGACAAGGGAAAGGAGCTCGCCATCGCCAAGGATTCCGTTGCAGACTTGGAGTCGAAGCTGTCCACCCTCACCGCATCACTTGACAGCGCCAGAAATCGTGAGACGAAGCTGAAGGAGGACCTCAGGGCTGAGAGGGCACTATTGGACAGCGCCGCCCTCACCCAAAACACCTTCAAGCAGACGGTGGATCAATGGACCGAGGAGCTTGTCGCCGCCGCCGCTGACATCGACAGGGAGTTGGCGGGGCTGGGGACGGAGCACCTCGTGTACTCCCCCGACGCGAACCTCCCTCACAGCGCCAAGTTAAGCTTGTTCTTCAGGGGAGTGGCGCCGGCCCTCGAGCAGCTCCGGGAGAGGATCCCCACGCAGCTGGCGAACGAGGCGCGCAGGCTTTGCACGGGAGTCATGGAGAGAGTGCTGACGAAGATAGTCTACCGCAACCCAGGACTCAACCTCGAGAACGTCCTCAGGACCTTGCCGCCCGACGCCGACCAGGAGGCACTGAAGGCCCTTGTCGCCCCCATCGTGGCTAAACTGGGCAAGATCAAGAGAGTTGATGGTGACCGTGCAGACTAGGCTGTTTTCCTTCTGCTTCCCTCGTCGCTGCTTGTCATGTTATGGACAAAAATCTATTAGTGCTGCGATAAGTTGCTTTGTAATATAACTCTGTTTTGGGTAGTTAGTGCAATGTTATTTCCTTTACTTGACTTCTCCGCTTTGCATGCTTTTACCCTACGCTTTTAGGGAACTTGCCGGCGAAGGGACCCTTGCCGCGAGCGCTGAGTGCGGAACTTCAGCAGCCTGCTGGCAATGCCGCTACCGGCAAGAAACCTTGTCGCAGCTAGTCGCAGCACACTTAGGTTGTTGAGCGAACTCGAAAACGAAGTAAGGGCGCGACACTTGTCGCAGCACACTTAAGCCGTTGAGCGTGCTCGAAACAAAATAAGGGCGCGGCTAGCTACGAATAGGTTCCTCCGCGCACAGGTTTTCCATACAAAGTGCGGTCGTTCAAGGAAGATAACTTTAAAATTTAAAATTTTGAATGCTCAAACTTTGGCAACTTAGCTTTTGTGTTGTCTGCTTCCCGGCAAGGCGAGGCTTTCTTGAACGGCACTTGGTCCATACCACTGTCTCCTTCCCCCCCGGCAAACTGGTGCGCGAGGAAAACTTCTTCTTCTTGAGAGAGAGAAAAAAGAAAGGAGCATAGATATGGAGCCTTGCGGCTCGTTATTGCTTACCGGGTACGCGTGCTGCACAAAGTGTCAGATAGTACATGCGAGAAAAATACGAAAGCATGAAACGACAAGTTGTGCGAGGCACATATATTTTACTGATGCACGGGGTCTGCGCCCGGCTTTGTACAAAGGTTTATATGCAACAGCGGCAAGACTTGTACAAAAGGTGGTTGCCGGAGCGGATCACGGCAACCGCGCCTTATGGGTAAAACTTGCGAAGATGCTCAATGTTCCAGGAGTTGCTCACCGGTAAACCATCTTCGGTCTCAAGGCGGACAGCGCCGGGCCTTGTGACTTGTCTCACCCGATAAGGGCCTTCCCACTTCGGCGTCAACTTGTTGGAATTCTTGGCGGACTGAACGCGCCGAAGAACAAGATCGCCCTCCTCGTGACTTCTGGCTTTAACTTTGCGGCTATGGTAGCGGCGCAAAGCTTGCTGCTATCGAGCAGCTCGTACAATAGCCTGAAGACGGTCCTCCTCAAGGAGCAGTGCGTCATCTTGCCGCAGCTGCTCTTGCTCGAGCTCATCGTAAGCGAGCACTCGAGGCGATCCGTATGCGAGTTCCGTGGGGAGAACTGCCTCTGCTCCATAGACAAGAGCAAAGGGTGTCTGTCCAGTGGCTCGATTTGGTGTCGTCCTGATTGAACAAAGAGCCGCCGGCAACTCCTCGATCCAGTTTCTTCCGCACTTGTGCAGCCTGTCGAAAGTTCTTGTCTTGAGTCCGGGCATCACTTCAGCGTTTGCCCTCTCCGCTTGACCGTTGCTCCTCGGGTGAGCAACAAAAGCGAAGCAGACATTGGCGCCAAGGTCTTGGATGTATTGCATGAAGGTGCGGCTTGTGAATTGTGTGCCGTTGTCGGTGATGATCCTATTAGGGATTCCGAAGCGGCAAACAACCGATCTGAAGAACTTGACTGCTGACTGTGCGGTCACCTTTCTCACTGGTTCCACTTCCGGCCACTTTGTGAACTTGTCGATAGCGACGTACAAGTACTCAAAGCCCCCGACTGCGCGGGGAAAGGGGCCGAGGATGTCGAGCCCCCAGACCGAAAATGGCCAGGACAAAGGGATCGTCTGGAGAGCTTGAGCTGGCTGATGTATTTGCTTGGCATGGAACTGGCACGCTTCACACTTGGTTACTTGTGCAGTTGCATCTTGGAGGGCTTCGGGCCAAAAGAAACCTTGCCAGAACGCCTTGCCGGCAAGTGCTCTTGCGCCGATGTGGTGGCCACATATGCCTCCATGTATCTCTGCCAACAGCTTCTGCCCATCTTCCCGGGGAATGCACTTCAATCTAACACCGTTGAGTCTTCTTCTGTATAGTTCATCGCCGACAAACTGATACATACTTGACTGCCGGGTTATTCTTTCAGCTTCTTCTGGCTCTTTGGGAAGTTCTCCAGTTTGAAGAAAACGGACAATTTGCTGCGCCCATGCTGGAGCCTGAGGCTCAACGGCAAGGACTAAAGGCATCAGTGCTGCTGCGGGAACGTCAGCTTCTACGACCAGAACCTATGGCTTGGCCGGAGCTGGACGTTCCCCGGCAAGCTTACCGGGGCAAGACTTGTCGGGAACGCCTGCTTCAACTGTACGAACCCTAGGGCCCGCAGGAGCAGACTGTTCCTCAGCAACTTTGTCGTTGATCTTGGGGACCTTGGCGGCGGCTTCAGGAAGTTCTGCCGGCAAGTAGTCACCGGAGACCAACTTTCTCTTCTTACTTTTTCCAATTGATGGTGTAACGGATGGTTGAGTTAGCTCAAGCACAAAGATCCCTGGTTCCACAGGTAGCTTTAGTGCAGCACACTTTGACAGGCCGTCTGCGACGTCATTTTGAGCTCTTGGAACGTGCTCCATCTGCAAGCCTTCAAAGTGTTCTTCAAGCTTTCTCACTTCATCGACGTATGCTTCCATCAACGGACTCTGGTAGCTCTTGTTTACTTGGCGGACAACCAACTACGAATCACCCCGCACAACCAGCTTCTTGATCCCAAGCTCTGCTGCGATTCTGAGACCGGCAAGCAAACCTTCATACTCTGCAGTATTGTTTGTTGCTTGCTCCTTGGGAAAGTGCATTTGGACGATGTATTTGAGATGTTCTCCGGTGGGTGCGATAAGCAGTACACCAGCGCCGGCGCCTTGCAGCGAAAAGGCACCATCAAAGTACATTATCCATTCTTTGCTTGCTTCTTTGACGGGGATGCTTGTCTCTGGAATTTCTTCATCTGGCGTTGGTGTCCATTCTTCTATGAACTCTGCCAATGCTCTGCTCTGGATAGTTGAAGTACTTTCAAACTTGAGGCCAAAGCTTGACAGCTCCAGTGCCCACTCGACAATCCTGCCTGTTGCTTCTGGATTTTGCAATATCCTTTTCAGCGGAAAGCGAGTGACTACCGTTATTTCATGTGCTTGGAAGTAGTGGCGCAGCTTTCTTGAGGCCATGAGGAGGCCAAAAAGCAGCTTCTGCACCCCAGAGTATCTTGACCTAGCCCCCTGCAAGAGGGAACTGACAAAATAAACTGGGCGCTGCACCATCTTCTTCCGCACCTCTTCTTGCATCTGCGCAGACTCATTCTTGTCGGGGCCAGAGCTTGTCGGGGAAGCCCCCTGCTTGTCGCTGGACGTACTTGCCGGGGCTGTGGGCTCTTCATCTGCCTCCCTTTCCGCTACCAACGCAGCACTAACCACTTGATTGGTTGCCGCCAAGTACAGCAGCAACTTCTCTTGTGGCCTAGGTGCGACAAGTATTGGAGTGGAGGACAGGTACCCTTTCAAGTCTTGCAGCGCTACCTCCGCTTCCGGAGTCCATTTCATTGGACCTGCCTTTTTTCAAGATTTTGAAAAACGGCAGGGCGCGTTCTGCGGACTTAGAAATGAACCTGCTGAGAGCAGCCACGCAACCGGCAAGCCTTCGCACATCCTTGACGCGCTTCAGAGCTTCAATCTGCTCGATGGCTTTGATCTTGTCGGGGTTGGCTTCAATCCCCCTCTGGGACACAAAGAATCCGAGAAGCTTGCCGGATGGGACTCCGAACACGCACTTCTCGGGGTTGAGCTTGAGTTGTATCTTGCGCAGATTTGCAAAAGTTTCATCTAGATCTTGAATTAGGGTATCCTTGTCCTTGCTCTTGACCACTATATCATCCATGTATGCTTCTACATTCCTGTGTATCTGTGGCTCAAAAGCAGTGTGGACTACCCTCGCAAACGTTGAACCGGCATTCTTCAATCCAAAGGGCATGCGTATGAAGCAGTAAGTGCCACATGGAGTAATGAATGCGGTCTTCTCTTCATCTTCTTCAGCCATAAATATCTGGTGGTATCCGGAGTATGCATCAAGAAACGAAAGCAACTCACATCCAGCCGTGGAATCAACAATCTGGTCAATGCGCGGCAAGGGAAATGGATCTTTGGGACAAGCTTTATTCACATCAGTGAAGTCTATACAAAGCCTCCACTTCCCATTTGCTTTGCGCACGACAACAGGGTTGGCCAGCCACGTGGGATGAAGTACACCTCTAACAAGGCCTGCCGCTTCCAGCTTCTTGATTTCTTCAGCGATGAACTCTTGGCGCTCCACCGCCTGCTTCCTGACCTTCTGCTTGACGGGCCGCGCATGAGGACAAACGACAAGCTTGTGCTCAATCACTTTCCTGGGAACACCCGGGATGTCAGACGGTTGCCATGCAAACACGTCGACATTCGCCCGCAGGAAAGCAACGAGTGCGCTTTCCTATTTAGGATCAAGCGTGGCACTGATGGTGAAAGTACCACCAGTGCCGTCCTCCTTGGCGGACACCTTCTTGGTTGCAGGCGGAGCTGCCATTCCCTTCTTGCACTTGCCGGTGGAGCTCGATGGTGCGTCCTCGACGGCAGCGCAGCACTCCGAGGAGGTGCGTTTGCCGGAGTGGGCTCCAGAGTTCTTGCCGGACTTGGTCTTGTTCTTCCGCCCGGGAGCTTCAGCGGCAAGTGTCTTGCTGTCCGTTGCGGCTGCTGCGTCCCGGTAGATATTGTCGGCACAGATAAGCGCGTCCTTCTTGTCGCCGGGGACAGAGATGACGCTTATCGGGCCTGGCATCTTGAGCATGTTGTAGGCATAATGAGAGGCTGCCATGAACTTGGCGAGCGCTGGACGGCCTAGTATCCCATTGTATGGCAACGGGATATCGGCAACGTCAAAGGTGATCCTCTCAGTCCTAAAATTCAGCTCTCCACCAAAGGTTACTGGCAGTGTGATCTTCCCCTTCGGCTTGCTCCTTCCCGGGTTGATCCCTTGGAACGTGCCGGTTTCTTCGAGCTCGCTGTCGGGGATCTGTAGCTTCCGGACCACAGCAGAGGAGATCAGGTTCAGGCCGGCCCCGCCGTCAACCAGCATCTTGGTGACCTTGAGGTTGCGGATGGTTGGTGAAACCAACATCGGCAAACACCCGACCGTAGTTGTGTGGTCAGGGTGGTCCTCAATGTCGAAGATGATGGGCGTGCTGGACCACTTCAGAAGCTTGCGCGTTTCGACGGTCGGCTCTGCTGCATTAACTTCCCGCACCCATTGTTTGAGTTGTCGGTGGGAAGTATGCAGAGAGGCACCTCCATCGACGCACAGAACTTCTGTGGCCTTCTGGAACTCCTGCTCACTGTTGTCTCCGTCGTCCATGTCTTCATCGTCGTCTTCGTCTTCGTCCTTGTCACGGCCGCGGGGAGGTCTATCTCCTTGCCGCTGCTTGGCCTTGCCGCGGCGTCCTCCCCGGCCATTGAATGGCCGCTTCTTGCCGGACTCTCCTCCGCCTCCTTGGGCCTTCTCCTTGTCGCGTCGCTCGTACTCAGCTTTCTGCTGCTCGACGAGGTACTCGACCCTCTTGCAGTTCTATAGATCGTGGCCCTTGGTGCGGTGGATCTTGCAGTACTGCTTGTCGGAGCCGTCCTGCTTGTCGGCGGCCGCTACAGTGGCATCTTCCTTGCCGGAGCCACCAACCTGAGCTTTCTTGGCGCCAGCCTCCTTGCTGGACTGCTCAACGACCAGTACTTCCTTGTTCTTTTTTTTTGTTCCGCCGCTGGTTCTTCCTTGCCGGGGCGGCATCCTCACTATCCGTTCCTCTTGCTCCAGTATCCTCTCCGGGGAGTCTCCTCCCCTCTTCAGCGCGTGCACTCTTGTCGGCCAGGGCATAGAGCTCGCTGATGTCTCGTATCTTGCACATCGCCATTTCCTCCCTCATCCTGCGGTTACGCACGTTCTGGTGGAACGCGCTAATAACCGCGGCAGGGTGGACGTCCGGGATGTTGTGCTGGACGCGGCTGAATCTCTGGATGTATTTTCGCAGGGACTCTCCTTCCTTCTGGGCGAGTATGTGAAGATCGCTCTCCTGGCCATGGGGTTTGTGGCCGCCCGTGAAGGCGCCGACAAACTGATGGCACAGGTCGGCCCATGAGGAAATGGAGTTCTCCGGCAAGTGCATGAGCCAAGATCTGACGTTTGGCTTGAGCACTAGCGGGAAGTAGTTCGCTAGTATCTTCTCGTCTCATCCCCCGGCAGCCTGCACCGCGATGGTGTAGATGCTGAGGAATTCTGACGGATGAGTCTTGCCGTCGTACTTCTCGGGTACGTCGGGCTTGAAGTTCTTCATGATGGGCCACTGGACTTGCCGCAGCTCACGGGTAAACGCATGACAACCTGCCGCGTACGGCAAGTCGCCTGGTTCTCCGGGCGCGTGCATGTCGACAGCGGGCCCAGCGCGCTGGTCGGATTGTCGCCGCGCTTCTCTTCGACGCTCGATGCGGGTTCGAGCGTCTTCTTGTCGTCTGTCATCGAGGACTTGGCGTTGATCGTGGCGAGCACGGGGATCCGACGACGCCGTGGAGTCGTCATCGATGTTGATCCGGCGAGCTGGCGATTTCGGCCTTCGTGGCGGGGAGTGCACGGTAGTTGCACCCCCGGCGGTCTTGTCTACATCAGCCCGCGCCTGGCTGACTTGCCGCGGCCGCGACGTCGTCGGCCGCTGCGGCGTGTCGTTGTTGGCGAAGGCGATGAGGCTTTGGATGGTGGCCCTCCAGTCTTCGGCCTTGTCTGCCGCTGGAGGGAAATCGAGGAGCAGCTGAGCTCGAGCTAGAGCTTCTGCTGGAGTGGAGGGGAGCGGTGGTGAGCGGTGCGAGGAGCGAGATATGCTCGGACTTCTAACTACGTTAGAAGGAGCAGGGTCTCGTCCCGGCGACCGTGCCTTGCTCGTGCCAGCACGTTGGCCTTGAGCGTCCCGCGACCCGCCAGCTTGACCTTGTCCCAGCAAGCGTATGGTACCTTGTGTACCACGTCGCTGCCGGTCCGGCACCCCCTGAGAGGGGCGCGGAGCATGCACGGACGCCGAGGTCTTGAAATGCGCCCGGTCGTCCGTCTTGTCCTTGGACTTGGCGGTGCCGTGAGTTTCCTCGCCGGCGTCCGTCCTTCCGCCAGCGTCTACCCCACCGACCGTTGGCTCCGGTGGCGGCGGGATCGACACAGACGGGCCTGCTACCTCCGAAGCCTTCTTCTTCGGTGGCATGTCAATGAAGTTGATGAAGTTGTTGAAGATTTTGCCCGCGCGAACGCCGGATCAGGTTCGCACAACCTCGACACCACCTACCTGGCGCGCCAAAGATGTCAGGGAAACTGATCGCCCACGAACACCTATGGGACCGGAGCCCCTTTTCGGTACGGCGAGGGAGCGGAGGATGCACGAAGAGCGGATCGAGGCGAGCACGCGGGCAGTTTACCCAGGTTCGGGCCGCACGGATGCGTAAAACCCTACTCCTGCCTTGGTTTGTATTGTGCTCTGGGCTCGGGAGCAAGAAGAGCTACAGTACTTATCGCTAGCTACACCGAGCGTGAGAGTGGTCGTCGATCGGAACCCCTTCTACGTTGCGCATGGGCCTCCTTTTATAGGTCAAAGGGGTCACCGACAGGTGGCAACGCAGATGAGGGTAAAAGTGTAAAAAAGGTGGTAGTTGGAACAGTGTATGCATAGTGCTATGTACCTAACCCTGACGGTGGGGGACAAGGGCATTGAATGCCCGTCGCCGTCGCCCCAAACAGTGCAAAAAAGCGTCCGTCAGGGCGTCTCCGTTCGCCACGATGGTGGCTTCGTCATCGCGGCTTGCCACCGTGTACCCTAGGCTGCACATCCTTCCGCCACGTGCACCTGGAAGGGCCCCAGGGCGACGCGTGGCCGGATGAGCTAGAGCGCGGGCACGTAGTGAAAGCTTGCCGCGGCAAGCGCCTTGCCGCGGTTGTTAACTTGCCGCGCCCGGAGGCTTGTCGCTCTCCGGGCCTTGCCGGGGCGCGCGACGCGCCACGGCAAGTCTTCTGAAGTGCCATGCTTGGCCTTCCTGACAAGCTCCTCTTGTTAGGGTCTTGAGCCAAAGGGGTGATCTTGAGCCTGGAACGGCCTTCCCGGCAAGCTCCTCTTGCCGGGGTCATGTTTCTTTAACTTGAATACTCTATTCTTGAATGGCTCCAAAGGAACCTCAGTGGGCCTTTGGTGCACGCGTGGTAAGCCCTGAAACGGGATGCTGCGACTGCCCGTGCACAAGTTCGGGATACTAAGGTACCCCTACTTTAGTACACCGACAACCCAGCGCCCCCCAGGCTGCGGCCCAGCTGCGCCACCGCCATCCCCGACGTCTCGAACGGGGACTCCTCCCCGGAGTCTGTCGTGCCGCCGGCTGCTCTGCCCATCCCCCACGCCAACTTGTTCCCCTCCTCCTATAAAGCCCGAGGGCCTCGCCCCGACACCGCCCTCTCTCTCCCTGCATCGCCTGCCACCGCCGCCGCTTTGCTGCTGCCGCCACCGCTGCTTGCTGCCCCGCCGCCGCCGCCTGAACGCCGCCGGCCGCACCCGCTCGCCTCTGCTGCCCTCGCCTCGCGCCTCGCTCCACGACGCCGCCGCACTTGTCCGCTTCGCCGCCGTTCACCGGAGTCCGCCGGACCCGTGCCAGAACAGATCCGCTGTGCCCGACCCAGTTCGATCCGCCCGACCCGCCGGCTTTTTCGCACAGAACCGGTAAAACCTTTGTCGAAAACCACCGATTTTTCTTTTAGATCGTTTTTTTATTTTTTTTAGTTATTTAGAGAATGTTCTCTGTTTAGGTCTTAATAGCGAGCGTTCGCTCGATAGTCCTTTTCTTTTCTTTTAGTTTTCAGCCAGGGACCTATCTGTGAATATTTATTTTATAGTTTAGCCCCTGAACTTCAAACGGCCACAACTTTTTACTCGTTGGTCCAAATCCAACGAAACCAACGCCCACGTCTTCGTTAAAATCCCCTCTTTCCAGTAAAACAACTTAAACATGTTTTTGAAAATTTTGAATTTTGAATTCATCTAGATTTTGTTTCAAACTTCTTTGTGTCATAACTTGAGTTTTATAACTCCGTTTGAGTTGATTCTTTTTGCAAATCGAAGCTCTTGACCTAAACTTTCTGATAATGCCAAATTTATTCAATTTTGGTACTGTTAGAAATTGTTTTCTGTTGCAAGAGTTTCGCTTGTTTTTCAAACTTTTCCAAAGTGTTTTCTTCGTTCTTTCTGATCTTCTGAGTGATTGCTTATGTGTGGGTACTATTGTTTGCCTACGATAGATTTATCGGAGTGTGACGAGTAGATCTATCACGAGTTCTGAGTGCGAATCTTCTACATCGTCAGTACAAGGCAAGTTCATACTTTGATCATACTTTCGAATACCCGGTTTTTATTGCATTAGTTATATCCTCAAACACTTGCATGACTAGGATTGGTTACTTAATATGATGCTTGTAGTACATGAGGTAGGAACCCAATGACTTGAGATCAACCCAAGGGAATTTTACGCCTTGTTACTTATTGCTTAGCCATGCTTGTAGACGTGGATTGTTATGAGGGTTTCATGAAAGTTGCGAGAGTGATAGTTAACTAAGGGAAACTTAAGGTGGAAACTTTAATACACATCTGGGTGGATTGGTTTGTGGCACCCTGGGGTTACCAGTGGTTTGCCAGGGCACCTGGGGATACCAGTGTTGCCCAAGGAGATCCCGGGGTTATCGTGTGATTATCCTATGGAATGCCACCCAGGCTCAAAGGGATCATATGATATTTTCATGTCTAGAAACTTCCATGTGCAGCCACAAGCCATTATGGGCTCTGGCATAGTTGAGTATGATGTGTGAGCTCTTTCAGTGGTGGACTAGCAGATGTAGGGGGAATGTAGGTGTACCGATCCATCCGGGGTAAAGAGTAAATGCTTCTGAAAGACTATGTCTCGGTCATTCGTTTCTCAAACACCATGCAGTGCGAGAAAATTATACGGAGGCGGTCGAGTCTTGTGGGGAAAAGTGCACAAACCTCTACAGAGTGTACAAACTATTCATGAGTAGCCGTGTCCCCAGTTATGGACATCTTGAGTATCTGGAAGTGGATTATTTGTTGATCTCATCACTCTAATTAATTAATTTGATGGGTTATTAATGACTTTGGTAACTTTGGGAATTGACATGGGGGTACCATTCTCAATATTGCTTAATTCAACTGAGTAGTTAAATAAATGCATTCCTTTGTGGTAGGGAAAAATCAGCTTTATGCAAAAACAACCTTATAGCCTCCACCAGCCAAATATGCATGTAGTTGTAGGCTTTGTTCATCATTACTTCTACAGTGTGAATTTGCCAGTACATTGAATGTACTGACCTACATGGCTGCAACGTCTCATGTTGCGGGAATTATTCAACGAGTAACTGTTACGTTAGGGTTGCACTGTCTACACTCAACTTTGCCGTTCGTGTTGATGGAACTCCACAACCGTGTTACTTCCGCTGTGTTGATTGAGGTAATAGTATTTATGTTACTTTATACATGTGATTTACCTCTGTTATAAATCCTCGAGTACTATGTGTGTCAGCATACCGATCCAGGGATGACACTTAAGCACAGAGACTTGATCCATTCGGGTCGGGTCGCTACAATGGATTATACGCACTCTCACCCTTCCACCTTGCTAGCCACTCTAGTACCGCGCAATTTTCGCCTGTGCATCAAACCACCATATATCCTTCCACAAAACAGCCACCATACCTACCTATTATGGAATTTCCATAGCCATTCCGAGATATATTGCCATGTAACTCCACCGTTCCGTTTGTTATGACACGCACCATCATTGTCATATTGCATTGCATGATCGTAAGATAGCTAGCATGATGTTTCCATGGCTTGTCCGTTTTTTGATGTCATTGCTATGCTAGATCATTGCACATCCCGGCACACCGCTGGAGGCATTCATATAGAGTCATACTTTGTTCTAGTATCGATTTGTAATATCGAGTTGTAAGTAAATAGAAGTGTGATGATCATCATTATTAGAGCATTGTCCGAAAAAATAGAAAGGCCAAATAAAAAAAGGCCAAAAAAAGAGAAAGGCCAAAAAAAGGAAGACCCCTAAAAAAAGAGAAAAAACCCGAAAAAGGGGACAACGCTACTATATTTTTTCCACACTTGTGCTTGAAAGTAGCACCATGATCTTTATGATAGAGAGTCTCTTATTTTGTCACTTTCATATACTAGTGTGAATTTTCCATTATAGAACTTGGCTTGTATATTCCAGCGATGGGCTTCCTCAAATTTCCCTAGGTCTTCATGAGCAAGCAAGTTGATGCACACCCACTAGTTTTGTTTTGAGATTTCATACACTTATAGCTTTAGTGCATCTGTTACATGGCAATCCCTACTCACTCACATTGATATCAATTGATGGACATCTCCATAGTCCATTGATTTGCCTAGTCAATGTGAGACTTTCTCCCTACTTTTGTCTATTACCACCTTCTATTCCACCCATGATGCTATGTTAGCGGCTCACGCTCATGTATTGCGTGAAGAGTTGAAAAGATTAGGAAAAGTAAAGTATGAAAACAATTGTTTGGCTGACACCAGGATGGGCATGAGGGGTACCTTGTGTTAAGAAAAAGGAGCATAAAAGACTACATGATTTTGTAGGGATAACGTTCTTTAGCATTGATGTTTTGAAAGACTTGATTGTTTGTTGGGATGCCCGAGTATTAAATTCTTTTATGTCAAATGATAGACTATTGATTTGAATCACTCATGTCTTAATATTCATGCCATGATTAGATTACATGATCAAGATTATGCTAGGTAGCATTCCACATCAAAAATTATCTTTTTATCATTTACCTACTCAAGGACGAGCAAGAATTAAGCTTGGGGATGCTGGTACGTCTCCGTCGTGTCTATAATTTTTATTGTTCCATGCCAATAGTATACAACTTTCATATACTTTTGGCAACTTTTTATACTATTTTTGGGACTGACATATTGATCCAGTGCACAGTGCCAGTTCCTGTTTGTTGCATGTTTTTTGGTTCAAAGAATATCCATATCAAACGGAGTCCAAACGGGATAAAAACGGACGAAGTTTTTTTGGAATATTTATGAATTTTGGGAAGAAGAATCAACGCGAGATGATGCCCGAGGGGGCCACGAGGCAGGGGGCGCGCCCCTGACCCTCGTGGCCACCCCGTAAGGCGGTTGGTGCCCTTTTTTCGCTGCAAGAAAGCTAATATCCGGATAAAAATCGTGTCAAAATTCAGCTCAATTGGAGTTACGGATTTCCGGGAATATAGGAAACGGTGAAAGGACAGAATATGGAAGGTAGAAACAGAAAGAGACAGAGAGACGGATCCAATCTCGGAGGGGCTCTCGTTCCTCCGCGGCCATGGAGGCCACGGACCAGAGGGGAAACCCTTCTCCCATCAAGGTAGAAGGTCAAGGAAGAATAAGAAGGAGGGGGGCTCTCTCCCCCTCGCTTCCGGTGGCGCCGGAGTGCCACCGGGGCCATCATCGTGCGATGGTGATCTACACCAACACCTCCGTCATCTTAACCAACATCTCCATCACCTTCCCCCATCTATCTACAACGGTCCACTCTCCCGCAACCCGATGTACCCTCTACTTGAACATGGTGCTTTATGCTTCATGTTATTATCCAATGATGTGTTGCCATCCTATGATGTCTGAGTAGATTTTCGTTGTCCTATCGGTGATAGGTGAATTGCTATGATTGATTTAATTTGCTTGTGGTTATATCGCTATCCTTTGGTGCCCATCATATGAGCGCGCACGTGGATCACACCATTGGGTTAGTTGTATGTTGATAGGACTATGTATTGGAGGGCAAGAGTGACAGAAGCTTCAACCTAGCATAGAAATTGAGGCATACGGGATTGAAGGGGGACCAATATATCTTAATCCTATGGTTGGGTTCTACCTTAATGAAAGTTAGTAGTTGCGGATGCTTGCTAATAGTTCCAATCATAAGTGCATAGAATTCCAAGTCAGGGATGACATGCTAGCAGTGGCCTCTCCCACATAAAACCTGTTATCGGTCTAGTAACGTAGTCAATTGCTTAGGGACAATTTCGCAACTCCTACCACCACTTTTCCACACTCGCTATACTAACTTTATTGCTTCTTTACCTAAACAGCCCCTAGTTTTTATTTATGTGCTATTTATATTCTTGCAAACCTATGCTGTTACACCTTCAAAGTACTTCTAGTTTTATACTTGTTCTAGGTAAACCGAACGTCAAGCGTGCGTAGAGTTGTATCAGTGGTCGATAGAACTTGAGGGCACTCATTGGGTTCGACACTCTTACTTATCGAAAGAGGCTACAATTAATCCCCTACACTCGTGGGTTATCAGAGCTCCCAAACAAGAGCAGTTGGTAAGGCAGCTCCAGTGCCCAAAGCGCCAGTACTACCACGGCGATCCCCAACTCCACCAGTTAGTACACCTATTCCTGTGGACGAAGCACAACCAACCATTCATAGTTTAGCATATATCGTGTTTGATGTTGTTAAATCCTATGTGTGTATCTTCCGATCATGGAAATATTATACTGAAGATGAAGGAAAATTCCAGTGGCAGGTGTTCGTCCAGGAGTTATGTGTAAGTAATGTTATTCATGGCAATTACTTTGCTTTGTCCCATACATTCTACCTCCATGCTGGTTATAATACAACAAATATTCCCATTTTTCTCTATAGAGAAGGACCGAATTGGAAACTCAGGATGAGGTGGCCTGTGCTAATACCTCTGTTATCTTCAAGAATGCTTGGTGACAGTATTGGAATTGCCTAAAGAAAATGTACTTCACTCGCAAACGAACTCATCAAATTCCCTTACGTTCTCCCGAGACACATTTACGGGACGATGTCTAGGAATGCCTTGTTCTGTACTAGTCCCAAACCAAGAATGTGGTAAGGTCTACGAGCTCAATTTTTTTTTAAGTATTATATCCTCCATCTTACTGTACTCTATTCGTGTAGAACAAGTGCTTAAAACTGAAGAACAATTGTTCTCATTTAAGATTCCATTGCTATGGTGCATACTGCTTTGCTCTTGTATCACTGTATTTACTCGTACAAACTGATTTTTAAATTGAAGGATCCAATCAAAACTCCAATGGCACAATAGGTATGTTTAAGCATGTTTCTTTAACATGTTTGCTCTTCTAAATTGCTCTGTTGATTTCAATTTCAATTGTGCATACAGTTGACTTCTCATATCATGCACATTACTAGCATCACAACAGAGCCAATAGTGTTGTTGTACATGTATACCCGTGGTACCTGAAAGAACATGCGGTGCCCCCATGTTTGGTTTTGGTAATTGATGACAATCTCTGTGGACTAATGGTTGCCTTGAGTTATATGTGGAGGACTTGTCCATAGGCTTTTCTTGGAGTCCATTTGCTGGTTTCAAGGAGAGTTTGCGATGACCAAGGTGCTATTCAAGGAATTAACTAAAGAGTGGTCATCTGAGTGGTTGATCAAGACTGAGTGAAAGTGTGAATCAAGTTGATCAACACACAAAGCGTAGAAGATGTACCGAGAGCGGTCAAGTGATCCCATGGTATGGTAAGCATTGTAAATTACGCTTTGTGTACTAACCCATGGTCTTCGCGAGAGTTCTTTGTGGGGTTAGGTTGCGGTGCGCAAGTTCATGTGATGCATCACATGGAGATCAAGTGCTTGAAGCTTGCCGTCCATTGTGGTGACAATGGACTTGTGAAGATATGCCGAAGAGTGGATCACCCATAGTGGAGTATGGGGGAGCAATCTACTAGTCTTCACCAAGCCAACGCAATTTAAGAAAGGTGGTCCAACTTGAGGAAGTCAAGATCGTCTACATCTAGCTCAAGTGGACTTTGTGCAAGGCAAAGGTTTGCCCTTGATAGGTTCTCTATTTTACCAGTCTCATGGTGGTAGTTTGGAGACCGGGTTATAGGATCGATTGCCGTACTATCAAGGGGGATCTAAATGAGTAGCTTGATCGTACCGTTCGTAGAGAGCTCAAACCATTGCATGCTTGCATCATCTTTATTGGTTCTTGTTTGGTTCTTCTCCTTTTGAGATTGGGAGCTTATGGTCATTTTCATGATAAGCTCGGGTTCATCGAAAACAGAGTTCACATGCATCTACTATGATGTTTTTGATGTTGGGTCTTTGTTGGTTCTCTTTGTGAGTCTTAGAGCTTATGGTCATCTTGATGACAAGCTCGAGTTCATCGAAAACGGAGTTCACATGCATCTTCTATGATGTCTTCTCTGATGGAGGATTCATTCCTCCATATCTTAGGCATACCTCCTTGCCTCTACTTACTATAACCAACAAGCTTGAGTTTGCTCAATTCGGAGCTCATTTGCAGAAGTTATGGCAGTTTTGGTTTTATTGCATCCTTCTGTGTCTTTAGCTGCAGCATGAAGGCGTCCAAGTGATAAAGCCTCAGTGGTGTGCGGTAGTACCGCTCAAGGGAGCGGTAGTACCGCAGGAGCTAAGCGGTAGTACAGCTCCTAGTGAGCGGTAGGGGGCTACCCCCAGCCCTAAAGCAAACGCATGCGGTAGTAGGCGCGGATGTAATTTTTTACATCCGCCCTCATGCGGTAGTACCGCGACTCCTGTCAGGTACTACCGTGCCGGACTTTCGTTGGCTCCAATCTCAGCGGAAGTAGGCACGGATGTAATTTATTACTTCCATGCTTTTTCTGTATTAGTTGATGCCTGCCTTACGGTAGTACCGTAAGGGCGCGCGGTAGTACCGCTCCAGTGGTTCTACCACTCGTTGCCCTGTGCAATAGGCCCTCATCTGGTCACTGCCGTACGAGCGGTAGTACCGCAAGTTTGGTGCGGTAGTACCGCGCCGCGCGGGCTGTGAGAGGGGATAACGGTTGGATTCTTTCCCCTCCTATAAAAGGAGGTCTTCTTCCCCAATGGATCTTATATTTTAAGTTCGTGTTCTTCCCCCATTGTTTACCTTCTTCGAGCTTGCTATCTCTCAATCCCTCCATGGATTCTTGCTAGGTTTTTGGGGGAAAAGAGAGAGGAGATCTAGATCCACATTTCCACCAATCACTTTCTCCTCTTTGTGAGGGGAACCCTTTGGATCTAGTTCTTGGAGTTCTTCGTGTTCTCTTCTCCGTTCTTCCTCTCATTTCCCTCCCTAGCATTAGTTGCTTGGGTGGGATTTGGGAGAGAAGGACTTGGGCACTCCGTGTGCCCTTGCCATTGCATTTGGTGCATCGGTTTGGGTTCTCCACGGTGATACGTGGAAGTGAAGTTTGAGAAGCTTATTACTCTTGGGTGTTTGGGCACCCTAGAGCTTGTTCCTCTTGGGTGCCTTGGCGCCCTAGACGGTTGGTGTTGTTCGGAGCTCAATCATTGTGATGTAAAGCTCCGGGCAAGCGTCAGGGTCTCCAATTAGGTTGTGGAGATCGCCTCGAGCAATTTGTACGGGTTCGGTGACCGCCCCCAAGAGTTGCCATTTGTACGGGTTCGGTGACCGCCCTCAAGGGTCCCTTAGTGGAATCGCATCATCTTGCATTGTGCGAGGGCATGAGGAGATTACGGTGGCCCTAGTGGCTTCTTGGGGAGCATTGTGCCTCCACACCGCTCCAAACGGAGATTAGCATCTGCAAGGGTGTGAACTTCGGGATACATCATTGTCTCCGCGTGCCTCGGTTATCTCTTACCCGAGCCCTTTACTTATGCACTTTACTTTGTGATAGCCATATTGTTTCTTGTCATATATCTTGCTATCACCTAGTTTTTTATCTTGCTTAGCATAAGTTGTTGGTTCACATAGGTGAGCCTAGTTGTTTTAGGTTTTGTGCTTGACAAAATTAACCGCTAGGTTTATTACGCATTTGTTCAAGCCTAAACCATAATTATTTTAAAGCACCTATTCACCCCCCTCTAGGCGTCATCCACGATCTTTCAGTACCCATCTGAAATCTTGTTGTGCCGTGTAGTTTCCCACACTTGTATTCTTTCAATGTTGCTTTGTCTTGAACTGATATGATTTGAACCGTGTCTCTATTTTGATTTGGCAAGACAATGCAGTGACCATAGGACATAGATATATGTTTGTTTGATGCTTTTATTATGTACTACTTGGCAATAGAAGACTTGGTAGTTTAATCCTATCCGCAATACTACTGAACTGGTTCACGGAAATGAGTTTCATATACTACATGCTAAACTTGTTATGTGTCTGCTTGTTTCTTCTTCTAGAATGCTGACAGAATATTGGGGAAGAGTACCTTATCAAGCAATGGTAATGGAAATATTGCAGATAAGGTTCAGGATAGTGGGAAATCCTTGCTGGTCTCCATAAAAGTTGATAAAACTATCTTGAAGACAGTGAGACAACCCCAATGTCATGTCTTGGTGTAGTGTTCGAGTTACTGGCCACTACCACTGGCACAAGCTCCTCAAACTCACTGTGTGAATCAATTCTCTTTCTTGAGTCTCAACTACAAGCTGAAAGACATCGATCAACTGTGCTACGACAAGAAGCCGAAGGACTGCAGAAGTCCCTGGAGAATTCATATGCATACTTTCTGGTGCAACAGGAAGTGCTGGAGGATTTAAGCGTCAAAAAAGAGAAAGCTAATAAGCTTGCTAAGTGTCTTGCTAGCATGGTGGATACCTAGGATATTGTTTCCTGAGCTATTGTGAAGTGGTTTTAGTTCTGGACTTGTTTTGCTGCGGCATTTATTTGCACTGGTCGCCAACTTTGACAACCAGTGTATGTAATATGTTGCTTTGTTCACATATTTGCACTGGTTGCGAACTTTAATGTCCAGTGGTGGTAATATGTGTAATAGCCATAATACCCTAGCGTATGTTGCTTGCTTATTAATTTCCTTGTTGTCTTGTTTATTTGTTTGCTTGTAGTCAGTGCAGTTCTTTTCCCGTGGTTTGCTAGTGGCCGCAATAACCTATTTTTTAAAACTAGGCCACAATAACCATGGGCGACATACGAACCGTTGTCACCATGGCCTTCTACGGGTCGTAGAATGGATGGGCCTTCTACGGGCCGTATGATCAATTGGCCAAGCATGGGCCAATAACGGACCATATTATCGGCCGTAAACGGGCTAGAGGTGCAGACGTCCCTTCATGGGCCGACCATAATGGGCTTGATACGTCTCCAACGCATCCATACTTTTTTATTGCTCCATTCTATTATATTATCCATCTAGAATGTCTTATATGCATTTATATGCTATTTTATATGATTTTTGGGACTAACCTATTAACCCAGAGCCCAATGCCAGTTTCTGTTTTTTTCCTTGTTTTTGAGTATCGCGGAAAAGGAATACAAAACGGAGTCCAATTGACCTGAAATTGCACGGTGGTTGTTTTGGGACCAGAAGAAGCCCACGGAGTACCGGAGATGGACCAGAAAAGTCTCGAGGACAGTATGAGGGTGGGGGCGCGCCCTACTCCCCTGGGCGCGCCACCCTATCTCGTCGCCGCCTCGGGGACCCCCTGACTTGTTCCCGACTCCAACACCTCTTATATATACCCAAACTTCTAGAACATAACCAAGATCGGGAGTTCGCCGCCGCAAGCCTCTATAGCCACCAAAAACCAATCGGGACACTGTTCCGGCACCCCGTCGGAGGGTGGATCCGTCACCGGTGGCCATCTTCATCATCCGGGCGCTCTCCATGACGAGGAGGGAGTAGTTCACCCTCGGGGATGAGGGTATGTACCAGTAGCTATGTGTTTGATCTCTCTCTCTCTCTCTCTCTCTCGTGTTCTTGATCTGGTACGATCTTGATGTATCACGAGCTTTGCTATTATAGTTGGATCTTATGATGTTTCTCCCCCTCTACTTTCTTGTAATGGATTGAGTTTTCCCTTTGAAGTTATCTTATCGGATTGAGTCTTTAAGGATTTGAGAACACTTGATGTATGTCTTGCACGTGTTTATCTGTGGTGACAATGGGATATCATGTGATCTACTTGATGTATGTTTTGGTGATCAACTTGCGGGTTCGGGAATCTATGCATAGGGGTTGGCACACGTTTTCGTCTTGACTCTCCGATAGAAACTTTGGGGCACTCTTTGAAGTTCTTTGTGTTGGTTGAATAGATGAATCTGAGATTGTGTGATGCATATCGTATAATCATGCCCACGGATACTTGAGGTGACAATGGAGTATCTAGGTGACATTAGGGTTTTGGTTGATGTGTGTCTTAAGGTGTTATTCTAGTACGAACTCTAGGGTAGATCGAACGGAAAGAATAGCTTTGTGTTATTTTACTACGGACTCTTGAATAGATCGCTCAGAAAGAATAACTTTGAGGTGGTTTCGTACCCTACAATAATCTCTTCGGTTGTTCTCCGCTATTAGTGACTTTGGAGTGACTCTTTGCTGCATGTTGAGGGATTGTTATATGATCCAGTTATGTTTTTATTGTTGAGAGAACTTGCACTAGTGAAAGTAGGAAGCCTAGGCCTTGTTTCCTAGCATTGCAATACCGTTTATGCTCACTTTTACCACTTGCTACCTTGCTATTTTTATATTTTCATATTACAAAAACCTATATCTACCATCCATATTGCACTTGTATCACCATCTCTTCGCTGAACTAGTGCACCTATACAATTTCCATTGTATTGGGTGTGTTGGGGACACAAGAGTCTCTTTATTATTTGGTTGTAGGGTTATTTGAGAGAGACCATCTTCATCTTACGCCTCCCACAGATTGATAAACCTTAGGTCATCCACTTGAGGGAAATTTGCTACTGTCCTACAAACCTCTTCACTTGGAGGCCCAACAACGTCCACAAGAAGGTTGCGTGGTAGACATCAAGCTCTTTTCTGACGCCGTTGCCGGGGAGGTGAGTGCTTGAAGGTATATCTTTAGATCTTGCAATCGAATCTTTTAGTTTCTTGTTTTATCACTGGTTTGGTCTATAAAAGAAAACTACAAAAAATGGAATTGAGGGTACCTCATATGCTCATCTTTTTAATATCTTTCGTGAAAATGATGGAAAGGAAAATTGTGCCCAATTACTAGAAGAAGAATGCATTAAAATGTTCACTAAACCCTAAATCCTAAGTTCCTATGTATGATGATTATTGTGATGACTTGTATGCTATTAAGAGTAATGATAACCATGAAACTTGTCATCATGATTTTATTTTTCAATTGGATTATGCCTCACATGATAATTATTTTGTTGACTTTGCTCCCACTATTATTCATGAGAAGAAATTTGCTTATGTGGAGAGTAATAAAATTTATATGCTTGGGGATCATGAAAAGAATGCTTTATGTGATGGTTATATTATTGAATTCATTCATGATGCTACTGAAAATTATTATGAGGGAGTAATATATTCTTGTAGGAGTTGCAATAATACCAAGTTTCCTCTCTATGTCCTTAAAATCTTAAAGTTATGCTCGTTTTCCCTTCCTATGCTAGTTGATTCTTGCTCCCATAAATTGTTTGCTCACAAAATCCCTATGCATAGGAAGTGGGTTAGACCAAAATGTGCTACTTATATTCTTCATGATGCTCTCTTTATATTTCAGTTCTCATCTTTTATGCAAGCATCATTGAAATCATCATGCCTAGCTAAAAGGCATTAAAGAAAAGCGCTTGTTGGGAGACAACCCAATATTTACCCCTACTATTTGTGTGTGTTCAAATGATTAATCTACCTTAGTAATCATGTTTATAGCTTTTGTTTCAATAAAGTGCCAAGTAGAACCTTTCGGAAGACTTGGGTGAAAGTTAATGTAATCTTGCTGTAAAAAATAGAAACTTTGCGCTCACGAGATTAGCTGCCATTTTTTTTTACAGAAGAGTGATTTTAGGTTGATTCATTTTGCAAAAGATGAATAGACAAATTCCTCAGGACCACCAATTTATTTCAGAATTTTTAAAGTTACAGAAGTATTCGAAAGTTACAGATTTCTACAGACTGTTCTGTTTTTGACAGATTCTGTTTTCTATGTGTTGTTTGCTTATTTTGATGAATCTATGAGTAGTATCGGAGGGTATGAACCATAGAGAAGTTGGAATACAGTAGATATTACACCAATATGAATTTAGAATGAGTTCTCAACAGTACCTAAGTGGTGGTTTTATTTTCTTATTCTAACGGAGCTTACGAGTTTTCTATTGAGTTTTGTGTTGTGAAGTTTTCAAGTTTTGGGTAAAGATTCAATGGACTTTGGAATAAGGAGTGGCAAGATCCTAAGCTTGGGGATGCCCAAGGCACCCCAAGGTAATATTCAAGGACAACCAAGAACGTATGCTTGGGGATGCCCCGGGAAGGCACCCCCTCTTTTGTCTTCGTTCATCGGTAACTTTACTTGGAGCTATATTTTTCTTCACCACATGATATGTGTTTTCCTTGGAGCGTCAATTTATTTTATTTTGCTTTTCTTGCTGTTTGAATAATATCCCAAGATCTAAAATTCTTAAATGTTAGAGATTCTTTACATAGTTACATAATTATTCAACTACTCATTGATCTTCACTGATATCTTTCGAAGTAGTTTGTCGTTTGCTCTAGTGCTTCACTTATATCTTTTTAGAGCACGACGTTGGTTTTATTTTGAAGAAATAGATGAACTATCATGCTTCACTTATATTATTTTGAGAGTCTTTTAGAACAGCATGGTAATTTGCTTAGGTTATGAATTTAGTCCTGATATGATGGGCATCCAAGAGGGATATAATAAAAACTTTCATATAAAGTGCGTTGAATACTATGAGAAGTTTGATACTTGATGATCGTTTTGAGATATGAGGATGGTGATATTAGAGTCATGCTAGTAGAGTAGTTGTGAATTTGAGAAATACTCCCTCCATTCCGAAATATTTGTCTTTCTAGAGATTTCAATAAGTGACAACATACAAAGCAAAATGAGTTAATCTAAATTTGAAAGTATGTCTACATACATCCGTATGTTGTTTCCATTTGAAATGTCTAGAAAGACAAATATTTGGGAACGGAGGGAGTACTTGTGTTGAGGTTTGCAAGTCCCGTAGCATGCACGTATGGTAACCGTTGTGTGACAAATTTGAAGCATGGGGTATTTCTTTGATTGTCATCCTTTGTGTGGAGGTCGGTATCGCGCGATGGTTAACTCCTACCAACCCTTCCCCTAGGAGCATGCGTTTAGTACTTTGTTTTGATGGCTTGTAGATTTTTGCAATAAGTATGTGAGTTCTTTATGACTAATGTTGAGTCCATGGATTATACGCACTCTCACCCTTCCACCATTGCTAGCCTCTCTAGTGCCGCGCAACTTTCGCCGGCACCATAAACCCACCATATATCTTTCTCAAAACAGCCACCATACCTACCTATTATGGCATTTCCATAGCCATTCCGAGATATATTGCCATGCAACTTTCCACCATTCTATTCATTATGACACGTTTCATCATTGTCATATTGCCTTGCATGATCATGTAGTTGACATCGTATTTGTGGCAAGGCCACAATGCATAATTTTTCACACATGTCACTCTTGATTCATTGCCTATTCCGGTACACCACCGAAGGCATCCATATAGAGTCATATTTTGTTCTAGTATCGAGTTGTAATCTTTGAGTTGTAATTAAATAGAAGGGTGATGATCATCATTATTAGAGCATTGTCCCGGAAAAAAAGGCCAGAAAAAGGGAAAGGCCAAAAAAAGAGAAGGGCCAAATAAAAAAGGAAGGCCCAAAAAAAAGAAAAAAGGGGGACAATGCTACTATCTTTTTCCACACTTGTGCTTCAAAGTAGCACCATGATCTTCATGATAGAGAGTCTCTTGTTTTTCCACTTTCATATACTAGTGGCAATTTTTCATTATAGAACTTGGCTTGTATATTCCAACAATGGGCTTCCTCAAATGCCCTAGATCTTCGTGAGCAAGCAAGTTGGATGCACACCCACTTAGTTTCTTTTGTTGAGCTTTCATACATTTATAGCTCTAGTGCATCCGTTGCATGGCAATCCCTACTCACTCACATTGATATCTATTGATGGGCATCTCCATAGCTCATTGATACGCCTAGTTGATGTGAGACCATCTTCCTCCTTTTTTTATTCTCCACAACCACCATTCTATTCCACCTATAGTGATATATCCATGGCTTACGCTCATGTATTGCGTGAAAGTTGAAAAAGTTTGAGAAAACGAAAGTATGAAACAATTGCTCGGCTGAAACTGGGGTTGTGCATGATTTGAATATTTTGTGTGACGAAGATGGAGCATAGCCAAACTATATGATTTTGTAGGGATGAACTTTCTTTGGTCATGTTATTTTGAGAAGACATAATTGCTTTGTTAGTATGCTTGAAGTATTATTATTCTTATGTCAATATTAAACTTTTGTCTTGAATCTTTCGGATCTGAACATTCATGCCACAATAAAGAGAATTACATTGAGAATTATGTTAGGTAGCATTCCACATCAAAAATTCTGTTTTTATCATTTACCTATTCGAGGATGAGCAGGAAATAAGCTTGGGGATGCTTGATACGTCTCCAACGTATCTATAATTTTTGATTGTTCCATGCTATTATATTATCCATCTAGGATTTTTTATATGCATTTATATGCTATTTTATATGATTTTTGGGACTAACCTATTAACCCAGAGCCCAGTGCCAGTTTCTGTTTTTTCTTGTTTTTGAGTATCGCAGAAAAGGAATACCAAACGGAGTCCAATTGACCTGAAATTGCACGGAGGTTGTTTTTGGACCAGAAGAAGCCCACAGAGTACCGGAGATGGACCAGAAGAGTCCCAAGGCCACCACGAGGGTGGGGGGCGCGCCCCCTATCACGTGGCCGCCTCGGGGACCCCCCTGACTTGTTCCCGACTCCAACACCTCTTATATACCCAAACTTCCAGAACATAACCTAGATTGGGAGTTCCGCTGCCACAAGCCTCTGTAGCCACCAAAAACCAATCGGGACCCTGTTCCGGCACCCTGTCGGAGGGGGGATCCATCACCGGTGGCCATCTTCATCATCCAACGCTCTCCATGACGAGGAGGGAATAGTTCACCCTCGGGGCTGAGGGTATGTACTAGTAGCCATGTGTTTGATATCTCTCTCTCTCTCTCTCTCTCTCTCTCTCTCTCATGTTCTTGATATGGCATGATCTTGATGTATCACGATGTAATGCCCAGGATGGGACTATATCTCCTACGTGTCGAGGCACGACTTAAAGATATAAGCCCATTCTGGAATGATCGCAAGTTTGGTACCTTTGCACATCTCATGTAAAAATAGGGATGAAAGAGAAAAGATAGTTGGCTTACACTCGCCACGTCACACAAATTCATTACATATCCAATCATCATCCAAATAAACATCACAGCCCATCTAAGGGTAAAGATCCAAATGACAAGATACCAAACATAACATTAAACCACAGGTCTAGATCGAATCCTAGTAGAAGCTCTACTGATCAACCGGATAGTTCACATAGTAACGGCTACGCTCCTCGTCGTACTCCCAGTCTAGCTCAGTGCCATCGCCTGTGTAGCTCACCATAGTACCTGCATATGGTGTGTTGAAGTAACTGTGAGCCACAGAGGACTCAGCAATCCCGTTCCCGGGTAACACGACTATCCAAGCCTTGGGTGTGGAACAAGGCTGAAGAAAGAACAAGAGTCTGCAGCAGCACTAGCACTAACTTACGTAAAAGAGAGCGAGAAGAGAAGGTGCCTCGGTCGAGAGATGATCACGAAGTGATCCTAACTAAAGCAAGTCAAACATAACCCCACCGTGTTCACTTCCCGAATCCCTTTCGGAAAATGACCGTCACGGTACTCACGCTGGTAGTGTATTGGAACATGGTGTCAAGTTTTCTACAACCGGATATTAACAAATTCCCATCTGCCACATAACCGCGGGCACGGCTTTCGAAAGTTCATAACCCTGCAGGGGTGTTCCAACTTGCCCCATGACAAGCCCACGATCCGCGGAGTCGCAACTCCAAAGTGGGAAGGCCCGAGTATCCTCGGAATCCCGTGCTCAAGATACTCCGACTAAGGTAAGGCTAATCCAGCAAATCCTCCCGGCGTGCCGACACCCTGACAATAGCCGCGCGTATCTAGTCTTAGGCCACGATCGGATGGGCGATTCTACAGGTTTTTACCAATCCTCGAGTTTCCTCGTGGTGGCCCCGCAGACTCCCCGTTTCGGACCAACACTCATGTGGAGCACTGGCCCGGGGTTGTTGATTAAGAACTCGGGTTTGCAAGACCCTATGCAAGTTTTTAGTTATTAGGCGAATAGTACCAATGTTGGGACTTGCTGGAAAAGACTTAGCACTTAGCGGTTTATCGGGGGGGTCCCATAACCCCAACCGTGTGAGGAACGCATAATCAAGGAACATAACACCGGTTTATACGGTTCCTAGCGGCATGAGTGGAACAAAACACCAAGCAAAAGGCTTAGCCTTCCACCCATTACCAATATATAGATGATTTCATTTAATAATTAATATAGTGTGATATCCCAACAAGCTTCAATAAGAAGCAAGAATCTTCAATCTTCACCTGCAACTAACAATGCTATAAGAGGGGCTGAGCGAAGCCTACGTATAGCCAATCAATGGTTTGCATAGGTAGGGTGGTTAAACAGGTTCAAGGTTATAATAGGAGGCTGACAGGAAAACATGGGCATCGAGGCAAATACTATAGAGCGATACTTCTAGCAATAGGCAAAGATAGTAATGTTATCGGGGTTCGGTCATCTTGCCTGAAGAGTTGTCGATGGGATCGTAAGAGAGCTCCTCGTTCTCAACCTCGGTAGTAACCTCGTTCTCGTACTCGTACTCAGCTTCCGGCTCTACTCAACACAAACACACAAGGCACGAAATCAAACAAGATGCAATGCGCAGAAAAATTACTGGATGCATGACTGATGCACTATGGAAGCAAAACAGATGCACTATGGAAGCACAGAAAGTCTACTTAGGAAGCACAGTGTTACAGCCCAACAATATGCATCAAGCAAAATGCTTCTAAACAAGATAACAATAGGATATTATGAATCTACATGCAAAAACACACAAGTTACATATAGGACTTGCTCAAAACGGAGCAACGGGCTAAAAGTTACACCCGAAACAATAAACATGCACAAGCTGAAAATAACAGCCACATAGCAACTTCGGAGCAAGAGATAAATGGTCTACAACACTCAAACATCATGGCAATGAGCATGGACATAAACTAGACATATCCTACAGCAAACAATTCCACTGGAGCATCTCCAAAGGAGCAATGGATCAATAGCAACAAGCTATGACATATGGAACTTGACAACAAAAACCTGACAGCAGTATTTTGTTGCAACTTGGGAGCAAAAGTTAAATATGCTACAACCACCGAAATAAGCATGTGAGAGCATGAATGGATAGCCAACAACTTATACAACAAGGAATCATCAAGAGTCACTCCAAAACTAGCATGGATTTGCCTAGAACAACAAGCAAACATGGCATCTGGACATTATAGATTCCAGACTTGGTGAAATTTCACTAAGTGTTAAAACAGCAGTAACATCATGGCATGTTTGTGAGCAAGTTTAAGTCACCTCAAAGCAAAGCATGGCAAGTGGCAAGCACCACAACAAGGTACACATGATGGTGAATCCAAAACAACTAAGCATGCATCAAGGAGACAACCACATAAATAGCAACGAGCTCCTCTACGAGGCATCTCGTAACAAGTTTAACGACATAACAGCCACATAGCACTTTGCAACGGAGATAAACATGACAAGATGAAATCTATCATGCAAGCTAAAGCAACCATCAGGTAGAGCATTTCATGATGAACACGTGGACATATCATTTGCTTCATTTGGATAAACATGCAACAAATTATCACATTGCAAACATGGCATGAAAACAACAACTAGCAGCAGTTTATAACAAGTAGCACTCTTCTCATGAAGATTAAGACATCTAGATGACCTCAAACATGCATGGCACAATGGAACAAAACGTAGTACATGTCTCCACGATCATTTTGACATATCATTTGCTCAAATCGGACATGCACACAAAAAGTTATCATCAAAACAAAACAGCATCAGACATCAAAATTCTAGGGACTTAGAGAAAAAAAACAACCTTCGGGTCAAAGCAGTCAAACGGGCCGGATCTGCGGAGTCAACGGGGCGGACGGGGTCAACGCGGCCCACCGGGCCGGCGGACCGGGCGCCGGAGGCAAACGGGCTTCGGGCCGCTAGGGTTCGGCCCGCCTGGCCGAACGGATCTGGATCGGAACTCCCGATCCCTGGCGCCGGCGGCGCCCTTCGATGCAGCGGGCGGCGGCTCGCCTGGCGAGCGGTGGCCGGCGGGAGGGCGAGGAGAGGCCGCGGCGAGGGGCGGCGGCGACCGGCGAGGGCGGCGGTGAGCGGCGGCGGACGGTGGCGCGCCGGTGAGGTGGAGGGCGGCAGACGGCGGGGAAGGCGAGGGGCTGGCCGGAGGGGCTCCTGGCGGCGGCGGCGAGAAGGATTCCGGCCGGCGAACTCCGGCGATCTGGAGGTTGAAGAAGACCTCGGGCTGCGGGCCCGCGCGGCGGACGGAAGCACGGCCGGCGGCCTTCGGAAGCACGCGACGAACTTCGGAAGCACGGTTTTCTGGGACGACGGAAGCACGTCGTGTCAACGGTGGAAGCACCGCGGTGCAACGGTGGAAGCACCGGCGGCGAACTGTGGAAGCATTAGGGTTTCAGACGCGAAAATTGGGGGAGTTGGACGTTTATATAGGCACAAGGAGCTAGGGTTGTCCAATTGAGGTGAGGTTTTCGGCCACGCGATCACAAATGGATGGCCTAGATGAAGGGAGGGGTTTGGATTGGTTTGGTGGGCTGTTGGAGGGGTGTCTTGGGCCTCAAAGTGGAGGTACTTTCAGCCCACGAGAATAACTGTTGAAGCACCAAACGAACTCCAAACGCGACGAGATTTGACAGGCGGGTTACACACACCAAAACAACAACGCACGACAAGTCTCACGCCAAACCGGAAACGTTACACAGCCAAACACCAAAGTAGGCCTCGGGGATGCCACGGACACGTGAGAGAGCTCCGGAACTCGAAACGGACAACGGGAAGAAACGAGTGGGACCGGATGCAAACGACAACACAAATGCAATACAATGCACATGACAACATGATATGGATGAATGCACACACGCACACTGATACGTCCAAAACGTATCTATAATTTATGCTTGCTCCATGCCTCTTTTGGGTGATATTGCTATGATATTTATACACTTCCATACACTTTTGAACATATTTGGACTAACCTATTAACTCAGTGCACCCCAGTGCCAGTTTCTGTTTTCGGCTGTTTTTGTATTTCAGGTTTTCACGTTACGAGAACTGCCAGGAAAAATCCAGAAAAATTATATAAAAAATCAGCGTTCCAGAAACTACCGTGCGCCCGAAGGACAGCCGGGGGGGCCACCAGGGCTCCAGGCACCCTGGCGGCGCGCCCCCCCTGGGCCGCGCCGGGGGGCGCCTGGGCCCCCCGAGGCTCCCCTGATGCCCCCCTTTGGCATATATTTAAAGCGTCTCCCGAAACCCTTGAGGGAGGAACTCTCTTCGCGATCTCATCTCTGTTCCGCCGCCGCCACCGCTTCCAAGATCGGGAGCACCAGGAGAATTCTTCCCAGCACCCTACCGGAGGGGAGGATCACCACCGGGAGCCTCTCCACCACCATGGACACCTCCCGGATGAGTTGTGAGTAGTCTCCCTTGGACCATGAGTCCATGACCAGTAGCTATGTGATGTTCTCCTCCCGTTCTTGTGCTTCACTAATTAGTCCTCGTGAGCTGCCCTACATGATCGAGGCACATATGTAATCCTTATGCTATTGCTATGATGAGTTTGCTGGGATCCGATGGATTATGAGATTATGTTCAGATTGTGCTTGAGTAATATATTTGATCTACCTCTTTTATATTTATGTTCGTAAGTAATTCTTGCTTGTTCTCCGTTGTTATTTATTGCTTTGGCCAAGTAATAGGTAGTGACTCCAAGAGGGAACGTTATGCTTGATTGTGGGTTCATGCCCCTCGATGACTAGTTTGAGTGACAGAAACATGAGTCTAGGGGATGTGATGTTGCCACAAGGGGGAAAACAACGGTGCTTGTGCCCGCGGGTGCAAGGATCGTTTACTTTACGCAAAGTTCTTTTAATGCAGTTGTCTGTTGCATTGAGTTTACACTATGGGTGGGACTCGCAACTTAATACCAGCGAGATGTTCTGGATAGATATCTCAAGGTGGATGATTAGTAGTAGATATTGATGGATTTCGGTCTACTTACTTTGGCGTACCGCCCATGCTTTGAACCTCAACCTTTCTTGCATTGTAGTCAGCATTGGTTTGGCACATGGTCCTGTCAATTGCCCAGCTGTAATTCGTTTACCTCACATAGCTGTTTTATCGTCTTTTGGGAGAGAGACATCACTAGTGAACATCATGAGACTCCGGTCCATATTACCATCATTGATCACATCCGCTATTTACTTTTCGCTTTTATTTACTATTGCAATTATATCTATCACTGCTATCACTTGCGTTTAATCCTTTGTGAACTACAAGGCCGGAGGGATTGACAACCTCTCTGTACTCGTTGGGAGCAAAGTTATTTGTATCTGTGTGCAGGTCCACGTTGATTGCTAATATCTGGCGCCGTAGCAGTTGACACCTTCTTGTTGAACCTAGGAGTCTCTGGGGATTTGATCCTTGGTATCTTTGCCAAGGGAAAAACTTCCGCAACACTACATCTCACACCTTCCACTTGGGGTAACCAACGAGGGGCGAGAAGCCTAGCAAGAGTTTTTCTGGCGCCGTTGCCGGGGACTCCACTCTTCAAGATAGGGGAGTTGCATGCTATCTTTTACCTTTGCTTTTAGTCTTGTTAGTTTACCTTTCAGTTTTTGCTTTAGTATCTTTTATCGAAAATCACAAAAATAGTTATCTCGTTCTTTAGTTGTCATTATGTCGGGTCCTTTTGTCTTTGACGAGGCAGAAGTTCTCATCTTTAAACAAAGAGGTGGGGAAAGTTTGAAAGATGCTTGGTATAGAATTAATGATTCACAAAAAAGAGCCACCAAGAAGCAACCTACTACTATCCTGCTTAGAAATTTTTATGTTGGAATTACTTCTTGGAATAGGTTTATTCTAGATACTGCTATCAATGGGAATTTCCTAGAGGCCCCAGTTTGGGAGTCCCTTAGTATTATTGAAAATCTTGTTGGGAATCTCCCTGTTGTTAGCATTCGAGAGGACATCACCCTAGCTCACATTATGAAAAAACTTGAAAAGATAGAGCTAGAGATGCCAAGCATTAATAAGATAAATGAGTTGGATCGTAAGATCCAAGGGAATTTGAATAGACTTGATAGCTCCATGCATAAAATTTTCAAAATTTTGCAGACCGTCAAATTCCATGACTTGGACTCTTCTAGGATAGACACGATTGAGGATATCTTTGATACTCTAGGAACAACCTTCTCCTCAATCAAAACCAAAAAGGTAGAAACTCCGGCAAAGAAGGAGCCTAAGTTCGTTCACGTTCCAAAGGCTCCCCGCTCTAAAAGTAATCCACCTATTGCCAAAGGGGTTCAAACTGTAAAGACTTTGGAAGAAACACCTGTCTTTGATGAATTTATAAATGAATCTTCCCTTGACTTTTATCCTTTTGGTCTTCTACCTAGAAGTATCTCTATGAGGCCTTTATTTGAAAGTCCTCTTAAGACTAGTTGTATTATTGAAGAGCTTTTTGATGATCTTGATGATGGTTCATTTGATACAGCTTGATCTATATGCATTATGCCTAGCTTAAAGGCATAAAAGAAAGCGCTTTTGGGAGGCAGCCCACATGAATAAATTTATTTTGCTTTTGTTGTGTCTTGATGTTGTTACTACTGTAGCATCATCATTGTATCTTTACTTTTCAATTTTGTGCCAAGTGTAGCCTCTGATTGCTAGAAAGTTCAAAAGTTGTGAGGTGCTGTCCAGGAAACAGATTTTGTCCTTGGGTAGAAAAATTCATATAAAATCATCAGATCATCTTTTTGGTCTGAATTTTTTTGACAGCGTGCTCTATATAATTGTCTTTCGTGCCTCTGTTCTGAGTTTTTTTATTAGAGTTGCAGAAGTGCCCCGAACAAATCAATTACTACCTGCTGTTCTGTTTTTCACAGATTCTGTCCTGTTTTGCTTTTCCTTCAATTTGCAAACCAAGAGCTTGCTTTTTCTTTGCAAAAACCTTTTGGCAATCTTGAGAAACAGTAGACCTTCAAGAATATCTTTATTTCCAGCAAGGTATAATTATTTTATTATGGGTACTAACCTCGCTAATCAGATTATGATGAGTTATGTATGAAGGGAGTTTTCAAGTGTGCGAGGGAAGATGATAAAAAGATTCAGGAGTGTCAAGCGCTCAAACTTGGGGATGCCCCCATGCACCCCCAAGAAATATTCAAGGAGACTCAAGCGTCTAAGCTTGGGGATGCCCCCGTGCATCCCCTTCTCCATCAACAATTATCAGTTCGTCTTTCGTTCCACTATATTTTAATCACTTCATGTGTTATGTGCTATGCTTGGAGCGTCTTGCTTTTAGTTTTCTTTAGTTTTTCATAACGAGTCGGAACTCAGCTTTCTTTATGTGGGAGAGAAACACGCTCCACTTCTACCTAGAACATAACATAGAATTTTCATGTTTATCGTTGCTGTGTGTGTTATTTGTCTTTTAATAGCTACTATCATGTTCAGCTCTTAGCTTTCATGCTTATCTTTTCAAAGAGCTTTTGTTTAGTTGGTTGCTTGAACTCTCTTTAATTACCATGCTCACCTTATTAAGAGAGTTTGCTTCCGTTGCATTGGTTGATATGTCTATGATAAAGATGTTACGTGCATGATGGCGCTTAGTAGTTCATGTTTTCTTATGGTTAGTCTCAAATAGCTGGGGGGTTCCCAATGTGTTATTGGAGTACCAACATGATTTGTTTGCGTATGATGTGGTATGGTTTAGTAATATCTTCCTTCGAGAATTTATTTTGATTGACTTGGCGTATGCTCATGCATATTTAAGACTGTAAAGAAAGTCTGTCAAGCCTTGATGATCTTTTGTTTCTGAGTAGCGATATAACTACCATGCCTGATTCAATGTTGCTTTGTCGCTCTGCATGATTATGACCGTCATTGCTCTCTTAGTTGGTCGCTCCCAGTCTTTTGCTAACCTTCGCCTGTACTAAGCGGACTGACTGCTTGTGCATCCACATCCTTTAATCCAGTTATGCCATACGAGTCCACCATACCTTCCTACATGGTATTTACCTGCCATTCCTAACGGAGACTTGCATGTGCCATCTCGAAATTATTCAAAGAAAAAGCATTCTTATTTTGTGCCTCTGTTGTAAGTTCATGAGGAAGTAGTGGTTAATTCATGACCTTTTTAAGTTGGACAAGCTTCACCCCGGGATTGCATGTATAATGTGCAAACCCATAATACGAGAAGGAACTGGCATTGAGTGCGCCCGGCTCAAAAAGATAATATAACAAACAAACCCTCCTTCACGCTTTGTTCATGAGAAATCAGAAAACTTTGGCAGCAATAAACAAAGGATATTAAGAGGATGTGATCGTCCTCATTCGGGAGTCGTTCCTCGAAACTTGTCCATCTCGAAAAGTGATTGAGTTGTCTGCTAGCATTCGTTGACGAAACATGGATGATCTAAAATAAATTATTACCTCTGTTTTAAAGCCAAGAGCTCTGGTACATGTTTTGTCTTTCTTTCCGACTACGGGTTTTCAACCTTGCCAACAAAAGCCACGGTTCGAGAGTCTCCACCTTCTTTTAAAAGCACCAACTACTGAGAGCATGATTGTCATTCTGAGTGTAATGTGCATTGTCCCAAAGTAGCATTGTCTTTTGCATGATTGTGATATCGTTTATTCTGAAATCATTGTATCTAGTCATCACTTAAACCTTGGAGGTGCCCCTGCATTTATGTTTTGCTTCACTAAAGGGGGCAAGCTAGATATCACTTTATCATATTTGCACATCATGTTCATTGCAAATCTATTTGATGTTTCAGTACCATATTGTAAAACTTTCAATCCTTTGTGATTTTCTCATGAGGCAACTTAATTACTATAGATTCATTGTCTCAGTAAGCTTTTGTCATATGACTATGAAAAAGTCCTATATGGTTAATAGCATGTCACCACAGAAATTATTCTTGTTATCATTTACCTACTCGAGGACGAGCAGGAATTAAGCTTGGGGATGTTGATACGTCCAAAACGTATCTATAATTTCTGCTTGCTCCATGCCTCTTTTGGGTGATATTGCTATGATATTTATACACTTCCATACACTTTTGATCATATTTGGACTAACCTATTAACTCAGTGCACCCCAGTGCCAGTTTCTGTTTTCGGCTGTTTTTGTATTTCAGGTTTTCACGTTACGAGAACTGCCAGGAAAAATCCAGAAAAATTATATAAAAAATCAGCGTTCC
>LR738709.1:427745976-427803502 GCA_902687465.1 Secale cereale
GGGCTCCAGGCGCCCTGGCGGCGCCCCCCCCCCTGGGCCGCGCCGGGGGGCGCCTGGGCCACCCGAGGCTCCCCCGATGCCCCCCTTTGGCATATATTTAAAGCGTCTCCCGAAACCCTTGAGGGAGGAACTCTTTTCGCGATCTCATCTCTGTTCCGCCGCCGCCGCTGCTTCCAAGATCGGGAGCACCAGGAGAACTCTTCCCGGCACCCTGCCGGAGGGGAGGATCACAACCGGGAGCCTCTCCACCACCATGGACGCCTCCCGGATGAGTTGTGAGTAGTCTCCCTTGGACCATGAGTCCATGACAAGTAGCTATGTGATGTTCTCCTCCCGTTCTTGTGCTTCACTAATTAGTCCTCGTGAGCTGCCCTACATGATCGAGGCACATATGTAATCCTTATGCTGTTGCTATGATGAGTTTGCTGGGATCCGATGGATTATGAGATTATGTTCAGATTGTGCTTGAGTAATATATTTGATCTACCTCTTTTATATTTATGTTCGTAAGTAATTCTTGCATGTTCTCCGTTGTTATTTATTGCTTTGGCCAAGTAATAGGTAGTGACTCCAAGAGGGAACGTTATGCTTGATTGTGGGTTCATGCCCCTCGATGACTAGTTTGAGTGACAGAAACATGAGTCTAGGGGATGTGTTGTTGCCACAAGGGGGAAAACAACGGTGCTTGTACCCGCGGGTGCAAGGATTGTTTACTTTACGCAAAGTTCTTATAATGCAGTTGTCTGTTGCATTGAGTTTACACTATGGGTGGGACTCGCAACTTAATACCAGCGAGATGTTCTGGATAGATATCTCAAGGTGGATGATTAGTAGTAGATATTGATGGATTTCGGTCTACTTACTTTGGCGTACCGCCCATGCTTTGAACCTCAACCTTTCTTGCAATGTAGTCAGCATTGGTTTGCGCACATGGTCCTGTCAATTGCCCAGCTGTAATTCGTTTACCTCACATAGCTGTTTTATCGTCTTTTGGGAGAGAGACATCACTAGTGAACATCATGAGACTCCGATCCATATTACCATCATTGATCACATCCGCTAATTACTTTTCGCTTTTATTTACTATTGCAATTATATCTATCACTACTATCACTTGCGTTTAATCCTTTGTGAACTACAAGGCCGGAGGGATTGACAACCTCTCTGTACTCGTTGGGAGCAAAGTTATTTTTATCTGTGTGCAGGTCCACGTTGATTGCTAATATCTGGCGCCGTAGCAGTTGACACATTCTTGTTGAACCTAGGAGTCTCTGGGGATTCGATCCTTGGTATCTTTGCCAAGGGAAAAACTTCCGCAACACTACATCTCACACCTTCCACTTGGGGTAACCAACGAGGGGCGAGAAGCCTAGCACACACGACAAAACGACGAAAACCCGGAAAGACAAAGAACCCGGAATGGAACTGATGAAGCCAGAGATATATATTTCCCAAAAGGGAAAGTATTACATCCGGGGCATTACAAACTCTCCTCTACTACAAAAAGATCTCGTCCCGAGATCTAGGACTGGAAGAAGGAAGGGTTCTCGGAACGAAGGTGATCTTCTCGTTCCCACGTAGCTTCTCGGTCGGTATGGTGTGACCACTTTACTTTCAAGAATTTGATGGACTTGTTGCGGGTCTTGCGCTCTGTTTCTTCGAGAATAGCGACTGGGTGCTCTCGGTAAGACAAGTCTTGTTGAAGATCAATCTCCTCAAACGGAATGGTGTGTTCAGGTGTCTTGAAGCACTTGCGGAGTTGAGACACATGAAGCACATCATGAACATTGGCGAAGTTGGAGGGGAGCTCAAGTTGATAGGCTAGATCGCCTCTTTTACCAAGGATCTTGAAAGGCCCGACGTATCTAGGAGCAAGCTTTCCTTTGATACCGAATCTTTGGGTGCCTTTCATAGGAGAAACACGGAGATAGACATGATCCCCAATGTTAAAGGCCAAATCACGATGCTTGCCGTCATAGTAGCTCTTCTGACACGACTGAGAGGCCTTGAGATTCTCACGTATGACTTTGCACATTTCTTCGGCTTCTGAGATCAAGTCATTGCCAAGAAGTTGACGTTCACCTGTCTCGGACCAATTGAGAGGGGTACGACACTTTCTGCCATAGAGGATTTCAAACGGAGCTTTGCCGGCACTTGCTTGAAAGCTGTTGTTGTAAGAGAACTCGGCAAATGGAAGGCAATCTTCCCATTTCATGCCAAAAGATATGACACAGGCTCTGAGCATGTCTTCTAGAATCTGATTCACTCTCTCGACTTGACCACTAATCTGAGGGTGAAATGCAGTGCTGAACCTGATCTTAGTGCCCATGGCGGACTAAAAGGAGTCCCAGAACTTGGAAGTGAACAGACTTCCACGGTCTGAGGAGATAACTTGAGGAATGCCATGTAAGGACACAATTCTGGAAGTGTACAACTCTGCCAATTGAGCTGCATTTGATGGATTCTTTGACTGGAAGGAAGTGAGCGACTTTGGTAAGCTTGTCAATCACCACAAAGATAGAATCATTCCCTCTCTTCGACTTAGGAAAACCAGTGACGAAATCCATTTCAATGTGGTCGAATTTCCACTCGGGAATAGGAAGAGGTTGAGAAGACCGACTGGATGTTGATGCTCTGCCTTCACTCTTCTGCAGACATCACATTCATTCACGAATTGGGCAATCTCCCTCTTCATGCGTGTCCACCAGTAAGATTGCTTGAGGTCTTGGTACATCTTGGAACTGCCAGGATGAATGGAAAGGAGGGAATCATGTGCTTCGTCCATTATGAGCTTCCTGAGATCACCTTTGGGAACCACGAGTCTGTCCTCAAAGAACAAGGTATCTCTCTCATCAACGCGATAGCACTTGTATTTGGGAGAACCCTTTGCAATACCATGTTTCACTTTCTGCACCATAGCATCACTGAGTTGGGCCTCACGTATCTGATCTTCCAAGGTAGGAGCAACTTGAAGATTTGCAAGAAAGCCTTGCGGAACAACTTGGAGGTTGAGTTTCCTGAATGCTTCACAAAGCTCAGGCTGGAACGGCTTGATAAGAAGGCTGTTGCAATATGCCTTTCTGATCAAAGCATCTGCAATCACATTCGCCTTGCCAGGTGTGTATTCAATGCTAGGATCATACTCTTGGATCATTTCGACCCAACGAGTGTGGCGGAGGTTCAGATTCGGATGTGTGAAGATGTACTTCAAGCTCTTGTGATCAGTGAAGATGTCGACTTTTCTGCCCAATAGAAGGTGTCTCCACGTAATCAAAGCATGTACCACAGCTGCTAGTTCAAGATCATGTGTGGGGTAGTTCTTCTCACTTGGCTTCAGCTGACGAGAAGTGTATGCCACAATTCTCTTGTCCTGCATAAGCACACCACCAAGTCCTTGAAGAGAAGCATCACAGAATACTTCATAGGGCTTGGACTCATCTGGAGGAGTGAGAACTGGAGCAGAGACGAGCTTTTCTTTGAGAGTCTTGAATGCCACTTCGCAATCTGGAGACCAATAGTACTTGACATTCTTCTGCAGCAAGTTGGAAAGAGGCTTGGCAATCTTGGAGAAGTTCTCAACGAACCTTCTGCAATAGCTGGCAAGACCAGGAAAGCTTCGGAGTTGCTTGACGTTCTGAGGAGGTTCCCAGTTGACAATTGCTTCAACTTTCTCGGGGTTTACCGCAATACCGAGCGGAGATGATATGGCCCAGATACAAGACCTTATCGAGCCAAAATTCGCACTTGGAGAACTTGGCATAGAACTTATGTTCACGGAGTCTGTCGAGAACGAGACGGAGGTGCTTTTCGTGATCCTCTTCATTTTTGGAGAATACCAAAATGTCATCCATATACACAAGCACAAACTCGCCGGTGTAGGGGTTGAAAATGTAGTGCATCATTCTCGAGAAGGTAGGTGGAGCATTAGCGAGACCAAAGGACATGACTGTATACTCATAGGAGCCGTAGCTCGTTTTGAAAGCGGTCTTGGGGATATCTTCTTCTCGAATGCGAATCTGGTGATAGCCCATTCGGAGATCGAGCTTAGAGAACACTTTAGCTCCTTTGAGCTGCTCGAACAATTCATTGATGTTGGGGAGCGGATACTTGTTCTTTATTGTCTTCTTGTTCAATGGACGGTAATCAACGCAGAGGCGCTCCGTGCCATCCTTCTTCTTGACAAATAAGACACCACAGCCCCAAGGAGACGTACTAGGCCTGATCAGACCCATACGCTCCTGTTCATCAAGCTGTTTCTTCAACTCCTTCAACTCTTTAGGAGAGAGCTTGTACGGACGCCGGCATGCTGGCTCAGTACCAGGCTCGAGTTCAATGACGAATTCCACTTGGCGATGAGGAGGCATGCCTGGAAGTTCTTCAGGAAAGACGTCTTCGTATTCATTAACCACCTGAATTTGAGATATGGCATTCATCTCGCCCTTGTCATTGAGAGAGAAAAGCCTGATTGTGTTATCCCTGGAGGCGAAGATAATCACATCATCATCGGAATGAGTAATCTTGACTTCCTTCTGTGCACAGTCAATTTGAGCATCATGCTGAGAAAGCCAGTCAATTCCGAGGATAAGATCGATGTCGGAATTGCCAAGAACCACCGGAGAGGCCAGAAATCGATAATCACCCATGCGAATAGATACATCCGGAGCATACACACTAGAAGTCATTATCCTGCCCGGAGAAACAACTTGCAATTTCTTGGGCAAATTTGAAGTGACAACATCGTGCTTGGATGCAAATGGATATGACATGAAAGAACATGAAGCACCCGAATCAAACAACACTTTAGCAGGAAAAGAGTTCACTGGAAGGTTACCCAAAATCATATCAGAAGAATTCTCCGCTTGTGCTGCATTCATCAGATTCACCCTTGCTGCCTTCGGATCATGCTTGACAATAGCTGTACTGACAGGTGGAGGAGGCGGAAGGCGCCTTGGGTTGTTGCACTTGTTGGAATAATGACACTTCTGGCCACACTTGTAGCAAGTGACCCTAGAAAGAGGACGAGTAGGAGGAACACTTGGTCTTGGAGCTTGGAACTGCGACTTGGACTGCTTGCTTGGGTTGGGTGGGTGGGAGAAACCACGGCCACCAGCATTCTTGTTGTTGTTGTTGTAGGGAGCTCGGATCACCAGAGGAGGTGGAAGCCAAAACTTTTGTTTCTTCGCGACCACTTGAGAAGATGAGGAGGAGTGAACAGCATCTCGAATCCTCTTTTTGGAAGCTTCCATCTTGAGCTGGGCTGCCTCTTGCTTAAGCGCCATGTTATAGAATTTGTCAAACTCATCAGGCTCGAACAAGGTGAGAGCAAGTTGAAGTTCATCCTTCAGACCACCACGGAACTGATAGATCTTGCTCTTGGCATCTGGTATGTCTTGCTTGGCATAGCGGGCAAGGTTTTGGAACTTGACATTATACTGGTAGACAGTCATTGAGCCTTGCTTCAGGTTGCGGAATTGCTCACGCATACCCTCGATGACACTTGTTGGAATGTGGTGAGAGCGAAAGTCCTTGCAGAAATCATCCCAAGAGATCACACGCCCTTCTCTGGAGTCTTTGTACTGCTACCACCAATCAGCTGCTTGGTCCTTGAGTTGGAAGGCTGCAAACTTCACATAGTCCTCAAGCCTTACGTTGCTGCACTCAAAATGCTTCTTGATATCAGTGATCCAATCTTCAGCATCGAGAGGGTCGACACAGTAACTGAAAGCCTTTGGTTGATTAGCCAAGAACTGGTTGAGCGTAGCATGGTGCCGTTGGTTGAAGAGATTGCCTTGGTTCCCTGGAGCACCCTGATTTGCTTGATTTGCTTGCATCTGTTGCATCATCTGCATCAACATCTGGGTGTTCTGGTTCGTAGTCTGCATAATCGCTCTCCAGGCCTCAGACGGAGGAGGAGGGGAAGGAGGACGATCTGGAACCTCTTCACCCTCTGGGTTAGCGTTGGGAACCCGTTTCGGAGCCATCCTGAAAGAGATGACCACCAATCAGCAATTTGATTGAAAGAAGGTATAAGCTGAAACAACGGACAGAAATGCAACATAGTCTTCATAAGAATCATTCGAACAAGAGGAACGAATGAAATTCTCAGTTTAATGATAACAACAATCTTCACGAGAAGCCACTGGGAGACAAAAGGTAAATAAGAAAAACACAAGGTACAGATGGAACAAACACAAGATAGGAGCTTCGTTCGACATTTGTGCTAAAAGCTTATGGAACGTGTTACGAAAGGGTTTTGCAATCCCCGGATCAGCATAGCCAAGGACCCTTTAAGATGCAACTCTCGATCGGAACATCGGCCATAATACCACTTCACTCAATGTAGAACCCCGAACTCCGTAACCTGCATTCGTTGGAAGAATGCCTACGATCTACTGGATGAACCCACCTATTAATTTCCGAAAGTTTCCAGTTATGCAATCAGGTGTTGGGGATACAGGGGAAGCATCGCGCAATCAACTCTAATCCTACATCCAGCTGTATCCATCCTTCAACACATAACCAGTTGTTCTCGGAAACCGTCTACCTCGGACCTTCGAAACGCATCTACTATACAAGCTATGGCAATACTCCCGAACTACCTCCCCAGTACTGGGTGATGTCGGGGTTATCTTGTCACTAACTATATAGGAGAGTTTTCGATGTCGGCCGTCTTAAGTACTCTAGAACTGCCGCGATATGCTTGTGACGACAATACCCCGAAGCTCAACTCCCCGGGACACTGCCACAACTCCTAATGTCAGGAGGCATCGAGAACAATATTCTCGTCACAAAGACATCGAAACAATCCAACAATACTCGCGAGATTCCTAAAAACATTGTGCAATTTTTGAAAGTAGAAGAGGCAAGAGTAGTCGTCAGGAGTCCTCACCAGAGTGAAAAGAGATGAGGAGCAAAGAAATCCTACTCTCCAATATAAATATAGGACTCAAAACATTTTAAGTGTGTGCCTAGACTCGACCGTCAACGATTCGATCAATCTGTGGGGGCTTCTAGGTCGGAGAAGGCTCTGAATACCAACTTGTAATGCCCAGGATGGGACTATATCTCCTACGTGTCGAGGCACAACTTAAAGATATAAGCCCATTCTGGAATGATCGCAAGTTTGGTACCTTTGCACATCTCATGTAAAAATAGGGATGAAAGAGAAAAGATAGTTGGCTTACACTCGCCACGTCACACAAATTCATTACATATCCAATCATCATCCAAATAAACATCACAACCCATCTAAGGGTAAAGATCCAAATGACAAGATACCAAACATAACATTAAACCACAGGTCTAGATCGAATCCTAGTAGAAGCTCTACTGATCAACCGGATAGTTCACATAGTAACGGCTACGCTCCTCGTCGTACTCCCAGTCTAGCTCAGTGCCATCGCCTGTGTAGCTCACCATAGTACCTGCATCTGGTGTGTTGAAGTAACTGTGAGCCACAGAGGACTCAGCAATCCCGTTCCCGGGTAACATGACTATCCAAGCCTTGGGTGTGGAACAAGGCTGAAGAAAGAACAAGAGTCTGCAGCAGCACTAGCACTAACTTACGTAAAAGAGAGCGAGAAGAGAAGGTGCCTCGGTCGAGAGATGATCACGAAGTGATCCTAACTAAAGCAAGTCAAACATAACCCCACCGTGTTCACTTCCCGAATCCCTTTCGGAAAATGACCGTCACGGTACTCACGCTGGTAGTGTATTGGAACATGGTGTCAAGTTTTCTACAACCGGATATTAACAAATTCCCATCTGCCACATAACCGCGGGCACGGCTTTCGAAAGTTCATAACCCTGCAGGGGTGTTCCAACTTGGCCCACGACAAGCCCACGATCCGCGGAGTCGCAACTCCAAAGTGGGAAGGCCCGAGTATCCTCGGAATCCCGTGCTCAAGATAGTCCGGCTAAGGTAAGGCTAATCCAGCAAATCCTTCCGGCGTGCCGACACCCTGACAATAGCCGCGCGTATCTAGTCTCAGGCCACGATCGGATGGGCGATTCTACAGGTTTTTACCAATCCTCGAGTTTCCTCGGGGTGGCCCCGCAGACTCCCCGTTTCGGACCAACACTCATGTGGAGCACTGGCCCGGGGTTGTTGATTAAGAACTCGGGTTTGCAAGACCCTATGCAAGTTTTTAGTTATTAGGCAAATAGTACCAATGTTGGGACTTGCTGGAAAAGACTTAGCACTTAGCGGTTTATCGAGGGGGTCCCATAACCCCAACCGTGTGAGGAACGCATAATCAAGGAACATAACACCGGTTTATACGGTTCCTAGCGGCATGAGTGGAACAAAACACCAAGCAAAAGGCTTAGCCTTCCACCCATTACCAATATATAGATGATTTCATTTTAATAATTAATATAGTGTGACATCCCAACAAGCTTCAACAAGAAGAAAGAATCTTCAATCTTCACCTGCAACTAACAATGCTATAAGAGGGGCTGAGCGAAGCCTACGTATAGCCAATCAATGGTTTGCATAGGTAGGGTGGTTAAACAGGTTCAAGGTTACAATAGGAGGCTGACAGGAAAACATGGGCATCGAGGCAAATACTATAGAGCGAGACTTCTAGCAATAGGCAAAGATAGTAATGTTATCGGGGTTCGGTCATCTTGCCTGAAGAGTTGTCGATGGGATCGTAAGAGAGCTCCTCGTTCTCAACCTCGGTAGTAACCTCGTTCTCGTACTCGTACTCAGCTTCCGGCTCTACTCAACACAAATACACAAGGCACGAAATCAAACAAGATGTAATGCGCAGAAAAATTACTGGATGCATGACTGATGCACTATGGAAGCAAAACAGATGCACTATGGAAGCACAGAAAGTCTACTTAGGAAGCACAATGTTACAGCCCAACAATATGCATCAAGCAAAATGCTTCTAAACATGATAACAATAGGATATTATGAATCTACATGCAAAAACACACAAGTTACATATAGGACTTGCTCAAAACGGAGCAACGGGCTAAAAGTTACACCCGAAACAATAAACATGCACAAGCTGAAAATAACAGCCACATAGCAACTTCGGAGCAAGAGATAAATGGTCTACAGCACTCAAACATCATGGCAATGAGCATGGACATAAACTAGACATATCCTACAGCAAACAATTCCACTTGAGCATCTCCAAAGGAGCAATGGATCAATAGCAACAAGCTATGACATATGGAACTTGACAACAAAAACCTGACAGCAGTATTTTGTTGCAACTTGGGAGCAAAAGTTAAATATGCTACAACCACCCAAATAAGCATGTGAGAGCATGAATGGATAGCCAACAACTTATACAACAAGGAATCATCAAGAGTCACTCCAAAACTAGCATGGATTTGCCTAGAACAACAAGCAAACATGGCATCTGGACATTACAGATTCCAGACTTAGTGAAATTTCACTAAGTTTTAAAACAGTAGTAACATCATGGCATGTTTGTGAGCAAGTTTAAGTCACCTCAAAGCAAAGCATGGCAAGTGGCAAGCACCACAGCAAGGTACACATGATGGTGAATCCAAAACAACTAAGCATGCATCAAGGAGACAACCACATCAATAGCAACGAGCTCCTCTACGAGGCATCTCGTAACAAGTTTAACGACATAACAGCCACATAGCACTTTGCAACGGAGATAAACTTGGCAAGATGAAATCTATCATGCAAGATAAAGCAACCATCAGGTAGAGCATTTCACGATGAACACGTGGACATATCATTTGCTTCATTTGGAGAAACATGCAACAAGTTATCACATTGCAAACATGGCATGAAAACAACAAATAGCAGCAGTTTATAACAAGTAGCACTCTTCTCATGAAGATTAAGACATCTAGATGACCTCAAACATGCATGGCACAATGGAACAAAACGTAGTACATGTCTCCACGATCATTTTGACATATCATTTGCTCAAACCGGCCATGCACACAAAAAGTTATCATCAAAACAAAACAGCATCAGACATCAAAATTCTAGGGACTTAGAGAAAAAAAACAACCTCCGGGTCAAAGCAGTCAAACGGGCCGGATCTGCGGAGTCAACGGGGCGGACGGGGTCAACGCGGCCCACCGTGCCGGCGGATCTGGCGGCGGAGTCAAACGGGCTTCGGGGCGCTAGGGTTCGGCCCGCCTGGCCGAACGGATCTGGATCGGAACTCCCGATCCCTGGCGCCGGCGGCGCCCTTCGATGCAGCTGGCGGCGGCTCGCCTGGCGAGCGGTGGCCGGCCGGAGGGCGAGGAGAGGCCGCGGCGAGGGGCGGCGGCGACCGGCGAGGGCGGTGGTGAGCGGCGGCGGACGGTGGCGGACGGTGGCAAGCCGGTGAGGTGGAGGGCGGCGGCCGGCGGGGAAGGCGAGGGGCTGGCCGGAGGGGCTCCTGGCGGCGGCGGTGAGACGGATTCCGGCCGGCGAACTCCGGCGATCTGGAGGTTGAAGAAGACCTCGGGCTGCGGGCCCGCGCGGCGGACGGAAGCACGGCCGGCGGCCTTCGGAAGCACGCGACGAACTTCGGAAGCATGGTTTTCTGGGACGACGGAAGCACGCCGTGTCAACGGTGGAAGCACCGGCGGCGAACTGTGGAAGCATTAGGGTTTCAGACGCGAAAATTGGGGGAGTTGGACGTTTATATAGGCACAAGGAGCTAGGGTTTTCCAAATGAGGTGAGGTTTTCGGCCACGCGATCACAAATGGATGCCCTAGATGAAGGGAGGGGTTTGGGTTGGTTTGGTGGGCTGTTGGATGGGTGTCTTGGGCCTCAAAGTGGAGGTACTTTCAGCCCACGAGAATAACTATTGGAGCACCAAACGAACTCCAAACGCGATGAGATTTGACAGGCGGGTTACACACACCAAAACAACAACGCACGACAAGTCTCGCGCCAAACCGGAAACGTTACACGGCCAAACACCAAAGTAGGCCTCCGGGATGCCACGGACACGTGAGAGAGCTCCGGAACTCGAAACGGACAACGGGAATAAACGAGTGGGACCGGATGCAAACGACAACACAAATGCAATGAAATGCACATGACAACATGATATGGATGAATGCACACACGCACACGACAAAACGACGAAAACCAGAAAAGACAAAGAACCCGGAATGGAACTGATGAAGCCAGAGATATATATATTGCCCAAAAGGGAAAGTATTACATCCGGGGCATTACACACGAGCTTTGCTATTATAGTTGGATCTTATGATGTTTCTCCCCCTCTACTTTCTTGTAATGGATTGAGTTTTCCCTTTGAAGTTATCTTATCGGATTGAGTTTTTAAGGATTTGAGAATACTTGATGTATGTCTTGCGTGGGATACCCGTGGTGACAATGGGGTATTCTATTGATTCACTTGATGTATGTTTTGGTGATCAACTTGCGGGTTCCGTGACCTTGGGAATCTATGCATAGGGGTTGGCACACGTTTTTGTCTTGACCCTCGGATAGAAACTTTGGGGCACTCCTTGAAGTTCTTTGTGTTGGTTGAATAGATGAATCTGAGATTGTGTGATGCATATCGTATAATCTTGCCCACGGATACTTGAGGTGACAATGGAGTATCTAGGTGAAATTAGGGTTTTGGTTGATGTGTGTCTTAAGTTGTTATTCTAGTACGAACTCTAGGATAGATCGAACGGAAAGAATAGCTTCGTGTTATTTTATTATGGACTCTTGAATAGATCGACCAGAAAGAATAACTTTAAGGTGGTTTCATACCCTACAATAATCTCTTCGTTTGTTCTCCGCTATTAGTGACTTTGGAGTCACTCTTTGTTGCATGTTGAGGGATAGTTATATGATCCAGTTATGTTATTATTGTTGAGAGAACTTGCACTAGTGAAAGTATGAACCCTAGGCCTTGTTTCCTAGCATTGCAATACCGTTTATGCTCACTTTTACCACTTGCTACCTTGTTGTTTTTATATTTCTAGATTACAAAAACCTATATCTACCATCCATATTGCACTTGTATCACCATCTCTTCACCGAACTAGTGCACCTATACAATTTTCCATTGTATTGGGTGTGTTGGGGACACAAGAGACTCTTTATTATTTGCTTGCAGGGTTGTTTGAGAGAGACCATCTTCATCCTACGCCTACCATGGATTGATAAACCTTAGGTCATCCACTTCAGGGAAATTTTCTACTGTCCTACAGACCTCTGCACTTGGAGGCCCAACAACGTCTACAAGAAGAAGGTTGCATAGTAGACATTAGGGCCTTTAAGAGGCCGACGAGTATAACGGGCTTAATTTTACTGACAGGCATAATGGGTCATTAATGGGCCGTATTTGATGGCCCTATGAAAATGGCCCAACGGATTGACATGCCACAAACGGGCCAACTTTAACCACAGGCTGAATTTGGCCCACAAGCGGAAAAGGCCAGTAACGGACCATAAGCAACCGAATGCTGCAGATCAACCCAATAATAAATGGGCCCTTAAAAGGCCGAAAGATAACACGGGCTGGGAACAACCCAATGGACTAATGGCTCGTTAATGGGTATGAAGCGATATACTGTTCGTTATGGTACGGTTTTAGTATGGGTCATTAATGAGCCAAGAGTTACGAAGGGCCTCATATGGGCCGAAAGACGTCATGGGCCATTGATACTTCTACAATGTATCTATAATTTATGATGTATTCATGCCATGTTTACAGCAATTTTATATGTTTTTGGTATGATTTGCATGGAACTAACCCGGACTTACGATGTTTTCAGCAGAACTATCGTGGTGTTTTTTTTGTGCAGAAATAAAAGTTCACGGAATGGGCTGAAACTTTTTTGATGATTTTTTTGGAACAAAAGAGACCCCGAAACTTTGTGGGAGTGCCAGAAGAGCCACAAGGAGGGCACAACCCACCTGGGTGCGCCTGGAGCCGAACTTGTGGCGAGGTGGGTTGTGCTCAAGTCGAGGCCCATCTTCGCGTGAAACCGACGCCAAAAAATCCTATAAATAGAGAAACCATCAGAAATAACCCTAGATCAGAAGTTTCGCCACCACAAGCCTCTGTAGTCCACGAAAAACCAATATCGACCCATTCCGGCACCCTGCCGGAGGGGGAAATCATCACCGGTGGCCATCTCCATCATCCTAGCGGCGACCATGATGAGGAGGGAGTATTCCACCCTCGGGGCTGAGGGTTTGTACCAGTAGCTACGTGTTTAATCTCTCTCTCCCGTGTTCTTGAGATACACAATCTTGATGTATCGCGGGCTTTGTTAATATAGCCGGATCATATGGTGTTTTCCCCTCTCTATCTTGTTGTGACGAGTTGAGATTTCTCTGGATTGAATACTTTTATGGATTTGAGAACACTTGATGCATGTCTTGCTATGAATTACCGTGGTGACAGTGGGGTATCATATTGATTCACTTGATATGTGTTTTGGCACTCAACTTGCGGATTCCCGAAGTGACATTGGGTAATCAATGCATAGGGGTTGATGCACGTTCTTGTGTTTGTTTCTCTGGTAGAAATCTTGGGGCACTCTTTGAGGTTCTTTGTGTTGGATTGAATATTATGAATCTGAAATTGTTTGATGCATATCGTATAATTAACTCACGGATACTCGCGGTGACATTGGAGTATCTAGGTGACATTAGAGTTGGTTGATGTGTTTCATATGCTGTTATTTTAGTACGAACTCTTGAATAGATCGATCGGAAAGAATAGCTGTCGGATCTTGGGTTCCGGCAAAACCCTTAAGGTTCGAACTCTGGGGTGCGCACGAAGATTTCTCCTTCCGCCCTAGCTCGTCTACTCACCGATCCCTAATCCTAGCTCGTCAGATCCGAAGAACAAGGGACACAAAGTTTATACTGGTTCGGGCCACCGTTGTGGTGTAATACCCTAATCCAGTGTGGTGTGGTGGATTGCCTAGTAGACTGAGGAAGAACTAGTACATGGGGTGAACTAACTCCTGAGGAGAGGTGTTCTTGTGCTCGGGTGAGCTTGTGAGTGTGTGGCCTTCTATCTGATCAACTCAAGATGAGATCCACCTGAGATGATCCCAATGGTGGTGGCTAGTACTATTTATAGTGGCCCGGGTCCTCTTCCCAAATATTGAGCGAGAAGGGATCCCACAACGGCTAAATTTGAAGGGGACAACTAGTACATGCTATCCTAACAAAAGGTGGTCTTCGCCTGCCAAAGGTTCTGGTGGTGACGTTGCCGTGGGCTCCATGATGACCTCCGTTCTGTTGTCCTGCTGGTCTTGGTCTTGTTGCACCGATATGGAAACCTTTGCCTGATGCCTCGGGACTCCTCGCCTGCACCTGCTTCTTTATCACCAAAGAGGAAACTGGCACTCTGCGCCCGCTGGCGCCCGCCCGGCCTTGGTCGTCACTACTCGCATCATGAGGACCTCGCGAGGTGCCCCTCGCCTCGATATCTCCGATCCTCATGAGCTGGCCTAGTGATGCCGCCCCAGGGGATGTCTCACATTGTCTGCCTCGCGAGTCTTGGCACCTCACGAGGGTCTTGAGTGGTTGCTGAAGATGCTGGGCCGTACTAGGCTGCCTGGTGAGCCACGCCCTGGGCCGCAGGCAGGCAAGTCTGGGTACCCCCGTTCCCATAACACCGACAGTAGCCCCCGGGCCCAAGGTGCCCTCGGGCTTGGCTTCGCGGCGAAGACAAGGGTCAAGTGCGGAGCGCCGCGGTCGCCAAAAGCCTGCGGCCTTGACTGACATGTGGCAATTGATGGGACGTGGGCGTCTGCGCTCCCACGCCGCCTCGGCAACTCCACGGCTAACAAACTTGTGTGAAGTTTATATGATCTTGCTGTAAAAAAATAGAATCATTAGCGCTCACTAGAATGGTAACCAGATTTTGCTGGAGTGTGCTATTTAGTTGATTCTTTTTGCAGATGATTAATAGACAAATTCCTCACGTTTACCAATTTATTTCAATTTTTTGGAGTTACAGAAGTATGCGAAAGTTACAGATTACTACAGATTGTTCTGTTTTTGACAGATTCTGTTTTTCGTGTGTTGTTTGCTTATTTTGATGAATCTATGAGTAGTATTGGGGAGTATGAATCATAGAGAAGTTGGAATATAGTAGGTTTAACACCAATATAAACAAAGAATGAGTTCATTACAGTACCTTTGAGTAGTGGTTTGTTTTCTTATACTAACGGAGCTCACGAGATTTTTTTCTAAGTTTTGTGTTGTGAAGTTTTCAAGTTTTGAGTATTGCTTTGATGGACTATGGAACAAAGAGTGGCAAGAGCCTAAGCTTGGGGATGCCCAAGGCACCCCAAGGTAAAATTCAAGGACAACCAAAAGCCTAAGCTTAGGGATACCTCAGGAAGGCATCCCCTCTTTCGCCTTCATCTATCGGTAACTATACTCGGAGCTTTATTTTTATTCACCACATGATATGTGTTTTACTTGGGGCGTCATGTATAATTTGAGTCTTTGCTTGTTAGTTTGCCAGAATTATCCTTGCTGGACACACCTTTTAGAGAGAGATAAATATGGCCTAGGAATTGTTAGAACACTCTATGTGCTTCACTTATATCTTTTGAGCTGAATAGTTTGCTCTAGTGCTTCACTTATATCTTTTAGAGCACGGTGGTAATTTTATTTTGTAGAAATTGTTGATCTCTCATGCTTCACTTTTATCCTTTTGAGAGTCTATTAAAACAACATAGTAATGTGCTTTGGCTATAAAACTAGCCTTCACAAGATAGGCATCCAAGATCAATGTAGTAAAAAACTTTCATACTAAGTGCATTGAATATGATGAGAAGTTGGATGCTTGATAATTGTTTTGAGATATCAGGATAGTGATATTAGAGTCATGCTAGTGGAGTTATTATGAAATTGAGAAATACTTGTGTTAAAGTTAGTGATTCCCGTAGCATGCACGTATGGTGAACCGCTATGTGACGAAGTTAGAGCATGAGGTATTTGTAGAGTGTCATCCTTTGTGTGGAGGTCGGGCGTGCGCGATGGTTAACTCCTACCAACCTCCCCCCTAGGAGCATGCGTTGATTGCTTTGTTTTGATGACTCGTAAATTTTTGCAATAAGTATATGAGTTCTTATGACTAATCTTGAGCCCATGGATTATATGCACTCTCACCCTTCCACCATTGCTAGCCTCTCTAGTACCGCGCAACTTTCGCCGGTACCATACACCCACTATATACCTTCCTCAAAACAGCCACCATATATCTTCCTCAAAACAACCACCATACCTACATATCATGGCATTTCCATAGCCATTCCGAGATATATTGCAATGCAACTTTCCACCGTTCCTTTCATATGACACGCTTCATATTGTCATATTGCCATGCATGATCATGTAGTTGACATCGTATTTGTGGCAAAGCCACCATGCATAATTTTTCATACATGTCACTCTTGATTCATTGCGCATCCCGGTACACCACCGGAGGCATTCATATACAGTCATACTTTGTTCTAGTATCGAGTTGTAATATCGAGATGTAAATCAATATAAGTGTGATGATCATCATTATTAGAGCATTGTCCCATGTGAGGAAAGGCCAAACAAAAGAAAAGGCCCCTCCAAAAAAAGGAAAAAAAGAAAAGAAAAAGGGACAATTGCTACTATCTTTTTCCACACTTGTGCTTCAAAGTAGCATCATATTCTTCATGATAGAGAGTCTCATGTTTAGTCACTTTCATATACTAGTGGGAATTTTCATTATAGAACTTGGCTTGTATATTCCAACGATGGGCTTCCTCAAATGCCCTAGGTCTTCATGAGCAAGCAAGTTGGATGCACACCCACTTAGTTTCTTTTGTTGAGCTCTCATACATTTTTAGCTCTAGTGCATCCGTTGCATGGCAATCCCTACCCACTCACATTGATATCTATTGATGGGCATCTCCATAGCCCGTTGATATGCCTAGTTGATGTGAGACTATCTCCCTCCTTTTTGTCTTCTCCACAACCACCACTCTATTACACATAGTGATATATCCATGGCTCACACTCATGTATTGCGTGAAAGTTGAAAGGTTTGAAAGAATAGAGTATGAAAACAAGTGCTTGGCTAAAACCGGGGTTGTGCATGATATGAATATTTTGTGTGATGAAGAGGGAGCATACCCAGACTATATGATTTTGTAGGGATAACTTTCTTTAGCCATAGTATTTTGAGAAGACATGATTGCTTTGTTAGTATGCTTGAAGTATTATTATTTCTTATGTCAATATAGACTTTTGTCGTGAATCTTTCAGATCTGAACATTCATACCACAATTAAGAGAATGACATTGAAAATTATGTTGGTTAGAATTCCACATCAAAAATTCTGTTTTTATCATTTACCTACCCGAGGACGAACAGGAATTAAGCTTGGGGATGCTTGGTACGTCTCCAACGTATCTATAATTATTTATTGTTCCATGCTATTATTTATGATGTTTTGGATGTTTAATGGGCTTTGTTATACACTTTTATATTATTTTTGGGACTAACCTATTAACCCAAAGGCCCAGACCAGATTGCTGTTTTTTTGCATATTTCAGGGTTTTACAAAAAAGGAATATCAAATGGAGTCCAAACGGAATGAAACTTCGGGAGAGATATTTTGGAGCAAAATACGCACGGGAGACTTGAGAACCACAGAGTAGGGCTTACGTGGCGTCCATGAGGGTGGAGGGCGCGCCCCCTGCCTCGTGGGCCCCACGTCTAGCCCCCGGTGCCCTCCTTCCTCCTATATATACCTACGTACCCCGAAACCATCAGAACAACAGAGAAAACCCTAGTTCCCCCGCTGCAACCTTCTGTTCCCGTGAGATCCCATCTTGGGGCCTATTCCGGAACTCCGCCGGAGGGGGGGATCTACCACGGACTGCTTCTACATCATCATCATCGCCTCACCATGAGTTGTGAGTAGTTTACCACAGACCTTCGGGTCCATAGTTAGTATCTAGATGGCTTCTTCTCTCTCTTTGGATCTCAATACCAAGTTCTCCTCGATCTTCGAGGAGATCTATTCGATGTAATCTCTTTTTGCGGTGTGTTTGTCGAGATCCGATGAATTGTGGGTTTATGATCAAGATTATCTATGAGAAATATTTGGTTCTTTTCTGAACTCTTTTATGTATGATTATAATATCCTTGCAAGTCTCTTCGAATTATTTGTTTGGTTTGGCCTACTAGATCTATAGTTCTTGCAATGGGAGAAGTGCTTGGCTTTGGGTTCAATCATGCGGTGTGCTTTCCCAGTGAAAGTATGGGTAGCAAGGCACGTATTGTATTGTTTCCATCGAGGATAAAAAGATGGGGGTTATATCATATTGCTTGGGTTTATCCCTCTACATCATGTCATCTTGCTTAAGGCGTTGCTCTGTTCTTATGAACTTAATATACTCTATATGCATGTTGGATAGCGGTCGATGTGTGGAGTAATAGTAGTAGATGCAGAATCATTTCGGTCTACTTGTTTCGGACGTGATGCCCATATATAATGATCATGCCTAGATATTCTCATAATTATTCGCTTTTCTATCAATTGCTCAACAGTAATTTGTTTACCCGTCGTAGAATTATGCTATCATGAGAGAAGCCACTAGAGAAACCTATGGCCCCCGGGTCTATTCTCAACATATCAATCTACAATCTACTTTACTTTTCCGCTTTTACTTTCTGTTCTCATATCCAAAAATACCAAAAATATCAAACTATCATATCTATCAGATCTCACTTTTGTAAGTGACCGTAAAGGGATTGACAACCCCTTATCGCGTTCGCTGCGAAGTTCTTATTTGTTTGTGCAGGTGCGAGGGACTCGCGCGTGGTCTCCTACTGGATTGATACCTTGGTTCTCAAAAACTGAGGGAAATACTTACGCTACTGTGCTGCATCACCCTTTCCTCTTCGAGGGGATACAACGCAAGCTCGAGAAGTCGCAGTAAGCGCGCTTGAGTGAGCACACTGCGTCCTTCTCCTCACAGGCGATGCTAATGATGCCGCCGCTTCCCAGCATCTTGAGGACATTGTAGCCGTGGTGAGTCACTACCATGAACTTGGCCAGGGCTGGGTACCCGAGGATGGCGTTGTAAGGGAGGTGGATGTGGGCGACATCGAAGTCGATGAGCTCAGTGTGGTAGTTGTCGCGCTTGCCAAAGGTGACAGGTAGGCGAACCTGCCCTACGGGGGTGGTGGAGCCATCAGTTACTCCGGAGAAGGGCTTGGTAGGTAGCAGCTGATCGTAGGGTACTTGGAGGCTGTCAAATGTCTCGATGGACAAGACTTTGAGCCCTGCGCCACCATCCATGAGGGTCTTGGTAACTTGGACGTTGTTGATGACGGGCGAACAAAGCATCGGGAGGGCGCCAGCCGTAGCCGCGCACTTGAGCTGGTCTGCTGAAATGAAGGTGATGGGGCACCTGGACCACCTGAGTGGGTGAGTAGCCTCGAGCTTGGGGAGAGCCGCATTTACTTCACGAGCGAACTACTTGAAGAGGCATTGAGAAGCTGGGGCCCGTGCTCTGTCCAAGGTGCAGGCGATGGCAAGTGGCTCGTTGAAGCCCCCAGCCCCCTCTTCCTGGTCGTCGTTTCTCCTTGGCGGTGGCAGACGCGGAAGTCCAGCCCTGCCCTGAGGACGGTCCTCCCGGGGCTGGTCCCTCCAGGCGTCCTCGCGGGGCTGGCCGCGTTATCGGTCCTCCCGAGGTTGATCACGCCACTCCTGGCGGGGTCCGTGGTTGTCCCAGTGTCCCTCGGTCCGACTTCCCCTGCGGCCATAGCCATGGTTGCCGCGCTCGGGGCGTTGGATGAGCGTCCCTCGCGGAGGGCCCTGAGCTCTTGACAGTCGTGAGTGTTGTGGCTGTGCATGTTATGGAAGGCGCAAAATGCCCGGCCCTTCTTGTGTGGTTCTGGGTAGTCGCGACCGTGCTTCATCTCTGGTTCAGCTGCGGGCACTGTTGCTCCCTTGCGCTTTACGTCCTTGCTCATGGCCTTCTTGTCTTCGGGCTCAGCAGCGGGGAGCTCGACGAGGGAGAGGCGCCCCTCCTCAGCTCTGGCGCACTTGGTTGCAAGGTTGAACAGCTCCAGGGACGTGCACAAATCTTCGTGAATGGTGAGCTCCTCCTTCATCTTGATGTCGCAGACACCATCTGAGAACAACGAAATGATGGCCTCATCGGTGACCTTGGGGATCTTGATGCGGACACTGTTGAAGCATTGGATGAACTTCTGTAGGGTTTCTCCCGGTTATTGCTTGATACACCGCAGGTCACCCGCGGCCGGGGGGCGGTCTCGGGTGCCCTGGAAATTGGCGATGAACCGCTCACGCATCTCGCTCCAGGTGGAGATTGATCCCACGGCAGGTTCAAGAGCCACGAGCGCGTGCCATCTTTGAGGGCCATGGGGAACCAGTTTGCCATGATCTTCTCGTTGCCGCCGGAAGCTTCGATGCTCAGCTCGTAGAGCTACAGGAACTTCGCAGGGTCGGGGTGCCGTCGTAGCGTGGAGGCAGGTCGGGCTTGAACTTCCTAGGCCAGTTTATGTTGCGTAGCTCGGGGGCGAGGGCCTTGCAGCATGCTGTCGACACCGGAGCTCGTTGGGGAGGTAGAACTTGATCTTGGTCCTCACACGCCACCACGGCGGGGGGCCTGCAGTCTCGGCGCAGCGGTGGAGGGAATGTCGGCGCTCCCTCGTGGGGCCATTGGATCTCTTGGCAGCTTCCTTCTTCGTGCACTGGCGCCGCACGTGGGCGGTCACGCCGCGGGGCCACGTGCCTTGGGTCTTGGACGACGCCTTTATGCGGGGGTAGCGGTGGAGCCTCATGGGCCTCGTCGTCCACATGGGGAGGCGGATGAGGCTGGGAGAGGGACGGCGCTGGGGAGCCCCCAGCGGCGCTGACGAGCTCGGCGATGCGGTCAAGCCATTCTTCGTAGAAGTCATCGATGGGGCGGTAGCGTAGGAGCTCGCATGCCATGAGCAACGCAGCCTGCGCGGCCGCGGGTCCACGACGAGCATGGGATGAAGAGACTGCTGGAGTTAGTGACGGGGTAGCGGTGCGCCCGTCACGCCGCACGGAGGGGAGCAGAGATGATGCCTTCCACGCAGGCCTCACCGCCTGTCGTGGAATTAACATGGCAGATGTCCGGTTTAGCGGACTTAGTCGTGAGGCCGCGCATCTATGTAGTAGCTTGAGAGGGGTTGAGCAGAATCGAGAGACGCAACGCAAGGCAAAGATTTAGACAGCTTCGGGCCCCGGGAAACATCATCCGATAATAGCCCTATGTGCTGTTTGAGGTTAGATCTCATTATGATCCGCATGGTGTCGCCGGTAAACCGGCTCTTTGTGTCTAGCCCTAGAAACTTGTGAGAACCTGTCTAAAACTTCTCCCTCTTTGGGAAGCCCTGCCCCTCCTTATATATGTTGAAGGAGCGGGTTACGTGACTAGTCCTAGTAGGATTAGGATTCCTTTATTACAAGGAGTCCTAGTCTTGCTTCCTTTGTAAGAGAATATTCCTTGTTCTTTCTTCATAAACCAGCCCACCATACAAGAACCGGCCTTCTGGGCCTTGGGCCTTGTCATCCATAATCCACCTGCCGGGTTACCAGTAAATTGCCAAGTGTAAACCGTCTTAAGTAAAACGCCAAGTCCGGACGGGTTATAATTCCGGCCGGTTTATACCGCGGGGTATATCCCCGACATTAGCCCCAGTTTAGCTTGGATTTATTCATGGTAAACTTATGCTGCAAAATAACCAAAAGAACAAATTTGATAGGTTGTGCTCCGGGTTAAGAATTCTTGTAAACTGGCATCTGACCGTCCTTAAGTCCTTGTCCTTTCCTTCTTGATATGTATCCATGATCTCATAGCAAATCTCCTTAGCAGATATGTTCAAATATTACCAACGCAAAAAATCCAGGCTCTTCCTCAGAAAACTCCGGGTCAATAGCTCAGCTTCATAATTCGTTTGCTGACGTTGGTGTCTCATAGAGAAATATTGTAAGAGATAATCCACTTGAATCGGCCTTCAATGCTCTGATTTGACAAAAATATTAGTCTTTGAAATATTCAACTGATATCCAGCCGGCTTGAAGATGCCGGTTTATGATTACCACCATTTCCGGTCTATAAAACTGATGATTCCGGGTCATGACTGTTGCCAACACCGGTTCATGATTGTTGCCAATGCCGGTTCATGATTATTAATAACTCCGGGTTGCAGCCATAGGGTCATAATGATTGGTGACGCCGGGTCAAACTGGTTTGCTTCAAACAGAGAATTTGAAAAGATTTCTTCGATAATAATAATATAACACCTGTAGCCCCCAAGTCTTAAGAGGAGAACATAGTGATATCTTAAGACTTGTTTCAATATAAATGTTGCAACTTTGAAGAACTTCAGATTGTTCATCCCAGTCACTGGTAAAAACTGAATATTCCACATATGTAGCCCTCAAGTGCCGGGTTGTCATGCTTGCATCAACCTGGGACTTGTAATTTGCATAATGCTCAAAAACTTCAATCAGTGTAGCCCCCAAGTGCCGGGTTATTATGCAATAATGAGCAGGGACTTTGTAGATATAAACATGTAAACTTGAACAACAACGTGTAGCCCCCAAGGGTCGGGTCATTATGCAATAATGAGCAGGGACTTTGTAGATATAATCATTGAAAATAACATTATATAATGTAACTTCCATCATGGGGTTTGAACCCATGCCCACAAGGTTAAGAGCTTTGTGCTTTACCAACTGAGCAGTGGACCCTTCAATATAATGGATTAATACTTGTGTACCTTGAATTGTTGACAGGAGCGATTTGTAGCCCCCAAGGGCCGGCTCAATATGATATGATGAGTCGGGTCTTCGATAAGGTGAGCAAAAAATGACTTTGCATTAGCCCCCAAGTGTCATGGTGCATGCTTGCAGCAACATGAGACTTGTGTATTTAATATAATCTCAATCTGAATAATGTAGCCCCCAAGTGCCGGGTTGTAAGCCTGCAGCGACTCGGGGCTATTCCTTTGTAGAATAAATCACTTCCATTGATGAAATAATATCCATTGCGCTTAAAGCGACTTTGAAAACTTCAATCATAATATTGATAATCATAATAAAAATCCAGCCATGTTGGCTATTAAAGATTTGAATAATATAATCCGGTTTGAAAACCAGTTCCAGTGATATTTGATCACAACCAGGCCGGGTTGAATAAACACCGGTCATTATTTTATCTCATACTGGCGACTTATAGTCAAAGCCAGGCCGGTTTTCACGCCCAAACTTCTGGGTCGTGGGTTATTTCCTTCTGACTCGGTGAGTTGACGCGGCAAGCTGGCTCACAAGTGGAGGCGGATTCAGACTCGGACGTGGAAAACGGCAGCGGCCCAGGGGCCACCGGGCCGATGGAGATCAGTCAAACGAGGTCGGCTCGATGGCAGAGACCGATTTTCACGCCCAAACTTCTGGGTCGTGGGTTATTTCCTTTTATTCTTTCCTCCTTCGACTTCTGCCAGAAATTGATGCCTCGGCTAATGTCGAAGGGGACTGGTTCTGTGGAAGTGGCCCGCAGAGGTGGTTCCATGGCTGTGGAGGTGGCCCGCGGCAACGGAAGCAGCGATACGGAGTGGCGTGATGCGGCGGATTGGTACCTTGGAACAGAGGTGAAGTGCGACTCTGTGCGGCTCGCAGCACGGTCCGGAGGAGAAAGGCAGGCAACGCGGCTGGCGATTTAACGGAGCCAGTTCATGGCAGGACCAGTGCGAGGCGGTAGGAAGCAGACGAATCCGAGTCCGGCTGTAGGTAGAATCTGATTCTGGGTCGTTGACTGTTCAATGTACCAAACCCATTGTAATCCTTCCGCATCCAGATTTGAAGTGACCCTACAGCACGGTTGTTCTAGACGGAAAAACACGTCCATCTCCCGGATGATGACGGCGCTTGATGGAAATCCCATCGGCCTTGCCGACGCGTGAGCATTGATGCAACCCTAATTTATGTAATTTTTCTTCATCTTCAATCTCATGGATCGTAAAATCTTCATCCGAAAAATTGCAAACTCCTCGATCCCTGAGATAAATCCCTTCAAGAACTCAACACCATCGTGCGCATGCCCCATGGTGGGCGCCAACTGTCGTGGAATTGACACGGCAGATGTCCGGTTTAGCGGACTTAGTCGTGAGGCCGCGCATCTATGTAGTAGCTTGAGAGGGGTTGAGCGGAATCGAGAGACGCAACGCAAGGCAAAGATTTAGACAGCTTCGTGCCCCGGGAAAAATCATCCGGTAATAGCCCTATGTGCTTTTTGAGGTTAGATCTCATTATGATCCTCATGGTGTCGCCGGTAAACCGGCTCTTTGTGTCTAGCCCTAGAAACTTGTGAGAACCTGTCTAAAACTTCTCCCTCTTTGGGGAGCCCTGCCCCTCCTTATATATGTTGAAGGGGCGGGTTACATGACTAGTCCTAGTAGGATTAGGATTTCTTTATTACAAGGAGTCCTAGTCTTGCTTCCTTTGTAAGAGAATATTCCTTGTGCTTTCTTCATAAACCGGCCCACCATACATGAACCGGCTTTCTGGGCCTTGGGCCTTGTCATCCATAATCCGCCTGCCGGGTTACCAGTAAATTGCCAAGTGTAAACCGTCTTAAGTAAAACGCCAAGTCCGGCCAGTTTATACCGCGGGGTATATCCCCGACACCGCCCCACCGTACTCCCATCGCTGGCCTAGCCATCCCTCTACTCACCCACACCTGTTGTTTTCTCCGGGGACGGCAGACGAACCAGTAAACCCTCCTACTCCTCCGCGTGGGAAACAATTGCCGAGTCTTCCCCGGCTCCGTGTCGTTCCCTTTCTAGGCCTCGCTGTCGTCCACCGCCCTGGTGCGCTCGGCGCGGCCTGGTCAACATGGTCAACGACCAACATGCATCTGATGTGGACTGTACGTGGAGAGGCTGACAGCTGGGTCCACGGCCGCACGCAAGGAAATGCCTCATTATTACACACACAATAATGATTCCTCCACCTGACATCTGGGACCCACCGAAAGGGCCTCTGTATTTCGCGAAAAAAATGTTACCGCCGCTGACAGCTCGGACCCACCAGCTATATCTTCGCATGCAAGGAAGTGCCTCCTTATTACACACAAAAAAATGAATACTCCCCCTATTAGCTAGGACCCAGTATAGTGGTAGGCTGACTTGTGGGCCTACTAAGTTGACGGGGACGGAGGGCTTTGTCAACTTAGTCAATATGCACGATTATAGCTCCAGTGACCGTACGATGTGCATCCAACGGCCGTAGTGCTTCTTCAACCTCTGATCTTCTTGCTCCAGCCGCCCAAACTAGCTAGCAAACCAGCGTCGGTCGTGCCTCGTGCTCCTGCCTCCCGTGTCCGGCTGTGCTGCCGCGGAGGCCTCACCGCCCCCTACTACTCCCACCGCTGGCCAGGCCATCCCTCCACTCAACCACACCCCCTGTTATTCTGTGGCGACGGCAGCCTCACACCGCAGCCGAACCAGTGAACCCTCGTACTCCTCTCCGCACGGGCTTCCACTGCTGCGTCTTCCCCAGCTCCGCGTTGTCCCCTTCCTAGGCCTCGCCGTCGTTCACCGCCCTGGTGCTCTCGGCGCGGCATGGTCAATGTGGTCAATGAACGGCTTCCATCGGAAAAGTACTGTATGTGGAGAAGCTGACAGCTGGGTCCACGACCGCAGCAAGGAAGTGCCTCCTTATTACGCGCAAAATAATTATTCCTCCACCTGACAGTGGGGACCCACCGGACGGGCCACCGTATTTCGTGAAAAAACGTTTCCCCCTGACTGCTGGGACCCACCAGCTACATCTTCGCACGCAAGGAAGTGCGTCCGGGCAAAAAAAACGATCTGCCCCCTAGACTGCTGGGACCCACCAGCTACATCTTCGCACACAAGGAAGTGACTGGCAGTCGGGACCCACCTGGTCGAAGCGTACGTGATGGCTTCTCGCCCCTCGTTGGTTACCCCAAGTGGAAGGTTTGAGATGCAGTGTAGCGGTAGTTTTCCCTTGGCAAAGATACCAAGGATCGAATTCCCCTGAGACTCCAAGGTTCAACAAGAAGGTGTCAACTGCTAGCGGCGCAACTAGCGATCAACCGGACCTGCACACAGATACAAATAACTTTGCTCCCAACGAGTACAGAGAGGTTGCCAATCCCTCCGGCCTTGTCGTTTACAAAGGATCAAACGCAAGAGATAATAGTGATAGATATAACTGCAACTAGTAAGTAAGAACTGAAAGTAAATAGCGGATGTGATCAGTGATGGTAATATGGACCGGGGTCCCATGATGTTCACTAGTGATGTATCTCTCCCAAAAGACGATAAAACAGCTAAGCGAGGTAAACAAATTACAGCTGGGCAATTGACAGGATTATGTGCGCAAACCAATGCTAACTATGCTACAAAGAAAGGTAGAGGCTCAAAAGCATGGGCGGTACGCCAAGGCAAGTAGACCGAAATCCATCTGCATCTACTACTAATCATCCACCTTGAGATATCTATCCAGAACATCTCGCTGGTATTAAGTTACGATTCCCACCCATAGTGTAAACTCAAAGCAACAGACAACTGCATTAAAAGAACTTTGCGTAAAGTAAACAATCCTTGCACCCGCGAGTACAAGCACCGTTGTTTTCCCCCTTGTGGCAACAGCACATCCCCTAGACTCATGTTTCTGTCACTCAAGCTAGTCATCGAGGGGCATGAACCCACAATCAAGCATAACGTTCCCTCTTGGAGTTACTACCTACTACTTGGCCAAAGCAATAAACAGCAACAGAGAACATGCAAGAATTACTCAAGAACATAAATATAAAAGAGGTAAATCAAATATATTACTCACACACAATCTGAACATAATCTCATAATCCATCGGATCCCAGCAAACTCATCATAGCAACAGCATAAGGATTACATATGTGCCTCGATCATGTAGGGCAGCTCACGAGGTCTAATCGGTGAAGAACAAAGAGGGGAGGAGAACATCACATAGCTACTGGTCATGGACCCATGGTCCAAGGGAGACTACTCACAACTCATCCGGGAGGCGTCCATGGTGGTGGAGAAGCTCCCGGATGTGATCCTCCCCTCCGGCAGGGTGCCGGGAAGAGTTCTCCTGGTGCTCCTGATCTTGGAAGCGCGGCGGCGGCGGAACAGGGATGAGATCGCGAAAAAGGGCTCCGTCCTCAAGGGTTTCGGGACGCGGTGTAAATATATGCCAAAGGGGGGCATCAGCGGAGGCCTGGGGGGCCCAGGCGCCCCCCCCCCCGGCGCGGCCAGGAGGGGGGCCGCGCCCCCAGGGCGCCTGGAGCCCTGGTGGCCCCCCTCCGGCCCTACTTTGGCCGCATGGAAGCTTCCGGAACGCTGATTTTTTATATATTTTTCCCGGAATTTTTCTGGCAGTTTACGTAATGGGAAAACCTGAAATACAAAAACAGCAGAAAACAGAAACTGGCACTGGGGTGCACCGAGTTAATAGGTTAGTCCAAATATGATCAAAAGTGTATGGAAGTGCATAAATATCATAGCAATATCACACAAAAGAGGCATGGAGCAAGCAGAAATTATAGATACGTTTTGGACGTATCAACATCCCCAAGCTTAATTCCTGCTCGTCCTCGAGTAGGTAAATGATAACAAGCATAATTTCTGTGGTGACATGCTATTAACCATATAAAGACTTTTCACAGTCACATGACAAGTGCTTACTGAGATAATGAATCTATAGTAGTTAAGTTGCCTCATGAGAAAATCACAAAGAACTGAAAGTTTTACAATATGATACTGAAACACTCAATAGATTTGTAATGAGCATGGTGTGCAAATATGATAAAGTGGTATCTCGCTTGCCCCCTTTAGTGAAGCAAAACATAAATGCAGGGGCACCTCCAAAGTTTAAGTGACGACTAGATACAATGATTTCAGAATAAACGATATCATAATCATGCAAAAGACAATGGTACTTTGGGACAATGCACATTACACTCAGAATGACAATCATGCTCTCAATAGTTGGTGCTTTAAAGAGGGTGGAGACTCTCGAACCGTGGCTTTTGATGGCAAGGTTGAAAACCCATGGTCGGAAACAAAAACTAAACATGTACCAGAGCTCTTGGTTTTAAAAACAGAGGTAACAATTATTTTTTAGAATATGCATATTTCGTCAACGAATGCTAGTAGATAACTCAATTACTTCTTGAGCTGGACAAGTTTCGAGGAACGGCTCCCGCATGAGGACGATCACATCCTCTTAATCTCCTTTGTTTATCACTGCCAAAGTTTTCTGATTTCTCATGAACAAAGCGTGAAGGAGGGTTTGTTTGTTGTATAATTTTTTAATGAGCCGGGCGCACTCTATGCCAGTTCCTTCTCGTATTATGGGTTTGCACATTAGACATGCAATCCCGGGGTGAAGCTTGTCCAACTTAAAAAGATCATGAATTAACTACTACTTCCTCATGAACTAAAACAGAGGCACAAAAGAGAAATGTTTTTTTGATTAATTTCGAGATGGTACATGAAAGTCTCCGTTAGGAATGGCAGGTAAATACCATGTATAGGAAGGTATGGTGGACTCATATGGCATAACTGGTTTAAAGGATTTTGGATGCACAAGCAGTTAGTCCGCTTAGTACAGGCGAAGGTTAGCAAAGGACTGGGAGCGACCAACTAAAAGAGCAATGACGGTCATAATCATGCAGAGCGACAAAGCAACATTGAATCGGGCATGGAAGTTATATCGCTACTCAGAAATTAAAGATCATCAAGGCTTGATAGACTTTCTTTACAGTCTTAAATATGCGTGAGCATATGCCAAGTCAATCAAAATAAATTCTCGGAGGAAGATATCACTAAACCATACCACATCATAGGCAAACAAATCATGTTGGTACTTCAATAACACATTAAGAACCCCCCAGCTATTTGAAACTAACCATAAAAAAACATGAACTACTAAGCACCATTATGCACATAGCATTTTTATCATAGACATATCAACCAATGCAACAGAAGCCAACTCTCTTAATAAGATAAGCATGATAACTAAAGAGAGTTCCAGCGACCAACTAAACAAAAGCTCTTCAAAAAGTAAAGCGTGAAAGCTAAGAGCTAAGCATGACAGTAGCTATTGAAAGACCAAGAACATACAGAGCAAAGATAGACATGAAAATTCTATGTTATGTTCTAGGTTGAAGTGGAGTGTGTTTCTCTCCCACACAAAGAAGGCTGAGTTCCAACTCGTTATGAACAGCAAGCAAAGCTAAAGAAAACTAAAAAGGAAACTAAAAGCAAGACGCTCCAAGCATAGCACATAACACATGAAGTGATAAAAATATAGTGGAACGAAAGACGAACTGATAATTGTTGATGGAGAAGGGGATGCACGGGGGCATCCCCAAGATTAGACGCTTGAGTCTTCTTGAATATTTCTTGGGGGTGCACGGGGGCATCCCCAAGCTTGAGCGTTTGACACTCCTGAATCTTTTTATCATCTTCCCTCGCACACTTGAAAACTCCCTTCATACATAACTCATCATAATCTGATTAGCGAGGTTAGTACCCTTAATAAAATATTTTTTCCTTGCTGGAAATAAATATATTCTTGAAGGTCTACTGTTTCTCAAGATTGCCAAAAGGTTTTTGCAAAGAAAAAGCAAGCTCAAGGTTTGCAAAACGAAGGAAAGGCAAAACAAGACAGAATCTGTGAAAAACAGACCAGCAGGTAGTAAATGATTTTTTCGGGGCACTTCTGCAACTCAAATCAAAAAACTCAGAACAGACGCCCGAAAGACAATTGTATAGAGCACGTTGTCGAAAAAATTCAGACCAAAAAGATGATCTGGTTATTTTATACGAATTTTTCTGTCCAAGGACAGAATCTGTTTCCTGGACAGCACGTCACAACTTTTGAACTTTCTTGCAATAAGAGGCTACACTTGGCACAAAGATGAAAAGTAAAGATACAATGATGTTGCTACAGTAGTAACAAACATCAAAACCACTAAAAACTGAAAGAACAAACTGAAAGCAAAGATAACAAGGGTTGCCTCCCTAGAGCTCTTTCTTTATAGCCATAAAGATAGGCTTAAGACTTTAATGATGCTCTCGTAGGAATAAGAGTTGAAGAACAAAAGAGAGCATCAAGAAGCAAATACCAAACACATTTAAGCCTAACATGCTTCCTATGCATAGGAATATTGCAATACAATAATTCATTGAAGCACAAAGCAATAAGCATAGGAAGACAAAACAAGTGCAGCTTCAAAACCTTCAACATAAAGAGAGGGAACTTGATATTATTGAAATATCTATAAGCATATGTTCCCTTCTCATAATAATTTTCAGTGGGATCATGGATGAACTCAACAATATAACTATCACATAAGGCATTATTTCCATGATCCAAAAGCATAAAAGTGTCATTACTCTTCATATAAGCAAAATCTTTCTTATTAGGAATAGTGAGAGTAAGACTATCATAACCATCATGGTAATCATCGTATTTAGGAGGCATATCATATATAGGAGGCATAGTATCATCAAAGTAAATTTTCTCCTCAAAAGTTGGGGGACTAAAAATATCATGTTCATCAAACGTGTCATCCCCAAGCTTAGAGCTTTCCATGTCATTAGCAATATTGATATTCAAAGAAAGCATACTAATAACATCACCACCATCATGATTGTTATGCAAATAATAAAGTTCCATAGGTTTTTTAATTTTCTCTTCAAACACATCATGTCCCAAAGCAAGGTAGAGCTTATAAAGCTCTCTCATATTTTTGTTGTTTTCCATTTAAGCAAAACTAGTGAAAAGACATACAGAAAACTGAAAGGTAAACTAACAAGACTAAAAAGCAAAGATAAAAGATAGTGTGCAACTCCCCTATCTTGAAGAGTGGAGTCCCCGGCAATGGCGCCAGAAAACTTTGCTTGATGGCTTCTCGCCCCTCGTTGGTTACCCCAAGTGGAAGGTTTGAGATGTAGTGTAGCGGTAGTTTTCCCTTGGCAAAGATACCAAGGATCGAATTCCCCTGAGACTCCAAGGTTCAACAAGAAGGTGTCAACTGCTAGCGGCGCAACTAGCGATCAACCGGACCTGCACACATATACAAATAACTTTTCTCCCAACGAGTATAGAGAGGTTGTCAATCCCTCTGGCCTTGTCGTTTACAAAGGATCAAACGCAAGAGATAATAGTGATAGATATAACTGCAACTAGTAAGTAAGAACTGAAAGTAAATAGCGGATGTGATCAGTGATGGTAATATGGACCGGGGTCCCATGATGTTCACTAGTGATGTCTCTCTCCCAAAAGACGATAAAACAGCTAAGCGAGGTAAACAAATTACAGCTGGGCAATTGACAGGATTATGTGCGCAAACCAATGCTAACTATGCTACAAAGAAAGGTAGAGGCTCAAAAGCATGGGCGGTACGCCAAGGCAAGTAGACCGAAATCCATCTGCATCTACTACTAATCATCCACCTTGAGATATCTATCCAGAACATCTCGCTGGTATTAAGTTGCGAGTCCCACCCATAGTGTAAACTCAAAGCAACAGACAACTGCATTAAAAGAACTTTGCGTAAAGTAAACAGTCCTTGCACCCGCGAGTACAAGCACCGTTGTTTTCCCCCTTGTGGCAACAGCACATCCCCTAGACTCATGTTTCTGTCACTCAAGCTAGTCATCGAGGGGCATGAACCCACAATCAAGCATAACGTTCCCTCTTGGAGTTACTACCTACTACTTGGCCAAAGCAATAAACAGCAACGGAGAACATGCAAGAATTACTCAAGAACATAAATATAAAAGAGGTAAATCAAATATATTACTCACACACAATCTGAACATAATCTCATAATCCATCGGATCCCAGCAAACTCATCATAGCAACAGCATAAGGATTACATATGTGCCTCGATCATGTAGGGCAGCTCACGAGGTCTAATCGGTGAAGAACAAAGAGGGAAGGAGAACATCACATAGCTACTGGTCATGGACCCATGGTCCAAGGGAGACTACTCACAACTCATCCGGGAGGTGTCCATGGTGGTGGAGAAGCTCCCGGTGGTGATCCTCCCCTCCGGCAGGGTGCCGGGAAGAGTTCTCCTGGTGCTCCCGATCTTGGAAGCGCGGCGGCGGCGGAACAGAGATGAGATCGCGAAAAAGGGTTCCGTCCTCGAGGGTTTCGGGACGCGGTGTAAATATATGCCAAAGGGGGGCATCAGCGGAGGCCTGGGGGGCCCAGGCGCCCCCCCGGCGCGGCCAGGAGGGGGGCCGCGCCCCCAGGGCGCCTGGAGCCCTGGTGGCCCCCCTCCGGCCCTACTTTGGCCGCATGGAAGCTTCCGGAACGCTGATTTTTTATATATTTTTCCCGGAATTTTTCTGGCAGTTTACGTAATGGGAAAACCTGAAATACAAAAACAGCAGAAAACAGAAACTGGCACTGGGGTGCACTGAGTTAATAGGTTAGTCCAAATATGATCAAAACTGTATGGAAGTGCATAAATATCATAGCAATATCACACAAAAGAGGCATGGAGCAAGCAGAAATTATAGATATGTTTTGGACGTATCAGTACGTAGCGTTGTCATTTTGGTCGCGAACGCGTATGTACATACTGGTCGATGTAGAGGCATCCACGTAGCATGTACACGTACGTACAGCAGCCAGTGTGCAAGAAAGAAAATACGGCCATGTACGTACATATGTGTAGGGTCTCGAACGGCTACTCGTGCATACGTACGACCTGGGCTCCTGTACATGGCTGGGTCGGAACGGAGAAACAACATCGTCGTCGTGTTCATGGGGAGCCAACCGGCTAGGTCGGAACGAAATGCGTCGTTGTGTTCATCGAGAGGGCTTGGACGGAACAGCTGATGGAAACGAAGCCTGGCGTATCGCAGAACGGAGGAAACGGCCTTGTGTTCGACCGGCCACGGTTGAAACGGGATCCTGTTCATCGGGAGGGGTCTGGCGTACCGCAAAACAGAGGAAACGGACCTCCTACGGTCGAAACTGGGGTCCTGTTGATCGGGAGGGGCGTGGCGTACCGCAAAATGGAGGAAGCGGACTTGTGTTGGAGCGCTACGGTCGAAACGGGGGGCCTGTTGATCGGGAGGGGTGTGGCGTACCGCAAAATGGAGGAAACGTACTTGTGTTAAAGCGCTACTGTCGAAACAGGGGTCCTGTTCATCGGGAGGGGTGTGGCGTACTGCAAAACGGAGGAAACGGACTTGTGTCGGAGCGCTACGGTCGAAACGGGGTCCTGTTCATCGGGAGGGGTGTGGCGTACCGCAAAACGGGACTCCACACGGTACTGTTCATCACCACCGTCGACCCCCTCCAGCCTCCACGGGCTACTGTTCATCCACCGTCGACCTCCTCCAGCCTCCACCTACGACTGTTCAGCGTCCACCGCGCGCTACTCCACCGACTACTGTTCAACCAGCCCTATCCATGGGCTCCTGTTCAACCACCCCTCCACGGGTTACTGTTCATCCAGCCCTCAACCGTCTACTGTTCATGCAGCCCTCCACGGGGTGGTCCTGTTCATGCAGCCCTCCACGGGGTCATGTTCATGCAGCCCCAACCGGCTCGATCAAACGGGGTCCTGTTCATGTAGAGGCAACACCACGGGGTCATGTTCAGCCACCCCCACCGGGAACTGTTCATCCAAACCCCCCAGCAACGCTCACGGTTCATGCAGAGGCAGCATCGATCGGCTTCAGTTAGCAGCAGTAGCGAAGGAATCGCTCGATCGGGTTCAGTTAACAGCATCGATCGATCGCTCGGGTTCAGTAACGCGTAGCCTACAGTGAAATCGCTCGGGTTCAGTTAGAGCCCAACGCCTCGCTCGGGTTTAGTTAGAGCCCAACGCCTCGCACCCACGTGTGTGCGTGTACGAGAGAAACGCGCATCGCTCGGCCTCGACCACCCATCGTAACCAGGAACACCCTGATATGTTCCTCGCCCTCACTTCTACCACGGTTTTTTCCGTCATGGACGGCTCAAAGAATGTCATGCAGCTGTGTCTCCGGCCCGCCCAGGACGAAAAGCCCATTTTCTGTCATGAGTTTTTGTCATAGAAGTAGGACCCCACGACATCCATGATGATACCGTGTTTTGTCACAATTATTGTCATAGAAGTGTCATAAGTATGACAGAAAAAAGTTTTGTTCGGACCAAAATGTCACGAATGTGTCTTTTTTTATAGTGGAAGTTTCGGCACACCCCTACCTGGCGCGCCAAATGTCGAATATTGGGTTCTGGCAAAACCCTTAAGGTTCGAACTCTGGGGTGCGCACGAAGATTTCTCCTTCCGCCCTAGCTCGTCTACTCACCAGTCCCTAAGCCTAGCTCGTCAGATCTGAAGAACAAGGGACACAAAGTTTATACTGGTTCGGGCCACCGTTGTGGTGTAATACCCTAATCCAGTGTGGTGTGGTGGATTGCCTTATAGGCTGAGGAAGAACTAGTACATGGGGTGAACTACCTCCTGAGGAGAGGTGTCCTTGTGCTCGGGTGAGCTTGTGAGTGTGTGACCTTCTATCTGATCAACTCAAGATGAGATCCACCCGAGATGATCCCAATGGTGGTGTCTAGTCCTATTTATAGTGTCCTGGGTCCTCTTCCCAAATATTGAGCAGGAAGGGATCCCACAACGGCCAAATTTGAAGGGGGACAACTAGTACATGCTATCCTGACAAAAGGTGGTCTTCGCCTGCCAAAGGTTCTGGTGGTGACGCCGCCGTGGGCTCCGCGATGACCTCCGTTCTTCTATCCTGCTGGCCTTGGTCTTGTTGCACCGATATGGAAACCTTTTCCTCATGCCTCGGGACTCCTCGCCTGCACCTGCTTCTTTATCACCAAAGAGGAAACTGACACCCTGCGCCCGCTGGCGCCCGCCTGGCCTTGGTCGTCACTCCTCACGTCACGAGGACCTCGCGAGGTGCCCCTCGCCTTGATATCTCCGATCCTCATGAGCTGGCCTATTGATGCCGCCCCAGGGGATGTCTCGCGTTGTCCGCCTCGCGAGGCTTGGTCCCTCGCGAGGGTCTTGAGTGGTGGCTAAAGATGCTGGGCCGTATCAGGCCGCCTGGTGAGCCACGCCCTGGTCCGCAGGCAGGCAAGTCTGGGTACCCCCGTTCCTAGAACACCGACAATAGCTTGGTGTTATTTTAGTATGAACTCTAAGATAGATTGATCGGAAAGAATAGCTTTGAGGTGGTTTCGTACCATACAAACAATTTCTTCTTATGTTCTCTGCTAGATAGGAACTTTGGAGTGATTCTTCGTCGCACGTTGAGGGATGGTTATGTGATCCAATTATATTAGCATTGTTGAGAGATTGCACTAGCGAAAGTATGGACCCTATGCCTCATTTTCAAGCATTGCAATACCGTTTGTGCTCACTTTTGTTACTTGCTACCTTTCTGTTTTTTATTGTTACTATTACAAAAATCAATATCTACTATCCATATTACACTTGTATCACCATCTCTTCGGCGAACTAGTGCACCTATACAATTTCCCATTGTATTGCGTATGTTGGGGACACAAGAAACTATTTCTTATTTGGTTGCAGGGTTGCCTGAGAGAGACCACTTTCATCTTACGCCTCCCACAGATTGATAAACCTTAGGTTATCCACTTGAGGGAAATTTCTACTATCCTACAAAACTCTGCGCTTGGAGGCCCAACACGAGTCTACAAGAACAAGTTGTGTAGTAGACGCCAAGCTCTTTTCTGGCGCCGTTGTCGGGGAGGTGAGTGCTTGAAGGTATATCTTTAGATCTTGTAATCAAATCTTTTAGTTTCTTGTTTTATCACTAATTTGGTTTATAAAGAAAATTACAAAAAAAAATGAATTGAGGTTGCCTCATATTATTCGTCTTTATCATGTCTTTCTTAAAAATGATGGGAAGGAAAATTGTGCTCAATTGATAGAAGAAGAATTGAATAAAATGTTTGGCATAAATGATGAGCATGAGTACAATGTTGTTGGTATGAATTCTATGAATATTCATGATGCTAATGATATGCAAAGCCATAAGCTTGGGGATGCTATGTTTGATGAAGATGAGATTTTTAGTCCCCCAAGATTTGATGTGCAAATTTGTTATAATGGTAGCATGCCTCCTATTTATGATGATTACGATGATGACATGTATGCTATAGAGAATAATGATAACCATGAAACTTGTCATCATTATTTTAATGCTGAAATTGATCATGCCAATCAAGTGTCTCATGATAATTATTTTGTTGAGTTTGCTCCCACTACTAATCATGAGAATAAATTTGCATATGTGGAGATTAGCAAAATTTCTATGCTTATGCATCATGAGAAGAATGCTTTATGTGATGGCTATGTTGTTGAATTCATTCATGATGCTACTGAAAATTATTATGAGAGAGGGACATATGATTTTCCATAGTTGAATAATATCAATTTTTTTCTCTATGCATTGAAAATCTTGAAGTTTTGCTTGTTTTGGCTTCCTATGCTAATTGATTCTTACTCCCAAAAGTTTTTTTCTCACAAAATCCCTATGCATAGGAAGTGGCTTAGACTTAAATGTGCTTTCCATGTGATTCATGATGCTCTCTTGCATGTTTCAATTCATATCTTTTATGTGAGCATCATCGAAATCATCATGCCTAGCTAAAAGGCACTAAAGAAAAGAGCTTGTTGGGAGACAACCCAACATTTACCCCTACTGTTTTTATGTGTTCACATGGTTATGCTACTGTAGTAATCATGTTTTATAGCTTTTGTTTCAATAAAGTACCAAGTAAGGCCTTTGGGATTGTGTGGATGATAGTTGACTTGATTCTGTGCAAAAACAGAAACTTTTGCTTCCAGCTCTAGAATTTATGTGCTTTACTGGAACGTGATAGAATTATGATTTTTTTACAAATGATTGATATACAAATTATCTACGCTTTCCTAAGTTTTGAGAATTTTGGGAGTTGCATACGTATGAGATCAATTCTGATCTTTACAGACTGTTCTGTTTTTGACAGATTCTGTTTGCAATGCATAGTTTGCTTGTTTTCTAGTTTCTATAGCTTATATTGGTCAATATAAATTGTAGAAATGATATGGTATAGTAGGCATTGCGTGAGAAAAATTATGGATCTTGTCTTTGCCAGTACCCAAAGTGAATGATTTTTTTATCATACTAACCCATCTCACGAAGTTTTGTTAAGTTTTGTGTGATTGAAGTTTTCAAGTTTTGGGGTGAGATGTCGATATGAGGAGAATAAGGAGTAGCGAGACCCTAAGATTGGGGATGCCCAAGGCACCCTGAGGTAATATTGAAGGAACAACCAAGCAACTAAGCTTCGGGATGCCCCGGAAGGCATCCCCTCTTTCGTCTCCAGCATTATTGGTAACCTCACTTGAAGCTATATTTTTATTCGTCACATGATATGAGTTTTGCTTGGAGAGTCATTTCATTTTGTTTTGATTTGCTTGCTGGTATTTAGAATAATGTTTTGCATATTTTATTTCAATAAAAATGTCAAAGATAGCCTTTACCATGCTTATTTTGCAAGACTAGTTGTTGTTGTTCGAAAACAGAAAGTTTTCTATCATTGTCTGAATTCTTCTAGATAGTCAGAACGTGATAAAATCTTGAAATGTTTACACAGTGAACATTAATAAGTGCTCTGTAACATGGTAATTTTTCAGATTTTTTTAGCTAGGGAAGTACGAGGAAAATTGCACTCTTTACAGGCTGTCATGTTTAGACAGATTGATGTTATGTTTGCATTGTTTGCATATGTTCATGTGTTTAATGATTCTATTTGAGGATAGGAGTATTAAATATGCAGAGGCATTTAGTATGCAATGTTAAATTATAATTTTAGTGATTTGCTACAGTAGAGAATGATAAGGTTATGTAACGCCCCGGACACACCCGCCGGTGGTCGTTACTCCTGGCGGGATCTAGACTGGCCTAACATATCAATACTAGTCTTTTCTGCGCACTTTGTCCTCACTCATGCGCACCCGGGAGCAACTTCCGGGTCGGTCACCCATCTTGAAACTACTCCAAGCTCAGCACGCTTAACTTTGGAGTTCTTTCCGAATGGGCTCTCGGAAAAGAAGGGATTCCTTATTTATATGAGTAGTCTATCATCCCTAATAAGCCAGGCTATCACATACACCCCCACTCAGAGGAACCGACGTCCTCGTCGGGCCACAGGAACGTTCCCTCTTGGCACAAACATATGTGCATCCAGTCCGATACATGTGCCATGCCGTGTGCCACGATGGGTCACAAACGTCATGAATAACATGACCGAGCACCTGTCCGCAAACATCCGTGTAACAACGAGGGTCGTCACTGATACCAACTTGTAACGCCCCGGACACACCCGCCGGTGGTCGTTACTCCTGGCGGGATCTAGACTGGCCTGACATATCAATACTAGTCTTTTCTACGCACTTTGTCCTCACTAGTGCGCACCCGGGAGCAACTTCCCGATCGGTCACCCATCTTGAAACTACTCCAAGCTAAGCACGCTTAACTTTGGAGTTCTTTCCGAATGGGCTCCCGGAAAAGAAGGAATTCCTTATTTATATGAGTAGTCTATCATCCCTAATAAGCCAGGCTATCACAGGTTATGCATTGATTTGTACTAACTAATCTCACGAGTTCTTCATGAGTTTTGTGTGGATGAAGTTTTTAAGATTTAGGGAAACCATGATATGAGAGGAATTAATGAGACACAAAAGCTCAAGCTTGGATATGCCCAAGGCATCCCAAGATAATTTCAATAAGTCTTCATCAGTAATTATCGGTTAGTATCGGTTGAGCCTAAGTTTTTGCTTCTTCACATGATCTGGGCTATTGTTGAAATGTCATTTTATTTTTGTTTTGCTTGCTGTTTGAATAAGATACATAGATCTGAAAGTTTTTAAATGGGAGAGAGTCCTGACATAACTACCTATTTACATAACTACTCACTTGATCTTCACTTATATCCTTTTGGAGTAGTTCGTCAATTACTCTTGTGCTTCACTTATATCCTATGAGTAAATTGTTGAAGGAATTGAATATCATGAAGTTGGAAATTATATGTTGATATTATGCCCAGTAGTAGCTTCACATTGGGTTTAAAAAGTGAAATCTTTGAAGCTTGACAATCACAATATTGGTCATACAAGCAATTCATGAATGATTAGTATAAGGAAGAGAACTTTCACATACGAATATATTAGCGCTGACATCTTCTATGATTGTGAATACCCATTAATTATTTTAAAACTTGAGCAAGTGGATGAAGTTGGACAAGGAAGACAACATGTTGAGTTATGGTTGTGTATATTTGCATAGAAGTTATATTGTCATGGATCCTCCAACATGTGGTGTTTGCCTAGGATCTTTTGCCAGCCAAAAATTCGTACTAAGTAGAGATACTACTTGTGCATCCAAAAACCCTTAAACCCAGTTTCTTGCCATGAGTGTCCACCATACCTACCTATGGATTGAATAAGATCGTTCAAGTAAGTTGTCATCGGTGCATAAAGCAATAAAAATTGCTCCTAAATATGTTTGATCTTTTATTGTAAGGGAAAATTGAGCGTTGTACGAACTTGTGATGGCAAAGTAATAAAAGCGACGAACTGCATAATAAAGGTTGCTATCATAAGGGGCAATATAACGTGACGTTCCTTTGCATTGAGAGCGTGGGCATCCAAATAAAAAGTGCATCACAACCATGTGCAACATCCGGACCATTGTCACCATGGCCGTCTACGAGCCGTAGAATCAATGGGCCTTCTACAAGTCGTATGATCAATTGGCCAAACATGGGCCAATAACGGACCGCATTAGGTGTCAGGCCCAAGACGCGATTCTATCCCGATCACGTGACACTTACGTGATTGGGGCACAACCGCATTTCGGGCGCTTAGCAAGATGGATATCATTATATCGTACCATTACAAACATACATGGGGGATAAAACAATACATACAATTCACATGATTACAACAACATCAAAACAAGGCATCCGACTACGGATGCAAACATGAAAAGCACAACGACATCCATATGCTATCCCAGGCTGCCGACCCGGAACCTAACCCAAAACTGAAGAAGAAGAAGAACTCCAACACAAAAGACATCGCTCTCACATCAAGTCATCGGAAACCTGCACCTGCAACTGTTGTTGTAGTATCTGTGAGCCACGAGGTATCAACAATCCCATAACCATGGGTAACAAGACTAGCAAAGCTTAATGGGTAGGAAGAGGTTAAGTGATGAGGTTGCAGCAGCGGCTAAGCAAAATATGTTGGCTAGCTTACGAGTACAAGAATAAGATGAGCATCTACGCAAACGGTCGCAAACTAATAGTGATTGCTAAAGATCCTGAACTACCTACGAGTCAAACATAACCCCGCTATGTTCTCTTCTCAAAGTGAAAAGAGACAGTCACGGTTACTCACATAGTTGTGTGTTTTACTTCGGATCCTCTATCAAGTTTTCTACAACCGGACATTAACAAATTCCAATCCGCCACATAACCGCGGGCACGGCTTTCGAAAGATCATAACCTTGCAGGGGTGTCCCAACTTAGCCCATCACAAGCTCTCACGATCAGCAGAGATAATAATAATATTACCCCTTATCTTAGGGAAGGTCCGATCAGACTCGGAATTCCTGGTGCACAAGACATTTCGACAATGGTAAAACAAGTCCAGCAAGACCTCCCAGCGTGCCGACACCCTGATACTAGCCGCGCGTATCTCGTCTCAGGCCACGTCCGGATTGTCCAAACTTCCGGTAGGCCAAATACCAGAGTTGCCCCTGGCGGTCATCGGCGGTTGACAGGTTTGGACCAACACTCACGAGGAGCACTGGCCCAGGGGGGTTGATTAAGAGTCCTCGGGATAGCTAGTCCCTATGCAAAAAAATTAGTTATTAGGCAAATGTAAAACAAAAGTTGGGTCTTGCTGGAGGAGTTTTATTCAAAGACGAATTGTCAAGGGGTCCCCATATACCCAATCGTGTATGGAACACAAAATCAAGGAACATAACGCCGGTTTATCGACTCCTAAGGTGGCATGAGTGGAACAAAACACCAAGCAAAAGGCCAAACCTTCCACCCATGCCCAGTATATAGGTGTGTTAACATAATAATAGATATTGTGATATTCCAACAACAAGATCCGACATGGATCAAACTTCGTCTTCACCTGCAACTAACAACGCTATAAGAGGGGTTGATCAAGCAGGTAACAAAGCCTTACAACGGTTTGCTGGGAAGCTGTCAAAGGTTAGATGTTTCATGGCAACAAGGAGAGGCTGACAAAAGATAGGTAGCGCGACATGTAACAATAGCATCGAGACATCTAGCATAGCAATGATAGTAAAGGTATCCAAGGTGAAGGTCATCTTGCCTGAGATCCCGCAAGGAATAAGAACGAATCCATGAAGTAGACGAAGAAGAAGCCGCGAAGACGAACCACGTGTAGTCAAACGAATCCTCACGATCGCAACGGAAAAGAACTAGCGAGAAGAAGCATACAACAAGGTAAACACACAACACAAGAACATGACAAGATTCTCAACCAAGTATGATGCAAGACAAGTCTATATGATGCAATTCATTACAAGGGATGAAGCACACAAGAACAACACAAACCAACAAGTTTAAATGAGGCCGAAATCCACATATAACAATTCCGATAAGTCCTCATATGCACATTTCGAAATTGGTCCAGATCTGAGCAAACCTTAAGTTAAAGTTGTTAAATAGCAGGTTAACATGCACCATGATGATCTACACGAAATTCTAGTCAAGTTTCATATAAAGTTGGTTTAATTCGGAGCTACGGCCTAGAAGATATGAGCAAAACAAGACAAGCATGGCAACGATGCAAGATGCACCCAAACATCAAGCAAACACACTCCAAACATGAAAACAACATGATATCATGCTTCTACATGCAAAATCACACAAGTTTCATATAAGACACACAAAACGGAGCAACGGGCTAGAAGTTATGAGCAAAACAAGTTACAATGCAAAGCTGAAGTTAACAGCTACATAGCAATTTTGGAGCAAGGTATATATATGCTACAGCACTCAATCATGATAACAAGAGGCATGGATGTGAAATAGACATTATACTTAACAATCATGAACTTAGAACACCCCCAAAAACTTGCTGGAACACAATTAAACAAGCACGGCAAGTTGCAATAAATTTATCCAGACTTAGTCAAAATTTGGGAAGGCAATAACATCATCACGATGCTGCCTTCGGAGGCACAAAGCAACAAGCATATCAACTCCACTAAGAATATGAAGATCATGGACATGTAGTAGGCATAGCATATATCAAACAACTCCATTGGATCATCTCCATAGGAGGCATGTATCAATAACAACAAGCTTCACCAAATTGATAATGCTGATAATAATCTGACAGGTAAATTTATAGCAACTTGAGAGCAAGCAATAACTAAGCTACAGCAGGTCATATAAGAAAATAAAGGCATGGATGAATAGAACATAACATGGACAACAAGACATGAGCATTTGACATACTAAAACATGCATGGAGTTGAGTGGGGCATCAAGCAAACATGGCATCAGGTTTAACACATTCCAGACTTATTTTACTAAGTATAAAACAACAACATTGGCATGGCATGTTTACAAGCTTGTTTAAGTCACCTCAAGGCATATCATGGAAAGGGGATTGCACCAAAGCAAAGACCATAAGATTGTGCTTCTAAAACATATTGACATGTGACATGAAGACAAACACACCAATAGCAATGAGCAAGTCAAAACAGCATCTCACAACAAGTTTCAGCACTTAATAGCCACATGCACTTTTGCAACAGGGATTAACATGGCAATATGGCACCTAACATGAATGCTATAGCAACCAATATGTAGAGCACTTCACAATGAACATTTTGACATATCATATGCGCCATTTGGATAAACATGCACAAAGTTACAAGCATCACAAGTATGCAACAACATTATAGTTACCAGCAGTTTTAAACATATATCACTCTTGCAACGATGATTAGGTCATCAAGATGAACTCAAACAAGCATGCCACAATGGAACAAAATGAAGAGCATATCGCAACGATCATTTTGACATATAACATGCAGCATTTGGACATACACACAAAGAGATACAGTCACCCAAAGTATGCAACATATTTACAATTCTCAGGGACTTTGAAGAAAAAGGACAACCTCGGGGTGTACGTGTCCATGCCCGGCCGGACACGTCCGGTGGCTGGGGCCCACTGGTCAGAGACACAGGCGAGGCGGGCGGACATGTCCAGCGGCGCGGCAACGGTTGGACCCACTGGTAAGTGGCAGAGGAGGCCCGAGGCGGGGCCCATGCGCAGGAGGCATCTCCTTTCCCGATCCGAAGCAGGAACGAGGTGGGCACGGCGGCGATTGCCCGACCGACGACGGGGAGTGGCCGGCAGCAGCGGGAAACGACCGGATCCGGCCGGATCTCGCCGGATCCGGGCTGGAGGCGGGCAGGCGGCAAGGTCAGAGCGCGGAAGGCGGGGATCCATGGCGGTCGGCGGCGAAGGGAGCAGCAGGCGCGCGGGCTCGGCGAAGCTGCGGCCGTCGGCGGCGGCTCGCTCAGAGCGAGAGCTCGCCGGCAGAAGGCGAGGCGGGGCACTGGCTGACTATCGAAGGAGCAGGGGAGCGGAGGCACTCGGGGCGAGCTGCTCAGGCCCGATCCGGTTGGGCGGGCTCGAGATGGGCTCCGAAAGGCCCGCGGGGCTGGGGAGCTGCTAGCGGCGAAGGAGAGGCCACGTGGCTGGCTCCCGTTGGCTGGAAGGCGGCGCGTGGCGGTGGCTGGCCGCTGGCTGGCCACCAAGTGGCGGGGACGCGATGTTCGGCACGGAAAACGATGGTGATCCGACGGCTGAAGGTGGGAGAGGGGCTAGGGGGTAGGCATAGTCCATTTTTGGAAGGGGATGTCTATAAATAGACATGGGGGCTAGGTTAGAGGGGCTTAGGGGTGTTTTTGAGCCCTCCGATCTCGATCGGACGGCACCGGTCGAGAGGGGGGTAGGATGGGCCTAGATGGAGGTAGTAGGTTGTGTAGGAGGGGTTGTGGGGAGAGAAGAGAATAGGCCCGCGGGGGTTTTCGGAGACCGAAAACGTCCCACGTTTTAACCGGCGAGTAGTGCCACTATATTTAATGGTTGGGCTATCAAACGAGCTCCGAATGTGATGAAATTTGGCAGGCGGTCTACCTATGCTATAATAAGACCACGCGCTAAGTTACAACCCATTCCAAGAATATTTTCCGGCCACTCATAAAATAAATATTCGGAGGTGCCGCGGGCGCGTGCAAGTGTGTCTGGGCTCAGAACGGACAATGGAAAGGACGAGCGAACTCGGACGGATGCATGTTTTGAAAACATGATGATCCAATGCACATGATGACAAGGAAAATATGCAACACACAAGCAGATGACATGGCAACGACGACGAATAACTGGCTGACACCTGACGCATCGGTCTCGCGGTATCACAACACTCCCCTACTAACAAGAGATCTCGTCCCGAGATCTTAGGAACGAGACGGAAGATGAAAAAGGAAGAACAAAGTTCTTCGAGGGCAAAGAGTGAAACCAAAGAACCTTGAGAGGTTGAACAATATGAAAGAAGGATAGAACGGAGATGAACGAAGTTGCAAAGACTTCATTAAACAAGATGAACAAGGAATACGGCGAGAATCAAGGAGGTTGAAAGGCACAAAACAAGAGGTGAAGGAACAAGAATGAATTCGAAACCACTCCGGTTAATAAGAGATAGAAAGGAATTTGAACGAAGGAATTTGGGCTGCACTTCGGCGGAAAAATAGAAGGAATAGACCATGAACAAGAACTTGACGGATGGAATAATACTAGACGAGAGAAACAACACAAAGCCTCTGGAAGAATTACAAGAGTGAAATGAAAAGAACAGATAAGAGAACAACAAGTTCCACCACGAATGAATTTGAAAGAGGATCTTCAAGAGAAAGACTTGAACGGAGTTGTTGAGAAAATCAACAACAAAAGAATAAGCTTGAAGTGGACTTATGAAAATCATCCCAAAACTTGATGTGAAATACCGTCGCAACGAAAAGATGGATTAGCTGAGAATGAAGAAATGCAAAACTCCACTTCAAAATAATACGGAGAATTATTTGCACTTCAAGACGCAAGAAGGATAAAACTTGAGCTGCTCCAGAAGAATTTAAAGAACACTAGAAGAATGGATTCAAACATTAAGAACCACCACAAAGAACTTCGGTAACAAAAGATGATGAGATAGAATTGAATGATCAAAAGAATAAGATTAAAGCCTTGCGATGATTAAGACGGGGGTTCCGACGAGATAGTCGAGAACACTTGCACTCCGGAAAAGAAAAGATGAATGGACTTGGGACTAGAATTTTATTTATCAAGAATTAAATAAACTTGATGAAAAATAATAAGAATTATTTTATGCTTATTCTCCACCAATTAAATTGATGAGAAGCAATGGATTTGCATATCACTTACTCGCGTTGAAAAGATTAAAGAGGGATATATGGCTAACTTGATAAAATCTTCATGAAAAACCGGTAGGATTGGAATAAAAAAATGAATGGATTGATATGATAGCACCGAAAAAGAACTCTTGAGTGAACCACCGTAAGAATTGAAAATGAGTGAAGAAAAAGGAACGAACCACTGTGAAGAAATTGAAAACGAGTGATGAAAAAGAACAAACCACCGTAAACAATTGACATTGAGTGAATACGATGAATCACCGGGAAGAATAAAGCTCTCGAGGGAATTTAGGTACAAGAGAACGACGAGATCGCGAACTGATTAAAGAATACTTGAACGAAGCACCGGACGAATGTGAGACGAATGAAGAGGCATCAATGAAGAATATTAGGAGGATGAAGTTGAAAACTGAGAACGAAGAAATCTTCTGAAATGATGGCCTAGAATCGAGAAATTAAAAGAACTCATGAAATACTCCAGAAGAATGAAAAGAAGAAAGGTAGAACCCATGGTGAAAAGAATTCTGAAACGATCTTCGGAAGGCATGTGACTGTTGGCATACATACTTACGTCACACTTGAAAAGAAGTTCGGAACACTCCAGGAAATATTAGAAGAGTCAGGTAAGATCGTGGGAATAAACCTGTGGGTTAGGGACCACCGAAGAGAAAACACCGTTGAAAAGGATTATATGAATGAGAATTGATGCGCCGGGACGTTCGAAAAACTCGAATGAGGTGACCACCTTGAATAATTTAGAACACAAACGCATCTCCTGATATGTCTTCGGAACTCCGGGGTGATTAAATGGCAAGAGGCGAGCGAGCAAGGGTAAAATATTGAGCTGAGGAAAAAGAATATGATGAGCACCGAAAACAAATTGAATTGGAACCACCGAAAAGAGAAGAGATGAAAGAAGGACGAACTAGACAAGAATTCCCCGGTAGAAATAACTGAGGAAAGAATGCAAAGGATTCAAACGAGTAGGATGGATACTCGATTGAGGGCTCCGACTCCGAGAGGAAAAGGGTGGGCGGGTGGGTAAAAGAAAGACCACCCCGAAAGGGGAAACAAAATCGGTTGGAAGGAACCAAGGATTGAAGCAAAAGATGAGGAGGTCAGATCAACGTGACGAGAGAAGCACCAGATGAAAGAACTGACAACGTAACAAACGAAAACTAACAGCGTGATCCAAAAAAAATTTGAAGGCGAAGAGTAGTAATTCAAAACACCTACGACAAGATTCCTCACCAGAGCGACGAAGGGGCTGAGGAGTAGAAAGAATTCCTACTCTCCGATATAACTAGACTCCAAAATAGTTTTCTTCTAGACTCAACAATGGTCAAACTACGATCAATCAAGGGGGCTTCTATGGTCGGTCGAGGCTCTGATACCAACTTGTCAGGCCCAAGATGCGATTATATCCCGATCACGTGACACTTACGTGATTGGGGCACAACCGCATTTCGGGCGCTTAGCAAGATGGATATCATTACATCGTACCATTACATACATACATGGGGGATACAACAATACATACAATTCACATGAATACAACAACATCGAAACAAGGCATCCGACTACGGACGCAAACATGAAAAGCACAACGACATCCATCTGCTATCCCAGGCTGCCGACCTGTCGGAGATATTGACCATGGGTGTCCTCAGCGACCACCCTTGGTATTTCAAGACAAATTGTGGCCGCCTGCTACCCCCGGCCGTCTGATCATCGGACCGCCTCCTAGGGTAGCTTGCCCTAGGAGACGGCTGCCAGCAGGCAGCAGGGACCTAGCAGGCGGCGGCACTAATACCAAAAGCAAGCAGACGGTCCCACACTCCTCCCTCATGACGCGTGCTGGGGGACCACCACGCAGCTGAGGCATGGCTACAGATGAATATGTCCTTAGAGAATCTATAAGGGCGTGGCTACAGTGAACGTGTACCTTATGGATATCATCTAAGCGGCGGGTCACTGTAGCCACGCTGCTTGTGACCAAGCGTCGGACAGAGGAAGACACGATCCCACTACTCGCAGCCGACAGGGCCAGCAGGCGGCTGGCCCCACCGGCCTACGGGTAAGTCATAAACAAGCCGCCCCTGGCAGATGGCCAGGAGAGGCGGCCGCCTGGTAGTAGACGGCGAATCCTGCCCTGGAAGTCTGAACCTCATCAAGACGACGGGACAGGGCGTGGCGGCAGTGTACGGCAGAAGACGGCGGCACTGTAGCCACTTCTCCCCTAACGAGGCTGTCGTCAGCAGAAGCATGTCTACAGTAAAAGGCAGTCACGTGGTCCCGTAGGCGACGGGCCCCAGCAGACAGGCGGCAAGACCGGCCCCATAAGATGCTGACAGACGGGGGCCACTCCGTCTGGATTAGGATTGTATCCCTGGGGGTAGGCCTATATAAACCCCCCAGGGTCCTCCATGAGGAGGGGTTAGAAGGTGGAAAGATTGAACCCTAAGAAGAGGAAGAAGATAGAGAGAGAGAGAGAGAGAGAGAGAGAGAGAGAAACCCTAGCAACCATCCCCGATCCCTAGGGCGTAGGAAGTGAGCTAGCCTTAGTCATCTTCCTCCTCTAGACCACACAGCTCGAGGAGCAATCTTGTAGCTACCATAGTGACATCAGTCATGACACGGAGCCCCCGCAGAGCAGGACTAGGGGTGTTATCTCCACGGAGAGCCCAAAACCTGGGTAAGATCTGTAGGCGTCCTAAGTTTCGCCTCATCCCGCTTCCAGGGTCTGGCGACGTTCTTTTGACCCCATGCATGATAAGCCATCCGTTGGCATATGTCGCCCCAAAACCCCGACATTTGGCGCCCACCTTGGGGCTAGGTGCACCGTCCTCCGGAGACATGTTCTGGACGGGAACTCTGTTCCTCCCTGGCGAGAGCAGCCAGCCCGGCACGCCTACAGGCGTGGAAACCGGGATGTTTCGCGGCGCTGAGGCCGCATGCGCCGCGATCGGGCTCGCCGACCTTCTCGGTGGCGTCCGCATCCATGACGAGCCCTCTCCGGCGGCCGAGCCAGTAGTGCCGGAGAGCTACCTCGTCGAGCTCCTCGACAAGCTCCACATCATCGACGAGCGCACCTCTGACATAGAGTCAGTAGGCTCTTCTGACCCGCGAGTAGACATGATCATCGACCTCGGCGCGGATCCCGTCGATTCCTTCCCCGAGCACGTGGTGATCACCGACGACCCCCTCCCCGCTCTTACGACCGGCAGCACCATCAGCACCCTCACGGACGTGCTCGCCACCGACCACGGCAAACTGTCTGGCGGGGCGGACCAAGACCCGCTCGAGGCCGCTCTGCAGCACCTCGCCGCTCCTGTTGCGGCGGGGGCAGACGGCGCGGTGTTGGAGGCGCTCCGTGTCTCGCTCCTCGATAGCGCCAACAAGCTGGCCACCTCTCGACGCCTCACTGAAGCTTACCGCCGCGAGATGGACCGTGCCATTTGTGGCACGTCGGCTGCTGGCGAGCCTAGCCGAGCCGGCGCCGTTCGTGATCGCGGCGGGCTGCTAGCAGACATGCTGGGAGTCCCGCGGCCTGTGTACCTCACTCCGTCGGAGAATTTAAGGGCTGCCCATGCGGCAGTCGATGAGATGGGCCACTTGGAGGGAGACGAGCTTCGCTGCGTGACCCAGCGCGCCCGCCAGCTCCTCGACGCTGGTGCCACACAGCAGGAGCCCCGTCGCCGGGTGTCAGAGGCCGGCGCGCACGCACACAACCGCCCTCTTCGGCGGGAGCAAGGAGCCACGTCTCGCTCTCCAACAGTCGGCGCACCCAACCGGCAAGACTCACAGCCGGCTGCTAGCCGCAGCCGGCAGACTCGCTTCACCATCGAGCGCGACAAAGACGGCCGCCCAAGGGCCGTAGAGCGGCAAGGGGAACATCCGCCTCCTCCCAGGCGGGAGAGGCGCGTGTCTCCTCCGCCTGTTGACCACCCCTCTCTGGCGGGCCGCTTGGGCCGCCGCGAGGGGGTTGGGGAGAACGACGCCCGCCACCGCCTGGACCGTCTGGCTCGGTCCCAGGCGGTCGAAGAAGAAGATGACCTCGGTCCGGCTTGTTTCGGCCCCCGCATCCGCAATGAGCCTTTTCCCAAGGGCTTCTCGCTCCCCAGAGATACCCCCAAGTACAACGGATTAGTGAAACCAGAGGACTGGCTGGTGGACTACTCCACAGCCGTCAGCATAGCTACCGGCAACAGACGCGTTGCGGTGAAGTACGTGCCTCTTATGCTCCAGGGCACGGCTCAGACCTGGCTGAACAGCCTCAAACCCAACAGCATCAACGGCTTGCTGGACTTCACCGACGCCTTCACTCGCAACTTCACCAGCACCTACAAGCATCCTCCCAAGTCGCGCCAGCTCTCCCTATGTGTCCAAGGCCCAGACGAGTCGGCCCGCGATTACTTGACACGCTGGGCAGAGCTGCGAAACTCTTGTGAAGGAGTGCACGAGGTACAAGCCATCGAGTATTTCACGGTCGGGTGCAGAGAAGGCACCTTACTCAAGCACAGGCTCCTTTGTGATGAGCCAACCACGCTGGATGAGCTGCTGAGCATAGCAAACAAGTACACCACCGCTGACTCCTCCATGAAGACCGAGCTACAAGTGGATGCTTCTGGCAAGATGACCCCTTCAACTTCCAAGACGCCGGCTGGAGAGTCCAGCCGGCGCCAGCAGCCAAGCGACCAGAAACGCAAGACCGATGCGCCGGCTGCCAACAGCCGGCTGGTGACAGCAGTCGACGGCCAGCAGCCAGAAGCTCAAGCAGGACCCAAGCGCCAGAAGGGCAGCAAACCAGTCTGGCATTCAGCTTTCTCCTTCGACCAAGCTCTGGACGCCCCTGCAAGTTCCACAGCGGCGCGAAGCCTTCCAACCACACCACGCGGAAGTGTCATTGGCTCACAAGGATTGCCAGGGGGGAAGCTCTGTCACCGCCGCCTGCTGGGCAGCCGGCCCCGCCTCCTAACCCACCGGCTGGACTTCCTGGCGGCCAGGTCCAGGACGAATTACCAGAAGAAAACAGAGCCTATGTTGTCTTCACCAGCCAGACGGACGATAGGCACAGCCGGCGCCAACAGCGTAGAGAAGTCAACACCGTTGCCGTCAAAGACCCAGAATTCATGCATTGGTCTGAAAGGCCTGTCAGATGGAGCCGAGAGGATCACCCGGCTGTCATGCCATCGCCAGGGGCCTATGTCTTGGTCCTGGACGCTACCCTCTCCACTGATAGGCGGGCCTGTCGCTTCTCCCGAATACTGGTAGACGGCGGCAGCAGCATCAACATCATGTATCGGGACACCATGGAGAAGTTGGGCATCAAGGAAAAGCAACTTCAGCCTGCCAGGACCGTGTTCCATGGCATTGTGCCAGGCCTCTCTTGCTCACCAATCGGCAAGGCCAAGGTCGATGTCCTGTTTGGTGACAAGATGCATTTCCAGAGAGAGTCGGTCTGGTTTGAAGTGGTGAATCTGGAAAGTCCCTATCACATGATCTTGGGCCGGCCAGCTCTTGCAAAGTTCATGGCAGTACCCCATTATGCCTACCTCAAGATGAAGATTCCGGGCCCCAAGGGAATAATCACCATAGCCGCGGACTACGAGAAGTCCATCGCATGCGCAACAGCCAGCAGCCGCCTGGCAGAGTCCCTTGTCGTAGCTAAGGAAAAGCGCCGCCTGGAACGGCTGGTGGCAATGGCTGGCGAGCAGCCAGCCATACCAGCCGATCCCAGGGAGGCGGAGCCGCAAGGCTCGTTCCAGCCGGCCAAGTAGACAAAGAAGATTGCCTTGGACCCATCTCACCCAGAGCGATTTGCTGTCATAGGGTCAAACCTAGACATCAAATAGGAGAGCGAGCTCGTCGATTTCCTCCGTGAGAATCGGGACATCTTTGCATGGTCCCCTAAAGACATGCCGGGTGTCCCGACGGACATCGCCGAGCACAAGCTCCATGTGAGAGAAGATGCAAAGCATGTCAGGCAGCCGCTACGCCGCCTGTCAGAAGAGAAGAGAAGAGTCGTTGGGGAAGAGGTTGCCCGCCTGCTAGCAGCCGGCTTCATTATGGAGGTTTTTTACCCCGAATGGCTCACGAATCCAATCCTAGTGCTGAAGAAGAACAACAAATGGCGCATGTGCATTGATTACACCAGCCTCAATAAAGCTTGCCCTAAAGATCCGTTTGCTCTGTTGCGGATAGATCAAGTGATCGACTCCACAGCCGGATGCGAGCTGTTGTCCTTCCTTGATGCTTATTCTGGGTACCACCAAATTAAGCTTGATCCAGCTGACCGCCTGAAGACCGCCTTCGTCATGCCATTTGGGGCACCTGACCAAGACGTTCGGCCTGAGAAACACCAGCGCTACCTTTCAGCGTTGCATGCAGAAGTGTCTCCTCGAGCAACTTGGCAGAAACGCCCACGTATATGTGGATGATATCATGGTGAAGACGGAGAAGAGAGGAACCCTTTTGGAGGATCTCCAAGAGACATTTGAGAACTTGCGCCGCTTTCGGATCAAGCTAAACCCGGAGAAATGCATCTTCGGGGTACCAGCCGGCCAACTCCTTGGCTTCCTGGTATCCAAACGCGGCATCGAGTGCAACCCCGCAAAGATCAAAGCCATTGAGAGAATGGAACGGCCGACTCGTGTGCGAGATGTCCAGAAATTCACGGGGTGCCTGGCATCTCTCAGCCATTTCATCAGCCGGCTGGGAGAAAAGGCACTCCCCCTGTACCAACTGATGAAGAAGACCACATGCTTCGAGTGGAACGACTAGGCAGACGAAGCTTTCCAATAGCTCAAGAGACTGTTGTCCACCCCGCCTGTCCTGGCGGCGCCAGCAGACAAGAAACCCATGTTCCTTTACATAGCCGCCACCAGCCGGGTGGTCAGCACTGTCATTGTGGTCGAGCGCCCAGAAGACGGGAGAACCTTGCCCGTCCAGAGGCCCGTCTACTACTTGAGTGAGGTGATGTCAGTATCCAAGCAGAACTACTCTCACTACCAGAAGATGTGTTACGGCGTGTACTTCACCGCCAAGAAACTCAAGCAGTACTTCCAAGAGCATTCAGTCACGGTCGTATGCACGACCCCGCTTGCTGAAATCATGGGCAATAGAGATGCTTCAGGAAGAGTGGCCAAGTGGGCCATAGAGCTGGCCCCCTTCACCATCTTCTACCAGCCACGCACCACCATCAAGTCACAAGCATTGGCCGACTTCCTCGTCGACTGGGCCGAAACCCAGTACCTGCTGCCTGTTCCAGACTCAACCCATTGGCGGATGCACTTCGACGGGTCAAAGATGCGCACTGGCTTAGGAGCCTGCATCGTCCTCACCTCCCCCAAGGGCGACAAGCTCAAGTACACCCTGCAAATCCACTTTGCCGCCTCTAACAACGTGGTCGAGTATGAGGCACTCATCCACGGGCTCCGGATGGCCAAGGATTGACATCCGCCGAGTGCTGTGCTATGGTGACTCAGACTTGGTTGTCCAGCAGTCGTCTGGGGACAGGGACGCCAAAGACGCAAACATGGCAAGCTATTGTTTCCTTGTCCAGCAGATCAGTGGACACTTTGATGGATGCGAGTTCCTCCACGTACCACGAGCCGACAACATGCAAGCCGACACTTTGGCATGGATCGGCTCCTCCCGCCAAGCAATACCAGCCGGCGTATCTCTTCAATGCCTGCGCAAGCCATCTATCAAGCCTTCACAAGAGTCGGAGTCAATCTTCATACCAGACGACCCTGGAGCAGGCGGCCCGGCAACTTTAGCAGCCGGCCCAGAGACTGCACCAGCAGGCGGCCTCGATACACCAACCCCAGCAGCGGTCCACCTATAGCTGCGCCGGTTCCTGGCCCAGGGACTGCTCCAGCAGGCGGCCACGAGGCGCCAGCTCCAGCAGACGGCTCGGGGACTTTGGAAGCACAGCAGACGGCTCAGCCCAGCCCTCCGCCTCCCAGCCCAACCACCCTGGTCCCTCTGGCAGAAGTAACAGGAGTCTCAGCGCCGTCTTGGGCACAGCCAATCCTCACCTTCCTGCTCAGACGAGAGCTGCCAGCAGAAGAAACTTTGGCACGGCAAGTTCAACGCCGAGCTTCAGCGTACACCATAGTCAACAAAGAGCTTGTCAGAAGAAGTGTAACGGGCGTCTTCCAGCGCTGTGTAGAAGCAAAAAAGGGGATGGCTATCCTGAAAGACATTCACCAAGGGGAATGTGGCCATCACGCGGCCTCAAGATCCCTCATCGCCAAAGCCTTCCGCCACGGTTTGTTCTGGCCGACTGCTTTGGACGACGCCAAAGATTTGGTAAAAAAGTGCAACGGCTGCCAGCGCTTCAGTTCCAAGCAACACTTGTCGGCTTCTGCACTCAAGACCATTCCGATCACTTGGCCATTTGCCGTCTGGGGTCTGGATATGGTGGGCCCCTTCAAGACAGCCAGAGGCAGCTTAACACATTTACTCGTGGCAGTGGACAAATTCACCAAGTGGATCGAAGCGAAACCAATCAAGAAACTCAATGGCCCAACTGCCGCGACATTCATCGCAGACATCACAGTCCGGTATGGTATACCACACAGCATCATCACCGACAACGGCACAAATTTTGCCAAAGGCGCACTTGCCCATTTCTATGCAACACAGGGCATCCGACTGGACCTAGCGTCTGTTGCCCACCCATAGTCCAACGGCCAAGTCGAGCATGCCAACGGCCTTATCCTATCTGGCATCAAGCCCCGGCTGGTCGAACCGTTGGAGCGATCAGCCGGCTGCTGGATCGAAGAATTGCCGTCTGTCCTCTGGAGCCTCAAAACCACTCCAAACAAATCCACCGGCTTCACTCCTTTCTTCCTCGTGTATGGGGCCGAGGCCGTCATCCCAACATATGTTGAGTTTGACTCGCCTCGCGTCACCATGTATACGGAAGCTGAAGCCAAAGAAGCACGCGAAGACGGCGTAGACCTGCTGGAGGAGGCCCGGCTGGTAGCACTCAGCCGCTCCACCTTCTACCAGTAGGGTCTCCGCCGCAATCACAGCCGGCGAGTCAAGCCATGCTCCTTCCGCGAGGGGGACCTTGTGCTCCGGCTGATCCAGCGAATAGTCGGCCAGCACAAGCTCTCGGCTCCTTGGGAAGGACCGTTCATCGTCAGCAAGGTACTAGGCAACGGTGCCTACTACCTCATTGATGCCCAGAAGCCAAGAGCACGCAAGAGAGATGACTCAGGCAAAGAGTCGGAGAGCCCATGGAACGCAAACCTACTTCGTCGCTTTTATAGCTGAAAGACAGTATGTGTCGCGCTATCTATTTATTTTGAGAACCAATGGGAACCCCGAGGAGTTCTCGGGGACTGCCCAACCCTTTATCTATATGATAAGAATTATGCCTGCGAATGATTATTGTTCATTCCTTTGTCCGGCACCGGAGCCTAGCCAACGGCCCAGGGAGTGGCCGCCTAGCCCTATGTTTAAGACTTCTCCTTAAATAGTCGGACAAGTAATGTGATGGCATCCAAGCCCTCTCCAGCATTCAGTCACAGACTCGCAGAACGCGGCTGTCCGACTGGCAGGAGCCAAAGGCAAGAAGTGGTGCCCACACGAAAAATGGCATAGGAAGATAGACATAGGACAAGCCGGCCCTTCACACGAATAGCCGGCTGTCACACAGCCGACCAGCCGGCTCTGGGCTTAGCCACACCTCCTTCCAGAGGGCGCGATACTTGCCCACCCTGAAAACAACCAAGTTCCTGACCCAGCCACAGAACCACAGAGTGGCTGTCTGGCTGGCAGGACGGCAGTTAAAGGAGACGGCAAAAGGAAAATCGCCATAAGGAATCAAGGGCGGGGCTAATCCTAGGACTCGGCACAATTGCATAAAAACCATGCAGCATTAAAATAATATTTACATCAAAGAGGCCTCAAGGGCCGCCTTGCAGTAGCAGCTTACTGATACACCCAGCGGGTGGAATTGTACGGATTAACCCTACCAAGTCTTACAGAGAAACAGGAACCAAAAGATACAAGAGTAAAAGCTTAGGGCGCAGCAGGCGGAGCGGGCAGTACGACAGAGCCGATTTCCGAGGGGGCCGCCTGGGGAGTCTCGGCCTGGCCGCTTCCTGCAGCAGGCGGGGCCACCACACCTGGTTCGCTTGTTGAGGACCGGTCAGGCTATTGGCCAGCGGACATATCCGCCTCCTGGGAGCTGGCCTCCTCGTCGCTGCCTTCCTCCTCCTCGCCCTCATCAGTGGAGGCGATCTCCTCGTCCGGCTCCTCCGACGTCGCCAGGTCCAGCCCAAAGTTGCTGGGTGGCACCACATGGCCCCTGTCATCCAACTCTGGGATGAAGATGGAGGTGTCGGCATACTCGGCAAGGGCAGCGGCGCGTTGGATGAGGTCCTTTTGCACCACGGCTAACTCAGGCTGAGCCTCCGCACGGAAGGTCTCCAGCTGTTCGAGGCTCAGGCCCGGATACCAGCTCTTGATGAACTCCAGGGCGGTCCGTGTGCCAGCCCTCATTGCGGAGCCCTTCCAGGCCTCGAAGCGGTGGCCGGCTGCCTCCAGCCAGTCGGCGGTCCGACTGGTAGTGCGGAGTGCCGGCACACCTGGCCAGAGGGCGGCCAGCACTTGGGCACCAGTGCGCTGCAGACGGCGAAGCAGACGACGGACCGGCTGAAGGCGCACCCGAATAGCAAGAAGCTCCTCGGCTGGGGTCCTGGGCGCGTTGGGTGCGATCGCGCGGCCCGCCTTGCGCCTCTTGTCACGCTCGGCCTCGATGACCTGGGTGGCGGCCACAGAGTAGCCCGGGAAGAACTCTGCCAAAACTAGAAGAAGAATCAGAAGAAAAGAAAGGCGACTGTAACAGATGGCGAGTACAAGAAGAAAGGGTAGACATCTCACCGTCGACCATGTCTCCAATGGCTACGTAGCCGTCTTGGAGAGCCACCTCCTTCTCGACCCAATTCGAGCGCTCGGCCTCGAATTCTACCTGAAGAAGCGTCCCGACGTCCGACATCTTCCCGAGCTCGACCTTGTGGGCCGCCGCCTGGTCTGCCAGCTCCTTGGCCAGGCGGTCGCGGTCCTGAGCGACAAGTTCATGCTCTCGCTCCTTGGCTGCCAGCTCCAACTGGGCCTTGCCCAGCTGGTTGCGGAGGTTGGCTGCGACCGCTGGCAAGAGAGAAAGAAAAACAATAATGTCAGCAGCAGCAAAGAAGATAACCTTGGACTTCCAAGCCGCCTGCTCAGCAGCTGGCTTGGAACTCGAGGACTACACCCAGCGGGTGCGCTGACGCGCCCCTGCAAGGAGGAGAAGGGAAGCACTCACCTTGGCTGTCTGCCAGGGCAGCCTGTAGTTGCGCCAGCTCCTGGCACTGGGCGTTCTAGGAGGCCACACGGAGGTTGTGGTAGTCCTGCAATAAGGCACAAGATCAGCCCACGACGCACACTTTGGAGTTCCAAGCCGCCTGCTCAGCAGCCGGCTTGGAACTCAGGGACTACACCCAGTAGGTGCGTTGACGCGCCCCCACAGAAGAAATTGAAGGAATAAAAGCAAAAGAACATGAAGCATCCGTACCCGAACGGAGGACCGCGCGGCCACGAACTCCTGCATCACCGTCTGAACGACGTTTGCCAGGGAATTGAAGCGGTCGAGGACGTCCCGCGACGCGACAATCAGCGCGCCGCCGCCTCCAGGCCTCCAACCTGACGGCGCCGCGCTGGTGGCCTCATTCTCCGGCGCGGATGAGCTGGCACCACCAGCCTCCACCTGCTGCGGCACGAAGACCGCCCTCGCAGGGCGCGGACGGGCTGGGGCTTGGAGGGCCGGCTGCGGGCCTGTCACCAGCACGCCCCCAGCTGGCGGCACCTCCGTCCCTGCTGGCTGGCTGCCCTGCTCCCTAGCAGGCGGCACAGGGGGCGGCACCTGCGTCTCTAGTATGACGCAATCGTCCCC
>LR738709.1:427803569-427851979 GCA_902687465.1 Secale cereale
CCCCCGTTGTCTGGAGCCGGCTGCTCGTCAGCAGCCGGTGCTTGGGTCGACAGCTCCAGAGAGCCCGCCTCCGGGAGGACGATGCGGCCCGCTGGCTGCTGGGAGCCCGTTTCCTGCTCCCGGGCTCGGGCGGCGTTTGCCTGGGCCTTCTTGGCGGCTTCGGCCTCCGCCCTAGCTGCGGCATCGGCCACCGCCCGCTCGCGATCCACGGCGTCGCGCGCCTCGCAGGCGTTCCTCTCCGTCGCCTCCCGGAGCACGGCGGCTGGATCCACGTGAGGGGGCGCAAGGGGGGGGCATGCGTGCCCCCCACAACAGAGCCTACTGGCGCCCGCGAGAGTGAAAGCGGCGCGCTTCATGGATATCCCAAAGAAAATGGGGAGTCAGCCAAGAGGGGATCGGCTGAGAAAGATAAGCATCAAGCAGAAGAAGGACGCAAGACACTTACCCGGATACGACCGGCCTGGCCTTGGGCATCTTGGGCACGATCGCCCTGGCGGCCGCCTCCCGACGCCTAGTGGCGGCGGTCGACGGCCGAAGTTTCTTGGGCAGGGCACCAGACGGCCCTGATGAGGACCGCCGCTTTCCGCCACCGGCTGCACCAAATGGCCCGGCCCGCTGGCTGGCGCGGACGGGCGCTTCCTCCTCCTCGTCGTCTGGCCAACTCTCGACGCCGCCTTCTGGCAGGCCGCCTGATGGCTGACCCCCGCCGCCTGTCACCACCTCCTCCTCTATGGCGGCGGCCCCAAGGTCAGGGTCGCTTGTGTCGCTCTGGGAGCGATCCGGTTCCAGGGGGTGGCCTGGCTGGCCAGAACCCGGCGCCGGCTGGCCGGGGAAGATCTGAAGAAGACATCAGGATCAGACGGGTACAACAGCCGGATAGAAAAGAATGAAAAGAGAGGGCTGAAGAACTTACTACAGGCGGCTAGTTGTCGCGGTTGTATGGCGGCTTGCCAAAGGCCCAGCCGGGGTTGGAGACCTTGCAGTTGGAGATGTGGTTCACCAGGTTAGCCACCTCCTTGTACGGCAGTGTCTTGGTGCACGTCCGACTGGGGTCCCGGCGCCCGCTCATGTCACAGATCAGATGAGGGTAGCACTGCAGCGGGAGCACCCGACGCTCCGCAAGCGTGAGCAGCAAATCCGCGAAGACCAGGCCCTCGCCGTCCCTCAGCTCCCGGAGACGGCGCATCGCGACGGAGGCACCTGTCATGAGGGAGGTAGGCCGGGTCTTCCAGGAATCGCGAGGCTTGGCAGGCGGGCCTGCACCTAGTCTGGCAGGCAGATGAAGTCCTGCTCGGGGTCGACGTTGGAGACGTAGAAATACGTCTTCTTCCACTGTTTCACCGATGCCACGAGCTGCGGCATCGGGAAGATATTCCTCGTTCCACTGCGCTTCACCGCAATGCACCCCCGCACTAGGCGGGCACGCTCTGGACTGCGATGCCGAGCTTCACGTAAAAAAACTAGGTCCACAGCTCTATGGTGGGGAGGATGCCGAAGTACGCTTCGCACAGGACGACGAAGGATGAGAGCATCACCACCGTGTTAGGCGTGAGGTGGTGGGGTTGGATCTTGAAGAATTCTAAGAAAGATCGGAAGAAGCCGCTCGCCGGGAGGCGGAAGGCGCACGGGAAGTGCGAGCGAAAGACGACCCGCTCGCCCTGCCGTGGGGCCGGCCTGATCTCCGCCGCCGACGCTAGGCGCACGGCGACCTTGTCAGCAGGAGGCAGCTTTCGTGACCGGCAGAGGACGTCGATGTGCTCTTCCAGGACCTCGCTGCCATCCCACTGGCCATGGTGGAGGGCAGACGTTGGGGTGGCCATGGTTCGGGCGGCAGCTCGCTGCGACGTTGGCAAGAGGAGCGGGAGGAAGCGAGGAAGAAGAAGGAAAGCGGGGAGGAGTGAGCGCCAGAACGGTGCCACCTCCTCTCCCCCGGCCTACTTATAGGCTCGAGGCGGCGAAGCCGAGGGGGCGGGCGTGGGATCAACTGCTCCACTCCCCGCACGCCCCCACCTTTTGCGCGCCTAATCCGCGCGCATTAAATGCACGTGGGAGGGCAATCGATTATCCCTGCCACAATGGATCCGCGCGAAGAACGAGGCCCTATAGTGGTGGGCCTCGGCCCACTGTTACGTCCCGTCACGCGCGTGTGGTGGCAGGCCGACGCGACGGGGCAGTGACGCGTGGGGAGCCACCAACGGTCGGCAGGCCTGCTCGACTGCGTGCCGACCAGGCGGTGCCTTCCCCCCGAAGATTCAAAGATAAAGGTTCGGTTGCCAGAAGCTGGCTCCCTCGACATGGGTCCGGCTATGGGCAGACGGATCCCTACGGAAGACGGGCGAAGGACGCTGAATCTGCCTAAGGAGGGAAGCTGTTGGAACCCTGCTGCCCTCCAGCACCAGCCGCGGAGTTCCACCAGCTTCGGGGACTACTGTCGGAGATATTAACCATGGGTGTCCTCAGCGACCACCCTTGGTATTTCAAGTCAAATTGTGGCCGCCTGCTACCCCCCAGCCGTCTGATCATCGGGCCGCCTCCTAGGGTAGCTTGCCCTAGGAGCTAGCTGCCAGCAGGCGGCAGGGACCGAGCAGGCGGCGGCACCAATACCAACAGCTAGCAGACGGTCCCACACTCCTCCCTCGGGACGCGTGTTGGGCGACCACCACGCAGCTGAGGCATGGTTACAGATGAATATGTCCTTAGAGAATCTATAAGGGCGTGGCTACAGTGAACGTGTACCTTATGGATATCTCCTAAGCGGTGGGTCACTGTAGCCACGCTGCTTGTGACCAAGCATCGGATAGAGGAAGCCACGATCCCACTACTCACAGCCGGCAGGGCCAGCAGGCGGCTGGCCCCACCGGCCTGCGGGTAAGTCATAAACAAGCCGCCCCTGGCAGACGGCCAGGGGAGGCGGCCGCCTGGTAGCAGACGACGAATCCTGCCCTGGAAGTCTGAACCTCATCAAGACGACGGGACAGGGCGTGGCAGCAGTGTACGGCAGAAGACGGCAGCACTGTAGCCACTTCTCCCCTGACGAGGCTGTCGTCAGCAGAAGCATGTCTACAGTAAAAGGCAGTCACGTGGGCCCGTAGGCGACGGGCCCAAGTAGACAGGCGTCAAGACTGGCCCCACAAGACGCTGGCACACGGGGGCCACTCCATCTGGATTATGATTGTATCCCTGGGGGGTAGGCCTATATAAACCCCCCAGGGTCCTCCATGAGGAGGGGTTAGAAGGTGGAAAGAGTGAACCCTAAGAAGAGGAAGAAGATAGAGAGAGAGAGAGAGAGAGAGAGATAGAAACCCTAGCAACCATCCCCGATCCCTAGGGCGTAGGAAGTGAGCTAGCCTTGCTCATCTTCCTCCTCTAGACCACACAGCTCGAGGAGCAACCTTGTAGCTACCATAGTGACATCAGTCATGACGCGGAGCCCCCGCGGAGCAGGACTAGGGGTGTTATCTCCACGAAGAGCCCCGAACCTGGGTAAGATCCGTAGGCGTCCAAAGTTTCGCCTCATCCTGCTTCCAGGGCCCGGCGACGTTCTTTTGACCCCATGCATGATAAGCCATCCGTTGGCATATGTCGCCCCAAAACCCCGACACGACGCGGAACCTAACCCAAGACTGAAGAAGAAGAAGAAGAACTCCAACACAAAAGACATCGCTCTCACATCAAGTCATCGGAAACCTGCACCTGCAACTGTTGTTGTAGTATCTGTGAGCCACGAGGACTCAGCAATCCCATAACCATAGGTAACAAGACTAGCAAAGCTTAATGGGTAGGAAGAGGTTAAGTGATGAGGTTGCAGCAGCGGCTAAGCAAAATATGGTGGCTAGCTTACGATTACAAGAATAAGATGAGCATCTACGCAAACGGTCGCAAACTAATAGTGATCGCTAAAGATCATGAACTACCTACGAGTCAAACATAACCCCACCGTGTTCTCTACTCAAAGTGAAAAGAGACAGTCACGGTTACTCACACAGTTGTGTGTTTTACTTCGGATCCTCTATCAAGTTTTCTACAACCGGACATTAACAAATTCCAATCCGCCACATTACCACGGGCACGGCTTTCGAAAGATCATAACCCTGCAGGGGTGTCCCAACTTATCCCATCACAAGCTCTCACGATCAGCAGAGATAATAATAATATTACCCCTTATCTTAGGGAAGGCCCGATCAGACTCGAAATTCCCGGTGCACAAGACATTTTGACAATGGTAAAACAAGTCCAGCAAGACCTCCCGGCGTGCCGACACCCTGATAGTAGCCGCGCGTATCTCGTCTCAGGCCACGTCCAGATTGTCCAAACTTCCGGTAGGCCAAATACCAGAGTTGTCCCTGGCGGTCACCGGTGGTTGACAGGTTTGGACCAACACTCATGAGGAGCACTGGCCCGGGGGGGTTGATTAAGAGTCCTCGGGATAACTAGTCCCTATGCAAAAAAAATTAGTTATTAGGCAAATGTAAATCCAAAGTTGGGTCCTGCTGGAGGATTTTTACTCAAAGACGAATTTTCAAGGGGTCCCCATATACCGAAACGTGTAAGGAACGCAAAATCAAGGAACATAACGCCGGTTTATCGGCTCCTAAGGTGGCATGAGTGGAACAAAACACCGAGCAAAAGGCCAAACCTTCCACCCATGCCCAGTATATAGGTGTGTTAACATAATAATAGATAATGTGATATTCCAACAACAATATCCAACATGGATCAAACTTCGTCTTCACCTGCAACTAACAATGCTATAAGAGGGGTTGAGCAAGCAGGTAACAGAGCCTTACAATGGTTTGTTGGGAAGGTGTCAAAGGTTAGAGGTTTCATGGCAACAAGGAGAGGCTGACAAAAGATAGGTAGCGCGACATGTAACGATAACATCGAGACATCTAGCATAGCAATGATAGTAAAGGTATCCAAGGTGAAGGTCATCTTGCCTGAGATCCTGCAAGGAAGAAGAACGAATCCATGAAGTAGACGAAGAAGAAGCCGCGAAGACGAACCACGTGTAGTCGAACGAATCCTCACGATCGCAACGGAAAATATCTAGCGAGAAGAAGCATACAACAAGGTAAACACACAACACAAGAACATGACAAGATGCTCAACCAAGTATGATGCAAGACAAGTCTATATGATGCAATTCATTACAAGGGATGAAGCACACAAGAACAACACAAACCAACAAGTTTAAATGAGGCCGGAATCCACATATAACAATTCCGGTAAGTCCTCATATGCATGTTTCGAAATTGGTCCAGATCTGAGAAAACCTTAAGTTAAAGTTGTTAAACAGCAGGTTAACATGCACCATGATGATCTACACGAAATTCTAGTCAAGTTTCATATAAAGTTTGTTTAATTCGGACCTACGGCCTTGAAGATATGAGCAAAACAAGACAAGCATGGCAACGATGCAAGATGCACCCAAACATCAAGCAAACACACTCCAAACATGAAAACAACATGATATCATGCTTCTACATGCAAAATCACACAAGTTTCATATAAGACACACACAAAACGGAGCAACGGGCTAGAAGTTATGAGCAAAACAAGTTACAATGCAAAGCTGAAGTTAACAACCACATAGCAATTTTGGAGCAAGGTATATATATGCTACAGCACCCAATCATGATAACAAGAGGCATGGATGTGAAATAGACATTATACTTAACAATCATGAAGTTAGAACACCCCCAAAAACTTGCTGGAACACAATTAAACAAGCATGGCAAGTTGCAATAAATTTGTCTAGACTTAGTCAAAATCTGGGAAGGCAAAAACATCATCACGATGCTGCCTTCGGAGGCACAAAGCAACAAGCATATCAACTCCACTAAGCATATGAAGATCATGGACACGTAGAATAAATAGCATATATCAAACAACTCCATTGGATCATCTCCATAGGAGGCATGTATCAATAACAACAAGCTTCACCAAATTGATCATGCTGATAATAATCTGACAAGTAAATTTATAGCAACTTGAGAGCAAGCAATAACTAAGCTACAACATGTCATATAAGAAAATAAGGGCATGGATGGATGGAGCATAACATGGACAACAAGACATGAGCATTTGACATACTAAAACATGCATGGAGTTGAGTGGGGCATCAAGCAAACATGGCATCAGGTTTAACAGATTCCAGACTTATTTTACTAAGTATAAAACAACAACATTGGCATGGCATGTTTACAAGCTTGTTTAAGTCACCTCAAGGGATATCATGGAAAGGGGATTGCACCACAGCAAAGACCATAAGATTGTGCTTCTAAAACATATTGACATGTGACATGAAGACAAACACACCAATAGCAATGAGCAAGTCAAAACATCATCTCACAACAAGTTTCAGCACTTAATAGCCACATGAACTTTTGCAACAGGGATTAACATGGCAATATGGCACCTAACATGAATGCTACAACAACCAACATGTAGAGCACTTCACAATGAACATTTTGACATATCATATGCTCCATTTGGATAAACATGCACAAAGTTACAAGCGTCACAAGTATGCAACAAAATTACAGTTACCAGCAGTTTTAAACATACATCACTCTTGCAACGATGACTAGGTCATCAAGATGAACTCAAACAAGCATGCCACAATGGAACAAAATGAAGAGCATATCACAACGATCATTTTGACATATAACATGCAGCATTTGGACATACACACAAAGAGATACAGTCACCCAGAGTATGCAACATTTTTACAATTCTCAGGGACTTGGAAGAAAAAGGACATCCTCGGGGTGGACTTGTCCATGCCCGACTGGACACGTCCGGCGGCTGGGGCCCACGGGTCAGAGACACAAGCGATGCGGGCGGACATGTCCGGGCACCTCCGGACATGTCCAGCGGCGCGGCGACGGTTGGACCCACCGGTAAGTGGCAGAGGAGGCCCGAGGCTGGGCCCACGCGCAGGAGGAATATCCCTCCCCGAACTGAAGCAGGAACTAGGTGGGCGCGGCGGTGATTGCCCGACCGGTGACGGGAATGGCCGCGGCAGCGGGAAACGGCCGGATCCAGTCGGATCTCGTTGGATCCGGGCCGGAGGCGGGCAGGCGGCGAGGTCAGAGCACGGAAGGCGGGGATCCATGGCGGCCGGCGGCGAAGGGAGCTACAGGCGCGCGGGCTCGGCGAAGCTGCGACCGTCAGCGGCGGCTGGCTCAGAGCGAGAGCTCGCCGACAGAAGGCGAGGCGGGGCACTGGTTGACGATCGAAGGAGCACGGGAGCGGAGGCGCTCGGGGTGAGCCGCTCGGCCCTGATCCGGCCTGGGCAGGCTCGAGATGGGCTCCGAAGGGCCCGCGAGGCTGGGGAGCTGCTAGCGGCGGAGGGGAGGCCACGTGGCTGGCTCCCGTTTGCTGGAAGGCGGCGTGCGGCGGTGGCTGGCCGCCAAGTGGTGGGGACACGGTGGCCGGCACGGAAAACGATGGTGATCCGGCGGCTGAAGGTGGGAAAGGGGCTAGGGGGTAGGCATAGTCCATTTTTGGAAGGGGATGTCTATAAATAGACATGGGGGCTAGGTTGGAGGGGCTTAGGGGTGTTTTTGAGCCCTCCGATCTCGATCGGACGGCACCGGACGAGAGGGGGGGGTAGGATGGGCCTAGATGGAGGTAGTGGGTTGTGTAGGAGGGGTTGTGGGGAGAGAAGAGAATAGGCCCACGGGGGTTTTCGGAGACCGAAAATGTCTAACGTTTTAACCGGCAACTAGTGCCGCTATATTTAACGGTTGGGCTATCAAACGAGCTCCGAATGCGATGAAATTTGGCAAGCGGTCTACCTATGCTATAATAAGACCGCACGCCAAGTTTCAACTCATTCCGAGAACATTTTCCGGCCACTCATATAATAAATATTCGGAGGTGCCGCGAGCGCGTGCAAGTGTGTCTGGGCTCAGAACGGACAATGGAAAGGACGATCGAACTCGGACAGATGCAAGTTTTGGAAACATGATGATGTAATGCACATGATGACAAGGCAAAGATGCAACACGCAAGCAGATGACATGGCAATGACGACGAATAACTTGCTGACACCTGGCGCATCGGTCTCGGGGTGTCACATTATGGGCCGTAAATGGGCTAGAGTGGCAGCCGTCCGTTCATGGGCCGACCATAACGGGCCTTTAAGAGGCCGGCGAGTATAACATGCTTAATTGTATCGACATGCATAACGGGTCGTTAATGGGATGTATTTGATGGCGCTATGAAAACGACCCAACGGATTGACGGGCCACGAATGGGCCAACTTTAACCACAGGCTAAATTTGGCCCACAAGCGTAAAAGGCCAGTAACGGACCGTAAGCAACCGAATGCTGCAAAGCAGCCCAAGAATAAATGGGCCCTTAAAAGGCCAAAAGATAAAATGGGCTGGGAACGGCCCAATGGAGTAATGGGCCATTAATGGGTATGAAGCAATATATTGTTCATTATGGGCCTGTTTCAGTACGGGTCGTTAATAGGCTAAGAGTTACAAAGGGCCTCATATGGGCCGAAAGACGTCATGGGCCGTTGATACGTCTCCAACATATCTATAATTTATGAAGTATTCATGCCATGTTTACAACAATTTTATATGGTTTTGGTATGATTTGCATGGAACTAACCCGGACTGACGTTGTTTTCAGCAGAACTACCGTGGTGTTGTTTTTTGTGCAGAACTAAAAGTTCCCGGAATGGGCCGCAGCTTTTTGACGATTTTTTTGGAACAAAAGAGACCCCCGAAGCTTCGCGGGATGGCGAAAAGAGCCACGAGGAGGGCACAACCCACCTAGGCACGCCTGGAGCCCAACCCATGGCGAGGTGGGTTGTGCTCACCTCGAGGCCCATCTTCGTGTGAAACCGACACCAAAAAATCCTATAAGTAGACAAACCATAAAAACTAACCCTAGATCAAAAGTTTTGCCGCCGCAAGCCTCTGTAGTCCATGAAAAATCAATCTAGACCCATTCCGGCACCCTACCAGAGGGGGAAATCATCACCGGTGGCAAACTCCATCATCCTGACGGCCACCATGATGAGGAGGGAGTAGTCCACCCTCGAGGCTGAGGGTTTGTACCAGTAGCTATGTGTTTAATCTCTCTCTCTCTCTCTCATGTTCTCGAGATGCACAATCTTGATGTATCGTGGGCTTTGTTAATATATTTGAATCATATGGTGTTTCCCCCTCTCTATCTTGTTGTGATGAATTGAGTTTTCCCTTTGAGATTTCTTTGGATTGAATACTTTTATGGATTTGAGAACACTTGATGCATGTCTTGCTATGAACTCCCGTGGTGACAATGGGGTATTATAGTGATTCACTTGATATGTGTTTTGGCACTCAACTTGCGGATTCCCGAAGTGACATTGGGGTAATCTATGCATAGTGGTTGATGCATGTTCTTGTCTTTGTTTCTCCGGTAGAAATCTTGGGGCACTCTTTGAAGTTCTTTGTGTTGGATTGAGTATTATGAACCTGAAATTGTTTGATGTTTATCGTATAATTAACTCACGGATTCTCGCGGTGACATTGGAGTATCTAGGTGACATTAGAGTTGGTTGATGTGTATCATATGGTATTATTTTAGTAGAACTCTTGAATAGATTGATCGGAAAGAATAGCTTGGTGTTATTTTAGTATGAACTCTGATTGATCGGAAAGTATAGCTTTGAGGTGGTTTCGTACCCTACAAACAATTTCTTCTTATGTTCTTCGCTAGACAGGAACTTTGGAGTGATTCTTCATTGCACATTGAGGTATGGTTATGTGATCCAATTATATTAGCATTGTTGAGAGATTGCACTAGCGAAAGTCCGGGCCCTAGGCCTCATTTTCAAGCATTGCAATATCGTTTGTGCTCACTTTTGTTACTTGCTACCTTTTTGTTTTTTACTGTTACTATTACAAAATAAATATCTACTATCCATATTACACTTGTATCACCATCTTTTTGCCGAACTAGTGCACCTATACAATTTGCCATTGTATTGGTTGTGTTGGGGACACAAGAGACTCTTTGTTATCTGGTTGCAGGGTTGCTTGAGATAGACCACCTTCATCCTACGCCTCCCACGGATTGATAAACCTAAGGTCATCCACTTGAGGGGAATTTTCTAATGTCCTACAAAACTCTGCGCTTGGAGGCCCAACACGAGTCTACAAGAACAAGTTGTGTAGTAGACATCAGCCGTACATGGGCTGGAAGTTACAATGGGCTGGAATCATATTGGATGGCCGAGAGAAGCTAGTGGGCTAAATTCGGAAAGGCCATAACGGGTTGTGAGTTATCGGGCCTGAATGGGCTATATGCGAGCAGGCTGTTAGCAGGCTTTTGATGGGCCAGCCCGTTAACCTTTGACCAAGTCCAATGGGTCAGCCTTTTGACCCGAATGGGCCACTGTTGGGCTATGCCACGTGTCGACGTATCATAGGCACCTCTTGTCCATTGGTTGGTTGACATCTGTCTGCACGTGGAGCTGACATGTGGTTCCTTCTGCCAATGAGAATTTTACATGAGGAAAATCCCCATTGGCCCTCGCTGTTAGCGGGTTATCGAATCCAAAACCGGACCCGATAGCTTAACGGCGACCCGTTACGGTGGATGCCAAGTGTCGGTTACCCTTGACGAAAGCACTTCCATGACGGGCATTTATCATCATGGAAGTGAACACTTCCATGATGATAATTTTGGTATTGTCATGGAACACTTCTACGACATCACATGTATGACTATCTCGATTCTGTCAAAAAATCGTCATGGATGTACATGCACGACAGAAAACATGACCTACTGTGACAAACACTTATTATCACGGAAGTGTTTTTTTTTGTAGTGTCCATACCTTCGACTTGAGTGTAGCCTTGAGCGACGAGACGTGCCTTGTTGCGTACAACTTGTCCATTTTCGTCTTGCTTATTTCAGAACACCCACTTGGTTACAATGACATTTTGATCATCGTTGGGCTTCTCAACCAATGTCCATACTTGATTCCTTTCGAAGTTGTGTAGCTCTTCATGCATAGCATTTATCCAATCTGGGTCCTCCAGAGCGTCATCAACCTTCATAGGTTCAATGCTCGAAATGAATGAGTAATGTTCACAAAAGTTAGCCAAACGAGTTATAGAGCGAGCGATTCTCCCTTTTTGAATGTCATTGAAGATTTGTTCAACGGGATGATCCCTTGAGATTCTTGCTCTAACTCGTGAGAGCTTTTGCTTGGGTTGTGGTGGAACATCCTCATCATTATCTTCTTCTTCGTTGTTGTTGGTGTCGTTGTTCTCTTGTGGAGGTAGAGAAGGAGTTTGAGGTGGATCATCTTGGTGTACTTCCTCATTTCCTTCGTCGTGATGAGTCCCACTTGTGGACACCTCCAAGTCAGCTTGTGGTTCATCTTGATGTGAAGTTGAGGCTTCCACTTGAACGGACAAAGTACTCTCCTTCACCTCCGTTGGACGGATCTTTCCAATAGATAGATCTTGAATTGCTTCCGAGGGGTCTTTGTCTCCTATGTCAATTGGAAATTTCTCTACTTGCGAGCCGTTAGATTCATCAAACTTCACATCTACCGTCTCTTCAATCTTTCGGGTGAAATTGTTGTAGACATGGTAAGTCTGAGAGTTTGAGCCATAACCGAGTAGAAAACTTTTAGGAGATTTAGGAGTAAATTTCGAACGACGATGCTTATCAAGAATGTTTTTTACTATTATCAATGATAACCTCCCCCGTTTCAGACAGGATGGCAACAAATCGCACAAAGAGCAAGCTCACAAAAAGGTAGGCAAGAAGAGACGGATGGAAAAGGGCGAATAAAACGGCAAAGGTGAAGTGAGGGAGAGGAAAACGAGAGGCGGATGGCAAATAATGTAATTCGAGGGATAAGAGTTGGTGATGGGTACTTGGTATGTCTTGACTTGTGCGTAGATCTCCCCGGCAACGGCGCCAAAAATCAGCAAGTTGACGGGAGAGCAAATCTTGACTTGACTTGGCATAAGTCTCCCCGGCAACGGCGCCAAAAATCCTTCTTGCTACCTCTTGAGCATGCGTTGGTTTTCCCTTGAACAGGAAAGGGTGATGCAGCAAAGTAGCATAAGTGTTTCCCTCAGTTTTTGAGAACCAAGGTATCAATCCAGTAGGAGACTACACGCAAATCCCTAGTACCTGCACAAACAATTAAGAACCTTGCAACCAACGTGATAAAGGGGTTGTCAATCCCTTCGCGGCCACTTGCAAAAGTGGGATCTGATAAGATAATAAGATAAATATTTTTGGTTATTTTTGTTGTATAGATTGAAAAGTAAAGATTGCAAAATAAACTACGATAAAAATAGCTAGTTGACGGGAGATTAATATGATGGAAAATAGACCCGGGGGCCGTAGGCTTCACTAGTGGCTTCTCTCGAGATATCATATTTTACGATGGGTGAACAAATAACTGCCGAGCAATTTATAGAAAAGCGCATAGTTATGAGAATATCTAGGCATGATCATGTATATAGGCATCACGTCCGTGACAAGTGGACCGAAACGATTATGCATCTACTACTATAACTCCACACATCCACCGCTATCCAACATGCATCTAGAGTATTAAGTTCATAAGAACAGAGTAACGCATTAAGCAAGATGACATGATGTAGAGGGATAAACTCAAGCAATATGATATAAACCCCATCGTTTTATCCTTGATTGCAACAATACAATACGTGCCTCACTGCCCCTGTTGTCAATTGGAAAGGACACCGCAAGATTGAACCCAAAAGCTAAGCACTTCTCCCATTGCAAGAAAGATCAATCTAGTAGGCCAAACCAAACTGATAATTCGAAGAGACTTGCAAAGATATTAAATCATGCATATAAGAATTCAGATAAGAACCAAATATTGTTTATAGATAATCTTGATCATAAACCCACAATTCATCGGATCTCGACAAACACACCGCAAAAAGTATTACATCGAATAGATCTCCAAGAAGATCAAGGAGAACTTTGTATTGAGATCCAAAGAGAGAGAAGAAGCCATCTAGCTAATAACTATGGACCCGAAGGTCTGTGGTAAACTACTCACACGTCATCGGAGAGGCTATGGTGTTGATGTAGAAGCCCTCCATGATCGATTCCCCCTTCGGAAGAGCGCCAGAAAAGGCCCCAAGATGGGGTCTCATGGGTACAGAAGGTTGCGGCGGTGGAAATTGGGTTTCCTAGTGCTCCTGGGTATATGAGTATATATAGGTGAAAGAAGTAGGTGGTGGAGCTACGAGGGGCCCACGAGGGTGGGGGCGCACCTACCCCCTGGGCGCGCCCTCCTGCCTCGCGGTTGCCTCGTTGCTTCCTTGACGTCCACTCCAAGTCTCCTGGATTGCGTTTGTTCCAAAAACGATCCTCGCAAAGGTTTCATTCCGTTTGGATTCCGTTTGACATTACTTTTCCACGAAACACTGAAATAGGCAAAAAAACAGCAATTTGCACTGGGCCTTTGGTTAGTAGGTTAGTCCCAAAAATAATATAAAAGTGCATATTAAAGCCCATTAAATATCCAAAATAGATAGTATAATAGCGTGGAACAATCAAAAATTATAGATACGTTGGAGACGTATCAGTTACCACCAAGGCTTTTATAAGCATTGGGACCGAAGAGATCCATATGAAGCAACTTTTTTTACCATAAAAACAGTGAGGCAAAAGCCTTACTGTAGATCTTTTTTATATAAAATAGCAGGAAGAAACATAGTCTTTACAATGGTTGTTAGGAAGACAACCATAGGAGCTTAAAGAAAATTACAAAAGAGTGAAAAAGAAAAAGTATATGTTATCAATCCAAGAAGACATGCCCTCCTTTAGACTGGGTTTGGCTCTTAACATTGTTAATTTGAAGGTTTCTATAAATTCATATCTGCATTCACTGATAGAGCATGGGATTCTTTCAAAAACCAGTCCATTTCTTTGATTCCATATACTCTAGCATCCTACTATCATAATTTCCATGAAGTGATGATGGCTATATCTTTGCTGGGCTTCAATAATCATATCATGAATATTTAGATCTGTGTTCCATTCAAGACCAATGTTCCACCAAAACTCCTGGTTGAAAGGACAAGAAAATAGTAGATGCATTCTATCTTCATTATCCTCAGTATCACATAATACACAATGGGTGGTATCAAGTTGCATATTCTTCCTGGCTAATAGATCACATGTGTTTATTCTATCATGGATTAGAAGCCAACAAAACAATTGTGCTTAGGTAAACACCATGATTTCCATATCCATTTGCAGGTCATTTCAGCATCCTCATTCTTCATAAGGTAATTATAAATTCTCTTGGTCATATTTAAACTGCTACGCCATGGGAAACTCCAAGTATCATGATCATTGCTGGATCTGATGCTATGTAATTGATCAGCTAGATTATGAAATTGTTGGTGGGCAGTGATGGACAGTGGCAGCTGGAATAAGTTGTTGAGATTACCGGTACCTTTGGCTGACCCAAATGAAATATTCTCCTGAAAGCAAAAAGAATGCAGTTCATGGTATTTAAATTTCATAATCTCTCCCTTCCAGTTATCATCCCAAAGATTGCAAGAGTTTCCTGCTTTGACCTCACATGATGCCATCTCTTTAAATAAATCAAACAACTTCATACAATATTTCCACCAAAAGGATCCTTTGTTGGGGTTTGTGTGTGGAACTTCATTATTCTGGTAGTGTGCTTCCCATATTAGCTTGACCCAAGGAATATCCATCTTATTGTAGAATTTGTAGAGATGCTTTATAAGAAGGGCTTTGTTTTGCACTCTCAAATTTAATACCCCAAGTCCTCCTTGATTTTTTGGCTTGCAGATCATATCCCAACTGGCAAGGCATTTACCTCTTCTGTTAATCTCTTTTCCATACCAAAGAAAGTTTCTGCTGGATTTGTCCACATGGTCCAATATAGTATAATGAACTTTCAGAGAGCACATGGAAAAAATTGGCATGGAGGCAACAATGGAGTTAATATATGTGAGTCTGCCAGAATAATTCATGAATCTAGTCACTCCTGATAGTCTTTTGTCAATTTTGGATATGATAGGGATGAGATCCATAACAAATGGTTTGGTGGTGCCCATGGGTAAGCCCAGATAGGTAAATGGAAGACTTTCAACCTTACATCCAAAAGAATTTGCAAGCAATGTAACTGATTGTTGATCAATGTTGATGGGAATCATGGATGATTTATTGTAATTTACAAACAGACCAGTGAAGAGACTGAATATGTTAAGCAAATATTTGAGGTGGATAATCTGATCTTCATTAGTTGTCATAATCATTAGGGTGTCATCTGCATATTGGATAATAGGGTAGTCTTGTCCATAAGCATGGTTGATAGGAAGAGATATTTCACCATTGGCCCAAGCAGCATTTACCACAGACTGTAAGAGATCAGTAGTGATGATATAAAGTAGAGGGGAATGTGGATCACCTTGTTTGACTCCTCTTTTACAGATAATCTTTTTTCCAGCCACTCCATTAAGTAGAACAGAAGTTGATGCAGACTGAAGAATGTTTGATACCCATTTTATCCATCTTGGTCCAAATCCGTTAGCCTTCGACATAGCTATAATGGTCTTATACTCAATCTTGTCAAAAGCTTTTTCGAAATCCAGTTTCAATATGATGATGGGTTTATTAGATTGATGGCATAAATGAAGATATTGAAATGCATATCCTAGACAGTCTTGAATATTTCTACCTTTAATAAATCCATATGAAGCAACTCGAGTGGTCTTCTCATCGTCATGATGTTCTTCACGGTATGACTTCCTCCAACTTGTTTTCCTGCTTGGCAAGAACTAAAAAGTCTATCCTTGGCAAGTATACCATATTTAACACCGAGGATATGATCTCCTTTAATGGGTTTATCAAGATTTCTTATGCCAACATTACCTAATCTTCTATGCCACAACCATCCTTTAGAATATTTAGCAATTAAACAGGTATGAGGTTGGGCTTTCTTAGTGAAATCTACAATGTATAGGTCACCTCTACGGATACCGGTAAAGACCATATTATGATTATCTCCACAAAACAATTGCCAATCAACTTCGGTAAATGGAACATTGAGACCCAAGTCAGCTAGTCTAGATACGTAATGACGATTATATCCAAGAGACTCTATGAGCATAACATTTTGAATAGACTTGTCATTGGATATGGCCACCTTACCAAGGCCTAGTACATTACACTTGGAGTTATCTCCAAATGCGACGTACTTGCGTGGACCTTCCTTTTGATGACTTCCACTTGTGGACGCCTCCAAGTCAGCTTGTGGTTCATCTTGATGTGAAGTTGAGGCTTCCACTTGAACGGACAAAGTACTCTCCTTCACCTCCGTTGGACGGATCTTTCCAATAGATAGATCTTGAACTGTTTCCGAGGGGTCTTTGTCTCCTATGTCAATTGGAAATTGCTCTACTTGCGAGCCGTTAGATTCATCAAACTTCACATCTACCGTCTCTTCAACCTTTCAGGTGAAATTGTTGTAGACATGGTAAGTCTGAGAGTTTGAGCCATAACAGAGTAGAAAACTTTTAGGAGATTTAGGAGTAAATTTCGAATGACGATGCTTATCAAGAATGTTTTTACTATTATCAATGATAACCTCCCCCATTTCAGACATGATCATTGTTCGGGAATACGGTAACTGGTAACTGCTCGGTCGACTACTGATTAGTGATTAATCGGTTAATCGGCCATTTAACTGAATTAATCGGTCGATCATTAATCGGCTGCACATGAGAATATATTGGCAACATGTAACTAGTTTTTCATGTATTGTACACGACATGATCCAACGCTCACAGCTGCACATGAGATGAATCTTAGCAGAACTATACCTTGTTGGTTGGTGAATCCTCTGGGACCTGGTTCGAGGGGTCGCCGGCGCTGCTGCCTGGCCTAGGTCGCCGGCACTGTTGCCTGGCCTAGGTCGATGCTGCTGTCTGTCCTATGCCGCCGCTGCTGTAGCCTGCAGGTAGGGGCTGGAGGACAGACGGGGAGAAGAGGATGGGAGGGGATGGCGGTTAGAGAAGGAGGGTAGGGCCGGCGATAGGAGCAGGGCTATCGCCGGCGGTGGCTAGGGCCGGCGAGGAGAAGCCATGGTCATGACTCGTGAGGAGTCAGGAGAGGAAGGGGCGCTGCGATTTGGGAGAGGGAGGATGCAGTGCCGGAGGTTACGGGGCCAAAAAATGGCATGGATTGCCACTTCGGTACCCCTTTTTTATGGATGCCGCTTCAGTTACTTGACCCATCACCAATTAATCGGTTTGACAACCAGTTAATCGTCTGACAACCGATTAAATGCCAGTTAATCGGCTTGACCATTTAATGAACCGAGTATGTGCTATTCGCCTCAGTTAGGCACTGAGTAGCGATTAAATGGCCATTTAAATGGTAACTCGGCCGAGTTCTTGAACAATGGACATGATGGCAACAAATCGCACAAAGAGCAAGCTCACAAAAAGGTAGGGAAGAAGAGACGAACGGAAAAGGGCGAATAAAACGGCAAACGTGAAGTGGGGGAGAGGAAAACGAGAGGCGAATGGCAAATAATGTAATGTGAGGGATAAGAGTTTGTGATGGGTAATTAGTATGTCTTGACTTGTGCGTAGATCTCCCCTGCAACGGCACCAGAAATCGGCAAGTTGACGTGAGAGCAAATCTTGACTTGACTTGGCGTAAGTCTCCCCGGCAACGACGCCAGAAATCCTTCTTGCTACCTCTTGAGCATGCGTTGGTTTTCCCTTGAAGAGGAAAGGGTGATGCAGCAAAGTAGCATAAGTGTTTCCCTCGGTTTTTGAGAACCAAGGTATCAATCCAGTAGGAGACTACACGCAAATCCCTAGTACTTGCACAAGCAATTAAGAACCTTGCAACCAACGCAATAAAGGGGTTGTCAATCCCTTCACGGCCACTTGCAAAAGTGGGATCTGATAAGATAATAAGATAAATATTTTTGGTTTTTTTGTTGTATAGATTGAAAAGTAAAGATTGCAAAATAAACTACGATAAAAATAGCTAGTTGATGGGAGATTAATATGATGGAAAATAGACCCGGGGGGCATAGGTTTCACTAGTGGCTTCTCTCAAGATAGCATATTTTACGGTGGGTGAACAAATTACTGTCGAGCAATTGATAGAAAAGCGCATAGTTTTGAGAATATCTAGGCATGATCATGTATATAGGCATCACGTCCGTGACAAGTGGACCGAAACGATTCTTCATCTACTACTATAACTCCACACATCGACCGCTATCCAACATGCATCTAGAGTATTAAGTTCATAAGAACAGAGTAACGCATTAAGCAAGATGACATGATTTATAGGGATAAACTCAAGCAATATGATATAAACCCCATCTTTTTATCCTCGATGGCAACAATACAATACATGCCTCGCTGCCCATGCTGTCACTTGGAAAGGACACTGCAAGATTGAACCCAAAAGCTAAGCACTTCTCCCATTGCAAGAAAGATCAATCTAGTAGGCCAAACCAAACTGATAATTCGAAGAGACTTGCAAAGATAATAAATCATGCATATATGAATTCAGAGAAGAACCAAATATTGTTCATAGATAATATTGATCATAAACTCACAATTCATCGGATCTCGTCAAACACACCGCAAAAAGTATTACATCGAATAGATCTCCAAGAAGATCGAGGAGAACTTTGTATTGAGATCCAAAGAGAGAGAAGAAGCCATCTAGCTAATAACTATGAACCCGAAGGTCTGTGGTAAACTACTCACACGTCATCGGAGAGGCTATGGTGTTGATGTAGAAGCCCTCCATGATCGATTCCCCCTTCGGAGGAGCGCCAGAAAAGGCCCCAAGATGGGATCTCACGGGTACAGAAGGTTGCGGCGGTGGAAATTGGGTTTCGTGGTGCTCCTGGATGTTTTTAGGGTATATGAGTATATATAGGTGAAAGAAGTAGGTGGTGGAGCTACGAGGGGCCCACGAGGGTGGGGGCGCGCCCTCCTGCCTCGTGGCCGCCTCATTGCTTCCTTGACGTCCACTCTAAGTCTCTTGGAATGCGTTTGTTCCAAAAACGGTCCTCGTGAAGGTTTTATTCCGTTTGGATTCCGTTTGATATTCCTTTTCTGCGGAACACTGAAATAGGCAAAAAAAACAGCAATTTGCACTGGGCCTTTGGTTAGTAGCTTAGTCCCAAAAATAAAATAAAAGTGCATATTAAAGCCCATTAAACATCCAAAACAGATAGTATAATAGCATGGAACAATAAAAAATTATAGATACATTGGAGACGTATCAGTTACCACCAAGGCTTTTATAAGCATTGGGACCGAAGAGATCCATATGAAGCAACTCGAGTGTTCTTCTCATCGTCATGATGTTCTTCATGGTATGACTTCCTCCAACTTGTTTTCCTGCTTGGCAAGAACCAAAAAGTCTATCCTTGGCAAGTATACCATATTTAACACCGAGGATATGATCCCCATTAATGGGTTTATCAAGATTTCTCATGCCAACATTACCTAATCTTCTATGCCACAACCATCCTTTAGAAGATTTAGCAATTAAACAGGTATGAGGTTGGGCTTTCTTAGTGAAATCTACAATGTATAGGTCACCTCTACGGATACCGATAAAGACCATATTATGATTATCTCTACAAAACAATTGGCAATCAACTTCGATAAATTGAACATTGAGACCAATGTCAGCTAGTCTAGATACATAAAGACGATTGTATCCAAGAGACTCTATGAGCATAACATTTTGAATAGACTTGTCATTGGATATGGCCACCTTACCAAGGCCAAGTACATTACCCTTGGAGTTATCTCCAAACGCGACGTACTTGCGTGGACCATCATTTTTGGCAAGCTCGTCGAACATGTCTTTATCTCCGGTCATATGATCGGTACAACCACTATCAAGAACCCATTCCTTTCCTCCAGATGCATAATTGCGGAGATCTGCCATGAGACTAAGATTCCTCATAGTCTTCTCAAATTCAATGTCACTTTCTTCGTCTTCATCATAATAGCTATGCTCAATGTCATCATGCACGTGTTCATCACCTAGAGCAAGTGATTCATTAGATATATCATCATGACTATGTGCAAGTTTGTGAATTCTAATTGTCTCCGTGATAATGCTACTAATGACTCCAATGTCGCCTTTAGAACGCATAAGATCACAAAGCTCAAAAAGAATTCATCAAACTTGGGATCACTAGAGCTCATCTTTAAGAAAGCAATGGGCTTGTGAAGAATTCCATCAAGGTTTTTCAAGGAATAATTTGGAAACCGTTCCTCAAGATATTTTCATATAGTGTAAGCACATTCAAAGGTAGGCAAGCATATGCGCAAGTTACTAGGCAATTCTCTAATGATAAGATCACAAGTTCTAAGATTATGAACCATGTCAAGATACTCACTTGGGGTCGGAAGCAAAGGGTCAATAGGAGGCACACAAGGACTAAGAATATACTTGTTCAAATTATATTCATTAAATATCTCAAGCATTTAATTTTCCATGAACCATAAAACTCCCCATTATGAGTTGAAAGAGCATGCGGTGCCCCCATGTGTGATTTTGGTAATTGATGACAATTCCTATGGACTAATGGTTTCCTTGAGTTATATTTGGAGGGTTTGTCCATAGGCCTTTCTTGGAGTCCATATGTTGGTTTCAAGGAGAGTTTGTGATGACCAAAGTGCTATTAAGGAATTATCTAAAGATTGGTCATGTGAGTGTTGAGCTTATTCCAAGCATGCCTTGAAGAAGAAGAGTGTGTGACCATTCATGTTTACCTTCAAGACATCATCCAAATGAAGAGAGTTGGAAAGATTCAAGGTTGATCAAGAATAAGTATAGAGAGTGATTCAAGTTGATCAACACACAAAGCATTGTCCATTACGCTTTGTGCACTAACCCATGGTCTACGTGAGAATTCTATGTGGGGTTAGGTATGTTTCCATGGGTTTACGTCAAGATGAAGATCTCATACAACCCATGGAGGATGACATCAAATGGTGATCGTCATCAAGTTTGCGGTGTGCAAGTTCAAGTAGAGCATCATGAAGAGATCAAGTGCTTGATCCTTGCCGTCCATTATGGTGGCAATGGACTTGTGGAGATGTGCCGAAGAGTGGCTCACCCATAGTGGAGTCTGGGGGAGCAATCTACTAGTCTTCATCGTGCCAATGCAATCAAGAAAGGAGGTCCAACTTGAGGGAGTCAAGATCGTCATCATATAGCTCAAGTGGACTATGTGCAAGGCAATGGTTTGCCCTTGATAGTTTTTCTATTTTACCGGTCTCATGGTGGTAGTTGGGAGACCGGGTTATAGGATCGATTGCCGTACTATCAAGGGGGGCTATTGATGAGTAGCTTGATTGTATTGTTCGTACAGATATCAAACCATTGCGTCCTTGCATCATCTTTATTGGTTCTTGTTTGGTTTTTCTCCTTGTGAGATTTGGAGCTTATGGTCATCTTGATGACAAGCTCGAGTTCATCGAAAACGGAGTTCACATGCATCTTCTATGATGTTTTCGATGTTGGAGGTTATGCCGGTTCTTCTTTGTTGGAAGTTTTACTCTTCTATATCTTAGGCATACCTCCCCTCCCTCTTCGATGTTGGACACTATTTGTCGTCATCTATCCAACAGGCTTGAGTTTGCTCAATTCGAAGTTCATTTGCAGAAGTTGTGGCAGTTCTAGTTTTCCTATGCATCTGTTTTGCTTGGAAGTGAATTTGGGAGGCGCCAGCGGTAGTACCGCGGCCCCGGAGCGGCAGTACCACTGAAAGCCACAAGCGGTAGTACCGCTGTTTCAGAGCGGTAGTACCGCCCATGGCTACAAGCGGTAGTACGGCTTCTGTTCCGCGCTAGTACCGCCTCGACTCGAGACCTGCGTGTCTCGTGTCGCGTTCAGCGGCAGTAGGAGTGGTAGTACCGCTTGTAAGCGGTAGTACCGCCCCTACTACCGCTACTAGTGCTGCTCCATGGCCCTCCTCTGTGTTCCTTCTTCCTTAGGCATTGTGCGAGGTCCGAGCGGTAGTACCAATGGGCCGAGCGGCAGTACCGCTGCGGCCAGCAGTAGTACCGCTCGCTGCAGGCTGAGAATGGGGATAACTGTTGGATTTTTCTCCCCCTTACAAAAGGGGGTCTCCTTCCCCATTGAGCCTTATCTTGTGAGCTCATGTTCTTCCCCCATTGTTGACCTTCTTCGAGCTTGCTTTCTCTCAATCCCTCCATGGATTCTTGCTAGTTTTGTGGGGGGAGGGGGAGGAGACCTAGATCCACATTTACACCAATCACTTTCTCCTCTATGTGAGGGGAACCCATTGGATCTAGATCTTGGAGTTCTTCGCGTTCTCTTCTTCGTTCTTCCTCTCATTTTCCTCCCTAGCATTAGTTGCTTTGGTGGGATTTGGGAGAGAATGACTTGGGCACTCTGTGTGGCCTTGCCATTGCATTTGGCGCATCGGTTTGAGTTCTCCACAGTGATACGTGGGAAGTTACAGGTTGAGAAGCTTATTACTCTTGGGTGCTTGGAACCCTTGAGCTTGTTCCTCTTGGGTGCCTTGGTGCCCTAGATGGCTTGTTGTGTTCGGAGCTCAGTCATTGTGGTGTAAAGCTCCGGGAAAGCATCGGGGTCTCCAATTAGATTATGGAGATCGCCTCGAGCATTTTGACGGGTTCCGGTGACCGCCCCCAAGGGTTGACAAAGTGTACGGGTTTGGTGACCTCCCTCAAGGGTGCCTTAGTGGAATCACGGCATCTTGCATTGTGCAAGGGTGCGACGAGATTACGGTGGCCTAGTGGCTTCTTGGGGAGCATTGTGCCTCCACACCGCTCCAAATGGAGATTAGCATCCGCAAGGGTGTGAACTTCGAGATACATCGTTGTCTCCGCGTGCCTCGGTTATCTCTTACCCGAGCCCTTTACTTATGCACTTTACTTTGTGATAGCCGTATTGTTTATTGTCATATATCTTGCTATCACCTGGTAGTTTATCTGGCTTAGCATAAGTTGTTGGTGCACATAGGTGAGCCTAATTGTTGTTGGTTTTGTGCTTGACAAATTAACCGCTAGGTTTATTCTGCATTTTCTCAAGCCTAAACCGTAATTATTTTAAAAGTGCCTATTCATCCCCCTCTAGGCAACATCCACGATCTTTCAATAGGCACTCTATGTCTTATACACCCTAACATAGACTCATCCATCTTCCTCCAATGGTGATTAAACCAAAGCAATGGAGACCAAAGCTCTGATACCAATTGAAAGGATCGAGAAGAGGAGTCTAGTGTGGGACGGTTATTAGACCCTTAACAAGCAAAGTTGGCAAATTTTAATTTCTACAAGTTAAGATTGAGTTTACCACATGTTAAAGCATTCACAATACATTTCAAGCATGCATGATAAGAGTATAGGCAGCGGAAAAGTTAAAGCATGCAATTTGCGAGAAAGTAAAGGGAGTGGGTTGCAGTATGCAAACTCAATGGAGACGTGAAGTTTTCGGCATGGTTTCGATAGGTGGTGCTATCGTACTTCCATGTTGTCGGAGACTTCAACCCACGAAGGGTAACGGCTGCGCGAGTCCACGGAGGGTCCACGAAAAAGCAACCTTATCTATCCCACCATGGGCATTGCCCACGAAGGACTTGCCTCACTCGGGTAGATTGCTACCTCTTGAGCTTGCGTTGCTTTTTTCCTTTAAGAGGAAAGGGTGATGCAGCAAAGTAGAGTAAGTATTTCCCTCAGTTTTCAGAACCAAGGTATAAATCATGTAGAGACTATGCACAAATCGCCAAATACCTGCACAAACAATCAAACAACTTGCACCCAATGCAAAAAAGGGTTGTCAATCCCTTCACGGTTATTTGCAAAAGTGAGATCTGATAGAGATAGATAACTTGTAAAGTAAATATTTTCGGGTTTTTGGTTTATAAATTGAAAGTAAAAGATTGCAAAATAGTAGATCTGAAACTTATAAGATGTAAAATAGACCCTGGGGGCATAGGTTTCCCTAGAGGCTTCTCTCTTGATAGCAAATATTACGGTGGGTGAAAATATTACTGCCAAGCAATTGATAGAAAAGCGCAAAGTTATGACGATATCTAGGGAAATGATCATGAATATAGGCATCACGTCCGTGTCAAGTAGACCGACTCCTGCCTGCATCTACTACTATTACTCCACACATCGACCGAAATGATTCTGCATCTAGAGTATTAAGTTCATCAGAACAGAGTAACGCCTTAAGCAATATGACATGATGTAGAGGAATTAACTCAAGCAATATGATGAAAACCCCATCTTGTTATCCTCGATGGCAACAATACAATATGTGTCATGTCCCCTACTGTCACTGGGATTGAGCACCACAAGATTAAATCCAAAGAAAAGCACTTCTCCCATTGCAAGAAATACTAATCTAGTTGGCCAAACCAAACCAATAATTCGAAGAGAATTACTAAGATAACAAATCATGCATATAAGAATTTAGAATAGACTCAAATAATATTCGTAGATAATCTGATCATAAATCCACAATTCATCGGATGTTGGCAAACACACCGCAAAAGAAGATTACATCGGATAGATCTCCAAGAACATCGAGGAGAACATGGTATTGAGGATCAAAGAGAGAGAAGAAGCCATCTGTGACGCCCGAAGACCGACGTCCCAGAAGATTCCAGAAGATTCCAGATGTTTCGGGTTCTCCTGTGTTGCTTTTGTGCTTGTATTATTTTATTTTGCATTGCATCATGTCATCATGCCATCATGTCTTTAATTTTGCATCTCAACTTAAATAAATTGTGTGGACCTTCGGTCCATTTAAACCGAGGGAAGGATACTTTCTCTTTATAACATATCCTCCTAGTATTATGGAGCTATTATAATTAATTATTCCAATTGTTTGGAATTAACCGCAACACACTTGCAAATATTCCCCATGCCTTTTCTTTCTCAATTCCTTGCTTTCTAAACCTCCCTATAATTCTTTTCCGTTGTATCGAGGTTCCTCCAAAAAACCTCAACATTTTTGGACACTTCAATAATCAAGTCTTAGTTCAAACCCATTTGATTAAATTCAAATAAGTTTGAATTATATCTCGTTCATGCCTTTTCTATTTTCTCGGACCGTGCTCATTTTTTACGAGTCCAGAGTAATTGACCTCATGCCCTAATTCCTTACCTAACCTCGCTTTCTTTTCTTTCTCTTCTCTCTTTTGTTTTTTTTACTTTTTAGAGAGTGAGGCTCGAGAACCAGCCGCAGCTGGCCCAACTGCCACCTCCCTGGCCCATCCCCTCAGGCCATCTCCTCTCAGTCCTCCTGGCCCATTGGCCCGTTTTCCCCCGTAACCCCTAGAGCCCGTCGCACCGATCGCTCCTCTCGCTCCTCATCTCCCCCAGCGCCACCGCCGCACTCACCCTCGCTCGTCCCTCCCTCCCGCTCGAGTCCCGCACCTCCCATCGATCTCCTTCCCCGTTCCCCATCGATCTCCCCAGCGCCCTCGCTCCCTCCTGCCGTGCGCCTCGCCAAGGCTTCGCCTCCAGCAGCGCCTTGGTTCGTCCGCGCCATGGAGCCCGCGCCCTCGAGCAGCTCCTCCATGCCTCGAGACGTTCCCCTGCCGAGCCCCTCCGGCCGCAGCGCCACGCGCCTCCCTCCGGCCAGGATCCGCAGCGCCGTCCTCCAACGACGGCCAGCCGCACCCTCCAGCGCGACGGCCGCCCCAAGCCATCGTCTCCCTCCGGTCCTCCAGCGCCCCGTCCTCTAGCCCCGAGCCAGCGCCGCAGCTCCGTGGCCTCCAGGTCGCCGGAGCCAGCAGCCGCGCCCCTCCATCGCCGTCCAGTGCGCCAAGGCCGCCGCTCCGCCTCGTCGCCATGTCGACCAGCCATCGCCCGTCCTCGTCCCAAGCCCGACCTCCGTCCTTCGGCCCTGCATCCTCTGCTCCGAGCGCCCGAGGCCCTGCCTCCTCTTCGCATCGGCTCCTTCCCGGCGTTCGGTCGCAGGACCAGCAGCCCCGAGCAGCCTCCGCGTCTCTCCTCCTTGTCGTGACCGTGACCGAGACTGCTATGTTTTTTTTGTTGCTGTTGTTTTTCGTCAAGTGCATCGCAGGCAAGACCCGGACTCCGAACGCCAAGACGACATGAAGAACTACCGTCGCCGAGACCACAAGTACCCCTACATAAACGTGTACCCCTACGTCAACGACGACTCGACAAGGACCCCGTCGGCAAGTACCACGATGACCTTGTGACAAGTACCTCGACGACGTGTACATCTACACCGAGATCGGACCGACGAACGTTTTGAAGCGCCAAGTACCACGACGACCCGAAAATCTACGGCTACGAAACGTGCAACGACTACCGTCGCCGAAGACCCTCATGTACAACTACCGCCGTCGTGTACAACTACTTCCTCTCCGAACGAGAACGCCTACTTCCTCTACGAATCGCGAGAATGGCTACATAACGAGTACCTCTACGGAACGACTACTTCCTCTACGACCCGTGTACCACTACGTTCCTCGATGACTTGAACCCCTCCGAAAATGAACGCTTCGAAGGTATAACCCCGAGACGATGACCGTGGACGTTTTGCTTGTTGTGTTGTATGAGATGTTTCCCTTGTGTGCACCGTGCCCGTATCATCTTTTGTCGTGCTCCTCGGTTGCCTCGTCGCCGACCCGTGGGAACCCGGTGACGGGATCACCCCACCTTTTTCATCTTGACTCGCTCACGCCATCTTTCTTTTGCCCCGGTCTCTCAACGAGTTACCGGAACCGAGATGTTGCCGTTGCATCATTTTCGGATCGTTGTCGTGGCACCCTTTCCTTCCACCACGGTGACAAGTGCTTCATATCTCTCTTGTCAACCTTTTAATAAAAATTGCATAAACTTGTTCATGTCATCCGCATCATGTTAACAACATTTAAAATGTGTGAATTGTTGTTGCTTAAAAATTGCTAAACATGCATATGGGGTTTTCCGGAAGTGTTGTTGTTTTTCCGGCCTCATTTTAAAATGTCTAAATAGTGTAGTTTTATTATGCTTCACCTCTTGCCATGTTAACAAACATTTAATCTTGTCTTGTAAATAACGAGAGTCAACTAAATAAATAAAATGTGGTGTTTCGTCAATATGCAACTCGTTGCATATTGAGCTCCACTTAACTTGTAGTACTTGTTTGAGCACTTTGCCATGCCATGCATAATTAAACCGGACATGCATCATACTTGGATGTGCATCGTATGCCTTGTTTATGATTGTGTGTTTACCGTGTTGTTTGCTTCTTTCCGGTTGCTTCTCTTGTTAGCTTCGGTTTCGTTCCGAAGTTGTGAGGATTCGCTCGACTGTTGCTCCGTCTACTTCATGGATCCGTTCTTCTCCCTTGCGGAATCCCAGGCAAGATGATCATACCCTTGGATACCTTTACTACCATTGCCATGCTTAGTTGTCTCGATGCTATCGTTACATGTCGCGCTACCCATCTTTTATGTCAGCCTCTCCTTGTTGCCATGAAACCTCTAACCTTTGAAACCTTCCTAGCAAAACCACTGTTTGGCTATGTTACCCGCTTGCTCAGCCCCTCTTATAGCGTTGTTAGTTGCAGGTGAAGATGAAGTTCGTTCCAGGAGGGAACTTGTTGTTGTTATATCACAATATCTATAATTATTATTAACACACCTATATACTGGGCATGGGTGGAAGGCTTGGCCTTTTGCTCGGTGTTTTGTTCCACTCATGCCACCTTAGGCGCCGATAAACCGGCATTATGTTCCTTGATTTTGCGTTCCTTACACGATGGGTGGATGGGGACCCCTTGACACTTCGACTTTGAATAAAACTCCTCCAGCAAGGCCCAACATTGGTTTTAATTTGCCTCATAATAATAACTTAATTAAATATAATTAAATTGCATAAGGGGGACGCTCCTTGGAGATTCTTTTCTACATAGCAGGGGGGGCCAGTGCTGATGGTGTTGGTCCCAAACGGGGGTTATGCGGGGCCACCACGGGGAAACTCAAGGTTTGGCTCATGTAGGATCGCCCATCCGGATGTGGCCTGAGACGAGATACGCGCGGCTACTATCAGGGTGTCGACACGCCGGGAGGTCTTGCTGGACTTGTTTTACCATTGTTGAAATGTCTTGTGCACCGGGATGCCGAGCCTGATCGGTTTTCCCTAAGATAAGGAGTGATGATATTATAATTATCGCTTCAGCTAATCATGAGAGCTTGTGATGGGCTAAGTTGGAACACCCCTGCATGGTTATGATCTTTCGAAAGCCGTGCCCGTGGTTATGTGGCAGATTGGAATTTGTTAATGTCCGGTTGTAGAAAACTTGACAGAGGATCCGAAGTAAAACACACAACTGTGTGAGTAACCGTGACTGTCTCTTTTCACTTTGAGAAGAGGAAACGGTGGGGTTATGTTTGACTCGTAGGTAGTTCGGGATCTTTAGCGATCACTACTAGTATGCGACCGTTTGCGTAGATGCTCATCTTATTCTCGTACTCGTAAGTTAGCCACCATATTATGCTTAGCCGCTGCTGCAACCTCACCACTTTACCTCTTCCTACCCATAAAGCTTTGCTAGTCTTGATACCCATGGTTATGGGATTGCTGAGTCCTCGTGGCTCACAGATACTACAACACCAGATGCAGGTTCAGCCGAGATTGATGCAGGAGCTGGTTCAGTACTTCGCTGGGAGCTCGATGAAGAGAGTGGTCGTTTGCTTGTGACGTTTCGACGATCAGTAGTGGTTTCTACTAGGATTCGATCCTGACCTGTGGCGTTATGTTGTTTGGTATCTTGTGTTTTGGATCTTACCCTTAGATGGGTTGTGATGTTTTGAATGATGTCTTGCTTATGTAATGTATTGTGTGAAGTGGCGAGTGTAAGCCAACTATCTCCTTTTGCAATTTAATCCCTCTTTTACATGAGTCGTGCAAAGATATCAAACTTGAGATCATTCCAGAATGGGCTTATACCTTTAAGTCGTGCCTCGACACGTAGGAGGTATAGTCCCATCCTGGGCATTACACCATCTAGCTACTAGCTATGGACCCGTAGGTCTGTGGTGAACTACTCACACTTCATCGGAAGGGCAATATGGTTGATGTAAATGCCTTTCGTGGTCGAATCCCCCTCTGGCGGAGTACCTGAAAAGGCCTCCAGATGGGATCTCGCGAAAATAGAAGGTTACGGCGATGGAAAAGTGGTTTCGATGGATGTTCTGATGTTTCTGTGATATTTGAGAATATATAGGCGGAAGAATTAGGTCAGGGACGCTCGAGGGGCCCACAAGGTAGGGGGTGCGCCCTACCCCCCAGGGCGCACCCTCCACCCTTGTGGCCGCCTCGAGGCTCCCCTGGCGTGTACTCCAAGTCCTGTGGATGTCTTCTGGTCCAAGAAAAATCCTCATAAGTTTTGTTCCTTTTGGACTCCGTTTGATATTCCTTTTCTGCGAAACTCAAAAACCAGGAAAAAACATAAACTGGCACTGGGCTCTAGGTTAATAGGTTAGTCCCAAAAATAATATAAAATCGCATATTATTGCATATAAAACTTCCAAAATGGATAATATAATAGCATGGAACAATCAAAAATTATAGATACGTTGGAGACGTATCAAGTATCCCCAAGCTTAATTCATGCTCGTCCTCGAGTAGGTAAATGATAAAAATAGAATTTTTGATGTGGAATGCTACCTAACATATTTATCAATGCAATTCTTCTTTAATGTGGCATGAAAGTTCAGATCCGTAAGTTTTAAGCAAAAGTTTATGTTGACATGAGAACAATAATATTTCAAGCATACTAGATAGTAAATCATTAAGCTTCAAAAATAACATGGCTAAATAAAGTTATCCCTACAAAATCATATAGTCTTATTATGCTCACTCTTCTCAACACAAGGTAATCATGCCCACCCCGGTGTCGGCCAAGCAATTGGTTCATACTTTTTAACGCGCTTCAGCCTTTTCAACTTTTCACGCAAGATATGAGTGTGAGTCATGGATATAGCACTATGGGTGGAATAGAAGGTGGTAATAGAAAAAAGTGGGGAGAAAGTCTCACATCAACTGGGAAAATCAATGAACTATGGAGATGTCCATCAATTGATATCAATGTGAGTGAGTAGGGATTGCCATGTAACAGATGCACTAGAGCTATAAGTGTATGAAAGCTCAAAGGAAAACTAGTGGGTGTGCATCAACTTGCTTGCTCATGAAGACCTAGGGCATTTGAGGAAGCCCATCGTTGGAATATACAAGCCAAGTTCTATAACAAAAATTCCCACTAGTATATGAAAGTGACAACATAGGAGACTCTCTATCATGAAGAACATGGTGTCACTCTAAAGCACAAGTGTGGAAAAACATAGTAACATTGTCTCTTCTCTCTCTTTCTCTCATTATTTTATTTTGAGCTCTTTGGCCTCCCTTTTTTGTTTGGCTTCTTTGGCCTCTTTTGTTTACTTGGGCTTCATTGGCCTCTTTTATTTTTGATAACCTCACATGGGACAATGTTCTAATAATGATGATCATCACACTTGTATTTACTTACAACTCGATATTACAACTCGATACTAGAACAAAGATATGACTCTATATGAATGCCTCTGACGGTGTACTGACATGTGCAATGATCAAAAGTGACATGTATATAAAAATAATATGAACGGTGGCCTCGCCACAAATACTATGTCAACTACATGATCATGCAAAGCAATATGACAATGATGATGTGTGTCATAATAAACGGAATGGTGGAGTTACATGGCAATATATCTCGGAATGGCTATGGAAATGCCATAATAGGTAGGTATGGTGGCTGTTTTGTGGAAATGTATAAGGAGGGTTTTATGCACTGGCAAAAGTTGCGCGGCACTAGAGTGGCTAGCAAGGTGGAAGGGTGAGAGTGCGTATAATCCATGGACTCAACATTAGTCATAAAGAACTCACATATTTATTACAAAATATTTATTAGCCCTCGAAGCAAAGTACTACTACGCATGCCCCTAGGGGGGAGGTTAGTAGGAGTTAACCATCGCGCCCCCGACCTTCACACAAAGATGAACAATCAAGACACAAGAATTTCATTTTGGTTACACATTTGAAGACCATATGTGCATGCTACGGGAATCACAAACCTTAACGCAATTATTTTCTCTACCCTACAATTTACTACTAGCATGATTCTAATATTACCATCCACATATCTCAAAACAATCACACTTGTCATATGGAAGTTTTTATTATACCTCCTTTGGATGTCTATCATATTAGGACTAAATTCATAACCCCAGCTAATTACCATGCTATTTTCAGAGACTCTCAGAATAATATAAGTGAAGCCAGAGAGTTCAACAATTTCTATAAAATAAAACCACCGTCGTGCTCTAAAAAGATATAAGTGAAGCACTAGAGCAAAATTGCCTAGCCCAAAAGATATAAGTGAAGCACATAGAGTATTATAACAAATCACGATTGAAGCGTGTCCCTCTCAAAAGGTGTGTACAGCAAGGATGATTGTGACAAACTAAAAAGAAAGGACTCATATCATACAAGACGCTCCAAGCAAAACACATATCATGTAGTGAATAAAAATATAGCCTCAATTAAAGTTACCGATGGATGAAGACGAAAGAGGGGATGCATTCCCGGGGCATCCCCAAGCTTAGGCTCTTGTCTGTCCTTGATATTACCTTGGGGTGCCTTGGGCATCCCCAAGCTTAGGCTTTTGCCACCCTTTATTCCATAGTCCATCAAATCCTTACTCAAAACTTGAAAACTTCACAACACAAAACTCAACAGAAATCTCGTGAGCTCCGTTAGTAAAACAAAGCAAATAACCACTCAAAGGTACTGTTGTGATCTTATTAAAATTTTATATTGGTGTAATATCTACTGTATTCCAACTTTTCCATGGTTCATACCCCCGATACTAACCATAGATGCATCAAAATAAGCAAACAACACACAGAAAACATAATCTGTCAAAAACAGAACAGTATGTAGCAATCTTAAAACTTCGCATACTTCTGTAACTCTAAACAATCTGCAAAATTAGGACGACGTGGGGGATTTGTATATCAATTGTGTGTAAAAGTTTCAAAAGGTTTACACGTTCCAGTGAATTATTGAATTTTCTGCACTGGGCGCAAAAGTTTCTGTTTTTCAGCAAAATCAAATCAACGATCACCACAAGCCGTCCCAAAGGTCTTACTTGGATCAAACACTAATTAAAACACGAAAACACAATTAATACAGAAGTAATAATGTTTGAAACTTTAAAAACAGAACAAGAAAGCAAAAAAGCAAGAATAAAATTGGGTTGCCTCCCAACAAGCGCTATTGTTTAACGCCCTTAGCTAGGCATAAAACGCAAATAGATCTAGGTATTATCATCTTTTGTATGAAATCCATAGGTAGCTCTCATAATAGATTCATAAGGCAATTTCATTTTCTTTCTTGGAAAGTGTTCCATGCCTTTCCTTAATGGAAATTGAAATCTAATGTTTCCTTCTTTCATATCAATAATTGCACCAATTGTTCTAAGGAAAGGTCTACCAAGAATAATAGGACATGTAGGATTGCAATCTATATCAAGAATAATGAAATCTATGGGCACATAATTCCTATTTGAAATAATAAGAACATCATTAATCCTTCCCATAGGTCTCTTAATAGTGTAATCTGCAAGATGCAAATTTAAAGAACACTCATCAATTTCACGGAAACCTAGCACATCACATAAATTTTTTGGAAATGTAGAAATGCTAGCACCCAAATCACACAAAGCATGGCACTAATAATCTTTAATCTTGATTTTAATAGTAGGTTCCCACTCATCATAAAGTTTTCAAGGGATAGAAACTTCTAGTTCATGCTTTTCTTCAAAAGATTGCATCATAGCATCAACGATATGTTTAGTAAAAGCTTTATTTTGATTATAAGCATGAGGACAATTTAACATGGATTGCAACAAGGAAATATAATCTATTAAAGAATGATTATTATAATTAAATTCCTTGAGATCCAATCTAGTGGGTTCATTTCTACTTAAAGTTTTGACTTCGTCAATCCCACTTTTATCAAGTTTTGCATCAAGATCTAAAAACTCCGAATTATCGGGATGCCTTTTAACTAAAGTTGGTTCATATCCAATCCCATCTTGATCAAGATTTATATTGGAAAACAAAGATTCAATAGGAGTCACATCAATCACTTTAAGATCTTCATTATTATTTTCACGGAAACTAGAAGAACATGTTTTTATAAACCAATCTTTTTTAGCACGCATCTTGGCGGTTCTTTCTTTGCACTCATCAATGGAAATTCTCATAGATTTGAGAGACTCATTGATACCATGATTATGTGGAGTAGATATAAGTTTCAAAGAATCAACATCAAGAGAAATTATATCCACGTCCCTAGCCAAATCATCGATCTTAAGAAATTTTTCTTCAATCAAAGCATTAAAACTCTTTTGAGCACTCATTAATTCTTTAACACTATTCTAAAAATCAGAGGGCATCTTATTATAATTTCCATAAGAATTGTTGTAGGAATTACCATAATTATTAGAGGAATTATTAGGGAAAGGTCTAGGATTAAAATTTCCTCTATAAGCGTTGTTGCCAAAATTGTTCCTACCAACAAAATTCACATCCATATATTCATTATTATTCTCAATCAAAGTGGACAAGGGCATATTATTAGGATCAATATTAGCGCTTTTTCTAGCAAGTAATTTCATAAGTTCATCCATCTTTCCACTCAAAACATTAATCTCTTCAATTACATGAACTTTTTTACTAGTGGAAGATCTTTCGGTATGCCATTGAGAATATTTAACCATTATGTTATCTAGGAGTTTAGTAGCTTCTACTAAAGTGATTTCCATAAAAGTACCTCCCGCGGCCGAATCTAAAAGATTTTTAGAAGCAAAGTTCAATATGGCATAATTTTTTGTATAATAATCCATAAATTCAAGCCATGCGTAGGACAATTTCTTATCACAAGTTTCATCCTCTCCCAAGATTGTGCGACATGCTCATGATCAAGTTGTTTAAAATTCATAATATCGTTCCTAAGGGAGATAATCTTAGTGGGAGGAAAATACTTGGCAATAAAAGAATCTTTGCACTTATTCCATGAATCGATACTATTTTTAGGTAAAGATGAAAACCAAGTTTTAGCCCGATCTCGTAGTGAGAATGGAAATAGCTTTAATTTAACAAGATCATTATCTATATCCCTTTTCTTTTGCATATCATCAACAAAATTATTCAGATGGGAAGTGGCATCTTCACTAGGAAGGCTAGAAAATTGATCTTTCAAGACTAGATTCAATAAACCAGCATTTATTTCACAAGATTCTGCATTAGTAGTGGGAGCAATCGGAGTACTAATAAAATCATTATTATTGGTGTTGGAAAAGTCACATGATTTGGTATTTTCTTGAGCCATCATGACAAAGCAAGCACTCCAACACAAAAGCACACAAAAAGCAAGCGAACAAGACGAATGAAAGAAGGGCGAAGAAAAAGGCAAATCTTTTCAAAAATCGTTTTAGAAGTGGGAAGAGGAAAACGAGAGGCGAATGGAAAATAATGTAAGTGCTAGAGATGAGAGTTTAATGAAGGATACTTGGTATGTCTTGATTTGACGTAAATCTCCCCGGCAACGACGCCAGAATTTCTTCCTGCTACCTCTTGAGCTTGCGTTGGTTTTTCCCTTGAAGAGGAAAGGGTGATGCAGCAAAGTAGAGTAAGTATTTCCCTCGGTTTTGAGAATCAAGGTATCAATCCAGTAGGAGACTACGCATAAATCGCCAAATACATGCACAAACAATCAAAGAACTTGCACCCAACGCAAAAAGGGTTGTCAATCCCTTCACGGTTATTTGCAAAAGTGAGATCTGATAGAGATAGATAACTTGTAAAGTAAATATTTTTGGGTTTTTTGGTTTATAAATTGAAATTAAAAGATTGCAAAATAGTAGATCTGAAACTTATAAGATGTAAAATAGACCCGGAGGGCATAGGTTTCCCTAGAGGCTTCTCTCATGACTGCAAATATTATGGTGGGTGAACGAATTACTACCAAGCAATTGATAGAAAAGCGCAAAGTTATGACGATATCTAAGGCAATGATCATGAATATAGGCATCACGTCCGTGTCAAGTAGACTGACTCCTACCTGCATCTACTACTATTACTCCACACATCGACCGAAACGATTTTGCATCTAGAGTATTAAGTTCATAAGAACAGAGTAACACATTAAGTAAGATGACTTGATGTAGAGTAATTAACTCAAGCGATATGATGAAAACCCCACCTTGTTATCCTCGATGGCAACAATACAATACGTGTCATGTCCCCTACTATCACTGGGATTAAGCACCGCAAGATTAAATCCAAAGCAAAGCACTTGTCCCATTGCAAGAAATATCAATCTAGTTGGCCAAACCAAACCGATAATTCGAAGAGAATTACTAAGATATCAAATGATGCATATAAGAATTCAGAAGAGACTCGAATATTATCCATAGATAATCTGATCATAAATCCACAATTCATCAGATCTTGGCAAACACACCGCAAAAGAAGATTACATCGGATAGATCTCCAAGAACATCGAGGAGAACATGGTATTGAGGATCAAAGAGAGAGAAGCCATCTAGCAACTAGCTATGTACCCGTAGGTATGTGGTGAACTACTCACACTTCATCGGAAGGGCAATAGGGTTGATGTAGATGCCCTCCGTGGTCGAATCCCCCTCCGGCAGAGTACCGGAAAAGGCGTCTAGATGGGATCTCGCAGAAACACAAGGTTATGGCGGCGGAAAAGTGGTTTCGATGGATGTTCTGATGTTTCTGCAATATTTGAGAATATATAGGCAGAAGAATTAGGTCAGGGGACGCTCGAGGGGCCCACAAGGTAGGGGGCACGCCCAACCCCCCAGGGCGCGCCCTCCACCCTTGTGGCCGCCTCGAGGCTCCCCTGGCGTGTACTCCAAGTCCTCTGGATGTCTTCTGGTCCAAGAAAAATCCTCGTAATGTTTTGTTCTGTTTGGTCTCCGTTTGATATTCCTTTTCTGCGAAACTCCAAAACAAGGAAAAAAACAGAAACTGGCACTGGGCTCTAGGTTAATAGGTTAGTCCCAAAAATAATAAAAAATAGCATATTAGTGCATATAAAACATCCAAAACAGGTAATATAATATCATGGAACAATAAAAAAATATAGATACGTTGGAGACGTATCATAGATCTTCACGAAGTAGGTGATCTCCTTGCCCTTACAAAATTCTTGGTTCAAGGAGACTCCCAAGCGACACCTAACCAGTCTAGGAGACACCACTCTCCAAAAGGTAATAGATAGTGTGTTGATGATGAACTCCTTGCTCTTGTGCTTCAAATGATAGTCACCCCAACACTCAACTCTTTCTCACAAATTTGGATATGGTGGAAGAAGTATTGGAGTGGAAATCAACTTGGGAAAGGCTAGAAATCAAGATACTTGTGGTAGGATTGGAATATCGTGATCTCAACACATGAGTAGGTGGTTCTCTCTCAGAAAATGAATGGCGGAAGTGTAGGCATGTTCTGATGGCTCTCTCACAGAATGAGAGGGGGTGGAGGGTTATATATAGCCTCCACACACAAATCCAACCCTTCCACACATTTGACTCAACTCGGTGAGACCGAATAGATGAACTTGGTGGCACCGATTGGTTCAAATAGGTGAAAGTTAGGAATCTCGGTGGGACCGACTCGAACAACTCTTTGACACTGATGTGCTAGGGCTTAGGGAAAACTTCATCCTGATGGGACCGATTGAATCAACTCAGTTAGACCGAAGTGAACAATGGGTACACAAAGAGTCTGTCAAGCCAACTCGGTGGGACCAATTGCATAAACTCGGTGAGACCGAAATAAATGCAACTAATCACAGAGCGCTGGCAAGGCCATCTCGGTGAGACTGAGATCCGTATCGGTTGGACCGATTTGTTAGGGTTTCTGGCAACGCCTATGTCAAAAGAACTCGGTGGGTCCGAGTAAGAAATATCTGTGTGTCTGAGTTTGGAATTAGTGTTTTGACATATTTGGATGGAGAAAGTGGCTAAAGGTTTTGGAGAAATATCACTAAGCACTTGAGCAACCAGATCATTAAGCAACACCTCATCCCCTTTTAATAGTATTGGCTTTCCTATGGACTCAGTGTGATCCTGGATCACTAAAATATAAATGAAGAGTCTTGAGCTTTTGCTAATCCTTGTCCTTAGCATTTTGAGGGGTCCACTCTCTAATCCATGCCATGCCACTATTGAACTTTTCCTGAAATATACTAGGTAAAACTATTAGTCCAACAAGAGATATGTTGACATTAATTACCAAAATCACCCAGGGGGCACTTGTGCTTTCAGCCCTCAAGAACGTTTTGCCATTTATAAGAGACCATTGACGATGCCATAGACCTAGGGTAGGGTCACATGCCTGACCTAGATACCCCACCCAAGGTCACTACCCCAGAAGCTCAAGAGACAATTCGAAGACGATAGAAACAGTCGACTGGTATGGCCCAAGAGGACAATTCACTCGACTACTTACCTTCACTCGGATGATCCAACTACACTCGGAAGGGCGAGGACACTCGACCATACAAAATCCAGTCGACCCATGAAGGTCAAAGGTCCCTCAAGACCAACAACGGCCGTACATTCAATTCGTATTAATAACGGCCTTTACTATCCTTTATTACAGGTGTTATCAGTAACATCCTGCCTAAATGAACATTGAACCCTTTGTAACCTGGGGGTGGCTGGGGTCCTGGCGCACTCCATATAAGCCACCCCCCCCCCCCTCCGGTACAAGGGTTCGCACCCCCTGTAACTTACACACACATATACATTTCAGTCGACCGCCCCTGGGCACCGAGACATAGGGCTTTTACTTCCTCCGAGAAGGGTCTGAACTCGTAAACACCTTGTGTACAATCTCAACGTAGCTAGGACCTTGCCTCCTCTTACGTACCCCCTACTCTTACTGTCAGTCTTAGAACCACGACAGTTGGTGCCCACCTTGGGGCAGGTGTCTTAGCGACTTCCGGTGAGGTTGCAAGCTTTTTTCTCTGACCTCCATCATCATGGTTTCCGGCGGTGGTCTGGCATTGGGCCGCGACATCCGACTCGGCGCGCTCGTCTTTGTCGCCGATGACTCCGCTTGGCTCCAGGAGGGCCCCCTCGACGTCGAGGCACTGCCCGTCCGCAGGGTAGCGCACTTCCGTGCTAGCGCCTGCGGCATCCTTCTACGGCAGCCGTCGACTCAGTATCGGTCGGCTCCTTCATTGTCTGTCGTCCCCGCTGGACGCCGCCGCAAGCGATCCGGTCGGTCGCGGCTCCAGCGGTGGGTGAAGCACGCGGTGGCTTGCCAGACGGCCACCCCTCAAGTAGCGGCCATCGAGCCCGATGGATACCACTACAGGTCGGTCGATCCGTCGACTGGGTCCATGGACATGCTTTCCGAGTGCGGGAGCACCGTCCCCGCAGCTGAAGTCCTCATGGTCGACTCACAACGCAGTCCGCCGGGGTACCCTCGCGGCGAAAACGGCGGCAGCAACGATGGTCAATCATATGACCACGACGGGTACATACCTGAGCCCCTCACTGCCGAGCAAAGGGAAGAGCTCTACCGCCGCAACGAAGACGCACTCTACACCCCTATCTTGGGGGATTCTCTGGATGCTCGGGCTCTGGAGGCCATGCATCTTTCCACCATGGCTGAGCGCGCGTGGCTGGAAAACCTCTAGCGTTCACTCGAAGATTGGGCCCGTCGACTGATTCCCGAATCCAGTCGATGGCCGCGGCAATCATTCCCGCGCAAGCCTCAGGTATTTCATACACCGATCCAGAACCTCACAGCTGCGGCCCGCATCGCAGATTCGATCCAGCTGTCTCAGTCAGAGGCGGGGAGAGGCTTGCAGCAGATTCGGGCAGTGCTGAGCAAAACGCGGCCATCTCTCAGTCGCGCAACAGAATTCACATCAGATCAGCGGCGGCAGACACCGTCTGGTCGGCTCACAGCCCAAGATCGCCTCCGAGGCGTGAGGGCCATGGGCCCCATCAAGAGCAATATCTGGGTCGGAATGATGAACAGTTTGACCGTCGACTCGGTCACAACGATCGCCGCCAAGTGCCTACGCCTCCTTCGAGAAGCGGATTGTACTCGCCCCGGCGACATGATGGCAGGCGTCTGCGTGAAGACGAGCGGAGGATCCCCCGAGATCCCAGAAGAGCCGGTTTTGATGCAAGATCGATTCTCGTGCAAGGCCTGGTCGACAGGAACTGAGCATACAGAGAAGAACAAGGCAGAGATCGTCCGAGTGGTAGCAGAGCGTCTATCTCTGGGCCCGGGTGTTTCAGCGATGCCATCAAGGCCGCCGAGATTCCCCCCAACTTCAGATTGGTGGCACGTGTAAGCAAGTTCACCGGTGAGTCGAAGCCGGATACTTGGTTGGAAGATTACCACGTAGCTATGTAGATCGGCGGCGGCAATGATGATGTGGCTATGAAGCATCTCCCCCTGATGTTAGGTGGCTCGGCCCGAGCTTGGCTAAATCAGTTGGCCCCTGGGAGCATCTACAGCTGGGAGGAGTTGGGCCGAGTGTTTGTCAGGACCTTCGAGCGCACCTGCAAATGACCCGCGGGACTGGCACAGTTACAGCATTGCGTTCAGAAGCCGAATGAAACCCTGAGAGATTACATCCAGAGGTGGACTACCTTGCATCACACGGTGGAGAATGTGTCCGAACATCAGGCAGTCTGCGCCTTCAAGGAAGGCGTATGATACAGAGAGCTGAATCTGAAGTTCGATCTGACGGGAGATATGTCTTTGACTCGAATGATAGAGATAGCCAGTCGGTATGCTAATGGAGAGGAGGCCGACCGACTCCGTAGCTGCAAGAAACCAGTCGGCCAAGATGATCAGAATTCCAATCGGAAGCCGAAACGCAAAGCAGAGCCAGTGGTTCCAGGAGAAGCCACGGTCGTTACCCAGGGAAAAGGCAAAGTAAAGCCTAAAGGCCCTTGGATCCCCAAGAATGTGAAAGACCAAGTAGGGAATGACATGCTCGACCTATCGTGTCCTATTCACATGAAGAAAGATGAAGAGGGGAACTTGGTTTACCCCAAACATACCACTCGACGGTGTCGGCTCCTGATTCAGAATTTCCAGAAAGACCCGCCCGCTGAGAAGGAGAAAGAATCTAAGGAGACCGAGTCGACGGTCAAACTGTTCATCAGGCAGATCTTTTTTTTGATTTTTTTTTGTTTCCTCACACGGGACAATGCTCTAATAATGATGATCATCACACTTTTATTGATTTACAACTCGATACTAGAACAAGTATGACTCTATATGAATGCCTCCGACGGTGTACCAGGATGTGCAATGAATCAAGAGTGACATGTATGAAAAATTATGCATGGTGGCTTTGCCACAAATACGATGTCAACTACATGATCATGCATGGCAATATGACAATATCATGCGTGTCATATAAATGGAACGATGGAAAGTTGCATGGCAATATATCTCGGAATGGCTATGGAAATGCCATGATAGGTAGGTATGGTGGCTGTTTTGAGGAACAATATGGTGGCTGTTTTGAGGAAGGATATATAGTGGGTATATGGCACCGGCGAAAGTTGCGCGGTACAAGAGAGGCTAGCAATGGTGGAAGGGTGAGAGTGCCTATAATCCATGGACTCAACATTAGTCATAAGAACTCATATACTTATTGCAAAAATCTACGATTCATCAAAACAAAGCAATCAACGCATGCTCCTAGGGGGAGGTTGGTAGGAGTTAACCATCGCGCTCCCCCGACCTCCACACAAAGGTTGACACTTTACAAATACCTCATGCTCTAACTTCGTCACATAGCGGTTCACCATACGTGCATGATACGGGAATCACTAAACTTAACACAAGTATTTCTCAATTTCATAATAACTCCACTAGCATGACTCTAATATCACTATCCTCATATCTCAAAACAATTATCAAGCATCCAACATCTCATTATATTCAATGCACTTAGTGTGATTTTTTTTACAACATTGACATTGTATGTCTATCATGTGAAGACTAGTTTCTTTAGCCTAAACACATCACCATGCTGTTTTAATAGACTCTCAAATAGATATAAGTGAAGCATGAGAGTTCATCTATTTCTTCAAAATAAAACCACCGCCGTGCTCTAAAAGATAAAAGTGAAGCACTAGAGCAAACAACAAACTACTTCGAAAGATATAAGTGAAGATCAATGAGTAGTTGAATAATTATGTAAGTATGTGAAGACTCTCTAACATTTAAGAACTTCAGATCTTGGTACTTTATTCAAACAGCAAGCAAAACAAAATAAACTAAATTGACGCTCCAAGAAAAACACATATCATGTTGCGAATAAAAATATAGCTCCAAGTATAATTACCGATGGATGAAGACAAAAGAGGGGATGCCTTCCCGGGGCATCCCCAAGCTTAGGATTTTGATTATCTTGAATTTACTTGGGGTGCCATGGGCATCCCCAAGATTAGGCCTTTGCTACTCCTTGTTCCATAGTCCATCAAAGCAATACTCAAAACTTGAAAACTTCACAACACAAAACTTAGACAAAAATTCTCGTGAGCACCGTTAGTATAAGAAAGCAAACCACTACTCAAAGGTGCAGCAATTAATTCATTTTTTGTTTATATTGGTATTAAAACTACTGTATTCCAACTTCTCTATGGTTCATACTTCCCAATATTACTCATAGATGCATCAGAATAAGCAAACAACACACGAAAAACAGAATCTGTCGAAAACAGAATAGTCTGTAGTAATCTGCAGGGTTCGCCTACTTATGAAACTCCAAAAAAATCAAACTAAATTGGTAAATTTGCGCAATTTGTCTACCAATCATCTGCAAAAAGAATCAACTAAAACTCACGCTCCAGTAAAATCTGAAGACCACTTTAGCGAGCGCTAACGATTATATTTTTCACAGCAAGATCACATAAACTTCACACAAGTCTTCCCAAAGGTTCTACTTGGCACAAACACTAAACAAAACAAGAAAACACATCTAATCAGAGGCTAGATGCAATATTTATTCCCTAACAGCAACAACAACAAAAACAAAAAATTGGGTTGCCTCCCAACAAGCGCTATCGTTTAACGCCCCTAGCTAGGCATAATGATGCTCACATAAAAGATAAGAATTGAAACATAACGGGAGCATCATGAAGAATATGACTAGCACATTTAAGTCTAACCCACTTCCTATGCATAGGGATTTTGTGAACAAACAACTTGTGAGAACGATAATCAACTATCATAGGAAGGGAAAACAAGCATAACTTCAAAACTTTAAGCACATAGAGAGGAAACTTGGTATTATTGCAATTCCTACGAGCATATGATCCTCTCTCATAATAATTTTCAGTAGCATCATGAATAAATTCAACAATATAACCAGCAAATAAATCATTCTTTTCATGATCTACTTGTATAGAAATTTTACTACTCCCATCATAAGCAAAATTCTTCTCATTCATAGTAGTGGGAGGAGCAATTCAACAAGATAACTATCATGTGAAGCATAATCCAATTGAAAATTAAAATCATGATGACAAGTTTCATGGTTATCTTTATTATTAATAGCATACAAGTCATCACAATAATCATCATAGATAGGAGGCATGCTTTCATCATAATAAATTTGCTCATCAAAACTTGGGGGACTAAACATATCATCTTCATCAAACATAGCATCCCCAAGCTTGTGGCTTTGCATATCATTAGCATCATGGGTATTCAAAGAATTCATACTAACAACATTGCAATCATGCTCATAATGCACATATTTTATGCCAAGCATTCTATGTAATTCTTCTTCTAGTACTTGAGCACAATTTTCCTTCCCATCATTTTCACGAAAGATATTAAAAAGATGAAGGATATGAGCTAACCTCAATTCCATTTTTGGTAGTTTTCTTTTATATACGAAACTAGTGATAAAACAAGAAACTAAAAGATTCGATTGCAAGATCTAAAGATATACCTTCAAGCACTAACCTCCCCGGCAACGGCGCCAGAAAAGAGCTTGATGTCTACTACGCACCTTTCTTCTTGTAGACGTTGTTGGGCCTCCAAGTGCAGAGGTTTGTAGGACAGTAGCAAATTTCCCTCAAGTGGATGACCTAAGGTTTATCAATCCGTGGGAGGCGTAGGATGAAGATGGTCTCTCTCAAGCAACCCTGCAACCAAATAACAAAGAGTCTCTTGTGTCCCCAACACACCCAGTACAATGGTAAATTGTATAGGTGCACTAGTTCGGCGAAGAGATGGTGATACAAGTGCAATAGGGATGGTAGATATTGGTTTTTGTAATAAGAAAATATAAAAACAGCAAGGTAGCAAGTGGTAAACGTGAGCATAAACGGTATTGCAATGATAGTAGGCAAGGCCTAGGGTTCATACTTTCACTAGTGCAAGTTCTCTCAACAAGGATAACATAATTGGATCATATTACTAGCCCTCAACATGCAACAAAGAGTCACTCCAAAGTAACTAATAGCGGAGAACAAACGAAGAGATTATGGTAGGGTACGAAACCACCTCAAAGCTATTCTTTCTGATCGATCTATTCAAGAGTCCGTCGTAACGTTCAATCTATCATAGAGTTTGTACTAGAATAACACCTTAAGACACAAATCAACCAAAACCCTAATGTCACCTCAAGTATCCGTGGGCATGATTAAATGATATGCATCACACAATCTCAGAAACATCTATTCAACCAACACATATAACTTCAAAGAGTGCCCCAAAGTTTCTACCGAAGAGTCAAGATGAAAACGTGTGCCAACCCCTATGCATAGGTTCCCAAGGTCACGGAACCCGCAAGTTGATCACCAAAACATACATCAAGTGGATCACATTATATCCCATTGTCACCACAGATAAGCACATGCAAGACATACATCAAGTGTTTTCAAATCCTTAAAGACTCAATCCGACAAGATAACTTCAAAGGGAAAACTCAATCCATTACAAGAGAGTAGAGGGGGAGAAGCATCATAAGATCCAACTAGAATAGCAAAGCTCGTGATACATCAAGATCGTGCCATCTCAAGAACACGAGAGAGAGAGAGATCAAACAGATAGCTACTGATACATACCCTCAGCCCCGAGGGTGGACTACTCACTCCTCGTCATGGAGAGCACCGGGATGATGAAGATAGCCACCGGAAAGGGAGTCCCCCCTCCGGCAGGGTGCCAGAACAGCTCTAGATTGGTTTTTGGTTGCACCAGAGGCTTTCGGCGGCGGAACTCCCGATCTAGGTTTCTTTCTGGAGGTTTCAGTATTTATAGGAATTTTTGGAGTCGGGGCCAAGTAAAGGGGAGCTACGTGTCGTCCTCGAGATAGGGGGGCGTGCCCCCCTTCCCAGGGCGCGCCCTCCACCCTCGAGGGCAGCCCGTGGCTCTCCTGGCCCACCTCTTTTGCTTCGCGGGCTTCTTTTGGTCCAGAAAAAATCATAAAAAATTTGCTCGTCAATTGGACTCCGTTTGATATTCCTTTTCTGTAAAACCCTAAAACAGGAGGAAAAACAGAAACTGGCACTGGGCTCTGGGTTAATAGGTTAGTCCCAAAAATCATATAAAAGTGTATAATAAAGCACATAAGACATCCTAGAAGGATAATATAATAGCATGGAACAATCAAAAATTATAGATACATTGGAGACATATCAGACTCCCATTACATTCTACTAGTCCGACCATCCCGCGCACATTGCTACCCCTGGCCGACAGGCGTTGGTGGTCGACCCAGTTGTCGACGGCACTCGATTGACTAAAGTTCTGATGGATGGCGGCAGTGGTTTGAATATGCTGTACGCTGAAACCCTCCGGGGGATGGGCATTCCGATGTCCAAGTTAAGTGAGAGCAACATGAGATTTCACGGGGTCATCCCCGGAAAGAAAGCTGACTCACTTGGCCAGATTTCCCTCGACGTGGATTTTGACGATTCGACACACTTATGCAAAGAGAAGCTGACGTTTGAGGTGGTGGACTTCCACAGTGCTTACCATGCCATACTGGGGCAGGCCCGCCTATGCCCGTTTCATGGCTCGACCGTGCTATGTGTACCTCAAACTGAAGATGTTGGGGCCTAAAGGCGTGATAACTGTCACAGGGAATCGGCAGAAGGCAGAAGAGTGCTTCCAGTAAGGCTCGAAAATTGCTGACGAGCAGATGGCTGCAGTGGAGATGGAGGAGTACCAAAAGAATGTGGATCCGAGTGATTTGTTGCGTGCTAAGAAGCCAACTTCTGTGTCAGCGTTCCAGTCAGCGGGAGAGACAAAGCCCATGCATATTCATCCCACCGACCCCAATGCATCTCCAACCCACATCTCAACCACACTCGACAAAAATAGGAAGAAGATCTCATCCAGTTCCTTCGTGAGAACTGGGACATCTTTGCATGGAAACCATCTGACATGCCAGGTATACCCTGGGGACTGGCTGAGCACCGTTTGCGAGTCGACCCAAAAGTGAAACCCGTGAAGGAACATCTCCGTCGGTTCACCGCGGAGAAGAGGAAAGCAATTGGCGAGAAGGTAGCTCAGCTTCTCGCAGCCGAGTTCATCCGCGAGATTTACCACTCCGGGTGGCTCGCCAATGTGGTCATGGTCCCCAAGAAGGACAAATCCCTCCGCATGTGCATCGACTTCAAGCATATCAATCGGGCCTGCCCGTAAGATCATTTCCCTCTCCCCCGCATCGATCAGATAGCGGACTCGACTATGGGGTGTGAGCGTTTGTCTTTTCTGGACGCATATTCTAGGTACCATCAGATCCGACTATTTGGACCCGACGAAATCAAGACAGCCTTCATCACCCCATTCAGGTGTTTTTGTTATGTCACCATGCCTTTTGGTCTCAAGAATGCCGGGGCTACCTTCATGCGCATGATTCAAAAGTGTCTACTGAAGCAAATCAGTCGGAATGTAGAAGCATACATGGATGACATCGTGGTCAAGTCACGTAAAGGTTCCGACCTACTGACTGACCTCGCTGAGACGTTTGCAAACCTAAGAAGCTATGATATCAAGCTCAACCCGTCGAAATGTACATTCGGAGTTCCAGGCGGCAAGTTACTTGGTTTCCTTGTTTCTGAACGAGGAATCGACGCTAACCCAAAGAAAGTCAGTGCCATCCTCCGAATGAAGCGCTCCGTGCGTATACACGACGTACAGAAGCTAACTGGTTGTTTGGCCGCATTGAGTCGGTTCATTTCTCGTCTCGGTGAGAAGGCATTACCTCTCTACCGACCGATGAAGGAGTCTAAAAAGTTCGAGTGGAATTCTGAAATTGAAGCAGCGTTTGAGGAACTCAAAGCCCTGCTTTCCACCCAGCCGGTGCTCGCTGCCCCAGTCAGCAAAGAGCCTCTTTTATTCTACATCACAGCCACTGGACAAGTTGTCAGCATTGTACTCACGGTCGAGCGGGAAGAAGAAGGCAAAGCCTACAAAGTCCAACGCCCAATCTATTACATTTCCGAAGTATTGACTCCTTCCAAGCAAAGATACCCGCATTATCAGAAGCTTGTGCATGGGATTTACTTGGCCACAAAGAAAGTTGCTCATTACTTCTTGGATCATTCAATTTCAGTCGTCAGCGACGCCCCGTTATCGGAAATTCTAAACAATCGAGATGCGATTGGTCGAGTGGCCAAATGGATGATTGAACTCCTTCCACTGGATATCAAGTTCGAGGCAGAGAAAGCTGTCAAGTCTCAAGAAATAGCAGATTTTGTGGCCGAATGGATTGAACATGAGTAGCCGACTCAGATCCAGTCAGATCACTGGACCATGTTCTTCGATGGGTCCAAGATGTTGAACGGATCCGGTGCAGGTGTGGTCTTGGTGTCCCCCAGAGGCGACAAACTCAGTTATGTCCTCCAAATCCCCTTCGATTCTTCAAACAACGAAGCTGAATACGAGGCGCTTTTATACGGGTTGCGTATGGCCATCTCACTCGGTGTCCGTCGCCTGACGGTATACGGCGACTCAGACTTAGTGGTCAATCAGGTAATGAAGGAGTGGGATGTCAGAAGCCCAGCAATGACCAGTTATTGCAGTGCGGTGCGGAAACTAGAGAAGAAATTCGAAGGTTTAGAGCTCCACCATGTGCCCAGGATCAAGAACCAGCTTGCTGATGATCTCGCGAAGATAGGGTCCACTCGAAAACCTATACCCAAGAATGTGTTCTTAGAGCATTTGCACACCCCATCGGTCAAAGAGGATCCCTTCACAGAGGAACCCCCGCAGCCAATAAGTGCGTCTGATCCGACTGAGATCGAAGTTCCTGAAGTGGTCGACTTAAACATGGAGGTCCTGGTGATCACACCCGACTGGACGGTGTCGTACATAGCGTACTTTCTCAGGCAAGAACTCCAGAGGATGAAGAGGAAGCGCGTCAGATCGTCCATCGATCCAAAGCCTTCACTGTCATACAGGGTTAGCTCTACAGGGAAAGTGTCATGGGAGTCGTTGGGCGCTGCATCACCCCCGAAGAAGGTCGAATGATCCTAAATGAGATACACTCGGGAACCTGTGGCCACCACGCTTCCTCTCGTACTATTGAGGCCAAAGCATACCGAGCTGGATTCTAGTGGCCTCGAGCGAATGAGATGGCAAAGGACATCATCGACAAATGCAAAGGCTGCTAGTTCTACTCCAACATGTCTCACAAACCTGCGTCCGCCTTGAAGACTATCCCATTGGTTTGGTCGTTTGACGTTTGGGGGATTGGACATGATTGGGCCCTTCAAGACCGGCACGAACGGCTTCACTCACTTGCTCGTGGCAGTCAACAAGTTTACCAAATGGATTGAGGCCAAGCCCATCAAGAACCTCGGCTCGAGCACCGCCATCAGCTTCATCAGAGAATTGATATTCAGATACGAAATCCCCGACAACATCATCACGGATAACGGCTCCAACATTGACTCGGACGAATTCAGAGCATTCTGTTCCTCCCAGGGTACTCGGGTCGACTACGCGTCTGTAGTGCATCCGCAGTCAAATGGACAAGCAGAAAGAGCAAATGGGTAGATCCTTCAAGGCCTAAAACCGCGGCTGATGCGCGATCTTAAGCACGCCGCCGACGCTTGGGTGACTAAGCTACCGTCTGTCTTATGGGGGCTGAGGACAACTCTGAACCAGTCGACTAATCGTACCCACTTCTTCATGGTCTATGGCGCTGAGGCCGTGTTGCCGAGTGATTTGTTGCACAACCCCC
>LR738709.1:427853413-427987014 GCA_902687465.1 Secale cereale
AAACCCTCTCACTCGGGGACTTAGCTGCGACCCCGTAATCGCCTAAGTAACAAAAACACTCCGAGTGAAGAGCAACCCTCTCACTCGGGGCTTAGCTGCGACCCCGTAATTGCCTAAGTCACAAAAACACTCCGAGTGAAGAGCGACCCTCTCACTCAAGGGCTTAGCTGCGACCCCGTAGTCTCCTAAGTTACAGTGTGGCTCGACCCTTCGAGCTACGCCATAAGTACAATGTGGCTCAACCCTCCGAGCTACGCCACAAATACAATGTGGCTCAGTCCTCCGAGCTACGCCACAAGTACAATGTGGCTCAGCCCTCCCAGCTACCCCACAAGTACAATGTGGCTCAGTCCTCCGAGCTACGCCACAAGTACAATGTGGCTCAGCCCTCCAAGCTACGCCACAAGTACAATGTGGCTCGACCCTCCGAGCTGCACCACAAACACAATGCCGACTCGAAATTCAAAAGAGATCAAAGGATATCAGAAGCAAAGCGAGCGCGTTCTAAAGGAAATCAAGTTCAGATAAAGCCCCGCAAGATTCGGGCAGAAGTACCCAGACATCAAACCCACGAGCGTTTAATGGTTACAAAATCACTCGGCATTCCGAGGCAAATTGAATCGGAGCATACTTGTTCACTCCTCGGGGGGAGGAGGACTTGCAGGCGCGACGTACTCGTCCAGGTCGATCCAGTCATCAATACAGGTAGCGGCTTCTAGGAAAGTCTCCATGAATGATTGTAACTGGAGCTTCTTCGTGTTGGCAACCTTGAGCGCAGCCAGCCTCTCCTCCTTCACCTCCTTGCAGTGCACACGGACCAGAGACAATGCAACGTCGGCACCGCACCGGGCGGATGATTTCTTCCACTCCTGCACTCGATCGGGGATCTCATTAAGTCGATTCATCAAAGACTCGAGGTCATTCTCATGCACCGTCCCCCTCCAGAGCGCAGTGTCGATCGGGACATCACCGCCTTCAGTCGAGCAAGGTAGCCAGTGGCGCTGGTAAGGCAAGACTCCAGTCGCAAGACATTCATCACCACTTCATCCTTGACGAGAGAATTGGCGGGGTCCAGACCCGTCTCGACCCGCCCATTCTCCTCCTCGAAGTTCTGACAGAATTCTACATGGGCAAAAACACAATGAGTTAGCGATCAGAATATGAGTCGACATCTTTGATTCAGTCGGACAAAGGAACGACCTGCAAGCATGAGGAACCTCTTCTTTGGGAGGTCACCCAGATAAGTCTCCAACCCGTTCTTCTTCTGTGAAAGGCCCCCTACCTTCTCGTCCAGAGCAAGATTGGCCTTCTTTAGCCGCGTCACCTCCTTGGTGGCCTCACCTAGGGAGACCTTCAGTTTGGTGATCTCTTCTTCAAGCTTGCTGACCGAGGCCAGCTTCTGTTCAGAGAGTTCAGCTTTCTCCTGCGCCTTCTGATGCGCTGCTGCCAGGTCAAGGTCCTTCTGCTCCAGAGCTGCCTTCATTTGATCTACAAGGAACAATACTAGACAGATGAACATAAGGATGCACATGGCACACTCACTGGAATTCAGTCGACGAGTTATGCACTTTTCTTACCGGACGTTTCGTCCTTGGTTTTCTTCAAATGCTCCCTGGCCAGCTCCAGGTCAAGATTGAGTTGGACCTGCTTCTTCTCAAGGTCCGCGAATTTGGCTCCAAACTCACAAGATTTCTACGGACGACAAAAGAAGACAGAGTTCTAAGACTACAACCAAGTCAAATACTCAACAGTAGCCTCGGGGACTACACCCAGTGGGTGCACGAAGCATGCCCCCACTGGTTCTCACTCGACCGGATCAGTCATGTTAGAGTCCAAAAAAAGAGAGGGGTGCATTTTGTTCTTAGACCATGGCCGACTACCAGCAGTCGACCATGGCCACGGGGACTACACCCAGTGGGTGCACTAAGCGTGCCCCCACCGGTTCTCACTCGGTCGTATCAGCCCCGCGCGAGTGAAAGGAGTTCGAAACAAGTAAACAAGATCAATTCTAAGACCACGACCGACTGACTTCGGTCGACCATAGCCTCGGGGGAGTACACCCAGTGGGTGCACTCAGCGTACCCCCACTGGTCCAATCGACACAGAAAGACCGATTGGATTACAAGAGCTAAGCTACAAGATCAGGAACACCCAGTGGGTGAAACATCATCTTACGAACAAAGCGGAAACATCATCTTACGAACAAAGCAGTAGTTTTCAGAATGAAGATACCAACAGCATAGCAAGTCAGCCGGAAAAGACGAACCTGGACATTGGTTCGAAGAGCCGAACTAGCATTATAGGCAGCCATGCTAGCCTCGTACGCCACCTTCGTCTGCTCCATCATTAGCCCCGCCTGACGAACGGCCTCCTTGGCCGTGCTCACGGGGTCCTCCGGGACGTGATGGGTAGCGAAAAGCACGGACGGTGGAGCAGTCGGAGAAGCCGCAGGGTCCGCGACTTGGACCGTCGACGTGGATGGACGGCCAGTCTACATGGGAACAGCAAAAGAGACCGAGGCCCGAGCCACATCCCCTTGTTGCTGGGCCTCCGAGCCAGAGGGTGTTTTCCGACCCCTCCTTCATGTGCCTCTTCGAGACACCTCCTCGTGTTCCTCCTCCTCATCATCATCATCAGGCAATTCAATGACATTGCACGGCCCTTTAGGGAATAGTCAAGAAGAAATTCAGTGGACCGACAGCCCGGTTAACGAAAGCCAAGGTGTAACCGAAAGGTTGTACCTGCGTGGGACGTGGCCATGTCTGTGGTCTCCTCGTTGTCACGACCCTTATCAACATCCATTGAGGTCCCAGAGGCAGCAGCACTAAAGATTTCACGGAACAGTCGGCGAGATGAATTAGTGAGTCGACAAAGGTAAATCGGGTTTCTAAGACGAAAAAAGAGCGAAGCAGAGCAACACTTACGTGGAGGCAATCGGGACATCCACTTAGATATTTGGCAAGGCCTTCCAAGGCTTGGAGGCGGCGACCTTGAGCTGTTTCGGTGCCTTCTCAGTCGGCTCTGGGGTAGACGTCCGAGTGTGCTTCTGCACCTGAGAGCTGGAAGGACTTGTCCTGGCACGCACATTCTCTGGGTCGTGGCTCTGCTTGGAACGCTTCTCGACACGGGGCGGTGACTCGACTTCTTCGCCGGTGCTGGAGTCCTCGCTCTCTTCCATGGTCTCCTCGCCGGACTTCCAGTCGGAAGCCTCGCCTACGCCCTCCTCCCCCTCTTGGATCTGTTCGCCATTGGGCACCGAGTACATTTCGGTAAAAATCTACAAAAAGAAGAAACAATTGGACACCAGTCAAATTCGTCAAACGCCCGCAAGGAAGAATCAGAAAATTCACTCGGAAACTAAGGCCGAACCTTGTCTGGTTCGTGCTCTGCGCCGAACGGGCAAACCCTTCCGGTCCCCCGAGGATTATCCTTGTTCCCCGTCATGCACTTCAGGCATTGTTCCACCGTCTTCGCGGCGGCTTCCTCTGGGTGGACCCAAGAAGTGTCGTCGATGCCCGAATACATCCACATCGGATGGTCCCGAGCTTGGAGAGGTTGGATCCGTCCTTTGAGGAACACCTCCAGCAGATCCATCTCGGTGACCCCGTCGTGGACCAACTGAACCACCCGCTCCACCAGCATATCCACCTCTACCTTTTCGGCCTGACTCACAAGCAGCGTTGGCGGCTGGCCGACTCGATCTAAAGAAAACGGAGGGAGTCCGGTCAACTGACCGGGAGTCGGGACGTCCTTGCAATAAAACCAAGTCGACTACCATCCTTGGACCGACTCGGGAAGTACCATGGCAGGGAAAGTGCTCCTACCCTTAGTCTGAATACCCAAACCACCGCACATCTGGATAACGTGCATCTTCTCGTTACTCGGGCTTGCTTTCTTGACAGTTTGGGAGCCACAGGTGAAAATGTGCTTGAACAGGCCCCAATGCGGTTGGCACCCCAGAAAGTTCTCACACAATGAAACGAAGGCGGCCAGGTACGTGATGGTGTTGGGAGTGAAATGGTGCAGCTGGGCGCCGTAAAAAGTCAAGAAACCGCGAAAGAAAGGATGTGGAGGCAAGGAGAAACCTCGGTCAACGTGAGTCGCGAGGAGAACGTACTCGCCCTCTTGCGGCTGCGGCTCGAGCTCATCCTCCGGCAACCGCCGGGAGTCGCGAGCGATCAGACCCTCCTCCACCAGCTCCTCCATGTCCTCCGGCTGCATCGTGGACTTGATCCAGTCCCCCTGGATCCAACCAGGCGGGAGCCCGGACCTCGACGACGACCCCCGATTGACTCTCTTCCCCTTCTCCGTCGCCGCCACTTTCTTCGAGCGCTCGAAGGCCGCGTCTTGTCCTTGCCCATGAGGGCGAGCCGCCGCGAGCTGAGAGGTGGAGAGCGGAGGGAAAAGGCGCGGCAGAGGAGCGGAGGGAGAAGAAGCAGAGATTGGCACACAGTGCCTTCGCCTCGACCGCGGTGCTCCTTTATAGCAGGGTGGTCGAGTGGCTGACCGGTGGACCCGGGCTATCCTGTCAAATCCCACAACAGGCGCACACCCAATACGTGGCGAAAAAGGCCGTGCGAAAATCGAGGCGTCCGAGCATATCCGATCCGATTACTGCGGCACGCCCCGTCCCGCGCGCTTCCCTGAAATTTAAATCCCGCAAAATCCGGAAGCCAGACAACGACCAATCGCGCTAAAAGTCGCGCGCCCCGCTGACGCTCGGAGCTATGCGTAAAAGTTCACTCGACGGATTGCACATGCAAGTTCACTCGGCGGCTCTTGAATTGATTAAGGCGACTGAGTCGAGGTTGAAGGGTCAGCACGGTCTGCGGATTCGAGGGAGATTCCCCAGAGACATGGAACTTGGACAAAGACCAACCTCAACCCTCTTCTCCATTCAGACCTCAATCCATTCGGGGGCTAGTGACAATGCCATGGACCTAGGGTAGGGTCACAGGCCTAACCTAGATACCCCAACCAAGGTCACTACCCCAGAAGCTCAAGAGACAATTCGAAGACGACAAAAACAGTCGACTCGTATGGCCCAAGAGGACAATTCACTCGACTGATGACCTTCATTCGGATGATCCAACTACACTCGGAAGGGCGAGGACACTCGACCGTACAAAATCCAGTCGACCCACGAAGGTCAAAGGTCCCTCAAGACCAACAACGGCTGTACATTCAATCCGTATTAACAACGGCCTTTACTATCCCTTATTACAGGCGTTATCAGTAACGTCATGCCTTAATGAACATTGAACCCTTTGTAACATGGAGATGGCTGGGGTCCTGGCGCACTCTATATAAGCCACCCCCCTCCGGTACAAGGGTTCGCACCCCCTGTAACTTACACACACATATACATTTCAGTCGACCGCCCCCGGGCACCGAGACGTAGGGCTTTTACTTCCTCTGAGAAGGGCCTGAACTCGTAAACACCCTGTGTACAATCTCACCGTAGCTAGGACCATGCCTCCTCTTACATACCCCCTACTCTTGCTGTCAGTCTTAGAACCACGACAACCATCTTGGCCTATCCTTTGCCATAAAAGGATTAGGATACCTTGCTGCACTTATTGTTACTATTGCTACTTGTCACTTGTTACAAATTATCTTGCTACCAAACTATCTGTTACCGTCAATTTCAGTGCTTGCAGACATTACCTTGTTGCAAACTGATAACCCACAAGTGTAGGGGATCGCAACAGTTTTCAAGGGTAGAGTATTCAACCCAATTTATTGATTTGACACAAGGGGAGCCAAAGAATACTCTTAAGTATTGGCAGCTGAGTTGTCAATTCAACCACACCTGGAAACTTAGTATCTGCAGCAAGGTAGTTTAGTAGCAAAGTAATATGGAGATAGTGGTAACAGCAATAAAAGTAACGGTAGTGTTTTTGTAGTTTTTGTAATAGTAGCAACGGAAAAGTAAATAAGCAACAAGCAATATGTGAAAAGCTCGTAGGCATTGGATCGGTGATGGGGAATTATGTCAGATGCAATTCATCATGTAAAATTTATAACCTAGGGAGACACAGAACTAGCTCCAGTTCAGTAATGTAATGTAGGCATGTATTCCGAATATAGTCATACGTGCTTATGGAAAAGAACTTGCATGACATCTTTTGTCCTACCTTCCCGTGGCAGCGGGGTCCTATTGGAAACTAAGGGATATTAAGGCCTCCTTTTAATAGAGTACCGGACCAAAGCATTAACACATAGTGAATACATGAACTCCTCAAACTACGGTCATCACAGGGAGTGGTCCCAATTATTGTCACTTCGGGGTTGCCGGATCATAACACATAGTAGGTGACTATAGACTTGCAAGATAGGATGAAGAACACACATATATTCATGAAAACATAATAGGTTCAGATCTGAAGTCATGGCACTCGGGCCCTAGTGACAAGCATTAAACATAGCAAAGTCATAGCAACATCAATCTCAGAACATAGTGGATACTAGGGATCAAACCCTAACAAAACTAACTCGATTACATGGTAAATCTCATCCAACCCATCACCGTCCAGCAAGCCTACGATGGAATTACTCACGCACGGCGGTGAGCATCATGAAATTGGTGATGGAGGAAGGTTGATGATGACAATGACGACGATCTCCACTCTCCGGAGCCCGAACGGACTCCAGATCATCCCTCCCGAGAGAGATTAGGGCTTGGCGGCGGCTCCGTATCGTAAAATGTGATAATTCTTTCTCTTTGATTTTTCTCTCCCCGAAAGTGAATATATGGAGTCCGAGGGTACGTTGGTGGAGCATCAGGGGGGCCATGAGGCAGGGGGCGCGCCCAGGGAGAGGGGCGCGCCCCCCACCCTCGTGGACAGGGTGTGGACCCCTTGACGTAGATCTTTCCGCAGGTATTTTTTATATTTTCCAAAATAATTCTCTGTGGATTTTCAGGTCATTCCGAGAACTTTTTATTTCTGCACAAAAACAACACCATGGCAATTCTGCTGAAAACAACGTCAGTCCGGGTTAGTTCCATTCAAATCATGCAACTTAGAGTCCAAAACAAGGGCAAAAGTGTTTGGAAAAGTAGATACGTTGGAGACGTATCAACTCCCCCAAGCTTAAACCTTTGCTTGTGCTCAAGCAATTCAGTTGATAAACTGAAAGTGATAAAGAAAAACTTTGACAAACTCTGTTTGCTCTTGTTGTTGCAAATATGTAAGCCAGCATTCAGGTTTTCAGCAAGACCATGAACTAACCACATTCACAATAACTTGCAGGTCTCATGTCTACTCACATCAATGGCATAATCAACAAGCAAGCAATAATAATAAACCTCGGATGACAACACTTTCTCAAAACAATCATGATATGATATAACAAGATGGTATCCCGCTAGCCCTTTCTGAGACAGCAAAACATAAATGCAGATCACCTTTAAAGATCAAGGACTGACTAGACATTGTAGTTCATGGTAAAAGAGATCCAGTCATGATCATATTCAATGCAAATTAATAGTAATACATGCAAATGACAGAGGTTCTCTCCTACTGGTGCTCTTTAATAAGAGGATGATGACTCAGCATAAAAGTAAATAGATAAGCCCTTCGCAGAGGGAAGCAGGGATTTGTAGAGGTGTCAGAGCTCGATTTTTAAATAGAGATGAATAATATTTTGAGCGGTATATTCTCATTGTCAACATAACAACCAAGAATCTCGATATCTTCCATGCTACACACATTATAGGCGGTTCCCAAACAGAATGGTAAAGTTTATACTCCCCCAACCACCAACAAGCACACTCCACGGCTAGCCCGATACAACGGGTACCGTCCAAACCAGCAACAGCCCTGGGGGAGTTTTGTTTAATTATTATGATTTTGAGCATGGGACTGGGCATCCCGGTTACCAGCCATTTTCTCATGAATGATGAGCGGAGTCCACTCATCGTGAGAATAACCCACCTAGCATGGAAGATATAGACAACCCTACTTGGTACATGAGTTGTTCAAGCATACAAAACAGAATTTCATTTGAAGGTTTAGAGTTTGGCACATACAAATTTACTTGGAACTGCAGGTAAATAGCGCATATAGGAAGGTATGGTGGACTCATTGGAATAACTTTGGGGTTTATGGAAGTGGATGCACAAGCAGTATTGCCGCTTAGTACAGGTGTAGGCTAGAAAGAGACTGGGAAGCGACCAACTAGAGAGCGACAACAGTCATGAACATACATTAAAATTAATCAACAATGAATGCAAGCATGAGTAGGATATAAATCACCATGAACATAAATATCGTGGAGGCTATGTTGATTTGTTTCAATTACATGCGTGAACATGTGCCAAGTCAGACCACTAGAATCGTTCAAAGGAGGATACCACCCTATCATACCACATCACAACCATTTTAATATCATGTTGGCACGCAAGATAGACCATTATAAACTATCAGCTAATTAAGCATGGCATAAGCAGCTATGATCTCTAATTGTCATTGCAAGCATGTTTCATTCATAACAAGCTGAATCAAGAACGATGAACTATCATATTTACAAAAACAAGAGAGGTCGAGTTCATACCAGCTTTTCTCATCTCAATCAATTCATCATATATCATCCTTATTGCTTTTCACTCGCACAACCGAACGATGTGGATAATAATAATAGTGCACATGCATTGGACTAAGCTGGAATCTGCGAGCATTTTAATAAGAGAGAAGACAAGGTAATATGGCTCAAAGTTAAATCAACAATAAAGCATATGAGAGCCACTAAGCATTTTTCAATCATGGTCTTCTACTCTTAACCCCCAAAGAAAAAGAAAAGAAACTATTTACACGGGAAAGCTCCCAACAAGCAAAAGAAGAACGAGAAATCTTTTTGGGTTTTCTTTTAATTGCAGCTACTACTGGCAAGGAAAGTAAACTAGCTAGAAGCTACAACTAATATATATTTTTTGTTTTTCTTAAGGTTTTTTCTAGCACACAAGAAAAGACTAAGAAAAAGAATTGAAACTAAGCATGGATGGTACAATAAAAGAGTGTGAGCACCGACTACTAGAATAAGTGTGTGAACATGAATGTAAAGTCGGTGAGAAACACATACTCCCCCAAGCTTAGGCTTTTGGCCTAAGTTGGTCTATGGCAAGTATTGGCCTGACGGATATCCAAAGTCGTAGTTGGGGTTGTACTGGGATGCAGCAACTACTGCCTGCTGAGCTGCAGCTCGAAGGCGTGCTGATTCCATCATATTATGATACTCATTTGCCTCGTCCCTGGTTATAGTATATCTCCCTTTTGCCTGAAAGTCAAACAAAGTAGGGGCAGGAAGAGTAATAGGGACGACATGACGCATGTTAAAGATTAGTCGATATTTGAGGGACTGTTCATCCCTCTCTATAAACCGGCGACTAGTCATGGCATTGTAATCCAAATAAGCAGGCAGTAATGGTTCGTCGTTTTCATGGACATGCACACCAAGATGGCGGGCTATGCGAGTGGCATAAATCGCACCAAATAAATCTCCATGCAAACCATTATGATGTAGCCTACGTGCAACAATGGCTCCCAAGTTATATTGTCTATCACCTACTACAACACTCTTGAGAACACTAAGATCAGGGACACACATGTGGCACGCCTCATCTTTACCGTTTATGCATCTACCAATAAAGAGAGCAAAGTAATGAATAGCAGGAAAATGAATGCTCCCTATGGTAGCTTGTGTGATTTCTCTAGATTCCTCCACAGTGATACTAGCAAGGAAATCTCTATATTCAGATTTGTGAGGATCAGCCATACTGCCCCACTGCGGGAGCTTACAAGCATCATTAAAATCCTCTAAGTCCATGGTGTAAGATTTATCATAAAGGTCAAACAGGACAGTGTGAGAATTACGTGAAGATGAGAATTTAAACCTTCTCACAGAGGTATCAGTTAAGCAACGGTATTGAGGGCACTTATCTTGTATGAAGCCCTCAAGGTCAGCGTTGCGCACATATGCGTCAAATTCCTCCTTAATGCCAACCTGAACCATAAATTCGTCTGGCGGCCATTCACAAGGCCGCACTTCAGCTTCCTTCGGTAGTTCATCGTCCGGATCATGAATCGCGAGCCTCGGTTCTTGCTTCCTTGAAGAACCACCTTGGAAGATTTTCCTATGCACTTTTCTGAAATTTTCTGAAATTTTTAGTAACTCACAATAAAAGTTAACCAAACTCAACAAGATTGATAGCAACAACTCCTACAAGTGCCTAGAGATTATATCATGCATTAAAACTACTTGGGACCAAAGGAATTTGACATGCAAGCTCAAGAACAAGGTCACCACAGCAGCAAAAATTTGCAATAAATAAAGCACTCGAACAAAAATTATTGGACCAATAGAGGAGTCACATACCAAGGAACAATATCCCCAACCAGTTTGGTGAATGGTGCTTTGAGCAAGGAAATCGAAAATGGCAGCAAGATGAGCTAGAACTCGTGCTTGAGCTGGGTAGTGATTTTTTTGGGAGGAAAAAGAAGGGAATGGGTGTAGGAATAAGTGGAGGGAGGCCACGTGGGGCCCACAAGGCAGGGGGCGCGCCCTGGACCCTCGTGGCCAGGTGCTGGCTCCCCTCGCTGTGTTTTCTGTGCCATATATTCTCAAATATTCCAGAAAAAATCCTATTTAATTTTCTGGGCATTTGGAGAACTTTTATTTTTGGGGTGTTTTTTTTATTTGCACGGATAAGGCTGGAAACAGACAGAGAATACTATTTTTGCTTTATTTATCCTAATTAATAGAAAGTAAGAGGAGGGCACAGAAGGTTGTGCTATCTAGATTCACCTATCTCATGCTCATCAAAAGGAATCCATTAACAAGGTTGCTCAAGTCTTGTTAATAAGCTCTTTCCGAGTAACATGAAGCCGGATAATTTTTGAATAACACTAGGTTACCTCAATGGGGATATGTATGTCCCCAACAATAAGAATGTCATATGTCTTCTTGACAGTAGGAAGAGGAAATTCAAAACCTCCAATAGTAATAGTTGATATTTTTCCAATATAATTGATATTGTGGACCTGAGGTTGTTTCCTCGGAAAGTGTACCGTATGCTCATTGCCATTGATATGAAAAATGGCATTGCCTTTGTTGCAATCAATAACAGCCCCTGCAGTATTCAAAAAGGGTCTACCAAGGATAATAGACATACTATCATCCTCACGAATATCAAGGATAACAAAGTTCGTTAAAATAAAACATTTGCAACTACAACAGGCACATCCCCACAAATATCGACAGGTATAGCAGTTGATTTATCAGCCATTTGCAAAGATATTTCAGTAGGTGTCAACTTACTCAAGTCAAGTCTACGATATAAAGAGAGAGGCATAACACTAGCACCGGCTCCAAGATCACATAGAGCAGTTTTAACATAGTTTCTTTTAATGGAGCAAGGTATAGTGGGTACTCCTGGATCTCCTAGTTTCTTAAGTATTCCACCTTTAAAAGTGTAACTGGCAAGCATGGTGGAAATTTCTACTTCAGGTATCTTTCTTTTATTAGTAATAATATCCTTCATATATTTAGCATAAGGATTTGTTTTAAGCACATCAGTCAAACGCATACGCAAAAAGATAGGTCTAATCATTTCAGCAAAGCGCTCAAAATCCTCATCATCCTTTTTCTTGGATGGTTTCGGAGGAAAAGGCATGGGTTTCTGAACCCATGGTTCTCTTTCCCTACCATGCTTTCTAGCAACAAAGTCTCTCTTATCATAACGTTGATTCTTTGATTGTGGGTTATAAAGATCAACATCAGGTTCAATCTCTACATCATTATCATTGCTAGGTTGAGCATCATCATGAACATTGTCATTGATATTATCACTAGGTTCATGTTCATTACCAGATTGCGTCTCAGCATCAGAAACAGATATATCATTGGGATTCTCAGGTGTGTCAGCTGCAGGTTCACTAAAGGTAAGCAAAGTCCTATCATTTTTTCTTTTTCTTCTTCTTAGAAGAACTAGGTGCATCTAAATTAGCTCTCTGAGAGTCTTGCTCAATTCTCTTAGGGTGGCCCTCAGGATACAAAGGTTCCTGAGTCATTTTACCACCTCTAGTAGCAACTCTAACAGCATAGTCATTATTCTTACCATTTAATTCATTGAGCAAATCATTATGAGCCTTAAGTACTTGTTCTACTTGAGTAGTAACCATAGAGGCATGTATACTAATAAGTTTCAATTCTCCTTTAACTCTAGACGTAAAATCACTCAAGCGTTCAATCATATAAGCATTACGTTGCAATTGTCTACCAACATAAGCATTGAAGTTTTCTTGATTCGCAATAAAATTGTCAAACTCATCTAAGCATTGACTAGCACACTTATAATGAGGAATATCACCTTCATCAAATCTATAAAGAGAAATTACCTTTACTACCTGTGTCGGGTTATCAAGACCATGTATAGCTTTAATACCTTTTTCTTTCATGGATTTCTTTGCCTCTTGCATATCTTCAGGACTGAGAAATAGAACACCCCTTTTCTTCGGAGTTGGCTTAGGGGCTGGTTCAGGAAGTGTCCAATTATTTTAATTGGCCAACATGTTATTCAATAGTAATTCAGCTTGATCAACTGTTCTTTTCCTGAAAACACAACCAGCACAACTATCCAGGTGGTCTCTGGAAGCATCGGTTAGTCCATTATAAAAGACATCAAGTATATCGTTCCTCTCAAGAGGATGATCAGGCAAAGCATTAAATAATTGGAGAAGCCTCCCCAAGCTTGTGGGAGACTCTCTTCTTCAATTTGCACAAAGTTATATATTTCTCGTAAGGCAACTTGTTTCTTATGAGCGGGAAAATATTTAGCAGAGAAGTAATACATCATATCCTAGGGACTACGCACACAACCAGGATCAAGAGAATTAAACCATGTCTTAGCATCACCCTTTAACGAGAACGGAAACAACTTAAGGATATAGTAATAGCGAATCTTTTCATCGTTGGTAAACAGGGTGGCTATATCATTCAACTTACTAAGATGGGCCACAACAGTTTCAGATTCATAACCATGAAAAGGACCAGATTCAACCAAAGTAATTAACTCAGGATCAACAGAGAAATCATAATCCTTATCGGTAACAAAGATAGGTGAAGTAGCAAAAGCAGGGTCATGTTTCATTTTAGCATTCAAAGACTTTTCTTTCAGCTTAGCTAATAATTTCTTAAGATCATATCTATCGTTGCAAGCAAGAAATTCTCTAGCAGTTTCTTCATCCATAACATAACCATCAGGAACAACATGCAATTCATATCTAGGGGGAGAAGCTTCATCATCACTTTCATAAATATTAGCAGTTTCAGTATTTGCATTCTCCCTAACCTTAGCAATGTGTTCATCTAGAAATTCACCTAGTGGCACAGTATTATCAAGCATAGAAGTAGTTTCATCATAAATAGCAGAATTGGCATCATCAAGAACATACGACATATCAGATTCAATAGCATGAGTAGGTGTCGCAAATTTACCTGTAATAGATGGTGAATCAAGTGCAGAGCTAGATGGCAGTTCCTTACCTCCCCTCGTAGTTAAGGGTAAGATCTTCGTTTTTGAGTCCTTCAAGTTCTTCATAGTGATCAACAGATATAAATCCCAAGTGACTTAAAGAATAGAGCTATGCTCCCCGGCAACGGCGCCAGAAAATAGTCTTGATAACCCACAAGTGTAGGGGATCGCAAGAGTTTTCGAGGGTAGAGTATTCAACCCAATTTATTGATTCAACACAAGGGGAGCCAAAGAATACTCTTAAGTATTAGCAGCTGAGTTGTCAATCAACCACACCTAGAAACTTAGTATCTGCAGCAAGGTAGTTTAGTAGCAAAGTAATATGGAGATAGTGGTAACAACAATAAAAGTAACGGTAGTGTTTTTGTAGTTTTTGTAATAGTAGCAGCGGAAAAGTAAATAAGCAACAAGCAATATGTGAAAAGCTCGTAGGCATTGGATCGGTGATGGGGAATTATGTCAGATGCAATTCATCATGTAAAATTTATAACCTAGGGTGACACAGAACTAGCTCCAGTCCATCAATGTAATGTAGGCATGTATTCCGAATATAGTCATACGTGCTTATGGAAAAGAACTTGCATGACATCTTTTGTCCTACCCTCCCGTGGCAGCGGGGTCCTATTGGAAACTAAGGGATATTAAGGCCTCCTTTTAATAGAGTACCGGACCAAAGCATTAACACATAGTGAACACATGAACTCCTCAAACTACGGTCATCACAGGGAGTGGTCCCGATCATTATCACTTCGGGGTTGCCGGATCATAACACATAGTAGGTGACTATAGACTTGCAAGATAGGATCAAGAACACACATATATTCATGAAAATATAATAGGTTCAGATCTGAAATCATGGCACTCGGGCCCTAGTGAAAAGCATTAAACATAGCAAAGTCATAGCAACATCAATCCCAGAACATAGTGGATACTAGGGATCAAACCCTAACAAAACTAACTCGATTACATGGTAAATCTCATCCAACCCATCACCGTCCAGCAAGCCTACGATGGAATTACTCACGCACGGCGGTGAGCATCATGAAATTGGTGATGCAGGAAGGTTGATGATGACGATGACGACGATCTCCGCTCTCCGGAGCCCCGAACGGACTCCAGATCAGTCCTCCTGAGAGAGATTAGGGCTTGGCGGCGGCTCCGTATCGTAAAACATGATAATTCTTTCTCTCTGATTTTTTTCTCCCCGAAAGTGAATATATGGAATCCGGGGGTATGTCGGTGGAGCATCAGGGGGCCACGAGGCAGGGGGGCGTGCCCAGGGGGAGGGGGCGTGCCCCCCACCCTCGTGGACAGGGTGTGGGCCCCCTGACGTAGATCTTTCCATAGGTATTTTTTATATTTTCCAAAATAATTCTCCGTGGATTTTCAGGTCATTCCGAGAACTTTTTATTTCTGCACAAAAACAACACCATGGCAATTCTGCTGAAAACAACGTCAGTCCGGGTTAGTTCCATTCAAATCATGCAAGTTAGAGTCCAAAACAAGGGCCAAAGTGTTTGGAAAAGTAGATACGTTGGAGACGTATCAAAAACCGTTTGTCATTTCCTTCTGCTCCTTGTTAGGTTCGACACTCTTACTTATCGAAAGGACAACAATAGATCCCCTACACTTGTGGGTCATCAGTCCACTCCATCCTTTTGTTCTTTCGGGCTTCATTGTCAAATGCCTTCACACCATGGGCCGAGCTGACAACATCATCGGGCGTCACATCTTCTTCCTCGGGCACCGGTTCATCACAACCCGATTGCAAGATCCACTTATGCAGAATGCAACAAGACGCACAAGCTTAAACTGGGTGGGAAAAATGTGGAATGACTTTTGATCTAGGATCTTAAACCTGTTCATCAGATCTCCAAATGCCCTCTCAACAGGAACAACAAGATCACAGATGAAGCAAATTGTGTTATGACCTACATACTGTCAGTGCTCACCTTAAAGTATGGATACCATCTTGGGCTAGCGCGATCTTGCTAGGAGTCCGGCTGGTTGGTGACCTGATCATCTCTCTCATGAGTTCCCCAACAACATACAACACTTGCCTGAAGTACCTCGAAGATCTCCACTGATCTCCTGGGGTGTTGTGCATAACCCCGAACCTCTGGTTATGACCAACAACATGAAGGAGTATGACTACTTGCTCTTCCACACTGGTGTGAATACTATTTTGTAGCAGCCCCCTGCTGTTGAAGGTCTGCAAAAGCCTGCCAAATGGTGTTATTTCATTCGAATCATCCACTGATCCTCTATGTCGTCGCAGTTGTAGCTGTAGTTCAGTCACCATCCTCTCCTGATTCCGGATTAACATTGGACCATAAGATGACAGGTTTATCACCACGAAAAATAGCTCTCTTATGGATCAGCATGAGACATGCCTGAATAACATCTATCAGTGATGCAACCTGAACTACCAGCTTCATCCGTGCGTCCAGAACCTAGTTGACATCGAGGGTGCGTTGAGCAATCGGGAAATCGATCGTACATCTTGTCTAACGGCCTAACAACCGACCTAACATAGGGGGAGGGGGTTACATGTAGTTTACAGGCTTCAGATACGATGAGGAGGAGGAGGAGGGTGATTGCATGGCCGAGTTGAGGACGACCAGATGATGGCCAAGAGGAAGGGGAGAAGGAACTCCTAGTGCTGGAGAGTGCTATTGTCGCCTCCGCCACCATCGCCGCTTGCGCGGATCTGAGTCACTGCTGCAATCGGTGCTAAGAATAGAGGAAGTGCTTGTCCTAGAACTAGTGGTGGCCGGGTAAATGGGAGGAGAGGGGTTGAGGCTAGATTTGGCACCATCCCGCTGCGCCCGATTTCCATTTCCCGTCATCTCCACTCGATTCCGCCTTGCTCGCTTGCATGCGAGTTGCATCCTTTTTATGCCGCACTCAGCCTGGCTCGCTAGATACTGTCAATCTGAGGGTTTTCAGCGAGCGAGGCTCCAGTCTGCTCTAAGGTTTATGTTTATGCGAGACAACCCATCCCGTTAGCAACCAAACGCGTTTGTCTTGGCCCCGCTTGAAACAGGCTTTCGCCCCACTTTATAGATAAAGCAAACGTCCATACAACCACGTCCCAACCATAGTCATAGAAGGAAACTGCTGGGGCCACAGCACAAACACGCCCAAACGAAAGAAGAAGAAACATAAAAGGCCACCAGGGGCAAGCTACGAAGCAGACGAATGGTCGGAGAGCCGACGCGCGGAAGACAACAGAGCGTCCAGATAAAGCTGAAGCCGGTCACGATCTCTCGGCCTAGTGAGTGGATGCCAGTGCTACAAGAAGGCAAGAAATTTGAAGGAGTCAGAAGCACGCCGCGGGAACGCCCGCTCGATCGCCATCTTATTGCGAGTAGTCCAAAGAGTCCACATCATAGCCGCGAAGATGAGCCAGAACAGTCGGCGCTTATGGCCAACCTGAGTGCCCTTACCTGCAGAAACTCTGCAAGGTCATGGGCCTCCCACTCCGATCCCAGAGCCTCATGAACAAAGCACCAAAGTGGTTGTGCTGCTATGCACGAGAACAAAATGTGCGTTCCCATTTCTGGGATGAGGCATAGGGGGCAAAGGCCATTGCCCCGACCATGGCGTTTCAGCACCTCGGTCCCCGAAGGTAAACGATCTCTGAGAAGCTGCCGCACGAAAATCTTGATCTTCACGGGCATCGGCGCCTTCCATAATGGGGTATCCACTAGAGAACCGGCATCCGGCATAGCGCCTAATAACCCGAACTAACAGAGAATTCTCCCGAAGGAGAAAGACTCTAAGAAATAGTGTCAGGATCCTGGGAAAGAGGAAGAGGGACTACTTCCCTCAAGTCTGCCCATTCCTGCACCTCGGCTGGTCCGAATGACCAGCGGAACGCAATGCTCCATCCCTCATGCAAAGCAGACGCAGAAACAAGAACAGTCGGGTCGTCACAAATCGCAAAGAGCCTCGGGAACCGCATGTGGAGAGCCTCCCCATCAAGCCAGGGGTCCAACCAAAACTGGGTCCCAGACCCATTGCCAACCGAGAACCTCAAGCCCAGCCTAATCTCCTCCTTGATGGCCTGGACAGATTTCCAAAACTGGGACCCTGTCGAGTGCGAGCAAGCCAAGAGGGGCTGGCCCTGCAGGTACTTAGACTCAATCAGCTACAACCACAAACCTCCATCTTCCCGCAAGATCCGCCATACCCAACGGAGCATGAGTGCCACGTTCATATGGCGGGATGCAAGGATGCCAAACCCACCTCGGTCCTTCGGCAAGCAGACGTCAGCCCATTTCACCATATGGTACTTAGGCTGACCATCCCCTGCCTGCCAGAAGAACCTAGCCAGCTCATTGTCAAAGGAGCTATGCACACCTTCGGGCAAGATGTACATCCCATCATATACATGGGGAGGCTGGCAAGGTTAGAGCTAATGTGGACAATTTTACTTCCTTTGGATGTGAACCTACTGCACCAAGGCTCCGCCCGGGATGCTAATCATCCCATAAGCGAATCATATCCACTCACCAAGATCCTAGACTCAGCCAGGGGCATCCCCAAGTAAGATAAGGGGAATGAAGTCAACCTACAATTGAGGTTATCCGTGATCCTGTGCTGCTCAGCCTCGGAGTAGCCAAGGACCACAACCTTGCTCTTATCAAAGTTAATCTTAAGTTCGGACATTTCCTCAAAGCAGAGAAAAGGAACTTAAGATTAACAATGTTGGAATCCGAACCTTACACCATAATCATGGTGTCATCTGCATACTGCAAGTGGTTAACCCCCATCCGGAATGAGATGACTAACCACACCCTTAAGGTGGTCGGCCAGCTTGGCCTTATCTAGGATACCCGCAAGGGCATCAACTGCAAGGTTGAAAAGCAAGGGGGAGACAGGGTTCCCTTGCTTTACCCCCTGGAGGCCTGGAAGAAGGGTCCCACTTCGCCATTGATGTTGATCATCATGTTTCCAGATCTAACCAATTGCTTGATCCAGGAGTAGCACCGCTCGTCAAATCCTCCTCGCCGCATCACCAACCTCAAAAAGGACCAGTCCAGACGGTCATATGCCTTCTGGTAGTCCAATTTGAGGAAGACCCCCTTAAGTAGACCTGTCCATGGGCAACCCGGCCCGGACGGCCCGACCCGACCTTTCCCACGGGCCGGGCTGGGGCAAGATTTTTAGGCCCAATGGCTGGGCCGGGCTAGGTCCGAGCCTGCCATATTTGTCATTTAACGAAGAGGCCCGACCCGTGGCCCGAGGCCCGCCGGGCTTTTTGATTGATGGAGCCTATTTTTTAGGCCCGACGGCCGGGCCGGGCCGGGCTCGGGCCTAGGTTTTTTGCGTTGGGCTTTGTTTGGCCCGGCCCGGCCTGATAGTTGGCCAGGTCTACCCTTAAGCCCCTTCGACGCCACCTCGTGGACAATCTCGTGAAGGGCAAGAATCCCGCCATGGATCCGCCGGCCCCTCAAGAACGCTGACTGAAGGGGGTGGGCAATCCTTTCCGCCACTGGGGATAAACGGGTCGCGCAAACCTTCGCAAAGATTCACTCCAACACATTGATCACCATGATGGGGAAGAATTGCCGAATATCCGTCGCCCCAACTACTTTGGGGATCAGACATATGACACCATAGTTAATCCTAGCCACGTCCAGAGTTCCGATGTAGAACTCATGGAACATGGGCATAATGACCGGACGCAGGATCTCCCAGAATTTCTGAAAGAAAACTACCAGAAGACCATCTGGCCCCGGGGTCGAGCAAGCTTTCAAAGAAGCAATCTCCCGTCCCACCTCCTCAGGGGAGAAAGGGAGAGTAAGCTCTGCATTCTCCGCATCGAAGACCTGGTCAGCAAGCGGCCAAAAGTCGGCTCATAGGGATACGCCTCCACGCGGCTCAACCAAAAACAACTACTTATAGAAGGAGTAAATATGAGTGGAAATGTCCTCTGGGCTCTCGAGAAGAACATCCCCATCCCAAAGGAAAGGGATGGCACATTTCCGCCTGTGGCCATTGGCTATCGCCTGGAAGTAGGCAGTGTTCGCAACCCCTTTAAGGAACCAGTTCTGGCCCCCTCGATGCTGCCAAAACAGCTCCTCGCTCTTGTAAATGTCCATGAGCGAGGCCTCGAGGGAGTATCTCCTAGTCCAGTCATCAGGAGACAGGCCCGGCCCATCTGCAAGGCCATCTAACACCTTAATCTGATCCAGCAAGGCCCCTTTACGGGCCCGAAGATCAGCACCAAGGTTCGCCCCCAACCCTTCATGACCTGACGGGCCATTTTAGCACAGTGATGCCAGACATCGACAACACAGAAAACACAAGGCGGGGACGTGACAGCCTCTAACCAGCGGTCGCGAACCAACTCAACCAAACCTGGTTGCTCCAACTAAAATGTCTCAAAGCGGAAGCGACGGGTTCTAGGGGGGTCATCGTCCCCGAAGAGAAAAGCGGGGGGGAGGGGGGTATGGTCGGAGCCAATCCGAGTGACCGCCTTGAGGGAGCACAACGGGAAGATTACTTCCCACTGCGCCGACACAAAGACCTGATCCAAAAAACTCCGGATGGGGTCCGCCTGCTTATTCGTCCACGTGAACCTAGCCCCTACGCGGGCTATCTCACGAAGAGCAAGGTCTGCAATGCAGTCATTATATAGACGCATGCGGACATGATTAACATTAGGAGAGCCTTTATCTGAAGCCCACCTAATGAGGTTGAAGTCCCCGGCCACCACCACCGGAGTGGTGCACCTCTCCACCTTATTTTTCAGCTCGGCAAGGAATTCGGCAGAGTGCCCATGATCCGCAGGACCATAGACAAAAATCAACTCCCAACTGAGGTGAACTCGTCGGTCGGTGACGGACATGCTCAAGACGAACTCCCCTCGGTCCATATCCTCAACCGAGAAGGCGTCCTCCCTGACGCCGAGCAGGATGCCTCCAGATTGTCCCATAGCAGGCAACCACTACCAGGCAAACTGGTGGCGGGAGAGCCCATGGAGCTCATGCATGCTAAAGTCCTAGCGAAATGTCTCATGAAGTCCCACAATGTCAATATCTTCTTGCCGCAAATACTCGATGAGCTGCCGACGCCGGCCAGGGAGGCCGAAGCCCCTTATGTTCCAACATAGGAGCTTCATTTAATAACCTCAGTGGATTCCCTAGGCCCCTCAGGCGGGGCCGAGCTAGCCCGCCCGTCAATCGCGGGATAGGGGGATGTCTTCGCCGGACGGCCACGCCGCCCCCGCGTAGGAGGGGGGAAACGTAGGCCTCCCATCCGATGGAAGGAGACCTAGAACTAGACCAACACACCTCTATCCGGTGTTCAGTGGGATTGAGATGTGTGGGGGGACGCCCGCGCAGAGCCCTCATCGAGGGAGGGACTGCACGGGGCGTGTCCACCACATTCTCCACAGGGGGCACCGCACCAGCCCTGGTCTCTCTATGACCAGGGTCAGTGTGCGCCGGGGTGCTTGGTTCACCACGTGCAACACAAGAACGGGCTTCAGCCAATGCCCCATTGAGCCTCTCCTTGGCGTAAATAGCAGAAATCTACTCAAGGACGGGCCCCTTCTCTCCATGAAACACGATGCCACTATCGGTGGCCACCTCTGCCAGATGAGACAACGAAGCAGAAGCAAGCACAGAAAACCGAGAACTAGAACTAGAAGGGTCTGAGGGGATGGTGGGGGTACCTGAGGACAAGTCGCGAGCAGCCGCCCGCATGGCGGCCTTCTCTGGGATTGTCGGGACACGGCCATCCAGGAGGACCCGGGACTGGCTGAGCGTCACACTCTGACGTGTGCCCACCAGCGGAGAAGGCCCGCCCCGAAGCTTGGAGCCGTTCGCGGTAGGATTCACCGCTGCTAGGTCCAAGGGCGGAGACGTCTCCAAGTCCGGGACCCCAAGGCTGGAGAAGGGGGGACCCCAGCGAACGAGTGTAGCAGACCACCCCAGGCGAGCGCGGCAAAGACGAGTGGCGGACCTACATCCCCACACTCACAGCTTCCTCCTCCACAGCCTCCAAGCCATCCTCCGGTATCTCCACAGGGGGAAGGGAGACCACGGCCATAGTCCGATCCCCTGACGAACCCAGAGAGGTCATCTTAGCCGGGCAGGAAGACCCACCACCAGTAGTACCCAGCTACGCCGCCCATCAGACGGAGCTGAGGGAACCTCATCATCATCATCCTCCTCGCTAGAAGAGCTCCCCTCGGACGAGCCCCCATCTCCACCTTGCCCATCATCCGGGTGAGGCAGAGGGACTGCGGGGGCCGACCCAGGCAGGTCCTCAGGAACCGGAGACTCGAGTTCGAAGGTCAGGCGTTTCCCCTTAGTGTCGAAGTAGAAGATTAGGGACATACCATCAACATTCGCCGGAGCGGGGCACAAAATCTCAATACGGGCAGGGCCATCATCCTCGAAGGACGCCAAGTCGGCAGTCACCAGCTTGCCCACCGGCTCAGAGATCGCCTTGAGGATGTGCCCAAGCTTGCCACCCCGCGGCGTCGACCTGCCACCTCGAGGCAAGCTGTACACAAGGACCCACACCTTAGCCAGAGGTGGCACAGGGTCAGGCTCCGCAGCAGCAGCACAGACGGAGATCAGGAACTTGTTGATGGGGCACCGGATGACATCGTGCGAACACACACGAAGCAGCTCGACGGATGGGAAGGTGACCGAGAAGACGAGATGAGCCATCTTGATCACCTCCCAGGTGAAGTCGGAGTCACGGAAGTCGCCGATGTACGCGGAGAGCTCAGCCTGGATGAGGGCGGCCGAGATCACCACCCCCGACGGTAGGTCCTGCTCAGGGGCCAGGGTGACCGTCGCCAGGTGTGGCCGAACTACCTTCTCCTCAATCTCACCATCCACGAAGTAGAAACCACCCCCCTCTGTCCCGTACCAGAGATAGGCCAGGGTCGTGGGGCATCGTAGAGGGGCCTCACACTCCGAGCGGAAGTGACCCACACATCCACAGTTGATGCACATTGTCTCCTCACGGGTCCTGGGGGATGCCCGCCCCTGGAGCCAACGGCCATCGAAGCCACCGGAACCTCCTGTTCCGGGCCTTCCAAAGGGACGGGGGAAGCAGACACCCCCGGGGTCTTATTCTTCTTGTAATTCTTCTTGTTGTTGTTCTGAGCAGCAACACCTAGGTGGTCAGGAGACCGATGCGGTGGAGAGGATCGGTCCGGTCAGGGCTCACTCCGCTGCCGCTCGGGGACGGTGTCCTGAGGCGGGCGACGGTCGTCCTACCGAGCGGAGTCGGAGGTGCCTGAGACCCGGGCCTCATCACCACGCCGGTCGGATGGACCATCACGCGCAGCACCGGACCCGCCCAAACCCGACCCATGATGTCGCCAATCGCCGTCGGAGGGCCAGGGGGCAACATCACGGGCGACATCGCCAATCGTCGTCTTGGCCCAGCTCGGCCTAGTCGAATGTAATGCGGGCTACTAAACACGCCCTACTCTGCATCCGCTCGTTCCACGGTGAATGACGGCTCGGGCAGCTCCTACTCCGGATCTCTCGCCGCACACGATTCTGGCTCAGAGCGGGTGAGTCTCTCTAGGCAGAGCTCAGACTCCGATGACTCACCTCGTTCTCCACCCCCTCCGACCGGGCCACGTCCTTCCTATGCGGCAGTAAGGAGGGGATCGCTTTTTCCTGATCCTTGCGGAAGCCCGACGGTTCTGCAAGCTCTCTCTAGCGCTGCTTCGTCTTGCCCGTCGGGTAATAGCGCGCCCCAGCGCGGCCTTGACGGAGCCGACCAAGATTCAGGGGGCTAGACTCTGGTCCAAGGACGACAGAGGAGTGTACTCCCCGGCCATCACATGCATTCTCCGCATCCGAGGCTGCCCGTCCCGACACGGAGGCGCTCATGTGTGGAGGCTGCTTCCTAGGGAAGGCAAGGCCGCACCATGGATCCCAGGTCGCCCTCAAACTGCTGCTTCAAGTGCCTCTCCCCACACCACTTCGTCGCTAGCTGGAGAAACCCGGTGAGGTGCCGCCATTGCAAGCAAGCCGGGCATATTGCTCGCGAGTGTAGGTCATGCGAACTCCCTCAAAAGGCTTTCCTACACCCCTCCATTGCTCACCAACCACCTCCACCTAGCTCGCGATCTCCTCTTCTCAAAAAGCTTCTTGCCAAAGCTAGGCTTGGCCCTCTGTCTGACACGGTTCTTCCACCGATACAGAAGCACCTGTGCTTTCCTACGGCGGCGCGGGAAGTGCCGACACGCGAACACCCGCGCTCCTATTGCTGCTTCAAGTGCCTCTCCCCACATCACTTCGTTACTAGCTGCAAAAACCCAGTGAGATGCCACCACTTCAAACAATCTGGACACATTGCTCGCGAGTGCAATCCGCGCGAACCCCTTGAGAAGGCTTTGCTCCACCCCTCCAACGCTCGCTATCTACCTCCACCAAGCTCTCATTCCCCTATTCTAAAAAAATTGCCTGCTAGAGCAAGACTTGGGCCCCTGTCCGACGTGATCGTGCCGCCCGTGCAGAAGCGTCTCTGCTCTCCAACGGTGGCGCAGGGTTTGTAGGCACGCGAGCGCCCTCCCATCCCCGAAAAGCCACCAGTAGACACCGGTTCTTCTGCCTCCTCTTCAAACCTCCATGGCGGTGCCGCTGTGGGCATGGTGACGGTCGCGTAGGAGGGGTCCGGTGATGCCGTTACCACGCTAACGGAGCAAGCCCCATCTCCTTGCTTGGAAGCGGTGCCCCGTGAGTCTGTCATAGCTGTTGCTCCTATTGCATGCGCCATGCAGGTTGTCGTGCAGTCGATCGGAGAACCGGAGCCTAATATTGAGCCATCGGATGGCGCCTTGCAGCATTCCTCTGTCGGCGTTGCGGGCATGAGTGATATTGCACGCCCTTCGGTCATCATGCCCTCCGCTGCTGCGCTGGATGTGGTGGCCCTCGTTCAAGATGACAGCCAAGCAGAAGTCAATGCATATGACGAGGCTCTCCTGCTCATCCTGACTGACGGGCCCATAAATCCGCCCCATGACCCATCTGAGCGCTTGGATCCGGTCAAGTCTTTCTTGGGCTTGTTAGCCGAGCCCATCTCGCCAGGTCTCCTTCCTGGGCCAGTCTTCAAGCCCATTGCCGCTCCTAAGAGGGGCGCAATGCCTGACTCTGCTGAACTGCTCCGCCGTAGCCGCCGTCTCGTCAACCGGCCGCTAGAGGTGCAGGGCACTTCCATCTCCAATGCCAAACGACTTGTCTGTCCCCGGCTGGGAATTGAGTTCAAGGAGCCCGTCGCAGACCAGGTGGACCTGCTCGCCCGGTACGCTGACTGCTTCAAGGCGCCGCTTTCTGCTGCCCAAATCCAGGCCCTCACAAAGCTCGCCTTCAACGCCTGCGGCATCAAGAGATGGAGGAAGGAGGCCCTCATCTGACTGGTACACTCTTGATTGGCTTGTATCCCTGTCGTCTACTTTCTATGGATTATTGCAACTTCTTAGTTTGGAATGTCAGAGGCCTAAATTTGCCGGTGAGGAGGACCACTGTTCGGTCGCTCATTCGTATGCATGCTGTCAGTGTGGTATGTCTACAAGAGACCAAGTTATCAAGTGTTGATTCTGCTATAGTATCTGATATTTGTGGTGCCAACTTCTCTGAATTTTCCTTCTCACCGTCCGATGGTGCTAGTGGGGGCCTGCTAGTTGCTTGGTCTGATGTTGTTGCTGTCACCTCTGTGCAATGCTCAAGAAATTTCATTTCCCTGAAGTGCTCAAATAAGATTACTAATGATTCTTGGCACCTGATTAATGTGTATGGACCGTAGGCTCCTAAAGAGAAGATTTCTTTCCTAAATGACCTACAACAGTTGTGTATGAACTCCCCTGACCCTCTGATTTTAGTGGGCGATTTCAACTTGATTGTTGCTGCTGCTGACAAAAGCACTGGTAATATCAATAGAGGATTGATTAATGCTTTCAGAAACTTTATGAATCGGTTGGAGCTCAAGGACATGTACTTGCATGGTAGAAGGTATACTTGGAGAAATGAGCAACTACACTCTATCCTGGTCAGACTTGACAGGGTTCTTTATAATCAGCCTTGGAACGAGCTTTTTCCCAATGCTCTTTCACAAGGCCTTTCCTCGGCTGATTCAGATCATTGTCCGCTCCTTCTTACAAGTAATGCTTTGTTCAGGCCGCACAGGAGATTCATGTTTGAAAATATGTGGGTTCGGATGGAGGGGTTCCATGACGTCGTTACTGCAGCTTGGAATAAGGCTACCAAGTCGAGTGATCCCTACACCAATTTGCATAACAAATTATCTTTCACTGCCAAGCAGCTCAAGTCTTGGGCCTCCTCTCTGTTGAGTGATATTCAGTTAAGAACCAGAAATGTTCATGAGCTCATATTACAATTGGATATTGCCAGGGATAACATGATTCTCACCCTTGAGGAACACACTTTCAGAGGCAAATTAAAGATGATGATCCTTGGTTTTGCTGCCTTGGACAGATGTATGTTGCGCCAACGTTCAGATTTCTCAGACTCAAGGAGGGGGACTGCAATTCTCGGTTTTTTCACTTGAAGGCCACTGCTAGAAGAAGGAATAATTCCATTACTTCTATCTTAGTTCATGAGACTGAGTATATGGACCAGCAAAACAAAGAGCAGCATATTTGGCAACATTTTAACGATCTTCTTGGCACTTATCAACCCAGAAATTCTTCTTTGAATCTTGAAGCTCTTGACCTACCTGCCTGTGATCTAGCTTCCCTTGAACTTGCATTTTCGGAGGAGGAAATCAAAAAGGCCATTTTTGATATGCACCTAGAGAAGTCTCCTGGTCCTGATGGTTACACTGGTCTCTTCTTTTGCAGGTGTTGGGACACTGTCAAACATGACTTAATTGCTGCTTTGAGACATTTCCAAGGGTTGAACACTCAAAACTTATTTCTGCTTAATAGTGCTGTTATTGCTTTGGTGCCAAAACACCAGGGTGCTGTTAGGCCTCGGCACTTTAGGCCCATTAGCCTAATCCACTTCTTCACAAAGTTAATTGCCAAAATGTTGGCTGCCAGACTACAACCATGGATGAACAAGTTAACTTCCCTGTGTCAGTATGCATTCATAAAGGGTCGAAGCATACATGATAACTTTGTCTATGTTCAGGCAATGGCTAAGGCCTTGAGGTAGAAAAAAAATCCATTTTGTTATGCGTAAGTTGGATATATCCAAAGCCTTTGATTCAGTTCCATGGGAGTTTCTGCTTAAGCTTCTTCAAGGTTTGAGATTTGGACCAAAGTGGAGAGGATGGATCTCTGCCCTCTTTTTTCTACTTCCACAAGAATCTTAGTCAACTCCAATTGCACTCAACAAATCCTTCATTGTAGGGGCCTCAGGCAGGGAGATCCCCTCTCCCCGTTGCTTTTTGTGCTTGTAGTGGACTGCCTTGGGAGGCTGATGGATAAAGCGCAGAGGAGCAACATTCTATCCCCAGTGGGCAATCAATTGGTTAAACATCATGCATCTATTTATGCAGACGATGTCATCATTTTCCTCAAGCCTGAAATGCATGATTTTGAGGTAGTAATTGAGGTGTTGAAGATTTTTGGAGAAGCAACCGGTCTCATCACTAACCTGGCTAAAAGCAAGATCCTACCTATCCGGTGTGATGGCCTTGACCTTACTCCCTTGCAGCTGGCTCTTGGATGCCAATTGGCTAGCTTCCCCTGCACTTACCTCGGGATGCCTCTGTCTGATAGGCGGCTAAAGCTCGTTGACTTCCAAGACCTACTTGACAAGGTAATTAAGAAGATTGCTGGTTGGAAAGCTAGATGGATCTCCTCCACTGGTAGAATGGTGCTTGAAAGGTTTGTTCTTTCAGCAATGCCAATTTTCCTTCTGCTAGCTGTTCATCAACCCAAATGGGTCAACAAGAAAATTGACAAACTACGTCATGCTTTCTTATGGGCTGGCTCCGATGCCGTCTGCGGAGGCAAATGCCTTGTCCGCTGGACCCACGTGTGCTCACCCATGTCCGTTGGCGGGCTGGGCATCCATGACCTACAAGCTCAGGGGTGAGCGCTTAAAGTTCGCTGACTTTGGTAGCGTGCCACAGACCCGGATAAGCCATGGCAAGGTCTGCAACTTCCTGTTGATAAGCATGTTAAGGCTCTTTTCATTGCTTGTACCTCAATCAAGATTGGCAATGGCATTAAGATCTCATTTTGGCATGATCACTGGCTCGACGGCGAGACTCCGGCTGTTTCATTTCCTAACCTTTTCAAGCACAACAAGAACAGAAAAATATCATTGGCTGAAGGTCTCACCAATAGAAAATGGGTCACCCTTCTCAAGCGCAACCCAGGCATCGACGTGCTGCGTGAATATATTGACTTCTGGCACATATCCAGGGTGATCACTTTGTCCAACCTAGAGATGAGTTCATTTGGAAATGGTCGTCAGATAGAAGATCCAATGCTAAGTCAGCTTACCTATGTCAATTCTAGGGCAAGATTGATTCTTCTCTACTTGAGATTATATGGCATATTAAGGTTCCACCAAAAATAAGATTCTTCAGCTGGCTCTTTGTACAGGGCAAATGTTTGATTGCACATAACCTTGCAAAGCAGGGATGGCCTCACAACCCGATCTGTCAACTATGTCATTTAGGGAGGGAAGACAATGTGCACCTAGTATCTAGCTGCCCTTTCACGGCTGGAATCTGGGGCTATTGCCTGGCGATATATAAGTTTCCCTTCAACCTCTTGCCTACTGCGCATGATGGCTCTCTATTAGACCGGTGGTTAATGGCTCTGGACGGTATAGGTTCAAGCAGGAAAAAGGATCTCTCATCTCTAATCATGGCAGTTTCTTGGCATGTTTGAAATGAAAGAAACAATCGTATATTCAATAACAAGGTAACCCATTTCCTGAAGGTCGCTGAGAGCATAATCAACGAGCTTAACTCTTGGAGAATCGCTGGATTCAGAGGAGCTCAATGGACTGGCGCTGGATAGCATTCTTTCCTCCTTCCATGTGTACATTTGTATAGCTTTTGTTTCTCCTTTCTGGCTCTCAGCCGTTCTGTGAACCTTGAACTGTATCTCTTGAGGTGACTCATCCTATCTTAATGAATGAAATCAGCACAATGCTGTTTTTGCTAAATAAAAAAAAACTAAACACGCCCTAAGCGATGATTCCGTAAACAAATGTTCATGCTGTTTTCATGGTACGTGCCCCGCATCCGCGTGTCCCGGGCACCACACGGTACACACCACCAACCAGATCGCGCTAGGCAGCAAGTACAGTTTGCTGCGGCCTATAGCAGCATCCTTTTTTTTTTCCCTGGTGACGAGTAAAGAAAGGACATGCTGAACACGAGCGGAAGAAAGTCTCCCGCGCTATTGCCACGGGAGGGAATCACCGAATCACCGAATGATCCGGTTTCGCTGTCCACAGCAGTAGTAGTATACTTGAGCTCGAGGACACGAGGAAATGGACGCACTTGAATGGATCTGAAGAGAAAGCGATCGAGACACAAATAATGATGATGAACCCACAGTTCGATGAGAGCGAGACGTCAAAATAGTAGAGTAGTGCTCAACAGTAGTATAGTAGAGTTGAAGCGGGAGGGAGAGTAGAGAGAGAAGAAATAATAGAAGTCGTTGGTACTGGCGGCTACGTGCCAAGGACGAGCACCAAACATCTCGGCGGCTGGAGCGGGAGGAAGCGGACCCGGGGCCGGGAAGGTGAGAAGGGGGAGGGATCCCAGCTCCGGCCAGCCTCCGTCGGCACCCACGGCCACGGCCATGGAAGCGGAGGTCGGAGAGGCGCCCCTCCTCTCCCACCAGCACAGCCCCAACCAGGTAACTCGCCTTCCCCACCGGAAAAGCCCATTCCCCAAAAACGCCTGCCTGCCCGCTCCTGCTCGCCACCCATTTATTTCTCTGCTCTGCCTCGGCGGCTCTACTCTACTACACATCAGAAATCTTCTTCTACTACCACCACCGCTGCCACCAGCATCTCTCGGGTCGCGAGCAGCAAGAGATTGAGACCAGGCGCTTCGGATTCATGGCCACGCCACGGGGATCAGATTCGGCTCCGGGTTTGTCAGATAGGGTTGGTCAATTTTTGTTTTGTGGCATGTGTATTCTCGCCGTACATGCCGCTCATCCTGTTAGATCTCCCTCCGTCGCTCGCTCGCTTGCTTGTACAAGTGCACGCGCATTTCGATCTCAGCTCAATTACATCCAACTTCCACCTTAGATTTGCACTCCTCCTAGACTGACGCTTGAACACTCTGCCCCAAACTGAATCTCTCATCCCTGCTACATAAATTGGTCAACCATTTTCTTTCCTCATTTCATGTCCACGATCAGGTCACCTTTAACTTGCTTCATCTGTTTATCCATGCTTACAGGTCTCGTCAGCAGATCGCAACGGCAAACCCTTCAACTGGAAGGCTCCTGCTATTATCTTGGGTCAGCTCCTCCTCGAATTTCTTCCTGCCAGTTTCATGGATGCAAACAAACATACTATGTGATGAGCATTTTCTTATGTTGCAAACAAATTAACACTCCTTTTCACTGCAGCGTTTGAGTTCTTGGAGAGCATTGCCTACGCTGGTATTGCCCTCAACCTGGTAGTGTATCTTGGGAAGGTCCTTCATGGAACTACGGCTTCAAATGCCGCGAATGTCGATACATGGAACGGCACCACATTCCTCACGCCGGTCCTCGGAGCGTTTCTTGCTGATACATACTGGGGGAAGTACAAGACCGTCGCCATCTCCATAATATTCTATCTTACTGTAAGTACATGCATTCTATAACTTCAGAACTTGCTCTCTTTTATGCCCATTTTGCTGCAGTCATCATGTGTGATTTCTTAGCTGCTCAATTTCTCTGTCAACAAATAGGGTTTGCTCATCATTACTGCCTCGGCGATCATTCCATCTTTACAACCCGCCCCATGTGAAGGAACTTCATGCCCTCCTGCCACAGGGCTTCAGTATTTTGTCTTCTTTACTGCATTATACCTTGTCTCGGTTGGGACTGGAGGGGTTAAATCAGCTTTGCTCCCTCTTGGAGCTGATCAGTACGATGATTCAAACCTTGAACAGAGTAAAAAGAAGCAAGCATTCTTTAGCTGGTTCTTCATTGCCATTAACCTTGGCGTCTTCATCTCGGGGACAGTTGTTGTATGGATACAGCAAAATGTTGCTTGGTCTCTTGGATTCGGCATCTCATCAGTATGCCTCATTATTGCCACAGTTGCCTTCTTGGCAGGAACACCAATCTACAGGGTTCAACTTCCTACCGGAAGCCCACTGAAAAGTCTTCTAGCGGTGTTTGTCGCATCATTTAAAAAGAGGAAAGTGCAGGTTCCTGCTGATAGCTCAATATTGTTTGATGGAAATGATGCTGGCGTAACCAATGAAGCACCAAACAAATTGGCACATACTGAAGGATTCAGGTATGTTTATCACATGATGGAATCCAAGGCTGCTAGCATAGCGGAAAAGTTAGTTTGAATTTGTCTGTTTAACAAAAGAAACATACCCCAAATGTTTTCTAGAATTCCCCACTAGCTGCAAATAGACATATGGAAGGTGTAATACCCCCCTTAACATTATTTTACGAAAATAGGGTCAACAAAAAAAATATGAAATCAGTAGCGGCTTTGATGTTCATTTTCTTATAAAGAATGATGTTGTTAGAGCTATTAGAAAATTTGATCTTTGCATCAAAAGGTTACATTGACATGTGGCCTTGATTTGGCTATGCGAATAAAGAGAAATAAAACTCAATTTGTTCTTATATTGCACTCTTCGTCAACCACAACCTCCAATTGTAATTAGTCAGAACAATTTGTCATGAAACATATCAGTCCTAATTAGCACCATCTCTTCTTTTTTCGATAAAGGGCGCTTTTATTATCTCAAAAAGTAGCATCAAGAGGATACAAAGCATTATGAGTAACACCCGGCCTCTGCATAACTGAGATGCACACAGCCAATCACCTAAAGTCTGATAAAAGAAAGAAAAACAAAGACGATAGATGGGCGACAGTAGAGTCATATAGACCGACACTATGCCTATGTCGAACGGGATGGTGGACCGATCCGGAGATTATGCTGCCACCCATGTTGGGTAAAAACCTCTGAAGCCACCTGCTCCAACCGCGTACACACCGCCTTGAACAGCGGTTGGTACTCCACTCGTTGTAGCGTAGACCACGTATGAAGCGAGTGCGTACAACGGAAAATAACCTGCAAAGGAGAAGCATTTTTGTTATTGAAAACCAAATCATTTCTACATAGCCAAAGCGACCATAGTAAGGCATACGCTCCCACCCTTATTAGCGTTTTCAACCTATTTGGAATACCATCCAACCAATGACCAAAAATATTGGCAACACTTGTGGGTGGATACAAATTTGACGCTATTTGGATGATTGACCACGTAGAACGTGCAAACTTGCATTGGAAAAAGAGGTGTTTGATTGTCTCTTCATGAGTGCAAAAACAACACTTCTTACTCCCCGGCCAGTTGCGCCGTGCGAGGTTGTCTTTGGTTAGAACAACTCCCCTACGAAGATACCACATGAAGATTTTAACTTTTAGTGGAATCTTTGACTTCCAAATTTTCTTGTTATTACTCACTGGTACCTCAGAGTGCATGAGCGCACGGTACATAGAGTCTACTGTGTAAGACCCCGATGCAGTAAGGTTCCAGCGAAACACATCCCGGCCTTGTGTCAAATTGATCAAATCCAGACGGGATAAAAGATTGTGCCATGACGTAAGACGGGGGCCAATCAAATCCCGCCTAAACGAAATATTGGGCGGGAATGAACTGAGCACCTGCGCAATAGTTTTATTCTTATCGCGAGCGATGTTGTACAAGGCTGGATATTGTTCTCGGAGACTGGCATTGCCTAGCCAGATGTCTTCCCAAAAACGAATCTCCGACCCGTCCTTTATCGCGAAAGACCCAAAGCGAAAGAGATGTTTCTTTGCTGCCATTAGGCCAGCCCAAAAGTGTGAGTCACCAGGTTTCCAATATGCCTGAGACACCGTCTCTTCTACCAGATATAATTAAACTCTCGCAACATTGTGCATGTGAGTCATGTTATGTTATATAATATGTTATAGTTTCTGAATTTTTTGTGGCTGTGTGCATCACAATGATGCAGAGGCCAGGGGTTACCGTCCTTTTTATAGAAAGACATAAGAAATTTTGCATGTGTAATACAATACTACAACTTCAGTTTCTGGAACGTGTGACGTGCTAGTTATAATCATAGACTCATGGTAAAGAATGTGTGCAAGTCGAGTCATTTTTGTTACCTTTTAGTCGAAATATGTATTCTGCACTTTGACATTTGAATCCTTTCAGATGCTTAGATAAGGCTGCTGTAGTCTTGGGGGACCAAGAGATAAAGGAGAGCCTCTCTGGGCGTCCATGGATGCTATGCACTGTAACTCAGGTGGAGGAAGTGAAGATTCTTGTTCGAATGCTTCCAATATGGTTCACCAGCGTGTTCTACGCAGCTTCCATGTGCCAAACAGCCACCACCTTCATCCAACAGGGGAACAAAATGAACACAAAGATCGGATCCTTCTCCGTCCCTCCTGCTTCCATGAACTCGGCCTCGGTGGTCTTCATGATGATCTTCGTCGTGATCCAGGACAGCATTGTGATCCCGGTAGCCAGACGATACACCGGAAACATCGCCGGGCTCACGCAGCTGCAGCGCATGGGCGTTGGCCGGTTCCTAGCGGTTCCGGCGCTGGCCGCAGCCGCGCTGGTTGAAATGTGGAGGCTGCGCAGCATCAGAGCCGGTCACAACCTGAGCATAGCATGGCAGCTCCCGCAGTTCATGCTCATCGCCTGCTCCGACGTGTTCTGCGGCATAGCCCAGCTCGAGTTCTTCTACTCGGAGGCCCCCATGTCGATGCGGAGCCTGTGCTCGGCATTCTCGTTCCTGGCAATGTCGCTTGGCTATTACCTGAACTCAATGATCATCTCGGCCATCGCTGCTCTGTCGAAGAGCGGCGGCGGGCAGGGCTGGCTTCCCGCCGACTTGAACGACGGGCATCTCGACTACTATTTCTGGCTGTGGGTGGGGATCGGCGCGGTGAACTTTGTTGTGTACACGGCGTTCGCCAAGAATTATACGGTGAAGAAAGTCGAGCACCGGTGAACACGGTTTGCTGCCGGTCACAGGCGTACGTTTTTTATCCTCTTTGTTGTGTATATGCACTGTCTACAAAACCACTTTGATGTATGTAATTAAATATCGCCGAAATTCTTGTAGTTGTGTTCATTTGAATAAAAAGTGCCTTTGGAACACAAATGAAATTAAGGATAGCTCTCTTTGCAGCTGCATATCCTCTTTATCCGAGTGAGGTGTAACAAATGTGAGCACTGAAAGATGGCTCAGTGGCAGGAGTTTAGGACGTTGAACCCGCCCAGCTGCCTTCGAATTCTAAGTGAGGGGTCTCGTCCCCATTTTTCAGGTGTAGCAAATGCCACGAAACTTGGTCTTCCGCGTTCATATGAATGAAATGTGGTACATGGACCGATGATATCTTGAGTCCATAAGCTATGGTAGTGGACAAACCGTGGCGCTGGGGCTGGGCCGTTCTTGTGTACTTTGGGTGCAATCAGCAATGGCAATACATCTCTCGAGCGGTTCTTGTTGACCAGCAACACATTTGCTGGTCACACTTGAATCAATGTGCCTAGACCAGTGGTTGAGGAATTAGTTGGGATTGATGAGAGTCACATGGCGAGGTTGCCCGTCGCCAGCAGTTCCAGGAAACCAAGCTATCCAGGCAAGTTGCAAGGTGGGCTGGATCGGCAATAGAGTAGTACCAGTACTGTGGACGCGGACAGACGCAAGGTTGGGTCATTGGCTGCTAGTTTCAGCTCATGCATCGAGCTAATCCCGCGGCTTAGTTAAGTGGTCGCAAGTCGCAACTGCCTGCCTGCCTAGTGGCCGATGAAGAGCTGACCAGAAGTAGAGCCAAGCGCCCAAGTCATAAACTACTGGCAAGCAGCTCGTCTGAATCTGGATGCCTTCCGCTCACCCTACCCACGGTCCTCTCCTCGCTGTTTGCTAGCCACGAGTATGTTACTGACAACTGGATGCATTATCAAATGCGCGTGCCTGGTCTACTCTGAGCTTAACTCTGAATCGAAAGAGAAAAATGAAAAACAGCTAATCAGTAGAGATCTTGTGCTACATCACTGTCGCCGCCCACGTCCCATGCACATCAGCAATCGCAAGAGCGGCATTGAAGGACGGTTGGGTAGGCCGTAGCTCCTTGAAACGGGGGCTTCCGTGGTGAATCCGGGCTGCTTTGATGTCTTGGTGTCTTTGGTTGTAAGGGAAGGTGACATGACCCGCCGCCTATCCCTCCACCTTTTGCCCCAACAACCATGAATGGCGCCAAGGCTCACAGTCCCGGAGCGCCCGCACGCCCTCTGACGGACCAGGTACGCACATTTCAGCTCGACCCAGCTCGTTTATCCTCTCCGCCCGTGGTACGCTCGCCCGGTTGCTGTTGCTGACCGGGGCCGAGCGGGATGACGCTCTGCCTTGTTCTGTAGCTTGACTTTTACCGCGCGCGACCAAATCCGCCGAGCTCATCAATTCCGGTCTCGCGACATTGATATTTCAGCTATTATTACTGTTTCATTCATTTCATTCGGCTGCCCTGTCTGTCCGTCAGTCATTAGAACCTTCCATCTTTGCTCCCGGTCGATCAATACTCGCTGAATCTGGATGCGGCCTGCAGATGGCGTCCTCTGCTGGTAATGGCAAGGAGATGGCCACGCTCGAGTCCGGCCATGCGTCGTCGTCATCCTCCTCCTCGCCGGCCGCTGCTGCGAAGATGACGGCGGTGGCCGGGAAACCGCGCCCCTTCACCTGGACAGGGCCTGCCATTGTTATGGGTAATTGATTGACCGGCCACGACGGCGACGATTTCCGTTGGTTCATTGATTCATGTGGCTGGATGACTGACTGACTGACTGTGGTGTGCAGGCTTCGAGCTGCTGGAGAGCATCGCCTTCTCCGGCGTTGCGCTGAACCTGGTCATCTACCTCGGCACCGTGCTCCATGGCGAGACCGCCTTCAACGCCGCCCACGTCGACACCTGGAACGGCACCACCTTCATCGTCCCCGTCCTCGGCGCCTTCCTCGCCGACAGCTGCTGGGGCAAGTACAACACCATCGTCGCCTCGCTCCTCTTCTACCTCGCCGTCAGTATCCTCTTATCTTGTGATTCAGTCAGGCAAAAGTCGTAGTAGTTGAGATTGACGGGGAAATGAAATGCCGATCAATGGATGCAGGGCCTCGTGCTGCTCACCCTGTCGGCGGCGATCTCGCCCTTCCGGCCGTCGTCGTGCCAGGGGCTCTCGTGCCCGCCGGCCAACCGGACCCAGTTCTCGGTCTTCTTCGCGGCGCTGTACCTGACCTCCATCGGCACGGGGGGCGTCAAGTCGGCGCTCCTCCCGTTCGGGGCGGAGCAGTACGACGACAGCAGCCCGGAGGAGAGCCGGAGGAAGCAGTCCTTCTTCACCTGGTTCTTCGGCGCTATCAACCTCGGCATCTTCGTCGCCGGGACGCTCGTCTCGTGGCTGCAGCAGAACGTGTCCTGGGCGCTCGGCTTCGGCGTCTCCGCGCTCTGCCTGCTCCTGGCGGCTGCGGGCTTCCTGGCCGGCACGCCCTGGTACAGGGTGCAGCTCCCCGCCGGCAGCCCGCTCAGGGACATCCTCAGGGTGGTGGTGGCGTCCGTCAAGAAGAGGAAGACCAGACTGCCTGCAGCCGCGGATCGCGGTGACCTTGGCCTGCACGAGGTGGCGGAAGACGACGACCTGCAGAAGCTGGCGCACACCAAAGGGCTCAGGTGTCTGGACAAGGCCGCGGCGAAGGGCGGCGACGGCCGCGAAGGCCCGTGGAATCTGTGCACGGTGAGCGAGGTGGAGGCCGTGAAGATCCTGGCGCGCATGGTGCCCATCTGGGTGACCTGCGTGCTGTACGCGGCGTCCCTGGGGCAGATGACCACCACCTTCATCCAGCAGGGGATGACCATGGACAACAAGCTGCTCGGGAGGGTGAAGGTGCCGGTGGCGTCCATGGTGTCGATCGAGGTGGTGTTCATGCTGCTCTGGGTGCTTCTGCACGACGCCGTCATCATGCCGCTCGCCCGGAGGTGGGGCCGAGCCGGGAGCGCCGGGCTGTCTCAGCTGCAGCGGATGGGCGTGGGGAGGGTCCTGGTGGTTCTGGCGATGGCGACGGCGGCGCTGGTGGAGGGCCGGCGGCTGCGCGTGGCCGGCGCGGGCAGGAAGATGGGCATCGCGTGGCAGGTGCCGCAGTTCGTGCTGGTGGCCGGGTCGGACGTGTTCTGCGGGATCGCGCAGCTGGAGTTCTTCTACGGGGAGGCGCCGGCGTCGATGCGCAGCATCTGCTCCGCCTTCTCCTTCCTCGCGTTGTCGCTGGGATTCTACGTCAACTCGGTGGTGGTGACGGCGGTGGCGGCGTTGAGGCCCGGGTGGCTGGCGCCCAACCTCAACCAGGGGCACCTGGACTACTACTTCTGGCTGTGGGCCATCATCAGCGCCGGCAACCTGCTGCTCTACCTGCTGCTTGCCGCCCGGTACACGCCCAAGCAAGTCCTCCGCCACTCGCCATAGCCGCCGTCGCCGAGGTAGCTAACGCACTGCTCCGTGCTATGATGAATGTATGAATGATGATGTATTGATGTAACTTGGACACATCACGCCGTAGAAGTCTCGCCGGATATAACTCTTGTTTTGTACATTGCTCAGAGAGTGTCGTTAACGTTAACAAGCTGGGAGATATGAAAGGCAGTTTTTCTTTAGCAAAACAATGGATGGATATTTTTCAGTTATTTGTCCTTTGGATGAATGAATTTTCAGTTCTTTGTCCTTAGGATGAATGCAACCATAGTTTCTTGGTTATACTAACCACATAAGGTGTTGCTTCTTAAAAAGAAGTTTTCTTGTTGTCCTTTTCTTTCAGGAATACGCAAAGCTTGTGTCTTTCATTAATAGAAGAAGATAGTGCGAGGGAAAGTATCAGTTGATACAGAGCCTTAGATGCTCCCATGATACGAGCTCTTAGGATCCGTTGGATCTGAGATCCAACGGTCCCGAGAGGCTTTGAACATTGTGCAAAAAAGTCCTTTTGAAGTCTAAAAATTGCGAACAAGTACGACAGCCTTTCAGAACCTCCTAGGAGCCGTTGGATCTGAGATCCAACGGGCTAGAAGCTCGTATCATGGTATCACCTAAGGCATGGTATCACCTGATACTTTCTCGATAGTGCGAGTACATGAGGTGGTACAACACATGACACGAATGTTAGGGGCGTGAACATGGTGCCTGAAGCTGAGAGACAAGAGATACTCGACTCAAAAACAAAGAACACGACTAAAATCGCCAGAGGAGCTATCTAACCAACAACCAAACGTCTCCAAATCCGGCACCGAGGACGCCTCGAGCAAATCAAGACAACGCCTTCATGAAGGAGAACGACACCGGGACGCCGTCGTCGTCCGGTCCGGAAGAACGGATTTAGGATTTCCTCTGATACTCGAAAAGGGGCACGGATAACGGCCATGGCAGCGCCTCCAGGAAGGGGATGACACCCACGGGTGTCGCCGCTACCAGCATAAGATGTAGGCATTCGCCCTAGCTAAATTTCGAGCAATCCCAAGATGTCAGAGCGCAGAACGGAGATGAGGCAGTCAATCGTAGGTTGGAGCAGCGACCGCAGGAAGGGGAGCCACGCCCGACGCCCAAGGAGGCACGGGCGGTGCCGGGCGCGGGAGCTCGGGAGGAGGACGAGGTTGCGTGGCCGAGCGGAATGATGCGGCGGTGATGCGACGGTGCCCGGAGCCCCGGGCAAGCCAAGATCTGGAAGGGAGCGCATATCCAGGCCACCGGGACCGAAGCAGCATGGACATCGACGTGCCCAAGGAGTCGGAAAAGGATGCAGCTCCCGAAGCGTGCCGGAGACGAAGATGCATCGGGATGGTAGGCCAACCAAGGTACCGGCAGGGTGGTGGCGGCAAGGAGGCGCTAGGACCAGCGCACCAAAGGAGCCGGAAAGAGGGCTGCTCCTGGGGCACGCCGAGTCGAAGTTGCGCCGGCCGGCCATGAACGCGGGAAGGGGCGCATGTCCATAGCCGCCGGGCAAAGCCGCTCCTGCCAGGAGGGGAATGGGAAGGGAACTCACGCTCAGTCAAAATTCTGGGCCGACACGCTGCCAAAATAGCCACCGCTGGGCATAACTAGCCGCCCGCAAGGCTGCTTCTAGAAGAGGCCAGCCCGGAGCTAGAAGGGCGCACCCAGCAGTTACGGGGGGTCGGCCGAAGTGCACCAAATCTAGCTGGAGAAGATGAGGGAGTCCTGGATTAAGGGGTCCTCGGGCGGCCGGATTACTCGTTGTGGGCCGGACTGGTGGGCCGTGAAGATCATCGTTGAAGATTATCCCCCGTATCCGGATAGGACTCCTATATGTGTAGAATGGCAAGTTTAAAGTCCATGTGTAATGTTTCCTTCCTCTGCAAGATGATCATGTACAACCCTAGGTCCCTCCGGTGCATATATAAACCGGAGGATTTAGTCCGTAGGGATAGAACAACAACTACATAGGCTAGACTTCTAGGATTTAGCCATTACGATCTCGAGGTAGATCAACTCTTGTAACCCTATATTAATCAAGATCAATCAAGCGTGAAGTAGGGTATTACCTCGATAGAGAGGGCCCGGACCTGGGTAAACATCGTGTTCCCAGTCCCTTGTTACCATCGATCCTCAGACATACAGTTCGGGACCCCTTACTCGAGATCGGCCGGTTTTGACACCGACATTGGTGCTTTCATTGAGAATTCCACTGTGTCGTCGACAGAAGGATTGATGGCTCGCTTCGTCATCAACAACGGCGCCACCCCCGGGAGATTTTCCTCCCGGGTCAGCTTCTCGTGTTCGGCGGCTTCGTGCTACGCACCAACTCGGATGGCCACCTTGAGCAGGTTGACAGCTACGCCCCTGGTCATCAGATCATGTTTGGAAATTTTAACTATGTTGCTGACATCCAGGGAGACTTGATCTTCGAAGGATTCGCGCCTGCGGCTGTCGCTCCCTGCCTACACGATGAAGACATCTCAGATCTATCATCGGATCCCATCCAGGGATCAACGCTTACGACCGCTCTAGCCCTAGATCCAGAGCTGATCACTTTGTCCGAAGACGGAAGTATAAGCCCCATCGAACTCTCCCCCTCCGCGGAACTTTTAGCCAGAGATTCAACGACAATTGTATCGTTCACAGACCCAGAATTGGGCGGGCCCCTCCACGCCGCTAGAAAACCGGACTCATCTCAAATTACGAGCTCTGAACTCTCGGGATCTGCACTCTCCGGGCTCAACCAAGTGATCATCACCGAGCGTAGATCCACAGACCCCCAAACTTCTATCCGGCTCTCGCTCTTAAACGAGGCGGTGCACTTGCTACAATCTCTCTCCATCACGGAGGACTCACCGCCGAACTATGCCTAGTCAAAACTAGGGGTTGAGATCAGGGAATTTTGCTTCCCACCCACCACCCACTTGGTAGCCACGGCCGAAGACTTAACCGACGTACTAGACTACGCTTCCGAAGACTTCGATGGGATGGACCACGACGTCGAAGCCGATCTAGGTCAAAGCCCGCCTGTTACCGGGCGATGGACGACCACTTCTACCTATGACGTATACATGGTGGACAAACCCAAGGAGAAAGACGACGACAGTGATAAAGATCCAGAGCAGGATAAGCCCGTCGATGAACCTCCTAAGCGCTGACGCCAGCGGCGCCGCTCACGATCGCATCTAGGAAAGGAAAGTAATACCGACACCAGAGACAATGAAGATCCAGAGGAAGCCGAAGACCCCATAGAGCCAGTGTTGGAGCAGGACGAGCGGGAAGATGGTCAGCACAGTCCTGGATAACTCGCTGATCACAATGATTCCGAAGATAATAATTACCTACCTATCTCCGAAGAGGATGTTAGCCCGGGAGACAAAGAATTCATCGTCCCAGAGGAACCCCTCGAACAAGAACACTTTCAGCAGCGGCTTCTCGCCACGGCAAGGAGCCTAAAAAAATAGCAGCAGCGGCTTAAAGCCGAGCAGGATACGCTCAATGACAGATGGAATGAAGTGTTAGGCGCTAAAGAGAGGTACGAGCATGAGCGCCAAACAAAGAGCTATCTCAAGCGCAAGTTGCTGCCACAATTCGACGATGAGGCCTGATACGTCTCAAACGTATCTATAATTTTTTTATAGTTCCATGCTATTATTTATGATGTTTTGGATGTTTAATGGGCTTTGTTATACACTTTCACATTATTTTTGGGACTAACCTATTAACCCAAAGGCCCAGTCCACATTGCTATTTTTTTGCCTATTTCAGGGTTTTACAAAAAAGGAATATCAAACGGAGTCCAAATGGAATGAAACTTCGGGAGAGATATTTTTGGAGCAAAATACGCACGGGAGAGTTGAGAACCACGTAATAGGGCTTACGTGGCATCCACGAGGGTGGGGGGGGGGGTGCGCCCCCCTACAGGGCACGCCCCCCTGCCTCGTGGGCCCCACGTCTGGCCCCTGGTGCCCTCCTTCCTCCTATATATACCTACGTACCCCGAAAACATCAGACGAACAGAGAGAACCCTAGTTCCACCGCCGCAACCTTCTATTATCGTGAGATCCCATCTTGGAGCCTGTTCCGGAGCTCCGCCGGAGGAGGGATCTACGACGGAGTGCTTCTATATCATCATCATCGCCTCACCATGAGTTGTGAGTAGTTTACCACAGACCTTCGGGTCCATAGCTAGTACTTAGATGGCTTCTTCTCTCTCTTTGGATCTCAATACCAAGTTCTCCTCGGTCTTCGAGGAGATCTATTCGATGTAATCTCTTTTTGCGGTGTGTTTGTCGAGATCCGATGAATTGTGGGTTTATGATCAAGATTATCTATGAGAAATATTTGGATCTTTTCTGAACTCTTTTATGTATGATTATAATATCCTTGCAAGTCTCTTCGAATTATTGGTTTGGTTTGGCCTACTAGATCTATAGTTCTTGCAATGGGAGAAGTGCTTGGCTTTGGGTTCAATCCTGCGGTGTACTTTCCCAGTGACAGTAGGGGCAGCAAGGCACGTATTGTATTGTTGCCATCGAGGATAAAAAGATGGGGTTTATATCATGTTATTTGAGTTTATCCCTCTACATCATGTCATCTTGCTTAAGGCGTTACTCTGTTATTCTGAACTTAATACTCTAGATGCATGGTGGATAGCGGTCGATGTGTGGAGTAATAGTAGTAGATGCAAAATTGTTTCGGTCTACTTGTGTCGGACGTGATGCCTAGATAGTCTCATAATTATTCGCTTTTCTATCAATTGCTCGACAGTAATTCGTTCACCCACCGTAAAATTCTGCTATCATGGGAGAAGCCACTAGTGAAACCTATGGCACCCGGGTCTATTCTCAACATATCAATCTACAATCCACTTTACTTTTCTGTTTTTACTTTCTGTTCTTATATCCAAAAATACCAGAAATATCAAACTATCATATCTATCGGATCTCACTTTCGTAAGTGACCGTAAAGGGATTAACAACCCCTTATCGCGTTGGCTGTTAAGTTCTTATTTGTTTGTGCAGGTGCGAGGGACTTGCGCGTGGTCTCCTACTGGATTGATACCTTGGTTCTCAAAAACTGAGGGAAATACTTACGCTATTATGCTGCATCACCCTTTCCTCTTCGAGGGAATACAACGCAAGCTCGAGAAGTAGCAAGAAGAATTTCTGGCGCCGTTGCCGGGGTGGCTTACGCAAAAGTCATATACCAAGTACCTATCACAAACCCTTATCCTTCGCATTACATTTATTTGCCCCTCGTTTTCCTCTCCCCCACTTCACCCTTGCCGTTTTATATACCCTTCTTTTGGCCATGTGTTTACCATTCGCTTGCTTCTTGTTTGCTTGTGTGTTGGGTTACTTGCTTGTCACTATGGCTCAGAACAATACCAAATTGTGTGACTTCTCCAATACCAACAATAATGATTTTATTAGCACTCCGATTTCTCCTATTACCGATGCTGAATCTTGTGAGATCAATGCTGCTCTGTTGAATCTTGTCATGAAAGATAAATTTTCCGGCCTTCCTAGTGAAGATGCCGCTACCCATTTAAACAACTTTGTTGACTTGTGTGATATGCAAAAGAAAAGGGATACAGATAACGATATTGTTAAATTGAAGTTATTTACGTTTTCACTTAGAGATCGTGCTAAAACTTGGTTTTCCTCTTTGCCTAGAAATAGTATTGATTCATGGAATAGTGCAAACATGCTTTTATCTCTAAGTATTTCCCTCCTGCTAAGATCATCTCTCTTAGAAACGATATTATGAATTTTAAGCAACTAGATCATGAGCATGTTGCACAAGCTTGGGAGAGAATGAAATTAATGATACGTAATTACCCCACACATGGTTTGAAATTATTGATGATTATTCAAAACTTTTATGCTGGCTTGAATTTTGCTTCTAGAAATCTTTTAGATTCGGCCGCAGGAGGCACTTTTATGGAAACTACCTTAAGAGAAGCTACCAAACTCCTAGATAATATTATGGTTAATTATTCTCAATGGCACACCGAAAGATCTACTAGTAAAAAGGTGCATGCTATTGAAGAGATTAGTGTTTTGACTGGGAAGATGAATTAACTTATGAAATTATTTGCTGTTAAGAGTGCTTCTTCTGATCCTAATGATATGCCTTTATCCACGTTGATTGAAAATAATAATGAATCTTTAGATGCGAATTTTGTTGGTAGGAATAATTTTGGTAACAATGCTTATAGAGGAAACTTTAATCCTAGGCCTTTTCCTAGTAATTCCTCTAATAATTAAGGAAATTCCTACAATAACTCTTATGGAAAGATGCCTTCTGAATTTGAAACTAGTGTTAAGGAGTTTATGAATTCGCAAAAGAATTTCAATGCTTTGCTTGAAGAAAAATTGGTTAAGATTGATGAATTGGCTAGAAGTGTGGATAGAATTACTCTCGATGTTGATTCTTTGAAACTTAGATCTATTCCACCTAAGCATGATATCAATGAGTCTCTCAAGGCTATGAGAGTTTCCATTGATGAATGCAAAGAAAGAACCGCTAGGATGCGTGCTAAAAAGGAGTTATATAAAAGCGTGTTCTTCTAGTTATCATGAAAATAAAGATGAAGATCTAAAAGTTATTTATGTGTATCCTATTAGATCCTTGTTCTCTAGTATGAATCTTGATAAAGATGGGATTGGAGATGAGTCTACTTTAATTGAAAGGTGTCCCAATGATTCTGAGTTTTTAGATCTTGATGCTAAAATTGTTAAAAGTGGGATTGAAGAGATTAAAACTTTGTATAGTGATGAACCCACTACTTTGGATTTCAAGGGATTCAATTATGATAATTGCTCTTTGATTGATTATATTTCCTTGTTGCAATCCGTACTAAACTCTCCGCATGCTTATAGCCAGAATAAAGTTTTTACCAAACACATAGTTGATGCTTTGATGCAATCTTATGAAGAAAAACTTGAATTAGAAGTTTCTATCCCTAGAAAGCTTTATTATGAGTGGGAGGGAAACTACTATTAAAATTAAAATTAAAGATCATGAATGCTTTGCTTTGTGTGATTTGGGTGCAAGTGTTTCCACTATCCCAAAAACTTTGCGTGATTTGTTAGGTTTCCATGAGCTTGATGATTGTTCTTTAAATTTGCATCTTGCGGATTTTACTATTAAGAAACCTATGGGAAGGATTAATGATGTTCTTATTGTTGCCAACAGGAATTATGTGCCCGTAGATTTCATTGTTCTTGATATAGATTGCAATCCTTCATGTCCTATTATTCATGGTAGACCTTTCCTTAGAACGATTGGTGCAATTATTAATATGAAGGAAGGAAATATTAGATTCCAATTTTTGTTAAGGAAAGGCATGGAACACTTTCCTAGAAATAAAATTAAATTACCTTATGAATCTATTATGAGAGCCACTTATGGATTGCCTTCCAAAGATGGCAATACCTAGATCTATCCATGTATCGTGCCTAGCTAGGGGCGTAAAACGATAGCGCTTGTTGGGAGGCAACCCAATTTTATATTTTTTGTTTTTTCTTCTATTTAGGAATAAATATTGCATCTAGCTTCTGTTTAGATGTGGTTTTGTGTTTTAATTAGTGTTTGTGCCAAGTAGAACCTTTGGGAAGACTTGTGTGAAGTTTATATGATCTGCTGTGAAAAACAGAATCGTTAGCGCTCGCTAGAATAGTCAGCAGATTTTACTGGAGTGTGCTATTTAGTTGATTCTTTTTCCAAATGATTAATAGACAAATTTTTCCTAACGTTTACCAATTTATTTCAATTTTTTTGGAGTTACAGAAGTATGCGAAAGTTACAGATTACTACAGACTGTTATGTTTTTGACAGATTCTGTTTTTCTTGTGTTGTTTGCTTATTTTGATGAATCTATGAGTAGTATTGGGGAGTATGAATCATAGAGAAGTTGGAATACAGTAGGTTTAACACCAATATAAACAAAGAATGAGTTCATTACAGTACCTTTGAGTGGTGGTTTGTTTTCTTATACTAACGGAGCTCACGAAATTTTTGTCTAAGTTTTGTGTTGTGAAGTTTTCAAGTTTTGAGTAATGCTTTGATGGATTATGGAAAAAAGAGTGACAAGAGCCTAAGCTTGGGGATGCCCAAGGCACCCCAAGGTAAAATTCAAGGACAACCAAAAGCCTAAGCTTGGGGTATCCCCTCTTTCGTCTTCATCTATCGGTAACTATACTTGGGACTATATTTTTATTCACCACCTGATATGTGTTTTACTTGGAGCGTCATGTACTATTTGAGTCTTTGTTTGTTAGTTTGCCACAATTATCCTTGCTGGACACACCTTTTTGGGAGAGATAAATATGGCCTAGAAATGGATAGAACACTCTATGTGCTTCACTTTTATCTTTTGAGTTAAGTAGTATGCTCTAGTGCTTCACTTATATCTTTTAGAGCACGGTGGAAATTTTTATTTTGTAGAAATTGTTGATCTATCATGCTTCACTTATATCCTTTTGAGAGTCTATTAGAATAGAATGGTAATGTACTTTGGCTATAAAACTAGTCTTCGTATGATAGGCATCCAAAATGAATGTGGTAAAAACTTTCATACTAAGTGCATTGAATAGGATGATAAGTTGGATGCTTGATAATTGTTTTGAGATATGAGGATAGTGATATTAGAGTCATGATAGTGGAGTTGTTATGAAATTGAGAAATACTTGTGTTAAGGTTAGTGATTCCCGTAGCATGCTGCTACTTCTCGAGTTTGCGTTGTATTCCCTCGAAGAGGAAAGGGAGATGCAGCACAGTAGCGTAAGTATTTCCATCAGTTTTTGAGAACCAAGGTATCAATCCAGTAGGAGACCACGCGCGAGTCCCTCGCACCTGCACAAACAAATAAGAACTTCGCAGCCAACGCGATAAGGGGTTGTCAATCCCTTTACGGTCACTTACGAAAGTGAGATCTGATAGAGATGATAGTTTATATTTTTGGTATTTTAGGTTTATAAGAACAGCAAATAAAAGCGATAAAAGTAAAGTGGATGTAGATTGATATGTTGAGAATAGACCCGGGGGCCATAGTGTTCTCTAGTGGCTTCTCTCATGATAGCGATATTCTACGGCCAGTAAACAAATTACTGTCGAGCAATTGATAGAAAAGCGAATAATTATGAGACTATCTAGGCATGATCATTGTATATAGGCAGCACGTCCGAGACAAGTAGACCGACTCCTGCCTGCATCTACTACTATTACTCCACACATCAACCGCTATCCAGCATGCATCTAGTGTATTGAGTTCATAAGAACAGAGTAACGCCTTAAGCAAGATGACATGATGTAGATGGATAAACTCAAGCAATATGATATAAACCCCATCTTTTTATCCTCGATGGCAACAATACAATACGTGCCTTGCTGCCCCTACTATCACTGGGAAAGGACACCGCAAGATTGAACCCAAAGGCAAGCACTTCTCCCATTGCAAGAACTATAGATCTAGTAGGCCAAACCAAACCAATATTTCGAAGAGACTTGCAAGGATATTATGAGCACACATAAAAAGTTCAGAGAAGAACCATATATCTTTCATAGATAACCTTGATCATAAACTCACAATTCATCAGATCTCGACAAACACACCGCAAAAAGAGATTACATCGAATAGATCTCCTCGAAGACCGAGGAGAACATTGTATTGAGATCCTAAGAGAGAGAAGAAGCCATCTAGATACTAGCTATGGACCCGAAGGTCTATGGTAAACTACTCACAACTCATGCTGAGGGCGATGATAATGATGATGAAGGCCTCCGTGATGGATCCCCCTCTGGTGGAGCTCCGGAACAGGCTCCAAGATGGGATCTCCACGGGAACAGAAGGTACGGCGGTGGAATTAGGATTTTCTCTCTGTTCACGGAGTTTCTGGGGTACGTAGACTTATATAGGAAGAAGGAGGGCACTCGGGGAGTTACGGGGGCTCCACGAGGCAGGGGGCGCGCCCTGGGAAGGGGGGCGCACCCCCACCCTCGTGGGCCCCTCGTGGCTCTTCTAACGTGGTTCTCAAGTTCTAACGTGCCAGGTTGGTCGCCACCCCCGCCGCGGGCTGATTCGCCACCCGGGCCGCGCCCGATCCGCCAGTGCCCCGCGGCCCGTTCTCCAGATCCGCTCGGATCCGGCCCGATCCGCACCACCCCGATCCGATCCACTCCAGTTTCGGCCCGTTTGACTTCTTTGACCCGGAGGTAGTCCCAATTCCACTAAGTCCCTGTTGTTTATGTGTGCTGATGCATATTTCAAACTGTGATAACTTCTTGTGTGTTGCTCTGTTTTGCGCAAATGACATGTCCAGACGTTCGTGGTGACTAGCACTATGTTTCATTCCATTGTGCCATGCATGTTTGAGATCATCTAGATGCTTATTTTTCTGTTGCAAGAGTGCTTCCCGATGTAAACTGCTGTTAGTGATGTTTTTATGCCATCTTTGCATAGTGATATCTTTTAGCTCGTTTATCCGAATGATGCAAATGACATGTCCACGTGTTCGTCTTGCCATGCTCTACATGTTGATTGTGTTAGGTTGCATGATAGATTTAATCTTGCCATGTTTATCCTTGTTGCAAAGTGCTATGTGGCTGTTTAGTGGTTTAACTTGTTATGAGATGCCATCTTGTTGAGCTCATTGCTATCGTTGTGTTTATCTTCATGATGCATGCTTGTATGTTTCGGAATCACCATCATGTGTACTATGATGTGGTGCTTACCACTTGTCATGTTTAGTTTTGAGGTGACTTAAACTTGCTCTCGAAGATGCCATGATGAAACTGCTGTTTAACACTTAGTGGATTTTCACTAAGTCTGGAATCTGTTATTCTCAGATGCCATGTTCGCTTGCTGTTCTAGGACAAACCCTGATAGTTTTGGGGTGACTCTTGATGGTTCCTTGCTGTACATATTGTTGGCTATCCATTCATGCTCTCACATGCTTATTTGAGTGGCTGTAGCATATTTAACTTTGGCTCCAAAGTTTCAATAAAATTCTGCTGTCAGGATTTTGTTGTCAAGTTCAATATGTCCAAGCTTGTTGCTATTGATCTGTGGCTCCTTTGGGGGTGCACCTTTGGACTTATTTGCTGTAGGATATGTCTAGTTATGTTCATGCTCTTTGCCATGGTGTTTGAGTGCTGTAGCTTAACTATCTAGTGCTCCGAAGTTGCTATGTGGCTATAATTTTCAGCTTGTGCATATTTCTTGTTTCGGGCATAACTTTTAGCCCGTAGCTCCGTTTTGAGCGAGTCTTACATGAAACTTCATTGATTTTCCGTGTAGATTCATAATATCCTATTGTTATCATGTTTTGAGGTGTTTTGCTTGAGTGCTATTTTTCCGTGCTCCGTGTGCTCTCTTAGTGCATCCATCATGCATCCATCATTTTGGTGTGCGCATTGCATCTTGTTGATTCGTGCCTTGTGTGATTGTATTGTTTAGAGCCGGAAGCTGAGACCGAGTACGAGTACGACCACGAGGTTTCCAACGAGGTTGAGCACGAGGACCCCTCTTACGATCCGAACGACAACTTTTCAGGCAAGATGACCGAACCCGGATACCATTACTATTTTTGCCTATTGCTAGAATTCTCGATCTATAGTTTTGCCTCGATGCCCATGTCTTTCATGTCAGCCTCCTACTTGTAACCATGATCATGACTAACCACCCTACCTATGCAAACCATTGATTGGCTATAAGTACGCTTCGCTCAGCCCCTCTTATAGCATTGCTAGTTGCAGGTGAAGTTGAAGATGCTTGCTTCATGTTGAAGTTTGTTGGGTTATATCACACTATATAAATGCTTAAAATGAAATCATCTATATATTGGCAAGGGTGGAAGGCTAAGCCTTTTGCTTGGTGATTCGTTCCACTCATGTCGCTAGGAACCGTATTAACCGGTGTTATGTTCCTTGATTATGCGTTCCTCACATGGTTGGGGTTTATGGGACCCCCTCGATAAACCGCTAAGTGCTAAGTCTTTTCCAGCAAGTCCCAACTTTGGTACTATTCGCCTAATAACTAAATAAAACTTGCATAGGGTCTTGCAAACCCGAGTTCTTAATCAACAACCCCGGGCCAGTGCTCCTCATGAGTGTTGGTCCGAAACGGGGGTCCTGCGGGGTCACCACGAGGAAACTCGAGGATTGATATAAACCTGTAGCATCGCCCATCCGGTCGTGGCCTGAGACTAGATACTCGCGGCTATTGTCAGGGTGTCGGCACGCCGGGAGGATTTGCTGGATTAGCCTTACCTTAGTTCAGAGTATCTTGAGCACGGGATTACTAGAATACTCGGGTCTTCCCACCTTGGAGTTGCGACTTCGCGGATCGTGGGCTTGTCATGGGCCAAGTTGGAACACCCCTGCAGGGTTATGAACTTTCGAAAGCCGTGCCCACGGTTATGTGGCAGATGGGAGCTTGTTAATATCCGGTTGTAGAAAACTTGACACAATGTTCCAATACACTACCAGCGTGAGTACCGTGACTGTCATTTTCCGAAAAGGGATTCGGGAGATGAACACGGTGGGGTTATGTTTGACGTGTTGTAGCTAGGATCACTTCGTGATCACCTCTCGACCGAAGCACTTCTCTTCTCGCACTCTTTCACGTAAGCTAGTGCTAGTTGCTGCTGCAGACTCTTACTCTTTTCTTCAGCCTTATCCTCTCCCAAGGCTTAAATAGTCATGTTACCCGGGAACGGGATTGCTGAGTCCTTTGTGGCTCACAGTTACTTCACCACACCAGATGTAGGTCCGATGGTGAGCTATCTAGGTGATGGCACCGAGCTAGACTGGGAGTATGACGAGGAGCGTAGTCGATACTATGTTCGTTATCCTGATGATCAGTAGTGGAGACTTCTACTAGGATTCGATCTGACCTGTGGATTTAAATTATGTTTGGTATCTTGTCATTTGGATTTTACCCTTAGAGGGCTGTGATGTTTTATTGAATGATGATTTGGACATGTATTGTATTTGTGTGACGTGGCGAGTGTAAGCCAACTATTTTATGTTTTCCATCCCCATCTTTTACATGAGTTGTGCAAAGATACCAGACTTGCGATCATTCCAGCATGGGGTTATGTCTCTAAGTCATGCCTCGACACGTAGGAGATATAGTCCCATCCTGGGCATTACACTTTCTCTTTTTTTTTTCTTTTTTTTGCGGAGGGGCTTTATAGATTTAGCCTTTTCTCCCATGGGACAATGCTCTAATAATGATGATCATCACACTTTCATTACAACACGATATTACAACTCGATACTACATCAACAAAGTATGACTCTATATGAATGCCTCCGGCGGTGTACCGTTATGTGCAATGAAACAAGAGTGACATGTATAAAAATTATGCATGGTGGCTTTGCCACAAATACGATGTCAACTACATGATCATGCAATGGCAATATGACAATATGATGCATGTCATATGAACGGAACGATGGGAAGTTGCATGGCAATATATCTCGGAATGGCTATGGAAATGCCATGATAGGTAGGTATGGTGGCTGTTTTGAGGAACAATATGGTGGCTGTTTTGAGGAAGGATATATAGTGGGTTTATGGCACCGACGAAAGTTGCGCGGTACAAGAGAGGCTAGCAATGGTGGAAGGGTGAGAGTGTGTATAATCCATGGACTCAACATTAGTCATAAGAACTCATATACTTATTGCAAAATTTACGAGTCATCAAAACAAAGCAATCAACGCATGCTCCTAGGGGGGAGGTTGGTAGGAGTTAACCATCGCGCGCTCCGACCTCCACACAAAGGTTGGCACTCTACAAATACCTCATGCTCTAACTTCGTCACATAGCGGTTCACCATACGTGCATGATACGAGAATCACTAACCTTAACACAAGTATTTCTAAATTTCATAATAACTCCACTAGCATGACTCTAATATCACTATCCTCATGTCTCAAAACAATTATCAAGCATCCAACATCTCCTTATATTCAATGCACTTAGTGTGATTTTTTTTACTACATTGACATTGGATGTTTAGACTCTCAAAAGGATATAAGTGAAGCATGAGAGTTCAACAATTTCTACTAAATATTACCACCACCGTGCTCTAAAAGATATAAGTGAAGCACTAGAGCAAAAACTATTCAACTCAAAAGATATAAGTGAAGCATATAGAGTATTCTAATAATTTCTAGGCCATATTTAACTCTCTAAAATAGGTGTGTCCAGCAAGGATGATTGTGGCAAACTAACAAACAAAGACTCAAAATATACAAGACGCTCCAAGCAAAACATATATCATGTTGCGAATAAAAATATAGCTCCAAGTATAGTTACTGATGGATGAAGACGAAAGAGGGGATGCCTTCCCGGGGCATCCCCAAGCTTAGGTTTTTGATTATCTTCAATTTACTTGGGGTGCCATGGGCATCCCCAAGCTTACGACTTTGATTATCCTTGTTCCACAGTCCATCAAAGCAATACTCAAAACTTGAAAACTTCACAACACAAAACTTAGACAAAAATTCTCGTGAGGTTAGTATAAGAAAGCAAACCACTACTCAAAGGTACAACAATGAATTCATTCTTTGTTTATATTGGTGTTAAACCTACTGTATTCCAACTTCTCTATGGTTCATATCCTCCAATACTACTCATAGATGCATCGGAATAAGCAAACAACACACGAAAAACAGAATCTGTAAAAAACAGAACAGTCTGTAGTAATCTGCAGGTTTCGCCTACTTATGGAACTCCAAAAAATTCAAACTAAATTGGTAAAATTGAGGAATTTGTCTACCAATCATCAGCAAAAAGAATCAACTAAAAATCGCACTCCAGTAAAATATGAAGACTACTTTAGCGAGCACTAACGATTTTGTTTTTCACAGCAAGATCACATAAACTTCACACAAGTCTTCCCAAAGGTTCTACTTGGCACAAACACTAAAAAAATATGAAACCACATCTAATCAGAGGCTATATGCAATATTTATTCCCTAACATCAACAAAAACAAAAAAATAATTTAAAATTGGGTTGCCTCCCAACAAGCGCTATCGTTTTACGCCCCTAGCTCGGCACGATACAAGATAGATCTAGGTAGTGCCATCTTTGGAAGGCAATCCATAAGTGGCTCTCATGATAGATTCATATGGTAATTTGATTTTCTTTCTAGGAAAGTGTTCAATGCCTTTCCTTAACGAAAATTGGAATCTAATATTTCCTTCCTTCATATCAATAATTGCACCAATCGTTCTAAGGAAAGGTCTATCAAGAATAATACGACATGAAGGATTGCAATCTATATCAAGAACAATGAAATCTACGGGCACATAATCCCTATTGGCAACAATAAGAACATCATTAATCCTTCCCATAGGTTTCTTAATAGTGGAATCCGCAAGATGCAAATTCAAAGAACAATCATCAAGTTCATGGAACCCTAGCAAATCAAACAAAGTTTTTGGGATAGTGGAGACACTTGCACCCAAATCACACAAAGCATAGCATTCATGATCTTTTATTTTTATTTTGATAGTAAGTTCCCACTCATCATAAAGCTTTATAGGGATATAAACTTCCAACTCAAGTTTTTCTTCATAAGATTGCATCAAAGCATCAACTATGTGTTTAGTGAAAGCTTTATTTTGACTATAAGCATGCGGAGAATTTAGCACGGATTGCAACAAGGAAATACAATCAATCAAAGAGCAATTATGATAATTGAATCCCTTGAAATCCAAAGTAGTGGGTTCATCACTATGCAAAGTTTTAATCTCTTCACTCCCACTTTTAGCAATTTTAGCATCAAGATCTAAAAACTCTGAATCATTGGGACACCTTAAAGTAGAATCATCTCCAATCCTATCTTCATCAAGATTTATACTAGAAAACAAGGATCTAATAGGAGACACATCAATAACTTTCAGATCTTCATCTCTACTTTCATGATAACTAGAAGAACATGATTGAATATAATCTTCTCTTTTAGCACGCATTCTAGCGGTTCTTTATTTGCATTCATCAATGGAAATTTTCATGGCTTTGAGAGACTCATTGATATCATGCTTAGGTGGGATAGATCTAAGTTTCAAAGAATCAACATCAAGAGTAATTCTATCCACACTTCTAGCCAATTCATCAACCTTAAGCAATTTCTCTTCAAGCAAAGCATTGAAATTCTTTTACGAGATCATAAAATCCTTAACACTAGTTTCAAATTCAGAAGGCATCTTTCCATAAGAGTTGTTGTAGGAATTACCATAATTATTAGAGGAATTACTAGGAAAAGGCCTAGGATTAAAATTACCTCTATAAGCATTGTTACCAAAATTATTCCTACCAACGAAATTCACATCCAAAGATTCATTGTTATTCTCAATCAAAGTGGACAAAGGCATATCATTAGGATCAGAAGAAGCACTCTTAGCAGCAAACAATTTCATAAGTTCATCCATCTTTCCACTCAAAACACTAATTTCTTTGATAGCATGCACTTTTTTACTAGTAGATCTTTCGGTGTGCCATTGAGAATAATTAACCATAATATTATCTAGGAGTTTGGTAGCTTCTCCTAAGGTAGTTTCCATGAAAGTGCCTCCCGCGGCCGAGTCTAAAATATTTCTAGAAGAAAAATTCAAGCCAGCATAAAAGTTCTGAATAATCATCCATAGATTCAAACCATGTGTAGGCCAATTACGTATCATCATTTTCATTCTCTCCCAAGCTTGTGCAACATGCTCATGATATAGTTGCTTAAAATTCATAATATCGTTTCTAAGAGAGATGATCTTAGCAGGAGGGAAATACTTAGAGATAAAAGCATCTTTGCACTTATTCCACGAATCAATACTATTTCTAGGCAAAGAGGAAAACCAATTTTTAGCACGACCTCTAAGTGAAAACAGAAATAACTTCAATTTAACAATATCGTTATCCGTATCCCTTTTCTTTTGCATATCACACAAATCAACAAAGTTGTTTAGATGGGTAGCGGCATATTCACTAGGAAGGCCGGAGAATTGATCTTTCATGACAAGATTCAAGCAGCATTGATCTCACAAGATTCAGCATCGGTAATAGGAGCAATCGGAGTGCTAATAAAATCATTGTTGTTGGTATTGAAGAATTCACACGATTTGGTATTGTTCTGAGCCATAGTGACAAGCAAGCAATCCAACACACACAAGCAAACAAGAAGCAAGCGAACGATAAACACACGGCGGAAGAAAGAAAAATAAAACGGCAAGGGTGAAGTGGGGGAGAGGAAAACGAGAGGAAAAAAATGTAATGCGAAGGATAAGGGTTTGTGATAGGTACTTGGTATATGAATTTTGAGTAAGCCTCCCCGGCAACGGCGCCAGAAATTCTTCTTGCTACTTCTCGAGCTTGCGTTGTATTCCCTCGAAGAGGAAAGGGAGATGCAGCACAGTAGCGTAAGTATTTCCCTCAGTTTTTGAGAACCAAGGTATCAATCCAGTAGGAGACCACACACGATTCCCTCGCACCTGCACAAACAAATAAGAACTTCGCAGCCAACGCGATAAGGGGTTGTCAATCCCTTTACGGTCACTTACGAAAGTGAGATCTTATTGAGATGATAGTTTATATTTTTGGTATTTTAGGTTTATAAGAACAACAAATAAAAGCGATAAAAGTAAAGTGGATGTAGACTGATATGTTGAGAATAGACCCGGGGGCCATAGTGTTCTCTAGTGGCTTCTCTCATGATATCGATATTCTACGGCGGGTAAACAAATTACTGTCGAGCAATTGATAGAAAAGCGAACAATTATGAGACTATCTAGGCATGATCATTGTATATAGGCATCACGTCCGAGACTAGTAGACCGACTCTTGCCTGCATCTACTACTATTACTCCACACATCGACCGCTATCCAGCATGCATCTAGTGTATTGAGTTCATAAGAACAGAGTAACGCCTTAAGCAAGATGACATGATGTAGAGGGATAAACTCAAGCAATATGATATAAACCCCATCTTTTTATCCTCGATGGCAACAATACAATACGTGCCTTGCTGCCCCTACTGTCACTGGGAAAGGACACCGCAAGATTGAACCCAAAGCCAAGCACTTCTCCCATTCCAAGAACTATAGATCTAGTAGGCCAAACCAAACAAATAATTCGAAGAGACTTGCAAGGATATTATGAGCACACATAAAAAGTTCAGAGAAGAACCAAATATCTTTCATAGATAACCCTGATGGTAAACTCACAATTCATCGGATCTCGACAAACACACCGCAAAAAGAGATTGCGTCGAATAGATCTCCTCGAAGACCGAGGAGAACTTTGTATTGAGATCCAGAGAGAGAGAAGAAGCCATCTAGATACTAGCTATGGACCCCGAAGGTCTGTGGTAAACTACTCACAACTCATGGTGAGGGCGATGATGATGATGATGAAGGCCTCCGTGATGGATCCCCCTCCGATGGAGCTCCGGAACAGGCTCCAAGATGGGATCTCCACGGGAACAGAAGGTACGGCGGTGGAATTAGGGTTTTCTCTCTGTTCACGGAGTTTCTGGGGTACGTAGACTTATATAGGAAGAAGGAGGGCACCGGGGGAGTCACGGGGGCTCCACGAGGCAGGGGGCGCGCCCCCCACCCTCGTGGGCCCCTCGTGGCTCTTCTGACGTGGTTCTCAAGTTCTTCGTGCGTGATTTTCTCCAAAAATATCTCTCGCAAAGGTTTCATTCCGTTTGGACTCCGTTTGATATTCTTTTTCTGCAAAACCGTGAAACAGGCAAAAACAACAATCTGGACTGGGCCTTTGGGTTAGTAGGTTAGTCCCAAAAATGATATAAAAGTGAATGATAAAGCCCATTAATCATCCAAGACTTCATAAATAATAGTATGGAACAATAAAAAATTATAGATACGTTGGATACGTATCACATGCACGTATGGTGAACCGCTATGTGACGAAGTTAGAGCATGATGTATTTGTAGAGTGTCAACCTTTGTGTGGAGGTCGGGGACGCGATGGTTAACTCCTACCAACCTCCCCCCTAGAAGCATGCGTTGATTGCTTTGTTTTGATGACTCGTAAAGTTTTGCAATAAGTATATGAGTTCTTATGACTAATGTTGAGTCCATGGATTATACGCACTCTCACCCTTCCACCATTGCTAGCCTCTCTTGTACCGCGCAACTTTCGCTGGTGCCATACACCCACTATATACCTTCTGATACGTCCAAAATGCATCACTATTTTGTATTATAATTTATCCTTATTCATTAATATATTTCACGTTATGATGATGCTCTTATGTTGTTTTGGTCTATTTTACAAAGTTTGCAACTTTCCGATACCGGAACAACAGACGTAGGATTCAGCAGGAAAAAGTGGATGCTGAGTTGCTGAAGAAGAACACCTCCAAATTACCTGAAAATTGACGGGAGGTATTTTTCAGACGAATAACAAGGACATGCAAAAGGGGAATCAGAGGGGGGCCACAGGGTGCCCAGGCGGCCTGGGGGCGCGCCCCCCCTGGCCGCGCCGGGGGGGCGCCTGGAGCCCCTGGCCCACCTCTGGTCGCCCCCTTTTGCATATATGTTCTCCGTCCCCCGAAAACCCTAGGCACGGGACTTTTTACGGAGTTCCGCCGCCGCTTCGAGGCGGAAACCTACAGAGAAGAAAAGGGCATCTCCGGTGGGCAGATTCCGCCGGGAAGATCACCTCCCGGAAGGGGAGATCGTCGCCATCGTCATCACCATCGTCACGGGCATCATCGAGATCATCATCAACATCATCCCCAACACCAGCACCATCTCCATCTTCATCCAAATCTCATCTTACCATCGCAACTCGTGTTGTAACTCGTACTACCTGTCCTCTCTACTCCATTGGTGTTGATTACTACTTTGTGGTGAATGCTATTGAGTTTTGTTGGAGAAATATTATTATGTCCAGATTGTTTATCACATATTTATCCCCACTGATCATGATTTCTTTTATGTCTTGTGAGTAGTTACCTTAGTTCTTGAGGACATGGGGAAAGTCTTGTTGTTAGTAGTCATATGATGTTGAAGTAATATGTGTTGTTTGATACTTAAGTTGCGTTGTTATTCTACTAGTGGTGTTGCGTGAGTCGAACACCCAACACTTCGCCTTATTATGGACCTAGGAGAATACATTGTGTATAAAGAATGCTTATGGTGGGTTGCCGGAGTGACAGAAACCTGAACCCCAGTTCGCACGCTTTTGCATAAGGGAATAATGGATCCTCGATCATATTGCTATGGTTAGGCTTTTGCCTTAAATTCTATCTTGTATTTGCGGATGCTTGCAAGGTGTTTAATCATAAGAGTGCATTCATCTTAGTCTAGAGAGTGCACTAGCATAGATCAACCCACTCAACACTTATCAACACATATCATAGTATCGATACAGAATATGGCGAAAGCACATGACTACCTCTCCCGTGTGTCCTCAAGAACGCTTTAGTCTTTATAAGTTCAGTTGCTAGGCCTCTCCTTTGCTAAGAAAGGATTGGGCCACTTGTTACTCTCAGTACCTTTTACATTACTTGCCTTTACATTCCTGTTGCTTATACCGAGAAAACCCCTAAAAGTTATCTTTCAGTGCTTGCAGTAACTTCTTGCTCAGAATCGCTTATCAATACCTTCTGCTCCTCGTTGGGTTCGACACTCTTACTTATCGAAAACGCTGCAACAGATCCCTTACGGTTGAGGGTCATCAAGTAACGTTTTCTGGCGCCGTTGCCGGGGAGCGTAGCGCTATTGGTAAAGTGAAACTGGTAAGAAAGTCTTTTTATAATTCTGTTTTTATTTTTGCTATTGCTGCTCTTTGTCCTTATGGATAACCCTATTATTGGAGCGTTGCTTGCGGGAAGACGCCCCACACCTGTGGTGGTTGATCCTCCCCCTACTGAAATTGTGCCTTATAAAATACCAGCTGGCATTATCAATTATGTTTTGGCTAATCGTTATGCAGGAGACAGACATCCCGGTGAACACTTGCTATACTTGTCACGACTATGTTCATTATTTAAGCTTGCAGGTGTATCGAGGGAGTTTGTCATGAGGAAATTATTTGTTGTATCACTTATAGATAAAGCTTCAGATTGGTATGGGCTTCTCGATAACTCACACTTGCTGGACTGGCAGGAGCTTATGTCTCTCTTTTATACTAAGTTTTATCCTCTTCATGAAATTCATCGAGACAGGAATTATATATATAACTTTAGGTCTCGTGACGGAGAAAGCATTGCTCAAGCTTGGGGGAGACTGAAGTCTCTAATGCTCAAATGCCCAATTCATAAGCTTCCCAAGGAAATTATACTTACAAATTTTTATGCTAGGCTTTCTCGTCAGGATAAGGAGATGCTGGATGCCTCCTCTAGTGGGGTATTTCAAAAGAAGAGTGTTGAAGAAAGGTGGGATCTCCTTGAAAGAATATAGAGGAATACCGAAGATTGGGAAATTGATAAAGGTATTGAACCCGCTATAAATTATGAACATGACTATATTGAAAGCTATGTGGAAACTGATTACTTCAATACTTTTTGCTCTAAGATTGGTCTTGATTCCCATCTAGTGATTGATTTATGTAAGAATTTTGCCTCTCACGTTGATTCTTTTAAAAAGAATAGAGACCAGCACCATGCACCTTTTAAAGAACCACCTATTGATATTTATGTTGCTGAGCCTATTTTGCCTGCAGTCATATATGAAAAGCCTCCTTTTCCCACGAGGATAAAGGAACACTCTCTTGTGACAGGCATAATAAATAAAAGTGAGAGAAGAGTTGATGAACCTGAGGACCAGATCAGGGTCGATCCTCAAGTTGCATTGATTAAAGACCTTGCTACTGATGATGTTTTGGATTCCAATATAACTTTTTGTGCTGTTTCCACTAACCTTGTCACAGCCAAGAACAAAGGCCCAATTTCAGGTACTCCGATGGTATCTGTTAAAATAGGAGATCACAATTATTATGGGCTATGCGATTTGGGATCGAGTGCAAGTGCTATTCCTTATTCACTCTATGAAGAAATCATCGGTGAGATTTCCCCTTGTGCACTTGAAGAAGTTGATGTTACTATTCATCTTGCAAATAGATCAACTATCTCTCCTATCGGAATTGTGAGGGACGTTGAAGTCCTATGTGGAAAGGTAAAATACCCTACCGACTTTCTGGTACTTGGTTCAGCCAGGGACAATTTTTGTCCCATCATTTTTGGTAGACCTTTTCTTAGAACTTGTGGAGCTATAATAGATTGCAAGAAAGGTAAAGTTTCTGTTGAATTCGATGGTGAGCCATATGAATTTAATTTTTCTAAGTTCTCTAAGCAGCCTCGTGGTACTGATTCACCTAGTGATGATAAAATTATTAAAAGTATTGCCTCTATTGCTATTCCCCCTGATGATCCTTTGCAGCAATACATGGAGGACCACGAGAATGATTTGCATATGTAGGAAAGAAATGAACTAGATGAAATATTCTTGAGGCAGCCTGCTATCCTGAAGCACAACCTTCCGGTTGAACCTTTGGGAATTTTATCAAAACCAAAAGAAGACCCGGTGTTCGATCTTAAACCTCTTCCCGATACGCTCAAGTATGTTTATTTAGATGAAAAGAAAGTATATCCTGTTATTATCAATTCTAACCTTTCAGGATATGAAGAAGAGCAATTATTGGAAGTACTTCGTAAACACCGAGGCGCAATTGGCTATACCCTTGATGACCTTAAGGGGATTAGTCCATCTATCTGTCAACATACTATCAACCTTGAGCCTGATGCTAAACCAGTTGTTGATCATCAACGACGGTTGAACCCGAAGATGATGGATGTCGTGAGAACTGAGATTCTCAAGCTTCTAGCCGCAGGTATTACCTACCCTATAGCTGACAGTAAGTGGGTAAGTCCGGTACATTGTGTTCCTAAGAAAGGAGGTACAACTGTGGTTCCTAATGATAAAAATGAACTAATACCTCAGAGAATTATTATTGGATATAGAATGTGTATTGATTACAGGAAGTTGAACAAGGCAACCAGGAAGGATCACTACCCGTTGCCGTTCATCGACCAAATGCTTGAAAGGTTATCCAAAAATACCCACTTTTGTTATCTCGATGGTTATTCTGGCTTCTCTCAAATTCATGTTAACACTGCCGATCAAGAGAAGACCACTTTTACTTGTCCTTTTGGTACTTATGCTTACAGACGTATGCCTTTTGGTTTATGTAATGCCCCTGCTACTTTTCAAAGGTGTATGTCTGCTATCTTTCATGGTTTCTGCGGGGATATTATGGAAGTCTTCATGGACGATTTATCCGTCTATGGAACTTCATTTGACCATTGTCTTCACAACCTTAATAAAGTTTTGCAGAGATGCGAGGAGACAAATTTGGTACTCAACTGGGAGAAGTGCCACTTTATGGTTAATGAAGGAATTGTTCTTGGTCACAAGATTTCCGAAAGGGGAATTGAAGTGGACAAAGCCAAGATCGAAGCTATTGAGAGGATGCCCTATCCAAGGGACATCAAAGGTATTCGCAGTTTTCTCGGTCATGCAGGTTTTTATAGAAGATTTATTAAAGACTTTTCTAAAACCTCGAGACCCCTCACTAATCTTCTCCAGAAGGATGTTCCTTTTGCGTTTGATGAAAATTGTAAGGAAGCTTTTGAAGTCCTTAAGAAAGCTTTAATAACTGCTCCTATAGTACAACCACCTGACTGGAATTTACCTTTTGAGATTATGTGTGATGCAAGTGATTTTGCTGTTGGAGCTGTTTTAGGACAAAGAGTTGATAAGAAATTGAATGTTATACATTATGCTAGTAAAACCCTTGATAGTGCTCAAACAAATTATGCTACTACTGAGAAGGAATTCTTAGCTGTAGTTTTTGCTTGTGATAAGTTTAGGCAGTATATTGTTGATTCCAAAGTTATTATTCATACTGATCATGCTGCCATTAAATATCTTATGACAAAGAAGGATGCCAAGCCAAGGCTTATCAGATGGGTACTCCTTCTCCAAGAATTTGATTTGCAGATTGTTGATAGGAAAGGGGAAGACAATCCGGTAGCGGACAATCTTTCAAGAATGGAAGATATACCGCATGACCCCATCCCAGTTAACGATAGTTTTCCAGACGAGCAACTTGCCGTTGTAAAAATACAACCTCTCTCCGACCCTTGGTATGCAGACTATGCTAATTTTATTGTTGCGAAGTATTTGCCTCCAGGTCTAACATTTCAGCAAAGGAAGAAGTTCTTTCATGATTTGAGGCACTACTTTTGGGATGACCCACATCTTTTCAAAGAAGGTCCCGACGGGATCGTGAGAAGATGCATTCCGGAACATGAGCAGAAGGACGTTCTCCGACGGTGTCATGATAGTCCCTATGGAGGACATCATGCCGGTGAGAGGACTGCGCATAAGGTTCTTCAATCAGGTTTTTATTGGCCTACTCTCTTTAAAGATGCTAGAAATTATGTTTTAGCTTGTGATAAATGTCAGAGAGTTGGTAACATTAGTAGAAGGAATGAGATGCCTATGAATTACTCACTAGTGATTGAACCTTTCGATTGTTGGGGTTTTGATTTTATGGGTCCTTTTCCTTCTTCACACAAGTACACTCACATTTTAGTAGCTGTTGATTCTGTGACCAAGTGGGTTGAAGCAATCCCCACTGAAAGTGCTGATCACAAAACATCTTTGAAAATGCTTAAAGATGTAATTTTTCCTAGGTTTGGTGTACCAAGGTATCTCATGACCGATGGAGGATCACACTTCACGCACGGAGCTTTTGGAAAAGCTCTGGCTAAATACGATGTTAATCATAGAATTGCTTCACCGTATCATCCTCAAACTAGTGGGCAAGTTGAGCTTACCAATAGAGATATTAAGTTGATCTTGCAGAAAACAGTAAACAGAAATAGGAAGTATTGGTCAAATAAATTAGGAGATGCTTTGTGGGCATATAGAACTGCTTACAAAAACCCCATGGGCATGTCCCCCTATAAGATGGTATATGGCAAGGCTTGCCATTTGCCATTAGAGCTAGAGCACAAAGCTTTCTGGGCTGTTAGAGAGCTTAACGCTGACCCAAAACTAGCTGGTGAGAAGCGTCTCATGAACTTGACTTCTCTAGATGAATGGAGAAGTGAAGCTTACGAGAGCGCTAAAATGTTCAAGGAAAAGGTAAAAAGGTGGCATGATAGGAAGATTCTGAAACGAGAATTTAATGTTGGTGATAAAGTTTTGTTGTTTAGATCCCGTTTCAGGTTTTCTCCAGGTAAACTACTTTCCAGGTGGGAAGGACCATTTCATATTGAAGAAGTTTATCGGTCTGGTGCAATTAAGATTAATAATTTTGAAGGCACCAAACCTCAAGTTGTGAATGGGCAAAGACTTAAACATTACATAGCAGGAGACCCTGTCGATGTTGATGTGAATATAATATACACAACAACCCACGAAGAACATGTTGCAGCCCTGTTTCAGACGCCAGCAGAAGCAGAATAAAGAAAAGGTATGTAGTACGGTAAGAAAACACCGCAAACCATCATAAAAGTTCCGTATTACGAGTTTTTGTAAAATTAGTAAAATTCCGAGTCGAAGTGGAGCCGGAGACGACCACCAGGGAGTCCAGGCGCCCCCCTGGCGCCCCCCCTGGGCCGCGCCGGCAGGCCGCCTGGACACCCTGGAGCCCGTCTCCGACCCCGCTTTGGTCCGTTACCTTCCTTTCTGTGCATAAATTTTTCCTATATATTTGCCCGGGGTGTTCCGGCAATGTATCTTGCGATTTCGCGTGTTTTCTCTTCGATCTGTTTCTGCCAGGAAATCTTTCAGCTAAATTTAGGTGCCATGGCTTCTCCAAGTTCCCCCAAGGACACGTTCGTCGTCAACGTCATCAACCCTTACCTCGCTGAGGTGAAGAAGCACCCTCAGGTTGTTCAGATGAAGGAAGACGTCCTTCATCAAGAAGATCTGAAGGGACCTATCAAGGAGGGGAGCGTCCAGGCCAGGCTGGAAGAAGTGGAGCAAGAAGTCTTCAAGTACAAGAAGATGACCGAGCGTGGTGTCGAAGCTAACTTTGACATCACCAACGAGCTGAAGAACTACTTTCTGAAGGAGATGAAGGAGATGTGGGAAAGAATCGCCGCGTCTGAAGACAGAATTATAAAACTCCAGGGGCAAATTAATGATCTACATAACCAAAACTGTGAGTATGAACTAAGGTTTCTACACATGGGTTTGGGTGCTGAATGCAGGATCCAGGAGACGAGCTTCTCATATGAGACTGGAGAACCCCTTCCATGGAAGAGCTTCGCCAAGAACTACCTGATCAACGCCAACAAGGATGATGAGTGAAATCTCCGTGGGTAATGGCATTCCCTTGGCTTGTTCCAATCTTGGGGGAGTGCCCGATATCTTTATCTTTTACCTTTTGTCTTTCAGAAGTCAAGTAGAGTCGTATCATGTCTAGGGAGGTTATTATATGAGATAGGTGTGTGCATTGAGGTCTATCGCCCCTTTGGTGAAGAATTGTATCCGTGTGTGTAGTCGTTTATGATGGAATATTAATGAGAAGTTTATCGGTTCCTTTTTGCTGCACTCGGTATTCTCTTCACGCAATCGACCTTATATGATGATTCTTATGGGGAGTATTGACCTTATGTCAGGTATGGCTATGAAACTTTATTTAATCTTGGCAAACATAGCTTTGGTCATAACAACAAGCATGATTTTCTTAAGGTATCAACGTAGCCAAAACCTTTATGTTATTATGCTTGAAGTGTTATGTTGACAAGGAAGACAACTTGATGTGTTATGCTTATTTCAATGTTCATGCTTTATATTGCTTTGCATCTTAGTCATCATCAATTGTCTGCTCTTTCAAAACCTTTGCTAGCCTAACTCTGTACTAAGCGGAATTCTGCTTGTGCGCCCATACCCTTAAGCCAATACCTTCCATATGAGTCCACCATACCTACCTACTCGTGGTACTCCACTACCACCTCCTAAAGTATATAATTTATGTGTTATCCTTAAATGTTCAAAATCTTTTATTTTGTGCCTCTGCTTTAGCTCATGAGGAAGTAGTAGCTAATTCATGACCTTTTTGAGTTGGACAAGCTTCACCCCGGGATTGCATGTATAATGTGCAAACCCATAATACGAAAAGGAACTGGCATTGAGTGCGCCCGGCTTAAAAATAATATAACAAACAAACCCTCCTTCACGCTTTGTTCATGAGAAATCAGAAAACTTTGGCAGTGATAAACAAAGGAGAATAAGAGGATGTTATCGTCCTCATACGGGAGCCGTTCCTCGAAACTTATCCAGTTCAAGAAGTAATTGAGTTATCTATTAGCATTCGTTGACGAATCATGCACTTCTCAAAAACTTGTTTTCATTCTGTTTGATTTGAGGATAGCACATGAGTTTTCCCTACTACCCTAGAGCATGGCCTATCTTTTAATTTTAAGTTGAGTCAGTTATTTCTACTTCCCTCTATTTCTCAAAGAGAGCAGACGTTTGATGTTGATAAGGATTCGTTCATATAAAGCTGCATTAAGATTTGTCATATCATATCCTTGTTGACATTATCATTTGATAAGTAAGTTGTTTGTCATGCCCAGCTAAGGCAAATATCTTCCTTTGTGTTAACACTTTCACTTCTTGCTTATTAACTTGTTATTTCAAAAAGCTTCAATTAATCCCATCAAAAGCAAAAGTTAAAATTATTTGTTGTTCTTTGACCAAAGGACATGTTTGCCATGATATAATGAGTTTCCATTGGTCCTACTTTCGAATATAAGTGTTGACACTCTTTCATAAGAGCCTTATGAGTGGAAGATTGCTGCTGAGGATATTTGAGTTGGTGAAGAGACTATGATGCTTCTTGTCCGTATTCTATTTATCGACACTTCACTCTCTAAACTTGTGGACAGGTTTACCGAGTTCAAATTCGCTTGGGGACAAGCGAGGTCTAAGCTTGGGGGTGTTGATACATCCAAAATGCATCACTATTTTGTATTATAATTTATCTTATTCATTGATATATTTCACGTTATGATGATGTTCTTATGTTGTTTTGGTCTATTTTACACAGTTTGCAACTTTCCGATACCGGAACAGCAGACGCAGGATTCAGCAGGAAAAAGTGGATGCTGAGTTGCTGAAGAAGAACACCTCCAAATTACCTGAAAATTGACGGGAGGTATTTTTCAGACGAATAACGAGGACACGCAAAAGGGGAGTCAGAGGGGGGCCACAGGGTGCCCAGGCGGCCTGGGGGCGCGCCCCCCCTGGCCGCGCCGGGGGGCGCCTGGAGCCCCTGGCCCACCTCTGGTCGCCCCCTTTTGCATATATGTTCTCCGTCCCCCGAAAACCCTAGGCACGGGACTTTTTACGGAGTTCCGCCGCCGCTTCGAGGCGGAAACCTACAGAGAAGAAAAGGGCATCTCCGGTGGGCAGATTCCGCCGGGGAGATCACCTCCCGGAAGGGGAGATCGTCGCCATCGTCATCACCATCGTCACGGGCATCATCGAGATCATCATCAACATCATCCCCAACACCAGCACCATCTCCATCTTCATCCAAATCTCATCTTACCATCGCAACTCGTGTTGTAACTCGTACTACCTGTCCTCTCTACTCCATTGGTGTTGATTACTACTTTGTGGTGAATGCTATTGAGTTTTGTTGGAGAAATATTATTATGTCCAGATTGTTTATCACATATTTATCCCCACTGATCATGATTTCTTTTATGTCTTGTGAGTAGTTACCTTAGTTCTTGAGGACATGGGGAAAGTCTTGTTGTTAGTAGTCATATGCTGTTGAAGTAATATGTGTTGTTTGATACTTAAGTTGCGTTGTTATTCTACTAGTGGTGTTGCGTGAGTCGAACACCCAACACTTCGCCTTATTAAGGACCTAGGAGAATACATTGTGTATAAAGAATGCTTATGGTGGGTTGCCGGAGTGACAGAAACCTGAACCCCAGTTCGCACGCTTTTGCATAAGGGAATAATGGATCCTCGATCGTATTGCTATGGTTAGGCTTTTGCCTTAAATTCTATCTTGTATTTGCGGATGCTTGCAAGGTGTTTAATCATAAGAGTGCATTCATCTTAGTCTAGAGAGTGCACTAGCATAGATCCACCCACTCAACACTTATCAACACATATCATAGTATCGATACGGAATATGGCGAAAGCACATGACTACCTCTCCTGTGTGTCCTCAAGAACGCTTTAGTCTTTATAAGTTCAGTTGCTAGGCCTCTCCTTTGCTAAGAAAGGATTGGGCCACTTGTTACTCTCAGTACCTTTTACATTACTTGCCTTTACATTCCTGTTGCTTATACCGAGAAAACCCCTAAAAGTTATCTTTCAGTGCTTGCAGTAACTTCTTGCTCAGAATCGCTTATCAATACCTTCTGCTCCTCGTTGGGTTCGACACTCTTACTTATCAAAACGCTGCAACAGATCCCTTACGGTTGAGGGTCATCACCTTCCTCAAAACAGCCACCATATATCTTCCTTAAAACAGCCACCATATCTACCTATCATGGCACTTCCATAGCCATTCCGAGATATATTGCCATGCAACTTTCCACCGTTCCGTTCATATGACACGCTTCATATTGTCATATTGCCATGCATGATCATGTAGTTGACATCGTATTTGTGGCAAAGCCACCATGCATAATTTTTCATACATGTCACTCTTGATTCATTGCACATCCCGGTACACCGCCGGGGGCATTCATATAGAGTCATACTTTGTTCTAGTATCGAGTTATAATATCGAGTTGTAAATCAATATAAGTATGATGATCATCATTATTAGAGCATTGTCTCATGTGAGGAAAGGCCAAACAAAAGAAAAGGCCCCTCCAAAAAGTAAAAAGAAAAAAGAAATGAAAGGAAAAAAAGGGACAATTGCTACTATCTTTTTCCACACTTGTGCTTCAAAGTAACACCATGTTTTTCATGATAGAGAGTCTTATGTTTAGTCACTTTCATATACTAGTGGGAATTTTCATTATATAACTTGGCTTGTATATTCCAACGATGGGCTTCCACAAATGCCCTAGGTTTTCGTGAGCAAGCAAGTTGGATGCACACCCATTTAGTTTCTTTTGTTAAGCTTTCATACATATTTAGCTCTAGTGCATCTGTTGCATGGCAATCCCTACTCACTCACATTGATATCTATTGATGGGCATCTCCATTGCCCGTTGATACGCCTAGTCGATGTGAGACTATCTCCCTCCTTTTTGTCTTATCCACAACCACCACTCTATTCCACATAGTGCTATGTCCATGGCTCACGCTCATGTATTGCGTGAAAGTTAAAAGGTTTGAAAGAATAGAGTATGAAAACAAGTGCTTGGCAGAAACCGGGGTTGTGCATGATATGAATATTTTGTGTGATGAAGAGGGAGCATAGCCAGACTATATGATTTTGTAGGGATAACTTTCTTTAGCCATAGTATTTTGAGAAGACATGATTGCTTTGTTAGTATGCCTGAAGTATTATTATTTCTTATGTCAATATATACTTTCGTCTTGAATCTTTCAGATCCGAACATTCATGCCACAATAAAGAGAACTACATTGAAAATTATGTTGGTTAGCATTCCACATCAAAAATTCTGTTTTTATCATTTACCTACTCGAGGACGAGCAGGAATTAAGCTTGGGGATGCTTGTACGTCTCCAACGTATCTATAATTTTTTATTGTTCCTTGCTATTATTTATGATGTTTTGGATGTTTAATGGGCTTTGTCATACACTTTTATATTATTTTTGGGACTAACCTATTAACCCAAAGGCCCAGTCCAGATTGCTGTTTTTTTTGCCTATTTCAGGGTTTTACAGAAAAGGAATATCAAACAGAGTCCAAACGAAATAAAACTTCGGGAGAGATATTTTTGGAGCAAAATACACATGGGAGACTTGAGAACCATGGAATAGGGCTTACGTGGCATCCATGAGGGTGCCCCCCCTACAGGGCGCGCCCCCTGCCTCGTGGGCCCCACGTCTGGCCCCTGATGCCCTCCTTCCTCCTATATATACCTACGTACCCCGAAAACATCAGACGAACAGTGAGAACCCTAGTTCCACCGCCGCAACCTTCTGTTCTCGTGAGATCCCATCTTGGGGCCTGTTTCGGAGCTCCGCCGGAGGAGGGATCTACCACGGGAGTGCTTCTACATCATCATCATCACCTCACCATGAGTTGTGAGTAGTTTACCACAGACCATTAGGTCCATAGCTAGTACCTAGATGGCTTCTTCTCTCTCTTTGGATCTCAATACCAAGTTCTCCTTGGTCTTCGAGGAGATCTATTCGATGTAATCTCTTTTTGCGGTGTGTTTGTCGAGATCCGATGAATTGTGGGTTTATGATCAAGATTATCTATGAGAAATATTTGGTTCTTTTCTAAACTCTTTTATGTATGATTATAATATCCTTGCAAGTCTCTTCGAATTATTGGTTTGGTTCGGCCTACTAGATCTATAGTTCTTGCAATGGGAGAAGTGCTTGGCTTTGGGTTCAATCTTGCAGTGTCCTTTCCCAGTGACAGTAGGGGCAGCAAGGCACGTATTGTATTATTGCCATCGAGGATAAAAATATGGGGTTTATATCATGTTATTTGAGTTTATCCCTCTACATCATGCCATCTTGCTTAAGGCATTACTCTGTTCTTCTGAACTTAATACTCTAGATGCATGCTGGATAGCGGTCGATGTGTGGAGTAATAGTAGTAGATGCAGAATCGTTTCGGTCTACTTGTCTCGGACGTAATGCCTATATATAATGATCATGCCTAGATAGTCTCATAATTATTCGCTTTTCTATCATTTGCTCGACAGTAATTCATTCACCCACCGTAGAATTCTGCTATCATGAGAGGAGCCACTAGTGAAACCTATGGCCCCCGGGTCTATTCTCAACATATCAATCTACAATCTACTTTCTTTTCCGCTTTTACTTTTTGTTCTTATATCCAAAAATACCAAAAATATCAAACTATCATATCTATCAGATCTCACTTTTGGAAGTGACCGTAAAGGGATTGACAACCCCTTATGGCGTTGGCTGCGAAGTTCTTATTTGTTTGTGCAGGTGCGAGGGAATTGCGCGTGGTCTCCTACTGGATTGATACCTTGGTTCCCAAAAACTGAGGGAAATACTTACGCTACCGTGCTGCATCACCCTTTCCTCTTTGAGGGAATACAACGCAAGCTTGAGAAGTAGCAAGGCCCTCGCGCCAATTCCGTCGAGGCACGATCAAGCCGATCAACCGGACCGACCACCTCGTGGACGGGACAAAGCGGCTAGCAATGCATTACACCAGCCCGCACCTCCCCACCGTAAATGCAAGGATACTGCCCCTCAGGGCCATAAGTACGATCTACATCAGGACCTAAATAAAAAAGGCGGCCAGGCCAGATCAATCTACGGATCAAGAGAACGTGCTCCCTCGTGGGACGGCGGCTATCAAGCCAAGCACGCCGGATACAACCAAGTTCGGAGTCAACACCGAACACAGATGCCGTTCGAACTACGTCATGATGTCGCACGATATAGGGGCATTGCACACCCCCTATGCTTTACCGATGAGGTGATGGATCACCAATTTCCGGATGGGTTTAAACCCGTAAACATCGAGGCATATGATGGAACGACAAATCCCGCGGTATGGATCGAAGACTTTATTTTTCACATCCACATGGCTCATGGAGATGACCTCCACGCCATCAAATACTTACCTCTAAAGCTGAAAAGGCCAGCTCGGCACTGGTTGAACAGCCTACCAGAGAACTCCATTGGAAGCTGGGAAGATTTAGAGGACGCTTTCCGGGCTAACTTTCAGGGGAATTATGTCCGGCCACCGCATGCTGATGATTTAATCCACATAATCCAGCAACCCTGGGAGTCAGTCCGCAAGCTTTGGAATAGGTTCTTAACTAATAAGAACCAAATTGTCAACTGTCCGGACGCCGAAGCCTTAGCGGCATTCAAACACAGCATCCGAGACGAATGGCTTGCAAGACACCTCGACTAGGAGAAGCCGAAGACAATGGCAGCCCTTACTATACTTATGACCCGCTTTTGCGCAGGTGAAGACAGCTGGCTAGCTCGTAGAAGCAACAATACCAACGACCCTGGCACTTCTAAAGTCAGGGACGACAATGGCAAGCCGCGATGCAATAAGAACAAGCATCAGAACAATGCCGAAGAAACAGATGACACGGAAGTAAACGCCGGATTCAGCGGCTCTAGGACCGGTCAACGGAAGAAGCCGTTCAAAGAAAACAGAGACAAACCATCCAGCTTGGACAAAATATTAGAGAGACCTTGCCAGATTCATGGCACCCCTGACAAACTTGCAAACCACACCAACAGAAATTGTTGGGTCTTCAAGCAGGCCGGCAAGTTAAACGCCGAACGCAAGGGGAAAGGACCTCAAAGCAAGGACAAAGACGAGCCTCACCAACCGAACACTGGGGGGGGGGGCAGAAAAAATTTCCCCCCGAGGTGAAAACGGTGAATATGATCTACGCCACCCATATCCCCAAGAGGGAATGCAAGCGCACACTCAGGGATGTTGATGCTGTAGAGCCCGTCGCCCCCAAGTTCAACCTATGGTCGGCTTGCCTGATCACCTTTGATCGCAGGGATCACCCAACCAGTATCCGTCATGGAGGTTCGGCGGCCCTAGTACTCGATCCTATAATCGATGGATATCATCTTACTCGAGTCCTTAAGGATGGCGGCAGTAGTCTCAACTTGATATATCAAGACACTGTCTGCAAGATGGGGATAGACCCGTCAAGAATTAAGCCTAGCAGCACTACCTTTAAAGGAGTGATACCCAGCGTAGAGGCTCGTGATACGTCTCCAACGTATCTACTTTTCCTAACACTTTTCCTCTTGTTTTGGACTCTAATTTGCATGATTTGAATGAAACTAACCCTGGACTGACGTTGTTTTCAGCAGGACTACCATGGTATTGTTTTTGTGCAGAAATAAAAGTTCTCGGAATGGAATGAAACTTTGAGAGGATTTTTTATACAATAAAAAGAAAAATACTGGAGCGAAGAACCATCGGAGGGGGGCACCAGGATGGGCACAACCCACTAGAGCGCGCCTAGGTGGGTTGTCCCCACCCGGTGGCCCCGCAGACGCCAACCCTGATACTATAAGTTCACATTCGTCCAGAAAAAAAATCAGGGAAAAATATTTATCGTGATCTATGAGACGGAGCCACCGCAACCTCCCATTCTTCCTCGGGAGGCCAGATTTGGAGTCCGTTTGGGGCTCCGGAGAGGGGGGTCTTCGTCCGTCGTCATCACCATCCCTTCTCCATCGCCAATTGCATGAAGCTCCCCACCGGGAGTGAGTAATTCCTTCGTAGGCTCGCTGGTCGGTGAGGAGTTGGATGAGATCCAGCATGTCATCTAGTTAGTTTTGTTAGGGCCGATCCCTAGTATCCATTATGTTCTGAGATTGATGTTGCTATGACTTTGCCATGCTTAATGCTTGTAACTTTGGGCCCGGGTGCCATGATTTCAGATCTGAACCGTTTATGATACTATTATTATATTCATGTTTTAGATTTGATCTTGCAAGTTATAGTCACCTACTACGTGTTATGATCCGGCAACCCCGGAGTGACAGAAATCGAAACCACTCCCGGTGATGACCATAGTTTGAGGAGTTCATGTATTCACCGTGTGTTAATGCTTTGTTCTGGTTCTCTATTAAAAGGAGGCCTTAATACCCCTTAATTTCCGATATGGACCCCGCCGAGGGAGTCCTGGATCGAGGGGTCCTCATGTGGCCGGTAACCCCTGGTGGGCCGGACTGGTGGGCCTTGAAGATCATAGTCGAAGATCATCTCTCGTATCCGGATAGGACTCCTGTTTTTATGTAATGGAGAGTTTTAGGTTCGGGTATAATCTTTCCTTCCTCTGCAAGATGGTATGTACAAACCCTAGGCCCCTACGGTGTGTATATAAACCGAAGGGTTTATTCCGTAGAGGCTAACAGAGAATCTAAAATCCTCATAGGCTAGACTCTAGGGTTTAGCCAATACGATCTCGAGGTAGATCAACTCTTGTATTCATATTCATCCATATTAATATAGCAGGAAGTAGGGTTTGACCTCGATCGAGAGGGCCTGAACCTGGGTAAACATTGTGTCCCCAGCCTCCTGTTACCATCGATCCTCAGACGCATAGTTCGGGACCCCCTACCCGAGATCCGCCGGTTTTGACACCGACATTGGTGCTTTCATTGAGAGTTCCACTATGTCGTCAACCGAAGGACTGATGGATCGCGTCATCAACAACGACAGCAACACCGAGGTAACCTTCCCTCCTGGACAGCTCTTCGTGTTCGGCGGCTTCGCGCTTCATGCCAACACTGAAGGCCACCTCGAGCAGATTGAGAGCTACGCCCCTGGCCATCAAGTCATATTCGGAAGCTTAAACTATGTTGCTGATATCCGCGGAGACTTGATCTTCAACGGATTCGAGCCCGCGGCAACCTCTCTCTGCCTTCACGATGAACATGATCTAGCTCTGTCATCGGATCAAGAAATAGCACCTGTAACAGTTTTGGCCCTAGATCCAGAATAGATCGCGTCGTCCAAGGACGGGAAGGTCAACCCCGCCACGGAAGCTGCAGACTCCACGACGATGGAGCCGCACACGGACCCAACTATAAACGGGGTCTGTGTTATCGGAACCCCGGACCTAACTCCGGCCTCAGATTCCGAATCACTCGCATTTGTGCCCTTCAGGCCAGATCAGGCGTCTATCGTCGAATTCAGTGCCGCGGATATCTTCCAGCACTCACCCTTTGGCGACATGCTAAAATCGTTATAATCCCTCTCCCTAGATGGGGACTCACAGTCGCACTATATCCGGTTCAAACTGGAGGCTGATGGAGAATTTCGCTCCCCACCCACCACCCACTTGGTAGCCACGGTTGAAGATCTAACCGATCTACTTGATTACGCTTCTGAAGACTTCGAAGGGATGGACCTCGAAGCCGAAGAAGATACAGATCAAAGCCGGCCCGTGACCGGGTGGTGGAAAGTTATGTCTTCATACGACGTGTACATGGTGGACACACTGATACGTCTCCAATGTATATATAATTTTTTATTGTTCCATGCTATTATTTATGAAGTCTTAGATGTTTAATGGGCTTTATCATTCACTTTTATATCATTTTTGGGACTAACCTACTAACCCAAAAGCCCAATCCAGATTGCTATTTTTTGCCTATTTCAGGGTTTTGCAGAAAAGGAATATCAAACGGAGTCCAAACGGAATGAAACCTTCGCAGGAGATATTTTTGGAGGAAATCACGCATTATAGACTTCGGCGCCAAGCCAGGGGACGTGGGACCGGCCCTCGAGGGTGGGGGGCGCGCCCCCCGCCTCGAGGGCAGGCCCCGTGGCCCCTGGTGCCCCTCTTCCTCCTATATATGCCTATGTACCCCAGAAACTCCGTACGCTGAGAGAAAATCCTAATTCCACTGCCGTAGCTGCTGTTCCTGTGGAGATCCCATCTTGGAGCCTGTTCCGGGAGAGGGATCCATCACGGAGGCCTTCATCATCATCATCATAATCGCCCTCACCATGAGTTGTGAGTAGTTTACCACAGACCTTCGGATCCATAGCTAGTATCTAGATGGCTTCTTCTCTCTCTCTCCGGATCTCAATACAAAGTTCTCCTCGGTCTTCGAGGATATCTATTCGATGTAATCTCTTTTTGCGGTGTGTTTGTCGAGATCCGATGAATTGTGAGTTTATGATCAAGGTTATCTATGAAAGATATTTGGTTCTTCTCTGGACTTTTTATGTGTGCTCATAATATCCTTGCAAGTCTCTTCGAATTATTGGTTTGGTTTGGCCTATTAGATCTATAGTTCTTGCAATGGGAGAAGTGCTTGCCTTTGGGTTCAATCTTGCGGTGTCCTTTCCCAGTGACAGTAGGGTCAGCAAGGCACGTATTGTATTGTTGCCATCGAGGATAAAAAGATGGGGTTTTCATCATATTGCTTGAGTTATCCCTCTACATCATGTCATCTTGCTAAAGGCGTTACTCTGTTCGTAAGAACTCAATACACTAGATGCATGCTGGATAGTGGTCGATGTGTGGAGTAATAGTAGTAGATGCAGGCAGGAGTCGGTCTACTTGTCTCGGACGTGATGCCTATATTCAATGATCATGCCTAGATAGTCTCATAATTATTCGCTTTTCTATCAATTGCTCGACAGTAATTTGTTTACCCGCCGTAGAATATCGCTATCATGAGAGAAGCCACTAGAGAAAACTATGGCCCCCGGGTCTATTCTCAACATATCAATCTACATCTACTTTACTTTTACCGCTTTTATTTGCTGTTTTATTAAACTAAAAAATACCAAAAATATAAACTATCATCTCTATCAGATCTCACTCTCGTAAGTGACCGTAAAGGGATTGATAACCCCTTATCGCGTTGGCTGCGAAGCTCTTATTTGTTTGTGCAGGTGCGAGGGACTAGCGCGTGGTCTCCTACTGGATTGATACCTTGGTTCTCAAAAATTGAGGGAAATACTTACGCTACTGTGCTGCATCTCCCTTTCCTCTTCGAGGGAATACAACGCAAGCTCAAGAGGTAGCACACACCTAAGGAGGCGGAGGGCGACGTCGAAAACAATCCCTTAGAGGACAAGCCCGTCGAAGAACCTCCCAAACGTCAGAGTCCAAAGCGCCGAATCAAATCCCGCAAAGGAAGAAATAGCAACACTGTCACTAACAAAGGTGACACTCCGGAACAAGCCGAGGACCCCACAGACCCAGCGATGGAGCAGGAAGAGCGAGAGGACGGCGAACAGAGTCCGAAGCCGCTGTGCGATGATAGCGATGCCGAAGACAGTAACTACGAACTTGTCTCGGAAGAAGAGGTTAGCCTAGGCGACGACGAATATATCGTCCCAGAAGAACCCTCTGAACAAAAGCGCTTCCATCGGAGGCTTATTGCCACCGCAAGGAGCCTGAAAAAGCAGCAGAGACGGCTTCGAGCCGAACATGACACGCTCAATGATAGATGGAATGAAGTGCTCGACGTTGAATAGAAACATGGCTACAATGGCAAAACCAAAGGCTATCCCAAGCGTAAACTGCTGCCCGAATTCGACGGCGAGGCCGTTGCGCCTATACGCTGAAGAATAACACCGCCGATAAACCGGACCGACCACCTCGGGGACGGGACAAAGTTGCTAGCAACGACGTACATAAGCCCGCACCCCCACCCCATAAAGGAAAGGAGGATGCGGCTCAAGTCCGGAAACACGATCTGCGTGAGGACTCGAACAAAAAAGCTAGCAAGACCAAGTCTATATACGGACCTAGGGACCGAGCTCCCGCACGGGACGGCGGCTATCAAGCCAATCACGCCGGTCATATACCAGTTCGGGGTCAATACCAAACATCACAGCCATCGTACATACACCATGATATAGAAAAATACAGAGGAGCTGCATGATGTCTACTACGCAACCTTCTTCTTGTAGACGTTGTTGGGCCTCCAAGTGCAGAGGATTATAGGACAGTAGCAAATTTCCCTCAAGTGGATGACCTAAGGTTTATCAATCCGTGGGAGGTGTAGGATGAAGATGGTCTCTCTCAAACAACCCTGCAACCAAATAACAAAGAGTCTCTTGTGTCCCCCAACACACCCAATACAATGGTAAATTGTATAGGTGCACTAGTTCGGCGAAGAGATGGTGATACAAGTGCAATATGGATGGAAGATATAGGTTTTTGTAATATGAAAATATAAAAACAGCAAGGTAGCAAGTGGTAAAAGTGAGCGTAAACGGTATGGCAATGCGTTGAAACAAGGCCTAGGGTTCATACTTTCACTAGTGATAGTTCTCTCAACAATAATAACATAGCTGGATCATATAACTATCCCTCAACATGCAACAAAGAGTCACTCAAAAGTCACTAATAGCGGAGAACAAACGAAAAGATTATGGTAGGGTACGAAACCACCTCAAAGTTATTCTTTCTGATCGATCTATTCAAGAGTCCGTAGTAAAATAGCACGAAGCTATTCTTTCCGTCCAATCTATCCTAGAGTTCGTACTAGAATAACACCTTAAGACATAAATCAATCAAAACCCTAATGTCACCTAGATACTCCATTGCCACCTCAAGTATCCGTGGGCATGATTATACGATATGCATCACACAATCTCAGATTCATCTATTCAACCAACACAAAGAACTTCAAAGAGTGCCCCAAAGTTTATACCGGAGAGTCAAGACGAAAACGTGTGCCAACCCCTATGCATAGATTCCCAAGGTCATGGAACCCGCAAGTTGATCACCAAAACATACATCAAGTAGATCACGTGATATCCCATTGTCACCATAGATAAGCACATGCAAGACATACATCAAGTGTTCTCAAATCCTTAAAGACTCAATCCGATAAGATAACTTCAAAGGGAAAACTCAATCCATTACAAGAGAGTAGAGGGGGAGAAACATCATAAGATCCAACTATAGTAGCAAAGCTCGCGATACATCAAGATTGTGCCATCTCAAGAACACGAGAGAGAGAGAGAGAGAGAGAGAGAGAGAGAGAGAGAGAGAGAGAGAGATCAAACACATAGCTACTGATACATACCCTCACCCCAAGGGTGAACTACTCCCTCCTCGTCATGGAGAGCGCCGGGATGATGAAGATGGCCACCAGAGAGGGATTCCCCCCTCCGGCAGGGTGCCAGAACGGGTCTAGATTGGTTTTCGGTGGCAACAGAGGCTTTCGGCGACGAAACTCCCGATCAAGGTTATTTTTCGAAGGTTTCTGTATATATAGGAGGTGTTGGAGTCAGGGGAAAGTAAAGGGGGTCTCCGGGCTGTCCACGAGGCAGGGGGCGCGCCCAAGGGGGCGCCCCCCACCCTCGTGGGCAGCCCATGGATCTTCTGGTCCACCTCCGGCACTTCCTGGGCTTCTTCTGGTCCAAAAATAAGCTCCATTGAGTTTCAGGTCAACTGGGCTTCGTTTGATATTCCTTTTCTGCGATACTCTAAAACAGGAGAAAAACAGAAACTGACACTCGGCTCTGGGTTAATAGGTTAGTCCCAAAAATCATATAAAAGTGTATATAAAATCCCATAAAACATCCTAGAGGGATAATATAATAGCATGGAACAATAAAAAATTATAGATACGTTGGAGACGTATCAAGCATCCCCAAGCTTAATTCCAGCTCGTCCTCGAGTAGGTAAATGATAAAAACGGAATTTTTGATGTGGAATGCTAACTAACATAATTCTCAATGTAATTCTCTTTGTTGTGGCATGAATGTTCAGATCCGAAAGATTCAAGATAAAAGTTCATATTGACATAAGAATAATAATACTTCAAGTATACTAACAAAGCAATCATGTCTTCTCAAAATAACATGGCCAAAGAAAGTTCATCCCTACAAAATCATATAGTTAGGCTATGCTCCATCTTCGTCACACAAAATATTCCAATCATGCACAACCCTGATTTCAGCCAAGCACTTGTTTCATACTTTAATTTTTTTAAACTCTTTCAAATTTCACGCAATACATGAGCGTGAGCCATGGAAATAGCACTATGTGGAATAGAGTGGTGGTTGTGGAGAAGACAAAAAGAGGAAGATGGTCTCACATCAACTAGGCGTATCAATGGGCTATGGAGATGCCCATCAATAGATATCAATGTGAGTGAGTAGGGATTGCCATGCAACGGATGCACTAGAGCTATAAATGTATGGAAGCTCAACAAAAGAAACTAAGTGGGTGTGCATCCAACTTGCTTGGTCAGGAAGACCTAGGGCATTTGAGGAAGCCCATCGTTGGAATATACAATCCAATTTCTATAATGAAAATTCCCACTAGTATATGACAGTGACTAAACAAGAGACTCTCTATCATGAAGATCATGGTGCTACTTTGAAGCACAAGTGTGGTAGAAGATAGTAGCATTGTCCCTTTTTTCTTTTCTTTTTTCTTTTTTTGGGCCTTTCTTTTTTTTCTTTGGCCTTTCCTTCATTTTTTTTTCTTTGGGACAATGCTCTAATAATGATGATCATCACACTTATATTGATTTACAACTCGATATTACAACTCGATACTAGAACAAAGTATGACTCTATATGAATGCTTCCGACGGTGTACCGGGATGTGCAATGAATCAAGATTGACATGTATGAAAAATTATGCATGGTGGCCTAGCCACAAATATGATGTCAACTACATGATCATGCATGGCAATATCACAATGATGAAGTGTGTCATAACAAACGGAATGGTGGAAAGTTGCATGGCAATATATCTCGGAATGGCTATGCAAATGCCATGATAGGTAGGTATGGTGGCTGTTTTGAGGAATATATATGGTGGGTGTATGGTACCGGCGAAAGTTGCACGGTACGAGAGAGGCTAGCAATGGTGGAAGGGTGAGAGTGTGTATAATCCATGGACTCAACATTAGTCATAAAGAACTCACATACTTATTGCAAAAATCTACAAGTCATCAAAACAAAGTACTACACGCATGCTCCTAGGGGAAGGGTTGGTAGGAGTTAACCATCACGCGATCCCGGCCTCCACACAAAGGATGACACTCAATGAAATACCTCATGCTTCAAATTTGTCACACAACGGTTACCATACGTGCATGCTACAGGACTTGCAAACCTTAACACAAGTATTTATCAAATTCACAACTACTCTACTAGCATGACTCTAATATCACCATCCTCATATCTCATAACAATCATCAAGTATCAAACTTCTCATAGTATTCAACGCACTTTATATGAAAGTTTTTACTATACCCATCTTGGATGCTTATCATATTAGGACTAGTTTATAACCAAAGCACATTACCATGTTGTTCTAAAAGACTCTCAAATAGATATAAGTGAAGCATGAGAGATCAACAATTTCTAAAAAATAAAACCACCACCGTGCTCTAAAATATATAAGTGAAGCACTAGAGCAAAACTATCTAGCTCAAAAGATATAAGTGAAGCACATAGAGTATTCTAATAAATTCTAAACCATATATCTCTCTCTCAAAAGGTGTGTCCAGCAAGGATGATTGTGGCAAACTAAAAAGCAAATAGTCAAATCATACATGACGCTCCAAGCAAAACACACAACATGTGGTGAATAAAAATATAGTCTCAAGTATAGTTACCGATAGATGAAGACAAAAGAGGGGATGCCTTCCCGGGGCATCCCAAAGCTTAGGATTTTGGTTGTCCTTGAATTTTACCTTGGGGTGCCTTGGGCGTCCCCAATCTTAGGCTCTTGCCACTCTTGTTCCATAGTCCATCAAAGCCATACTCAAAACTTGAAAACTTCACAACACAAAACTTAGCCAAAATCTCGTGAGCTCCGTTAGTATAAGAAAACAAACCACCACTCAAAGGTACTGTAATGAACTCATTCTTTGTTTATATTGGTGTTAAACCTACTATATTCCAACTTCTCTATGATTCATATTCCCCAATACTACTCATAGATGCATCAAAATAAGCAAACAACACACGAAAAACAGAATCTGTCAAAAACAGAACAGTATGTAGTAATCTGTAACTTTTGAATACTTTTGTAACTCTAAAAATTCTGAAATAAATTGGTAGACCTGAGGAATTTGTCTATTAATCATCTGCAAAAGGAATCAACTAAAAATCACTCTCCAGTAAAAAATGGTAGCTAATCTCGTGAGCGCTAAAGTTTCTGTTTTTTACAACATGATCGCATAAACTTCACACAAGTCTTCCCAAAGATTCTACTTGGCACAAACACTAATTAAAACACAAAACTACATCTAAAGAGAATCTAGATGTAATATTTATTCCTAAACAGAAGCAAAAACAAAGAACACAAATAAAATTGGGTTACCTCCCAACAAGCGCTATCGTTTAACGCCCCTAGCTAGGCATGATACAAGAATGATGCTCACATAAAAGATAAGAATTGAAACATAGCGGGAGCATCATGAAGCATATGACTAGCACATTTAAGTCTAACCCACTTCCTATGCATAGGGATTTTGTGAGCAAACAACTTATGGGAACAAGAATCAACTAGCATAGGAAAGGAAAGCAGGAATAACTTTAAGATTTTAAGCACATAGAGAGGAAACTTGATATTATTGCAATATGTAGAAGCATATGATCCTCTCTCATAATAATTTTCAGTAGCATCATGAATGAATTCAACCATATAACCAACACATAAAGCATTCTTTTCATGATCTACTTGCATATAAATTTTATTACTCTCCACATAAGCAAATTTATTCTCATCAATAGTAGTGGGAGCAAACTCAACAAAATAATTATCATGTGAGGCATAATCCAATTGAAAACTAAAATCATGATGACAAGTTTCATGGTTATCATTATTATTAATAGCATACAAGTCATCACAATAATCATCATAAATAGGAGGCATGCTTTCATCATAATAAATTTGCTCATCAAAACTTGGGGGACAAAAAATATCATCTTCATCAAACATAGCATCCCCAAGCTTGTGGATTTGCATATCATTAGCATCATAGGTATTCAAAGAATTCATACTAACAACATTGCAATCATGCTCATCATTCACATATTTTATGCCAAACATTCTATGTAATTCTTCTTCTAGTACTTGAGCACAATTTTCCTTCCCATCATTTTCACGAAAGATATTAAAAAGATGAAGCATATGAGGTAACCTTAATACCATAGTTTTTTGTTTTCTTTTATAAACTAAACTAGTGATAAAACAAGAAACTAAAAGATTCAATTGCAAGATCTAAAGATATACCTTCAAGCACTAACCTCCCAGGCAACGGCGCCAGAAAAGAGCTTGATGTCTACTATGCAACCTTCTTCTTGTAGACGTTGTTGGGCCTCCAAGTGCAGAGGTTTGTAGGACAGTAGCAAATTTCCCTCAAGTTGATGACCTAAGGTTTATCAATCCGTGGGAGGCGTAGGATGAAGATGATCACTCTCAAACAACCCTGCAACCAAATAACAAAGAGTCTCTTGTGTCCCCAACACACCCAATACAATGGTAAATTGTATGGGTGCACTAGTTCGGCGAAGAGATGGTGATACAAGTGCAATATGGATGGTAGATATAGGTTTTTGTAATATGAAAATATAAAAACAGCAAGGTAGCAAGTGGTAAAAGTGAGCGTAAACGGTATGGCAATGCGTTGAAACAAGGCCTAGGGTTCATACTTTCACTAGTGGAAGTTCTCTCAACAATAATAACATAAATGGATCATATTACTACCCCTCAACATGCAACAAAGAGTCACTCCAAAGTCACTAATAGCGGAGAACAAACGAAAAGATTATGGTGGGGTACGAAGCCACCTCAAATTTATTCTTTCTGATCGATCTACTCAAGAGTCCGTAGTAAAATAGCACGAAGCTATTCTTTCCATTCAATCTATCCTAGAGTTCATACTAGAATAACACCTTAAGACACATATCAATCAAAACCCTAATGTCACCTAGATACTCCATTGTCACCTCAAGTATCCGTGGGCATGAATATACGATATGCATCACACAATCTCAGATTCATCTATTTAACCAACACAAAGAACTTCAAAGAGTGCCCCAAAGTTTCTACCGGAGAGTCAAGACGAAAACGTGTGCCAACCCCTATGCATAGATTCCCAAGGTCACGGAACCCGCAAGTTGATCACCAAAACATACAACAAGTAGATCACGTGATATCCCATTGTCACTACAGATAAGAACATGCAAGACATACATCAAGTGTTCTCAAATCCTTAAAGACTCAATCCGATAAGATAACTTCGAAGGGAAAACTCAATCCATTACAAGAAAGTAGAGGGGTAGAAACATCATAAGATCCAACTATAATAGCAAAGCTCACGATATATCAAGATCGTGCCATCTCAAGAACACGAGAGAGAGAGAGAGAGAGAGATCAAACACATAGCTACTGATACATACCCTCAGCCCCGAGGGTGAACTACTCCCTCCTCGTCATGGACAACGCCGGTATGATGATGGTGGCCACCGGAGAGGGATTCCCCCCTCCGGCAGGGTGCCAAAAAGGGTCTAGATTGTTTTTCGGTGGCAACAAAGGCTTTCGGCGGCGGAACTCCCGATCTAGGTTATTTTTCGGAGGTTTCTGTATATATAGGAGGTGTTGGAGTCGGGGGAAAGTAAAGGGGGTCTCCGGGCTGTCCACAAGGAAGGGGGGCGCGCCCAGGGGGCGCCCCCCACTCTCGTGGGCAGCCCGTGGATCTTCTGGTCCCCCTCCGGCACTTCCTGGGCTTCTTCTGGTCCAAAAATAAGCTCCGTTGAGTTTCAGGTCAATTGGGCTCCGTTTGATATTCCCTTTCTACGATACTCTAAAACAGGAGAAAATCAGAAACTATCACTGGGCTCTGGGTTAATAGGTTAGTCCCAAAAATAATATAAAAGTGTGTATAAAAGCCCATAAAACATCCTAGAGGGATAATATAATAGCATGGAACAATAAAAAATTATAGATACATTGGAGACGTATCACCGCACACCCTCTGTGCTTCACCGATGAGGTGCTGGATCAAGACTTTCCAGAAGGGTTTAAACCTGTGAACGTCGAGGCGTACGATGGAACAACGGATCCTGCCGTTTGAATAGAAGACTTCATTCTTCACATCCACATGGCTCGAGGAGATGATCTCCACACCATTAAATATCTACCCCTCAAGCTGAAAGGACCAGCTCGGCACTGGCTAAACAGCCTCCCAGAAAACTCCATTGGGAGCTGGGAAGAACTTGAGGACGCTTTTCAGGCCAATTTCCAAGGGACCTATGTCCGGCCCTCGGAGGCTGACAATTTAAGTCACATTATACAACAACCCGGGGAGTCAGCCCGCAAACTTTGGAATCGGTTTCTCACTAAGAAGAACCAAATCGTCGACTGTCCGGATGCTGAAGCCTTAGCGGCCTTCAAGCACAGTGTCCGGGACGAATGGCTAGCCACACACCTCAGACAGGAAAAGCCAAGGACAATGGCAGCCCTGACCATACTCATGACTCGCTTCTGCGCGGGTGATGATAGCTGGTTATCTCGAAGCAGTACCAGCGACCCTGGAACATTTGAAGTCCGGAACGGCAATGGAAAGCCACGACGCAACAAAAATAAACAATGAAACAACGCTGGAAGCCCAGATGATACAACGGTAAACGCCGGATTCAGCGGCTCCAGACCCGGTCAATAGAAGAAGCCATTTAAAGGCAACAAAGTTGATCCATCCAGTTTGGACAGAATATTAGATAAGCCCTACCAAATCCGCGGCACCCCAGAAAAGCCTGCAAACCATACCAACCGTAATTGTTGGGTTTTCAAGCAGATCGGCAAGCTTAATGCCAAAAACAGGGGGAAGGAGCCTCAAAGCGAAGACGAGGATGAACCTTGCCAGCTGAATACAGGGGGACATAAGAAGTTTCCATTGGAGGTTAAAATAGTAAACATGATATATGCTACTCATATCCCAAAGAGGGAGCACAAGCGCGCACTCCGTGACGTCTATGCCATTAAGCATGTCGCCCCCAAAATCAACCCATGGTCGGCCTGCCCGATCACCTTCGATCGCAGGATCATCCGACTAGTATCCGTCATGGGGGTTCGGCTGCCCTAGTGCTCGACCCAATAATCGATGGATACCATCTCACTGAAGTCCTTATGGACGGCGGCGAGAGTCTTAGTCTGATATATCAAGACACTATCCGCAAGATGGGGATCAACCCATCAAGAATCAAGCCAAGCAGCACGACCTTTAAAGGATTGATACCGGGCGTGGAAGCCCGCTGCACGGGCTCTTTAACATTGGAGGTCGTATTCGGCTCTCCTGATAACTTTCGAACCGAAGAATTAATCTTCAACATAGCTCCATTCCGAAGTGGCTATCATGCTCTACTTAGAAGAACGGCCTTCACCCGCTTTAATGCAGTCCTGCATTATGCCTATTTAAAGCTTAAAATGCCTGTACCACATGGCGTTATCACGGTCAATGGAAATATGGATCGCTTTGTCTATATGGAGGAGGACACTGCGGCCTTAGCAGCCGAAGTCCAAAAACGCCTATTGAAGCCGGATAAGCTATCAGTAGCGGACATAACTAAACGTGTCCGGCACACGCCTCAGTGCGGCAGCTCAGATGAACCTGAGTAAGATTGACAGCTACGCCCCCATTGACTACCCCATAAGGTGATAGCATATGTGCCTTGAGTACATAATAATACCTTAAATATTTCTTGGGCGATAACTGGGGGCGCCTGCATATAGTCCATAGTTCGGCTAGACCCTATTCGGACTCTAAACATATCTTTTTTTAGGTTCATTAAACGAACCAGACTTGTTATGGCCACACTGGATTGATTTTTCTTTTCCAGGTTTATTTTATTTTCTTCCTTTTTTCAGATGGCCATCATACTCCCACCTTCAAGGACACATTACAAAGGAGGAAATGGCACAGACGTGCAGCAGGGACCCGCACTAAGGTTTCTTTTTAGATTAAGACCCTATGTAAACCTTTTTTCTCTTTCTTGTTATATACCTCTTTGGCATGTAATATGTCCAAAAAGGTTTTTCGGCATTGTCTGTAAGTTTGCGGCTCGCCGTATCGTAAAGGGATATTAATAGAGCAGCTTGATTCACATTATGTTCAGAGTTTTATTCACTCACCATAAATGTTCTATTCCCATGTCAGATTGCCATATGTGCCATGTCAATAAGGGTCTATTACCAGGGGCTGTATTCAGCCCGGTATATATTGAAAAGACCGAACACCTATAGGGAGTGTTCGGCGTCCTAGATGTTTGCCTTATATGCATCAGTTCCGAATCATGTCTTGGGTCAATAGTTGGGTTGCCCGGCTCCTGTGCTTACCCCTACGTTCCCGATTGTTTGGCTAGGGTGTAAAGGGAGAACTACTAGGATTGTACTTCTGGCTCGTCTGGTCAAGTACCTCAGTAGAGAAAGCCGAAAACTGAGCGTCATGATAGGCGAGAACCTGGTTCGCAATCCGGTGACTTAGTTTTATACTACGATCGAAAGAGATCTACCCCGTGTTATATGAAGGGTTGGTTTTTTTCGCCCAGCCAGGTGCAAATCGATACCCTTAGTAAGGAATATCATATCCACACTAAGGGCTAGTACCTAGCCCCACATGTCAAACTCTTACGACTAAGTGAAAGCAATAACGCTGCATAGTCTGATTGCCTAGTTCGCTCCGCATACACCTCCTACATGGACCAAGACATTGGATAAAGAGTGTATATGCATATGACCGAACACCCTAGTACTATGTACATGGGGGCTGAAGCCGACGATTGGAAACTTTCAGTTTTATTCACACATGAGGTAAAAGACACTGATATTATAAATAGCGCAAAAGTTATATACATCGGATTCATAAGCATAAGTCTTTACATCCGGACACAATTACTCGAAGATAATATCCTTCGAGCACTGGCCTTCTACAAGGCGGGTGCCGTCGATGACATCCTCGAAATACTTCTCCGGCTTGCGGTGCTCCTTGCCGACGGGTGGACCAGCAGTGGTAATATGCCCCGCATTCATCTTCGTGCAGTGCACTTTGACATGAGCGAAGGCCATCCGAGCACCTTCTATGCAGGCCGAATGCGACAGTGCGTCGACCCGCGGACTCGCCTCAACGAGCCGCTTCACCAATCCGAAGTAACTACTTGGGATTGGATCAGCAGGCCATAGCCGGACTATTAAGTCCTTCATGGCCGAACCCGCCATGTTGTGCATCTCGACCAGCTGCTTCATCTGGTCGTTGAGGGGCACCGGATGTTATGGCACATAGAACTGCGACCAGAACAACTTCTCCTTGTTGTTCCCCTCGAGGGCTCGGAAGTACAGGGCAGCGTCAGCACTGCTCCTCGGAAGATAAGCAAACACGCATGGGGAACTCCATAACTGTGTCAGTCCAAGATACTTCTGCCCTCCGAAGATGCTGTGTAAGAGAAACGTCCTACCAGATGCTACCAGTCGCACCTCCTTGATTTCCTCACAGGTGCTGCACGCCTCGCCTCACGCATCCTAGGCAGTCTTCACTGCCACAGTAAGCTCAGATGCTTGCTCTGAAGCCTTCTTCTCCAATGCCTCACATTTGAGGATGGCGTCGTTAAGTTCAATCTCGACTTCGGACACCCGAGCCCGGTGCTTCTCGCACTCAGCCTTCTCGGCCTCCAAATCAGCAGCCGCTTTGTCAGCGGCTACCTTGTTCGCCTCGGCCTCTGATACGTCTCCAACGTATCTATAATTTTTTACTGTTCCATGCTATTATTAATGATGTTTTGGATGTTTAATGTGCTTTGTTATACACTTTTATATTATTTTGGGGACTAACCTATTAACCCAAAGGCCCAGTCCAGATTGTTGTTTTTTACCTATTTCAGGGTTTTACAGAAAAGGAATATCAAACGGAGTCCAAACGGAATGAAACTTCGGGAGAGATATTTTTGGAGCAAAATACGCACGGGAGACTTGAGAACCACGGAGTAGGGCACACGTCGCGTCCACGAGGGTGGCCCCCCTACAGGGCGCGCCCCCTGCCACGTGGGCCCCATGTTTGGCCCCACGTGCCCTCCTTCCTCCTATATATACCTACGTACCCCGAAACCATCAGAGACAGAAAAAAACCCAAGTTCCACCGCCACAACCTTCTGTTCCCGTGAGATCCCATCTTGGGGCCTGTTCCGAAGCTCCGCCGGAAGGGGGATCTACCACGGAGTTCTTCTACATCATCATCATCGCCTCACCATGAGTTGTGAGTAGTTTGCCACAGACCTTCGGGTCCATAGCTAGTATCTAGATGGTTTCTTCTCTCTCTTTGGATCTCAATACCAAGTTCTGCTCGGTCTTCGAGGAGATCTATTCGATGTAATCTCTTTTTGCGGTGTGTTTGTCGAGATCCGATGAATTATGGGTTTATGATCAAGATTATCTATGAGAAATATTTGGTTCTTTTGTGAACTCTTTATGTATGATTATAATATCCTTGCAAGTCTCTTCGAACTATTGGTTTGGTTTGGCCTACTAGATCTATAGTTCTTGCAATGGGAGGAGTGCTTGGCTTTGGGTTCAATCTTGCGGTGTCCTTTCTCGGTGACAGTAGGGGCAGCAAGGCACGTATTGTATTGTTGCCATCGAGGATAAAAATATGGGGTTTATATCATGTTATTTGAGTTTATCCCTCTACATCATGTCATCTTGCTTAAGGCATTACTCTGTTCTTATGAACTTAATACTATAGATGCATGCTGGATAGCGGTCGATGTGTAGAGTAATAGTAGTAGATGCAGAATCGTTTCGGTCTACTTGTTTCGGATGTGATGCCTATATATAATGATCATGCCTAGATAGTCTCATAAGTATTCACTTTTCTATCAATTGCTCGACAGTAATTTGTTTACCCGCCGTAGAATACCGCTATCATGAGAGAAGGCACTAGAGAAAACTATGGCCCCCGGGTCTATTCTCAACATATCAATCTAAAATCTACTTTACCTTTCCGCTTTTACTTTCTGTTCTTATATCCAAAAATACCAAAAATATCAAACTATCCTATCTATCATATCTCACTTTCGTAAGTGACCGTAAAGGGATTGACAACCCCTTATCGCGTTGGCTGCGAAGTTCTTATTTGTTTGTGCAGGTGCGAGGGACTTGCGCGTGGTCTCCTACTGGATTGATACCTTGGTTCTAAAAAACTGAGGGAAATACTTACGCTACTGTGCTGCATCACCCTTTCCTCTTCGAGGGAATACAACGCAAGATCGAGACGTAGCAACCTCTTTCTTGGCCTTGGCTACCTCGCCCTTGAGGGCCTCGAGCTCAGCTGCGCCAACTGTGTAATACAGAATACCATATCAGAGTTTACAAACATACTCGATCAATACTAATTAGTCTTCTTGGCGTCTTAAAATTCCGCATACCTTGTGTTTCATCTAAACGCTGATTGACATGGTCGAGGTCTGCATTGGCCAACAAGAGCTTCTGGTTTAGTTCAGCAACCTCTGCGTCACGCGCAGTTGCCGCAACCAGAGAAGCATGCACAACAGTTCGGCTTTGTAAGTACGCTATGCTATGGATACTTCGTCCGATTCTTTTCATAATCACACAATGCATCAGGGGCTACTGGCTATGCATGTGCATTCAAAAATAAAGTTCTATAAAGAAACATTACATTGCTTACCTCAAAGCCCGTTAACAGTCTGTTAAAGGCTTCATTCAGACCGCCCTTGATGGACTGAATCTTTTATCATCACCGCACCCATCATGGTGCGGTGCTCCTCCACGATGGAAGCACTTTGCAGTGCTCCCTCCATAGAGTCCGGTGCCTTCGGATTGACTCTGGGCACCGCCGTATCCTCCTCCGCTTGGGGAGTCTGGTCTTTGGACCCCGGAGCCGCGCTAGGCTCCGGGACAGTATTCGGTGGGGCCCCAGACTGTTTGGGGCCCACATCTTCGGTCTCCATGGGGGATTGTCTCCCCATGGCCGGCAACCGCCGAGGTGTTATCCCCGGCCGCCTAGTCACCTGCCCCGCCCTCATCTCCTAGGGCGAAGGACACCCGCTGGGAAGACACTTCGGTGTCCCCGCCGATCACAGGCGATGGAGCCCGGATTGGCGGGTCACTCTCCGTCTCTCCAGGCGCTAGAGAGTTCCCCTCCGATAAGGAGGCGTCCGGGTGTCCTCCGGGAGGGCTGTAGGTGAGCAGGAGAGAAGTATTAAGTAGGTATCAAATTACTGAATAAACAAAGGTGCAGCAGTCAATCCGGGCAAACTTATGATTCGGGCAGGGGTTTCTCCCTAGGCTTCACCACGAAGCTATGTTCGGATGAATCCGAACTAGTCGCGAGGTTCATCTTCATCCGGGGTGCGGCCGTGCCTGCGTCAGCTGAGGCCGCCCTCTTCTTCCCCCTGCCTTGCGCAGGGGGCTCTTCCTCCTCTTCTTCCTCTTCCTCGTCATCCTCCTCCTCTTCAGAGGAGATGCTGATCTTCTCTGACTTTTCGTCTGTAGGACGGGGGCTGTCTCCGGCCCCTTGCCCTTCTTCTTCTGGGGCTTCCTGACCGGCTCCTTCTACGGTGTCGGGACCAGCATTGCCGTCAATCGAGGCAATTCTGGGTCTTCGGGCAGAGGCGTCAGACACTTGATCCGGGTCGCCTTCTTCGTCCAGCCCTGTATATCATGCAAAAACTCCAATTCCTGTTATCATTGAATAAGACAAGAGATAAATGTTTGGCAAAAATTCTTTACCTCCGGGGCGGAGAGCACGGTACTAAAGCTCGCGTCCTCGGTTTCCTCCAGCCATCCTTTCTAGCTCTTGAAGAGATGTTTCCAGATCTCTTTGTGTGTGAAGCCGAAGAGATGCTTCAGCGGCTTCTCTCCTGCTGGATCGAACTCCCATAGGGAGGAATCCCGGCTTTGACAAGGGAGGACGAGCCGGGTCAGCATTACCGGGATCATGGATGAGAGCAGGTGCCCCTTGGAGATCACGCCGGACACACGGCCCTGAAGTGCCACCACCTCGGTTTGAGACCCCCAGTCTAGGCCCTTTTTGGTCCAGGAGGTCAATCTCTCTGGGGGTTCGGATCTAAAAGTAGGTTCCGCCGCCCACTTGGCGTCGCGGGGTTCGGTGATGTAAAACCATTCCTGCTGCCAAACTTTGTTCGTCTCCACGAATGACCCCTTGGGCCAAATCGCATTCGGGAGCTTGCTAATCATGGCGCCCCCGCACTCCGCGTGCTGTCCATCCACCACCTTCGGCTTCACGTTGAAGGTTTTGAGCCATAGGCCGAAGTGTGGAGGGATGCGGAGGAAAGCTTCACATACCACTATGAAAGCGGATATGTGAAGGATTGAGTTTGGGGCTAGATCGTGGAAATCTAGCCCGTAGAAGAACAGTAGACCCCGAACAAAGGGGTGGAGCGGAAACCCTAGCCCACTAACAAAATGGGAATCAAAAACTACCATCTCACCCACCTCTGGGACGGGAATCACCTGACCCTTGGCAGGGACTCGGTGCGCGATGTTGGCGGCGAGATATCCCGTGCTCCGTAGATCCTCCATGGTCTTTTCAGTGGCCGTGGATGCTTCACACTTGCCCCTGGCACTGGATCCAGCCATTGCTGGAAAGGGGGGTAGTGGTTGAATAACGAGGAGCGGTGGGCGCACGAGATGAGAATACTAGGGCTAGGGAGATTGGAGAGCTCGAGCTTGAGGAAGGCGTGGGGCTGAAAGGGAAGGGTATCCTTTTATAACGCTGCAAATACAGAACATCCCCCCATTTTTTCCATAAACCTTGCCGGTTCCCAAAGCGGTCGTGCGTAATGCGCGGTGATGTCTACACACGCTTCTACTCTTGTAGACTATGTTGGGCCTCCAAGCGTAGAGGTTTGTAGGACAACAGCAATTTCCCTCAAGTGGATGACCTAAGGTTTATCGAACTCAGGGAAGTAGAGGTTGAAGATGGTCTCTCTCAAGCAACCCTGCAACTAAGATACAAGAAGTCTCTTGTGTCCCCAACACACCTAATACACTTGTTAGATGTATAGGTGCACTAGTTCAGCGAAGAGATGTTAAATGGCAAGTGATATGGATGGCAAAACAAAGTAATATAAATCTGTAATAAAAAGTGCAGCAAGCAAACAAGTGGTAAACGTGAGCACAAATGGTATTGCAATGGTGGAAACAAGGCCTAGGGATCATACTTTCACTAGTGGCAACTCCCAACAACATTAACATAATCGAATCACATGATATTTCCCATAAAACATGCAATGGCGACGCACCCGGAGGTCATTCCTCCGTAGTCAAAAGAGGACGAGAATTATGTAGGGCTACAAAAGCACACCTCAAAGTTCGTAGTTCTCAATCTAAGGATTTCCCAATGTCACCGCGGCCATCCAAAGAGAGTCCCACAATCACCACAACTTATCTAAAGGATAGTCAAAGACAAGCACCAAGAGACTCTCAATCTTCAATCAACACACAAGAGAGGAAATCACTCATGAAAATATTTTTCTAATCCATGTCCAATAGACCGCTGTCACCTTGGTCTCGGGGATTATAGTAGATAAAGACAAGTGAGTACATCAATCCAATACATAGAGGAAGGGGAAATATCATGGGATCACCCTAGATTCACATAGCCTATGATCACAACGAAGATCACATCATGGGAGAGAGAATTGACCACATAGCTACTGGTAAGAACCTCAGCCCCGAGGAGGAACTACTCCCGCATCATGGAGGGAGGAAGCAACGTCGATGGAGATGAATCCGGGGGCACTTCCCCGTCCCGGCAGGGTGCCGGCACAGGAATTCTGGTCCCCCGAAGCTTGATGGCAATGGCGGCGGAGATCGGAATTGCGTCTGGAGAAAAGGGGTCTGGAATCAGGGTTTCTGCGACGGGTGTTAAATATATGCCAAAGGGGGGCATCAGCGGAGGTCTGGGGGGCCCAGGCGCCCCCCCGGCGCGGCCAGGAGGGGGGCCGCGTGGGCAGGCCGCCTGGAGCCCCTGTGGCCCCCCTCTGGCCCTACTTTGGCCGCATGGAAGCTTCCGGAACGCTGGTTTTTTATATAATTTTTCCGGGATTTTTCTAGCAGTTTACGTGATGGGAAAACCTGAAATACAAAAACAGCAGAAAACAGAAACTGGCACTGGGGTGCACTGAGTTAATAGGTTAGTCCAAATATGATCAAAAGTGTATGGAAGTGTATAGATATCATAGCAATATCACCCAAAAGAGGCATGGAGCAAGCCGAAATTATAGATACGTTTTGTACGTATCAACATCCCCAAGCTTAATTCCTGCTCGTCCTCGAGTAGGTAAATGATAACAAGCATAATTTCTGTGGTGACATGCTATTAACCATATAGGAACTTTTCATAGTCACATGACAAGTGCTTACTGAGACAATGAATCTGTAGTAATTAAGTTGCCTCATGAGAAAATCACAAAGAACTGAAAGTTTTACAACATGATACTGAAACATCAAATAGATTTGTAATGAGCATGGTGTGCAAATATGATAAAGTGATATCTCGCTTGCCCCCTTTAGTGAAGCAAAACATAAATGCAGGGGCACCTCCAAGGTTTAAGTGACGACTAGATACAATGATTTCAGAATAAAAGATATCATAATCATGCAAAAGACAATGGTACTTTGGGACAATGCACATTACACTCAGAATGACAATCATGCTCTCAATAGTTGGTGCTTTAAAGAAGGTGGAGACTCTCGAACCGTGGCTTTTGTTGGCAAGGTTGAAAACCCGTGGTCGGAAACAAAAACTAAACATGTACCAGAGTTCTTGGTTTTAAAAACAGAGGTAATAATTATTTTTTTGGATATGCATGTTTCGTCAACGAATGCTAGCAGACAACTCAATCACTTCTTGAGATGGACAAGTTTCGAGGAATGGCTCCCGAATGAGGACGATCACATCCTCTTAATCTCCTTTGTTTATCACTGCCAGTGTTTTCTGATTTCTCATGAACAAAGCGTGAAGGAGGGTTTGTTTGTTTATATTATTTTTTAATGAGCCGGGCGCACTCTATGCCAGTTCCTTCTCGGATTATGGGTTTGCACATTAGACATGCAATCCCGGGGTGAAGCTTGTCCAACTTAAAAAGATCATGAATTAACTACTACTTCCTCATGAGCTAAAACAGAGGCACAAAACAGAAATGCTTTTTTGAATAATTTCGAGATGGTACATGAAAGTCTTCGTTAGGAATGGCAGGTAAATACCATGTATAGGAAGGTATGGTGGACTCATATGGCATAACTGGTTTAACGGATTTTGGATGCACAAGCAGTCAGCCCGCTTAGTACAGGTGGAGGTTAGCAAAAGGCTGGGAGCGACCAACTAAAAGAGCAATGACGGTCATAATCATGCAGAGCGACAAAGCAACATTGAATCAGGCATAGAAGTTATATCGCTACTCAGAAACAAAAGATCATCAAGGCTTGACAGACTTTCTTTACAGTCTTTAATATGCATGAGCATACGCCAAGTCAATCAAAATAAATTCTTGAAGGAAGATATTACTAAACCATACCACATCATAGGCAAACAAATCATGTTGGTACTCCAATAACACATTGGGAACCCCCCAGCTATTTGAGACTAACCATAAGAAAACATGAACTACTAAGCACCATTATGCACGTAGCATCTTTATCATAGACATATCGACCAATGCAACAGAAGCAAACTCTCTTAATAAGATAAGCATGATAACTAAAGAGAGTTCAAGTAACCAACTAAACAAAAGCTCTTTAAAAAGACAAGCATGAAAACTAAAAGCTAAGCATGATAGTAGCTATTGAAAGACCAAGAACATACACAGCAAAGATAGACATGAAAATTCTATGTTGTGTTCTAGGTAGAAGTGGAGCGTGTTTCTCTCCCACACAAAGAAAGATGGGTTCCAACTCGTTATGACAGCAAGCAAAGCTAAAGAAAACTAAAAAGGAAACTAAAAGCAAGACGCTCCAAGCAAAGCACATAACACATGAAGTGATAAAAATATAGTGGAATGAAAGACGAACTGATAATTGTTGATGGAGAAGGGGATGCACGGGGGCATCCCCAAGCTTGAGCGTTTGACACTCCTGAATCTTTTTATCATCTTCCCTCGCACACTTGAAAACTCCCTTCATACATAACTCATCATAATCTGATTAGCGAGGTTAGTACCCATAATAAAATAATTGTTCCTTGCTAGAAATAAGGATATTCTTGAAGGTCTACTGTTTCTCAAGATTGCCAAAAGGTTTTTGCAAAGAAAAAGCAAGCTCAAGGTTTGCAAAATGAGGGAAAGGCAAAACAGGACAGAATCTGTGAAAAACAGACCAGCAGGTAGTAAATGATTTTTTCGGGGCACTTCTGCAACTCTAATCAAAAAACTCAGAACAGACGCCCGAAAGACAATTGTATAGAGCACGCTATCGAAAAAATTCAGACCAAAAAGATGATCTGGTGATTTTATACGATTTTTTCTGTCCAAGGACAGAATCTGTTTCCTGGACAGCACGTCACAACTTTTGAACTTTCTTGCAATCAGAGGCTACACTTGGCACGAAGCTGAAAAGTAAAGATACAATGATGATGCTACTGTAGTAACAACATCAAGACACAACAAAAGCAAAATAAAATTTTATTCATTGTGGGCTGCCTCCCAAAAGCGCTTTCTTTTATGCCTTTAAGCTAGGCATAATACTTTAATGATGCTCTCGTAGGAATAAGAGTTGAAGAACAAAAGAGAGCATCAAGAAGCAAATAACAAACACATTTAAGCCTAACATGCTACCTATGCATAGGAATATTGCAATAGAATAATTCATTAAAGCACAAAGCAACTAGCATAGGAAGGCAAAACAAGCATAACTTCAAAATATTCACCATAAAGAGAGGAAACTTCTTATTATTAAGATATTTAGAACCAAGTCTCCCTCTCTCATTATAAATTTCAGTGGCATCATGGATGAACTCAACAATATAAGCATCACATAAAGCATTGTTACCATGATCCACATGCAAAAAGGTACTCTTACTCTCCACATAAGCATAATCTTTCTCATTGGTAATAGTGGGAGTAGGACTATCATAAACAACTTGAACACTATAGATTAATTGTGTATTAGGAAGATGGTGTTCAATAAGGGAGTAATTCCCTCCATGATTATGACAAGTTTCATAAGGATAATTTCTCCTTATGTCATAGGTACCTTTATAATCACTATAGATTGGAGTTATAACATCATCATGGTAGAGAAGAGCATTATCATTGCTACCAACTATATTTGTAAACATGTTGTCTTTATTCTTACTAGCAAAAGAATTATCAATTATCACATCACTAGTGGGTAAAGGATTTGCAATCCTATCATCCCCAAGCTTAGAGCTTCCCATATCATCACTTTCAGAGTTGGTACCAAAAAGATTTTCAAGATCATAAGTAGCATTATCATCATTTTCCCAATCACAATAAGTAACATGCATATCATAATCAAAATCATCTTCAATAGTACCTACGGACGTATCATCAAGATGATAATTAAGGCGATAAACTTCACCTTCTTCTTTAAACTTACAACCGTTAGGATAAAAATTGATGGGAGGAATATGCTCAGGCCAGGTTGATACCCATTCTTCTTCTTTCTTGCTCCTCTTCCTCCTCCTCTTCTTTTTCTTCTTCTTAACCTTAGGAGGGAGTGGTTGGAGATGAAGCTTCTCCACATATCCTGGTTTACCATTAGAAACAATAGGGGAAACTTGGGAGAAACTCTCCTTTTTATTAGCAGAAATATAAGAGACATTTTTATACTTTGGTAAAGTTCCCTCCTTTCTAATCTTACTTCTGTAATCATTTTCATGGCAATTAACAACACAATAGAGATGGCAATTTTGCAAAGTGTTTTTTATTCCTATGGCATTAACATCTAGCCAAGAAGTCTTTTCTGATAACTCTTCACACATCAAAAATAACATAAGCTCATCATAAAGATCAGAGGTGATCATGTTATCACACAACCGGTTAACAGTTATGTTTTGAAAGTTCATGCATTGAAAATTAAAGTGACCCTCTATACGGCAAAGTTCACAAGTAAAAGGATAAAGGTCACACAATTCTCTAGCAATTTCATTTAAATCTCTGACCCAAGTGATTGTTCTTTCATGCTTATGTTGCTTACAATACTTCTCTTCTTCAATCATAGGCCTTTCACAAGGTCTATCCACTCCACAAAAATTAACATGCTTATATAAAACTTCATTTTTAGGAATTGGATCATGCATGTTGCAATCATCATGAACAATTTCATTTTCTTTGCAAGTCTCTTTAAAAGGTTTATGATACTCGATCCAATCCTCCTTAGGCATATTAAGATGTGAAGCAAAAGATTTGAGGAAATCAACAAGGAGTTGAGAATCAAGCCCAAACTTAGCACTAAACTTATTAAAACTTGTAGTTTCAACAAAGGACATAATGCAATCATACTCATAAATTATACCTGACTCTTTACCTTTGTCGATCTCCCAATCTTCAGTGTTGCGTTGAATTCTTTCAAGGAGTTCCCATTTAGCATCAATCTTTTCGTTTGTGAAAGAACCCATAGAGGAAGCATCGAGCAAATCTTTATCCTGTCGAGAGAGCCTCGCATAGAAATTAGTATTAATCATATCTTTGGGGAGCCCATGGTTAGGACATTTTAGCATTAACGTTTTCAGTCTCCCCCAAGCTTGAGCTATGCTTTCTCCGTCATGAGGATAGAAATTATAAACATAATTCCTATTCTTATGGACTTCATGAAGAGGATAAAACTTAGAGTAAAAGAGAGACATAAGCTCTTGCCAATCAAGCAAGTGGAGTTATCGAGAAGCTTATACCAATCTGAAGCTTTATCTATAAGTGATACGGCGAACAATTTCCTCATGACAAACTCCCTTGATACACCTGCAAGCTTAAATAATGAATATAATTGTGACAGATATAGCAAGTGTTCACCGGGATGTCTGTCTCCTGCATAACGATTAGCCAAAACATAATTGATAATACCAGCTGGTATTTTATAGGGCACAATTTCAATAGGGGGAGGAGCAACCACCACAGGCGTGGGGCTTCTTCCCGCAAGCAACGATCCAATAGCACGGTTTTCCATAAACATAACTAGTGAAACTAAAAACAAGAAACGCAAAGATTTAATTGCAAGATCTAAAGATATACCTTCAAGCACTCACTTCCCCGGCAACGGCGCCAGAATAGCTTGATGTCTACACACGCTTCTACTCTTGTAGACTATGTTGGGCCTGCAAGCGCAGAGGTTTGTAGGACAGCAGCAATTTCCCTCAAGTGGATGACCTAAGGTTTATAGAACTCAGGGAAGTAGAGGTTGAAGATGGTCTCTCTCAAGCAACCCTGCAACTAAGATACAAGAAGTCTCTTGTGTCCCCAACACACCTAATACACTTGTTAGATGTATAGGTGCACTAGTTCGGCGAAGAGATGTTAAATGGCAAGTGATATGGATGGCAAAACAAAGTAATATAAATCTGTAATAAAAAGTGCAGCAAGCAAACAAGTGGTAAACATGAGCACAAATGGTATTGCAATTGTGGAAACAAGGCCTAGGGATCATACTTTCACTAGTGGCAACTCCCAACAACATTAACATAATCGAATCACATGATATTTCCCATAAAACATGCAATGGAGACGCACCCGGAGGTCATTCCTCCGTGGTCAAAAGAGGACGAGAATTATGTAGGGCTACAAAAGCACACCTCAAAGTTCGTAGTTCTCAATCTAAGGATTTCCCAATGTCACCGCGGCCATCCAAAGAGAGTCCCACAATCACCACAACATATCTAAAGGATAGTCAATGACAAGCACCAAGAGACTCTCAATCTTCAATCAACACACAAGAGAGGAAATCACTCATGAAAATATTTTTCTAATCCATGTCCAATAGACCGCTGTCACCTTGGTCTCGGGGATTATACTAGATAAAGACAAGTGAGTACATCAATCCAATACATAGAGGAAGGGGAAATATCATGGGATCACCCTAGATTAACATAGCCTATGATCACAACGAAGATCACATCATGGGAGAGAGAATTGACCACATAGCTACTGGTAAGAACCTCAGCCCCGAGGAGGAACCACTCCCGCATCATGGAGGGAGGAAGCAACGCCGATGGAGATGAATCCGGGGGCACTTCCCCGTCCCGGCAGGGTGCCGGCACAGGAATTCTGGTCCCCCGAAGCTTGATGGCGATGGCGGCGGAGATCGGAATTGCGTCTGGAGAAAAGGGGTCTGGAATCAGGGTTTCTGCGACGGGTGTTAAATATATACCAAAGGGGGGCATCAGCGGAGGTCTGGGGGGCCCAGGCGCCCCCCCGGCGCGGCCAGGAGGGGGGCCGCGTGGGCAGGCCGCCTGGAGCCCCTGTGGCCCCCCTCTGGCCCTACATTGGCCGCATGGAAGCTTCCGGAACGCTGATTTTTTATATAATTTTTCCGGGATTTTTCTGGCAGTTTACGTGATGGGAAAACCTGAAATACAAAAACAGCAGAAAACAGAAACTGGCACTGGGGTGCACTGAGTTAATAGGTTAGTCCAAATATGATCAAAAGTGTATGGAAGTGTATAAATATCATAGCAATATCACCCAAAAGAGGCATGGAGCAAGCTGGAATTATAGATACATTTTGGACGTATCACGCGGCGTGGGTGCTCACGTCATATTGACAACGATCCTACATTAAGCGGGCATGATCTATATTCTGATGGGACGTGTCAATGAGGATATACCTCGAAACGCAAAACCAGGACCAAATAAACGGTTCGATATGCTAGTGGGTTGGACGCGACGCTTCACCCAAAAGTTTTCAGTAGAGACACACTATTCATTTTCTTTTAAGAGCCTTGCCTTCGAGGCTAAGGGTTGTACTAACCTTGCAGAGCTGAACACAATACACCTTTTTGCAGAAGATGTATTCGGAAGAAGGAACCCGCCTTGCAATGTCGAAGACAGTACGGAAGCCGAACTCATCATCATTGAAGATAGGTTCAGCGGCTACTGAGGGAGTCCTGGATCAACGGGTCCTCATGTGGCCGGATAACTCCTGCTGGGCCGGACTGGTGGGCCTTGAAGATCATAGTCGAAGATCATCTCTCGTATGGTGATAGGACTCCTCTATTTATGTAATGGCCAGTTTTAGGTTCGGGTGTAATCTTTCCTTCCTCTGCAAGATGGTATGTACAAACCCTAGGCCCCTTGCTGTCTACTACACAACCTTCTTCTTGTAGACGTTGTTGGGCCTCCAAGTGCAGAGGTTTGTAGGACAATAGGAAATTTCCCTCAAGTGGATGACCTAAGGTTTATCAATCCGTGGGAGGCGTAGGATGAAGATGGTATCTCTCAAGCAACCCTCCAACCAAATAACAAAGAGTCTCTTGTGTCCCCAACACACCCAATACAATGGTAAATTTTATAGGTGCACTAGTTCATCGAAGACATGGTGATACAAGTGCAATATGGATGGTAGATATAGGTCTTTGTAATCTGAAAATATAAAAACAGCAAGGTAACTAAAGATAAAAGTGAGCGTAAACGGTACTGCAATGCTAGGAAACAAGGCCAAGGGTTCATACTTTCACTAGTGCAACTTTTCTTAACAACAATAACATAACTGGATCATATAACTATCCCTCAACATCCAACCAAGAGTCACTCCAAAGTCACTAATAGCGGAAAACAAACGAAGAGATTATTGTAGGGTACGAAACCACCTCAAAGTTATTCTTTATGATCGATCTATTCAAGAGTCCGTAGTAACACGAAGCTATTCTTTCCGTTCGATCTATCCGAGAGTTCATACTAGAATAACACCTTAAGACACATATCAACCAAAACCCTAATGTCACCTAGATACTCCATTCTCACCTCAAGTATCCGTGGGCATGATTGTACGATATGCATCACACAATCTCAGATTCATCTATTCAACCAACACAAAGAAATTCAAAGAGTGCCCCAAAGTTTCTACTGGAGAGTCAAGACAAAAACGTGTGCCAACCCCTATGCACAGATTCCCAAGGTCACGGAACCCGCAAGTTGATCACCAAAACATACATCAAGTAGATCACGTGATATCCCATTGTCACCACAGATAAGCACATGCAAGACATACATCAAGTGTTCTCAAATCCTTAAAGACTCAATCCGATAAGATAACTTCAAAGGTAAAACTCAATTCATCACAAGAGAGTAGAGGAGGAGAAACATCATAAGATCCAACTATAGTAGCAAAGCTCGCAATACATCAAGATCGTGCAACCTCAAGAACACAAGAGAGAGAGATCAAACACATAGCTACTAATATATACCCTCAGCCCCGAGGGTGAACTACTCCCTCCTCGTCATGGAGAGCGCCGGGATGATGAAGATGGCCACTGGAGAGGGATTCCCCCCCTCCGGCAGGGTGCCGGAATGGGTCTAGATTGGTTTCCGGTGGCAACAGAGGCTTTCGGCGGCAGAACTCCTGATCTAGGTTATTTTCTGGAGGTTTCCGTATATGTAAGGGGTGTTGGAGTCGGGAACAAGTAAGGGGGATCTCCGGGCTGTCCACGGGGTAGGAGGGCACGCCCCTACCCTCGTGGGCAGCCCGGGAATCTTCTGGTCCTCCTCCAGTGCTCGATGGGCTTCTTCTGGTCCAAAAACAACCTCCGTTGAGTTTCAGGTCAATTGGGCTCCGTTTGGTATTCCTTTTCTGCGATACTCAAAAACAAGGGAAAAACAGAAACTGGCACTGGGCTCTGGGTTAATAGGTTAGTCCCAAAAATCATATAAAAGTGTATATAAAAGCCCATAAACATCTTAGAAGGATAATATAATAGCATGGAACAATCAAAAATTATAGATACGTTGGAGACGTATCAAGCATCCCCAAGCTTAATTCCTGCTCGTCCTCGAGTAGGTAAATGATAAAAACAAAAAAAAATATGTGGAATGCTACCTAACATAATTCTCGATGTAATTCTCTTTATTGTGGCATGAATGTTCAGATCCGAAAGATTCAAGAAAAAGTTTAATATTGAGATAAGAATAATAATACTTCAATCATACTAACAAAGCAATTATGTCTTCTCAAAATAACATGGCTAAAGAAAGTTCATCCCTACAAAATCATATAGTTTGTCTATGCTCCATCTTCGTCACACAAAATACCCAAATCACGCACAACCCCGGTTTCAGCCAAGCAATTGTTTCATACTTAATTTTTTTTTCAAAAAATTTCAACTTTCACGCAATACATGAGGGTGAGCCATGGATATAGCACTATATGTGGAATAGAGTGGTGGTTGTGGAGAAGACAAAAGGAGGAAGATGGTCTCACATCAACTAGGCGTATCAATGGGCTATGGAGATGCCCATCAATAGATATCGATGTGAGTGAGTAGGGATTGCCATGCAATGGATGCACTAGAGCTATAAATGTATGAAAGCTCAACAAAAGAAACTAAGTGGGTGTGCATCCAACTTCCTTGCTCACGAAGACCTAGGGCATTTGAGGAAGCCCATCGTTGGAATATACAAGCCAAGTTCTATAATGAAAATTCCCACTAGTATATGAAAGTGACAAAACAAGAGACTCTCTATCATGAAGACCATGGTGCTACTTTGAAGCACAAGTGTGGAAAAAGATAGAGCATTGTCCCTTTTTTTTCTTTTTTTTGGCCTTTCTTTTTTTCTTTGGCCTTTCTTCTTTTTTTTTTCTTTTTTCTTTGGGACAATGCTCTAATAATGATGATCATCACACTTTTATTTACTTACAACTCGATATTACAACTCGATACTAGAACAAAGATGACTCTATATGAATGCCTCCGGCGGTGTACCGGGATGTGCAATCACTCAAGAGTGACATGTATAAAAAATTATGCATGGTGGCCTTGCCACAAATACGATGTCAACTACATGATCTTGCATGGCAATATGACAATGATGAAGCATGTCCTAGAAAATGGAACGGTGGAAAGTTGCATGGAAATATATCTCAGAATGGCTATGGAACTGCCATAATAGTTAGGTATGGTGGCTGTTTTGAGGAAGGTATATGGTGGGTGTATGGTACCGGCGAAAGTTGCGCGGTGCAAGAGAGGCTAGCAATGGTGGAAGGGTGAGAGTGCATATAATCCATGGACTCAACATTAGTCATAAAGAACTCACATACTTATTGCAAAAATCTACAAGTCCTCTAAACAAAGTACTACACGCATGCTCCTAGGGGAAGGGTTGGTAGGACTTAAGCATCGCGCGATCCCGACCTCCACACAAAGGATTACAATCAATGAAATAGCTCATGCTTCAAATTTCACACAACGGTTACCATACGTGCATGCTACGGGACTTGCAAACCTCACCACAAGTATTTCTAAAATTCACAGCTACTCTACTAGCATGACTCTAATATCACCATCCTCATATCTCAAAACGATCATCAAGTATCAAACTTCTCATAATATTCAATGCACTTTATATGAAAGTTTTTATTATACCCATCTTGGATGCCTATCATATTAGGACTAAATTCATAACCTAAGAAAATTACCATGCTGTTCTAAAAGACTCTCAAAATCATATAAGTGAAGCATGAGAGTTCATCTATTTCTTCAAAATAAAACCACCACCGTGCTCTAAAAATATATAAGTGAAGCACTAGAGCAAATGACAAACTACTCCGAAAGATATAAGTGAAGATCAATGAGTAGTTGAATAATTATGTAACTATGTGAATACTCTCTAACATTTAGAAATTTTAGATCTTGGGATATTATTCAAACAGCAAGCAAAACAAAATAAAATAGATTGACGCTCCAAGCAAAACACATATCATGTGGTGAATAAAAATATAGCTTCAAGTAAAGTTACCGATAGACGAAGACGAAAGAGGGGATGCCTTCCCGGGGCATCCCCAAGCTTAGGATCTTGGTTGTCCTTGAATATTACCTTGGGGTGCCCTGGGCATCCCCAAGCTTAGGCTCTTGCCACTCCTTATTCCATAGTCCATCGAATCTTTACACAACACTTGAAAACTTCACAACACAAAACTCAACAGAAAACTCGTAAGCTCCATTAGTATAATAAAATAAAACCACCACTTAGGTACTGTTGTTAACTCATTATAAATTCATATTGGTGTAATATCTACTGTATTCCAACTTCTCTATGGTTCATACCCTCCGATACTACTCATAGATTCATCAAAATAAGCAAACAACACATAGAAAACAAAACTTGTCAAAACAGAACAGTTTGTAGCAATCTGTAACTTTCGAATACTTCTGTAACTCTAAAATTCTCAAATAAACTGGTGGACGTGAGTAATTTGTCTATTAATCACCTACAAAAAGAATCAACCTAAAATCACTCTTCTGTAAAAAAAAATGGTAGCTAATCTCGTGAGCGCAAAGTTTCTGTTTTTTTACAGCAAGATCACATTAACATTCACCCAAGTCTTCCCAAAGGTTATACTTGGCACTTTATTGAAACAAAAGCTATAAAACATGATTACTACAGTAGTTTAATCATGTGTACACAAAAAAACAGAAGGTAAAAGTATTGGGTTGTCTCCCAACAAGCGCTTTTCTTTAATGCCTTTTAGCTAGGCATGATGATTTCAATGATGCTCACATAAAAGATAAGAATTGAAATATAAAGAGAGCATCATGAAGAATATAACTAGCACATTTAAGTCTAACCCACTTCCTATGCATATGTATTTTGTGAGCAAACAACTTATGAGAACGATAATCAACTAGCATAGGAAGGCAAAACAAGCATAACTTCAAAACTTTAAGCACATAGAGAGGAAACTTGATATTATTGCAACTCCTACAAGCATATATTCCTCCCACATAATAATTTTCAGTAGCATCATGAATGAATTCAACAATATAACCATCACATAAAGCATTCTTTTCATGATCTACTAGCATAGAAAATTTACTACTCTCCACATAAGCAAAATTCTTCTCATTCGGAATAGTGAGAGTATCATAAGAAACTCGAATACTATAAATTGTTTTCACATTAAAAGATTAATGTTCAGAAAAAGCGTAATCATAATCATGACAAGTTTTGTAAATATAATCATCACTACTTTTTATAGCATAAGTGTCATCACAATAATCATCATAAATAGGAGGCATGCTATCATCATGATAAATTTGCATATCAAAACTTGGGAGGCTAAAAATATCATCTTCATCAAACGTAGCATCCCCAAGCTTGGGACAAACATTAATTGCAGAAAATAAATTCTCAAACATGTCATTCTTATCAAACATATCATCCCCAAGCTTGGGCCTTTTCATATCATAAGCATAATCACTCTCATCATTAATAGTATGGATAGCACTGATAGTATAGCAATTATCATCATCACAATGAGTAATAGGAGCAACATCATTTGGAAGGGATACTTTTTTAACTTTGCTTCTCCGTCTTTTCTTTTTCTTCTTTGCATCATGTGTGGGTTTAATCCTCTTTTTGGAGCTCCTTATTAATGAGATTGGTTGAATAGAAGGCTCCTCCTCGTTACCTAATTCATCATAAGAAATAATAGGAGGATATTGGAAAATCTCTTCCCTTTCATTAGTATTCTCTTCATCTTCTATTTGTTTTCTTGTCTTTATGTAATTGGCAATATAAGGATTTTCAATGCAATTCACCGCACAATACATATATATTTCCTCTAGATCATAATCAAGAACTTTATCAACGACAAATTCTGGAAGATTCTTAGTTATACGTTTGATTTCTTCATAACCCACAAGCAAACTAAGTTCATTATGATGTGCAAGGGAAATCAAGTCCTCACAACTTTTGGACACGGTCCGATCATGAAACAATTTGCATTGGAGATTTAAATGACCACGTTCATTGCAAAGTTCACAAGTATGGCTAAGAAAATTTAAATTTTAAGCACAAACATCTAGCCTTTCTTGCAACCATTTAGTTTCTAAATACTTATGTCTCTTGCAAAAATCTATCTTCCCTTTTTGGGGTGTACTTGCAAACTCTATCCACTCCACGAAAATTGGCATGCTTATATGAGATATTTTCATCATGACTAGTGCAATCATCATTAGTACTATGGATATTCGAAGAATTCACACTAACAACATTGCAATCATACTCATCATTCAAGTATTTAGTGCCAAACATAATAATACATTCTTCTTCTAGTACTTGGGCACAATTTTCCTTCCCATCATTTTCACGAAAGATATTAAAACGATGAAGCATATGAGGCAACCTTAATTCCATTTTTTTGTAGTTTTCTTTTATAAACTAAACTAGTGATAAAGCAAGAAACTAAAAGATTCGATTGCAAGATCTAAAGATATACCTTCAAGCACTCACTTCCCCGGCAATGGCGCCAGAAAAGAGCTTGATGTCTACTATGCAACCTTCTTCTTGTAGACGTTGTTGGGCCTCCAAGTGCAGAGGTTTGTAGGACAATAGCAAATTTCCCTCAAGTGGATGACCTAAGGTTTATCAATCCATGGGAGGCATAGGATGTAGATGGTCTCTCTCAAGCAACCCTGTAACCAAATAACAGAGAGTCTCTTGTGTCCCCAACACACCCAATACAATGGTAAATTGTATACGTGCACTAGTTCAGCGAAGAGATGGCGATACAAGTGCAATATGGATGGTAGATATATGTTTTTGTAATCCGAAAATATAAAAACAGCAAGGTAACTAAAGATAAAAGTGAGCGTACACGATATTGCAATGCTAGGAAACAAGGCCTAGGGTTCATACTTTCACTAGTGCAACTTCTTTCAACAATAATAACATAACTGGATCATATAACCATCCCTCAACATGCAACAAAGATTCACTCCAAAGTCACTAATAGTAGAAAGCAAAGGAAGAGATTATTGTAGGGTACGAAACCACCGCAAAGTTATTCTTTCTGATCGATCTATTCAAAAGTCCGTAGAAAAATAACACGAAGCTATTCTTTCCATTTGATCTATCCTAGAGTTCGTACTAGAATAACACCTTGAGACACATATCAAACAAAACCCTAATGTCACCTAGATACTCCATTGTCACCTCAAGTATCCGTGGGCATGATTATACGATATGCATCACACAATCTCAGATTCATCTATTCAACCAACACAAAGAACTTCAAAGAGTGCCCCAAAGTTTCTACTGGAGAGTCAAGACGAAAACGTGTGCCAACCCCTATGCATAGATTCCCAAGGTCACGGAACCCGCAAGTTGATCACCAAAACATAAATCAAGTAGATCACGTGATATCCCATTGTCACCACAGATAAGAACATGCAAGAGATACATTAAGTGTTCTCAAATCCTTAAAGACTCAATCCGATAAGATAACTTCAAAGGGAAAACTCAATTCATCACAAGAGAGTAGAGGGGGAGAAACATCATAAGATCCAACTATAGTAGCAAAGCTCACGATACATCAAGATCGTGCCACCTCAAGAACACGAGAGAGTGAGAGAGATCAAACACATAGCTACTGATACATACCCTCAGCCCCGAGGGTGAAATACTCCCTCCTCGTCATGGAGAGCGCCAGGATGATGAAGATGGCCACCGGAGAGGGATTCCCCCCCTCTGGCAGGGTGTCGGAACGGGTCTAGACTGGTTTTTGGTGGTGGAACTCCCGATCTAGGTTATTTTCTGGAGGTTTCGTATAATAGAGGGTGTTGGAGTCGAGAACAAGTAAGGGGGGTCTCCGGGCTATCCATGAGGTAGGGGCGCGCCCCCTACCCTCGTGGGCAGCCCGGAAATCTTCTGGTCCTCCTCCGGTACTCCGTGGGCTTCTTCTGGTCCAAAAACAACCTCCGTTGAGTTTCAGGTCAATTGGGCTCCGTTTGGTATTCCTTTTTTGCGATACTCAAAAACAAGGGGAAAATAGAAACTGGCACTGGGCTCTGGGTTAATAGGTTAGTCCCAAAAATCATATCAAAGCCCATAAAACATCCTAGGAGGATAATATAATAGCTTGGAACAATAAAAAATTATAGATACGTTGGAGACGTAGCACCCCTCCGGTGTGTATATAAACCAGAGGGTTTAGTGCGTAGAGGCTAATGGAGAATCTAAAATCCTCATAGGCTAGACTCTAGGGTTTATCCAATACGATCTCGAGGTAGATCAACTCTTGTATTCATATTCATCTATATTAATATAGCAGGAAGTAGGGTTTTACCTCGTTCGAGAGGGCCTGAACGTGGGTAAACATCGTGTCCCTAGCCTCCTGTTACCATCGATCCTCGGACGCATAGTTCAGGACCCCCTACCCGAGATCCGCCGGTTTTGACATTGACACCCGCTGCCACGGGAGGGTAGGATAAAAGATGTCATGCAAGTTCTTTCCATAAGCACGTATGACTAGTTACGGAATACATGCCTACATCATATTTATGAACTGGAGCTAGTGTCGTATCGCCCTAGGTTATGACTGTCACATGATGAATATCATCCAACAAATCAGCGATCCTATGCGTATGAATTTATCCTATATTGATCTTGCTAAGTTACTACTGCTATCGTTACTGCTGCACTTGTTACAACACTATTGCTATCACTGTTACTGTTATTGTTGCTACTGCCACTACTATCAAAACTATCATATTACTGTGCTACTGATCACTTTCCTGCAGATAATTAATCTCCAGGTGTGGTTGAATTGACAACTCAGCTTCTAATACTTGCAAATATTCTTTGGCTCCCCTTGTGCCGAATCTATAAATTTGGGTTGAATACTCTACCCTCAAAAATTGTTGCGATCCCCTATACTTGTGGGTTATCAAGACCCTTTTCTGGCGCTGTTGCCACGGAGCATAGCTATATTTGCTGAGTCACTTGGGATTATTATCAATTTATCACTATGAAGAATCTGAAGGATTCTAAGACCAAGATTTATCCCTCTGGGACGAGGGGAGGTAAGGAACTGCCATCCAGTTCTGCTTTAGATTCACCTTCTGTTATAAGTAAACTTGCAACACCACAACATGCTATTACTCCTGATATGTCGCAAGTTATTGATGATGCTACTTCTACTATGAATGATACTTATGATGATGCTAGTACTTTTCATGATGATGATGTGCCACTAGGTGAAGTTCTGGATGAACAAATTACTAGAGTAAGACAACATGATGTTGTTGAATCTGATGATGAGCTCGAAACTGAAATTTTGAACCTGCTAGAACTAGCCTTCTTAGATATGAATTGACGAAGGTACCTGAAGGTTATGTTATGTGTGAGGAAACAACTAGAGATATTCTTGCTTGCAATGATAGGGATGATCTAGAGAAATTATTATGCAAATATAAAGAAAAGTCTTTGAATGCTAGAATGAAACATGATCCTAAGTTTGCTACCTTGCTAGGCTTCTCGCCCCTCGTTGGTTACCCCAAGTGGAAGGTGTGAGATGTAGTGTTGCGGAAGTTTTTCCCTTGGCAAAGATACCAAGGATCGAATCCCCAGAGACTCCTAGGTTCAACAAGAAGGTGTCAACTGCTACGACGCCAGATATTAGCAATCAACGTGGACCTGCACACAGATACAAATAACTTTGCTCCCAACGAGTACAGAGAGGTTGTCAATCCCTCCAGCCTTGTAGTTCACAAAGGATTAAACGCAAGTGATAGTAGTGATAGATATAATTGCAATAGTAAATAATAGCGAAAAAGTAAATAGCGGATGTGATCAATGATGGTAATATGGACCGGAGTCTCATGATGTTCACTAGTGATGTCTCTCTCCCAAAAGACGATAAAACAACTATGTGAGGTAAACGAATTACAGCTGGGCAATTGACAGGACCATGTGCGCAAACCAATGCTGACTACATTGCAAGAAAGGTTGAGGTTCAAAGCATGGGCGGTACACCAAAGTAAGTAGACCGAAATCCATCAATATCTACTACTAATCATCCACCTTGAGATATCTATCCAGAACATCTCGCTGGTATTAAGTTGCGAGTCCCACCCATAGTGTAAACTCAATGCAACAGACAACTGCATTAAAAGAACTTTGCGTAAAGTAATCAATCCTTGCACCCGCGGGCACAAGCACCGTTGTTTTCCCCCTTGTGGCAACAGCACATCCCCTAGACTCATGTTTCTGTCACTCAAACTAGTCATCGAGGGGCATGAACCCACAATCAAGCATAACGTTCCCTCTTGGAGTCACTACCTATTACTTGGCCAAAGCAATAAATAACAACGGAGAACATGCAAGAATTACTTACGAACATAAATATAAAAGAGGTAGATCAAATATATTACTCAAGCACAATCTGAACATAATCTCATAATCCATCGGATCCCAGCAAACTCATCATAGCAACAACATAAGGATTACATATGTGCCTCGATCATATAGGGCAGCTCACGAGGGCTAATTAGTGAAGCACAAGAACGGGAGGAGAACATCACATAGCTACTGGTCATGGACTCATGGTCCAAGGGAGACTACTCACAACTCATCCGGGAGGCGTCCATGGTGGTGGAGAGGCTCCCGGTGGTGATCCTCCCCTCGGTAGGGTGCCGGGAAGAGTTCTCCTGGTGCTCCCGATCTTGGAAGCAACGGCGGCGGCGGAACAGAGATGAGATCGCGAAAAAGAGTTCCTCCCTCGAGGGTTTCGGGAGACGCTTTAAATATATGCCAAAGGGGGGCATCGGAGGAGCCTCGGGGGGCCCAGGCGCCCCCCCCCGGCGCGGCCTAGGGGGGGCGCGCCGCTAGGGCGCCTGGAGGCCTGGTGCCCCCCCGGCTGTCCTTCGGGCGCACGGTAGTTTCTGGAACGCTGATTTTTTATATAATTTTTCTGAATTTTTCCTGGCAGTTCTCGTAATGTGAAAACCTGAAATACAAAAACAGCCGAAAACAGAAACTGGCACTGGGGTGCACTGAGTTAATAGGTTAGTCCAAATATGATCAAAAGTGTATGGAAGTGTATAAATATCATAGCAATATCACCCAAAAGAGGCATGGAGCAAGCAGAAATTATAGATATGTTTTGGACGTATCAACATCCCCAAGCTTAATTCCTGCTCGTCCTCGAGTAGGTAAATGATAACAAGAATAATTTCTGTGGTGACATGCTATTAACCATATAGGACTTTTTCATAGTCATATGACAAAAGCTTACTGAGACAATGGATCTGTAGTAATTAAGTTGCCTCATGAGAAAATCACAAAGGACTGAAAGTTTTACAATATGATACTGAAACATCAAATAGATTTGCAATGATAATGATGTGCAAATATGATAAAGTGATATCTAGCTTGCCCCCTTTAGTGAAGCAAAACATAAATGCAGGGGCACCTCCAAGGTTTAAGTGATGACTAGATACAATGATTTCAGAATAAACGATATCACAATCATGCAAAAGACAATGCTACTTTGGGACAATGCACATTACACTCAGAATGACAATCATGCTCTCAGTAGTTGGTGCTTTTAAAAGAAGGTGGAGACTCTCGAACCGTGGCTTTTGTTGGCAAGGTTGAAAACCCGTAGTCGGAAACAAAGACAAAACATGTACCAGAGCTCTTGGCTTTAAAACAGAGGTAATAATTTATTTTAGATCATGCATGTTTCGTCAACGAATGCTAGCAGACAACTCAATCACTTTTCGAGATGGACAAGTTTCGAGGAACGGCTCCCGAATGAGGACGATCACATCCTCTTAATCTCCTTTGTTTATCACTGCCAAAGTTTTCTGATTTCTCATGAACAAAGCGTGAAGGAGGGTTTGTTTGTTATATTATCTTTTTGAGCCGGGCGCACTCAATGCCAGTTCCTTCTCGTATTATGGGTTTGCACATTATACATGCAATCCCGGGGTGAAGCTTGTCCAACTTAAAAAGGTCATGAATTAACCACTACTTCCTCATGAACTTACAACAGAGGCACAAAATAAGAATGCTTTTTCTTTGAATAATTTCAAGATGGCACATGCAAGTCTCCGATAGGAATGGCAGGTAAATACCATGTAGGAAGGTATGGTGGACTCATATGGCATAACTGGATTAAAGGATGTGGATGCACAAGCAGTCAGTCCGCTTAGTACAGGCGAAGGTTAGCAAAAGACTGGGAGCGACCAACTAAGAGAGCAATGACGGTCATAATCATGCAGAGCGACAAAGCAACATTGAATCAGGCATGGTAGTTATATCGCTACTCAGAAACAAAAGATCATCAAGGCTTGACAGACTTTCTTTACAGTCTTAAATATGCATGAGCATACGCCAAGTCAATCAAAATAAATTCTCGAAGGAAGATATTACTAAACCATACCACATCATAGGCAAACAAATCATGTTGGTACTCCAATAACACATTGGGGACCCTCCAGCTATTTGAGACTAACCATAAGAAAACATGAACTACTAAGCGCCATCATGCACGTAGCATCTTTATCATAGACATATCAACCAATGCAACGGAAGCAAACTCTCTTAATAAGGTGAGCATGGTAATTAAAGAGAGTTCAAGCAACCAACTAAGCAAAAACTCTTTGAAAAGATAAGCATGAAAGCTAAGAGCTGCACATGATAGTAGCTATTAAAAGACAAAGAACACACACAGCAAGGATAGACATGAAAATTCTATGTTATGTTCTAGGTAGAAGTGGAGCGTGTTTCTTTCCCACATAAAGAAAGCTGAGTTCCGACTCGTTATGAAAAACTAAAGAAAACTAAAAGCAAGACGCTCCAAGCATAGCACATAACACATGAAGTGATTAAAATATAGTGGAACGAAAGACGAACTGATAATGTTGATGGAGAAGGGGATGCACAGGGGCATCCCCAAGCATAGACGCTTGAGTCTCCTTGAATATTTCTTGGGGGTGCATGGGGGCATCCCCAAGCTTGAGCGCTTGACACTCCTGAATCTTTTTATCATCTTCCCTCGCACACTTGAAAACTCCCTTCATACATAACTCATCATAATCTGATTAGCGAGGTTAGTACCAATAATAAAATAATTATACCTTGCTGGAAATAAAGATATTCTTGAAGGTCTACTATTTCTCAAGATTGCCAAAAGGTTTTTGCAAAGAAAAAGCAAGCTCTTGGTTTGCAAAATGAAGGAAAAGCAAAACAGGACAGAATCTGTGAAAAACAGAACAACAGGTAGTAATTGATTTGTTCGGGGCACTTCTGCAACTCTAATAAAAAAACTCAGAACAGACGCACGAAAGACAATTATATAGAGCACGCTGTCGAAAAAATTCAGACCAAAAAGATGAACTGGCGATTTTATACGAATTTTTCAATCCAAGGACAGAATCTGTTTCCTCGACAGCACCTCACAACTTTTGAACTTTCTAGCAATCAGAGGCTACACTTGGCACAAAATTGAAAAGCAAAGATACAATGATGATGCTATAGTAGTAACAACATCAAGACACAACAAAAGCAAAATAAATTTATTCATGTGGGCTGCCTCCCAAAAGCGCTTTCTTTTATGCCTTTAAGCTAGGCATAATGCATATAGATCAAGTTGTATCAATTGAACCATCATCAAGGTCATCAAAAAGCTCTTCAATAATACAACTAGTCTTAAGAGGACTTTCAAATAAAGGCCTCATAGAGATACTTCTAGGTAGAAGACCAAAAGGATAAAAGTCAAGGGAAGATTCATTTATAAATTCATCAAAGACAGGTGTTTCTTCCAAAGTCTTTACAGTTTCAACCCCTTTGGCAATAGGTGGATTACTTTTAGAGCGGGGAGCCTTTGGAACGTGAACGAACTTAGGCTCCTTCTTTGCCGGAGTTTCTACCTTTTTGGTTTTGATTGAGGAGAAGATGGTTCCTAGAGTATCAAAGATATCCTCAATCTTGTCTATCCTAGAAGAGTCCAAGTCATGGAATTTGACGGTCTCCAAAATTTTGAAAATTTTATGCATGGAGCTATCAAGTCTATTCAAAATCCCTTGGATCTTACGATCCAACTCATTTATCTTATTAATGCTTGACATCTCTAGCTCTATCTTTTCAAGTTTTTTCATAATGTGAGCTAGGGTGATGTCCTCTCGAATGCTAACAACAGGGAGATTCCCAACAAGATTTTCAATAATACTAAGGGACTCCCAAACTGGGGCCTCTAGGAAATTCCCATTGATAGCAGTATCTAGAATAAACCTATTCCAAGAAGTAATTCCAACATAAAAATTTCTTAGCAGGATAGTAGTAGGTTGCTTCTTGGTGGCTCTTTTTTGTGAATCATTAATTCTATACCAAGCATCTTTCAAACTTTCCCCACCTCTTTGTTTAAAGGTGAGAACTTCTGCCTCGTCAAAGACAAAAGGACCCGACATAATGACAACTAAAGAACGAGACAACTATTTTTCTGATTTTCGATGAAAGATACTAAAGTAGAAACTGAAAGGTAAACTAACAAGACTAAAAGCAAAGGTAAAAGATAGCATGCAACTCCCCTATCTTGAAGAGTGGAGTCCCCGGCAACGGCGCCAGAAAAACTCTTGCTAGGCTTCTCGCCCCTCGTTTGTTACCCCAAGTGGAAGGTGTGAGATGTAGTGTTGCGGAAGTTTTTCCCTTAGCAAAGATACCAAGGATCGAATCCCCAGAGACTCCTAGGTTCAACAAGAAGGTGTCAACTGCTACGGCGCCAGATATTAGCAATCAACGTGGACCTGCACACAGATACAAATAACTTTGCTCCCAACGAGTACACAGAGGTTGTCAATCCCTATGGCCTTGTAGTTCACAAAGGATTAAACACAAGTGATAGTAGTGATAGATATAATTGCAATAGTAAATAATAGCGAAAAAGTAAATAGTGGATGTGATCAATGATGGTAATATGGACCGGAGTCTCATGATGTTCACTAGTGATGTCTCTCTCCCAAAAGACGATAAAACAGCTATGTGAGGTAAACGAATTACAGCTGGGCAATTGACAGGACCATGTGCGCAAACCAATAATGACTACATTGCAAGAAAGGTTGAGGTTCAAAGCATGGGCGGTACGCCAAAGTAAGTAGACCGAAATCCATCAATATCTACTACTAATCATCCACCTTGAGATATCTATCCAGAACATCTCGCTGGTATTAAGTTGCGAGTCCCACCCATAGTGTAAACTCAATGCAACAGACAACTGCATTAAAAGAACTTTGCGTAAAGTAAATAATCCTTGCACCCGCGGGCACAAGCACTGTTGTTTTCCCCCTTGTGGCAACAGCACATCCCCTAGACTCATGTTTCTATCACTCAAACTAGTCATCGAGGGGCATGAACCCACAATCAAGCATAACGTTCCCTCTTGGAGTCACTACCTATTACATGGCCAAAGCAATAAATAACAACGGAGAACATGCAAGAATTACTTACGAACATAAATATAAAATAGGTAGATCAAATATATTACTCAAGCACAATCTGAACATAATCTCATAATCCATCGGATCCCAGCAAACTCATGATAGCAACAGCATAAGGATTACATATGTGCCTCGATCATGTAGGGCAGCTCACGAGGTCTAATTAGTGAAGCACAAGAACGGGAGGAGAACATCACATAGCTACTGGTCATGGACTCATGGTCCAAGGGAGACTACTCACAACTCATCCGGGAGGCGTCCATGGTGGTGGAGAGGCTCCCGGTGGTGATCCTCCCCTCGGCAGGGTGCCGGGAAGAGTTCTCCTGGTGCTCCCGATCTTGGAAGCGGCGGCGGCGGCGGCGGAACATAGATGAGATCGCGAAAAAGAGTTCCTCCCTCGAGGGTTTCGGGAGACGCTTTAAATATATGCCAAAGGGGGGCATCGGAGGAGCCTCGGGGGGCCCAGGCGCCCCCCGGCGCGGCCCAGGGGGGGGGGGGGCGCCGCCAGGGCGCCTGGAGCCCTGGTGGCCCCCCCGGCTGTCCTTCGGGTGCACGGTAGTTTCTGAAACGCTGATTTTTTATATAATTTTTCTGGATTTTTCCTGGCAGTTCTCGTAATGTGAAAACCTGAAATACAAAAACAGCCGAAAACAGAAACTGGCACTGGGGTGCACTGATTTAATAGGTTAGTCCAAATATGATCAAAAGTGTATGGAAGTGTATAAATATCATAGCAATATCACCCAAAAGAGGCTTGGAGCAAGCAGAAATTATAGATACGTTTTGGACGTATCAACATCCCCAAGCTTAATTCATGCTCGTCCTCGAGTAGGTAAATGATAACAAGAAAAATTTCTGTGGTGACATGCTATTAACCATATAGTACTTTTTCATAGTCATATGACAAAAGCTTACTGAGACAATGGATCTGTAGTAATTAAGTTGCCTCATGAGAAAATCACAAAGGACTGAAAGTTTTACAATATGATACTGAAACATCAAATAGATTTGCAATGATAATGATGTGCAAATATGATAAAGTGATATCTAGCTTGCCCCCTTTAGTGAATCAAAACATAAATGCAGGGGCACCTCCAAGGTTTAAGTGATGACTAGATACAATGATTTCAGAATAAACGATATCACAATCATGCAAAAGACAATGCTACTTTGGGACAATGCACATTACACTCAGAATGACAATCATGCTCTTAGTAGTTGGTGCTTTTAAAAGAAGGTGGAGACTCTCGAACCGTGGCTTTTGTTGGCAAGGTTGAAAACCTGTAGTCGGAAACAAAGACAAAACATGTACCAGAGCTCTTGGCTTTAAAACAGAGGTAATAATTTATTTTAGATCATGCATGTTTCGTCAACGAATGCTAGCAGACAACTCAATCACTTTTCGAGATGGACAAGTTTCGAGGAACGACTCCTGAATGAGGACGATCACATCCTCTTAATCTCCTTTGTTTATCACTGCCAAAGTTTTCTGATTTCTCATGAACAAAGCATGAAGGAGGGTTTGTTGGTTATATTATATTTTTGAGCCGGGCGCACTCAATGCCAGTTCCTTCTCGTATTATGGGTTTGCACATTATACATGCAATCCCGGGGTGAAGCTTGTCCAACTTAAAAAGGTCATGAATTAACCACTACTTCCTCATGAACTTACAACAGAGGCACAAAATAAGAATGCTTTTTCTTTGAAATATTTCGAGATGGCACATGCAAGTCTCCGTTAGGAATGGCAGGTAAATACCATGTAGGAAGGTATGGTGGACTCATATGGCATAACTGGATTAAAGGATGTGGATGCACAAGCAGTCAGTCCGCTTAGTACAGGCGAAGGTTAGCAAAAGACTGGGAGCGACCAACTAAGAGAGCAATGACGGTCATAATCATGCAGAGCGACAAAGCAACATTGAATCAGGCATGGTAGTTATATCGCTACTCAGAAACAAAAGATCATCAAGGCTTGACAGACTTTCTTTACAGTCTTAAATATGCGTGAGCATACGCCAAGTCAATCAAAATAAATTCTCGAAGGAAGATATTACTAAACCATACCACATCATAGGCAAACAAATCATGTTGGTACTCCAATAACACATTGGGGACCCTCCAGCTATTTGAGACTAACCATAAGAAAACATGAACTACTAAGCGCCATCATGCACGTAGCATCTTTATCATAGACATATCAACCAATGCAACAGAAGCAAACTCTCTTAATAAGGTGAGCATGGTAATTATAGAGAGTTCAAGCAACCAACTAAGCAAAAGCTCTTTGAAAAGATAAGCATGAAAGCTAAGAGCTGAACATGATAGTAGCTATTAAAAAAAAAGAACACACACAGCAAGGATAGACATGAAAATTATATGTTATGTTCTAGGTAGAAGTGGAGCGTGTTTCTCTCCCACATAAAGAAAGCTGAGTTCCGACTCGTTATGAAAAACTAAATAAAACTAAAAGCAAGACGCTCCAAGCATAGCACATAACACATGAAGTGATTAAAATATAGTGGAACGAAAGACGAACTGACAATGTTGATGGAGAAGGGGATGCACGGGGGCATCCCCAAGCTTAGACGCTTGAGTCTCCTTGAATATTTCTTGGGGGTGCATGGGGGCATCCCCAAGCTTGAGCGCTTGACACTCCTGAATCTTTTTATCATCTTCCCTCGCACACTTGAAAACTCCCTTCATACATAACTCATCATAATCTGATTAGCGAGGTTAGTACCCATAATAAAATAATTATACCTTGCTGGAAATAAAGATATTCTTGAAGGTCTACTGTTTCTCAAGATTGCCAAAAGGTTTTTGCAAAGAAAAAGCAAGCTCTTGGTTTGCAAAATGAAGGAAAAGCAAAACAGGACAGAATCTGTGAAAAACAGAACAGCAGGTAGTAATTGATTTGTTCGGTGCACTTCTGCAACTCTAATCAAAAAACTCAGAACAGACGCACGAAAGACAATTATATAGAGAACGCTGTCGAAAAAATTCAGACCAAAAAGATGACCTGGCGATTTTATACGAATTTTTCTATCCAAGGACAGAATCTGTTTCCTCGACAGCACCTCACAACTTTTGAACTTTCTAGCAATCAGAGGCTACACTTGGCACAAAATTGAAAAGCAAAGATACAATGATGATGCTACAGTAGTAACAACATCAAGACACAACAAAAGCAAAATAAATTTATTCATGTGGGCTGCCTCCCAAAAGCGCTTTCTTTTATGCCTTTAAGCTAGGCATAATGCATATAGATCAAGTTGTATCAATTGAACCATCATCAAGGTCATCAAAAAGCTCTTCAATAATACAACTAGTCTTAAGAGGACTTTCAAATAAAGGCCTCATAGAGATACCTCTAGGTAGAAGACCAAAAGGATAAAAGTCAAGGGAAGATTCATTTATAAATTCATCAAAGATAGGTGTTTCTTCCAAAATCTTTACAGTTTCAACCCCTTTGGCAATAGGTGGATTACTTTTAGAGCGGGGAGCCTTTGGAACGTGAACGAACTTAGGCTCATTCTTTGCCGGAGTTTCTACCTTTTTGGTTTTGATTGAGGAGAAGGTGGTTCCTAGAGTATCAAAGATATCCTCAATCTTGTCTATCCTAGAAGAGTCCAAGTCATGGAATTTGACGGTCTCCAAAATTTTGAAAATTTTATGCATGGAGCTATCAAGTCTATTCAAAATCCCTTGGATCTTACGATCCAACTCATTTATCTTATTAATGCTTGGCATCTCTAGCTCTATCTTTTCAAGTTTTTTCATAATGTGAGCTAGGGTGATGTCCTCTCGAATGCTAACAACAGGGAGATTCCCAACAAGATTTTCAATAATACTAAGGGACTCCCAAACTGGGGCCTCTAGGAAATTCCCATTGATAGCAGTATCTAGAATAAACCTATTCCAAGAAGTAATTCCAACATAAAAATTTCTAAGCAGGATAGTAGTAGGTTGCTTCTTGGTGGCTCTTTTTTGTGAATCATTAATTCTATACCAAGCATCTTTCAAACTTTCCCCACCTCTTTGTTTAACGGTGAGAACTTCTCCCTCGTCAAAGACAAAAGGACCCGACATAATGACAACTAAAGAACGAGATAACTATTTTTGTGATTTTCGATGAAAGATACTAAAGCAGAAACTGAAAGGTAAACTAACAAGACTAAAAGCAAAGGTAAAAGATAGCATGCAACTCCCCTATCTTGAAGAGTGGAGTCCCCGGCAACGGCGCCAGAAAAACTCTTGCTAGGCTTCTCGCCCCTCGTTGGTTATCCCAAGTGGAAGGTGTGAGATGTAGTGTTGTGGAAGTTTTTCCCTTGGCAAAGATACCAAGGATCGAATCCCCAGAGACTCCTAGATTCAACAAGAAGGTGTCAACTGCTATGGCGCCAGATATTAGCAATCAACGTGGACCTGCACACAGATACAAATAACTTTGCTCCCAACGAGTACATAGAGGTTATCAATCCCTCCGGCCTTGTAGTTCACAAAGGATTAAACGCAAGTGATAGTAGTGATAGATATAATTGCAATAGTAAATAATAGCGAAAAAGTAAATAGAGGATGTGATCAATGATGGCAATATGGACCGGAGTCTCATGATGTTCACTAGTGCTGTCTCTCTCCCAAAAGACGATAAAACAGCTATATGAGGTAAACGAATTACAGCTGGGCAATTGACAGGACCATGTGCGCAAACCAATGCTGACTACATTGCAAGAAAGGTTGAGGTTCAAAGCATGGGCGGTACGTGTCGGGGGAAACTGTCCACCCACGAACACCTATGGGACGGGAGCCCCTTCTACGTTGCGGTAAGGGAGCGGAGGGAGCACGAAGAGCAGATCGAGGAGCACACGCAGGCAGTTTTACCGAGGTTCGGGCCGCGCGGACGCGTAAAACCCTACTCCTGCTTTGGTTGTATTAAGTTCTTGGGCTCAGGAGCTTGAAGATCTACAGTACCAGCTACACCGAGCGAGGGAGTGTGTGAGTTTCTGGGATCGAACCCCCTCTACGTTGTGCATGGGCCTCCTTTTATAGTTCAAAGGGGTCACTGACAGGTGTCAACGTAGAGAAGGGTAAAAACGTAAATTTGGTGGTAGTTGTAATAGTGCGTGAACAGTACATGAACAGTGGTCTTCACCTAATTCCGACGGTGGGGGACAAGGGCATTGAATACCCGTCGCCGTCGCCCCAAAAGCGTCCGTCCATGCGTCTCCGTTCGCCACGGCGATGGCTTCGCCACCGCGGCTCGCCAGCGTGTCCCTCAGGCTGCACAGCCATCCGCCACGTGCCCCTGGAGGGGCCCCAGGGCGATGCGTGGCCCGATGAGCTGGAGCGCAGGCACACAGTGTAGGCTTCCCCGGCAAGCACCTTGCCGGGGTCGTAACCTTGCCGGACCCGGAAGCTTGCCGCTCTCCGAGCCCTGCCGAGGCGCATGATGCGCCGCGATATATCTTCTTGAGGTGTTGTTTCCTGGTCTTCCTGGCAAGCTCCTCTTGCCAGGGTCTCGTGAGAATAGAGTGGTCTTGAGCTGGAATGATAACTTGAGCCTGGTGCGGCCTTCCCGGCAAGCTCCTCTTGCCGGGGTCTTGTCTCTTAACTTGTATACTTTGTTCTTGAATGGCTTCAAAGGGGTCCAGAGTGGGCTTTGGCGGGCACGTGGTGAGCCAGACCACGGGATGCTGCTACTGCCCGTGCATAAGTCGGGATACTAAGGTACCCCTACTCTAGTACACCGACAGGAGCCCCCGGGCCTGGGCCACACACGGTGCCAAGCGCTGTTGGGCCAGGCCCAGAACAGTGCACGGGCACACGCGGCCCACGGCGCGCCGCTTCCCACTCCGCATCTGCCGCATCTCTCCCTAACGGCACGCGTCGATCGCGGCGTCGTGGGAGAGATCGTGGCCTGCTTCTTTAATGAAAAATGCGAAACGTCCCCCACTTCCCCCTTAAAAGCAGAGGAAGCAGGGGCAGTTTCCCTCCATTGCCTTCATTGTGCCTTCAATCTCCAGAAACCCCCGTCGCCCGCTGCCTCCGCAAAGGTCGACAAAGAGTTGAGCTCCACCCTCTCCTCCGCCGCATCCAACACCCGCAGCGCCGGCGACCTCCTAGCTTCCCTCCTTGCCGCCCCTGCCATGGCTCCGAAGAGCGACAAAGCGAAGAGCGACAAGGCGAAGAAGGAGAAGTCCGAGCAGGCGGCGAAGTTAGCAGCCATGCGGAGAAAGAGGGTGGTCTTCCCGCCGAGGCTCGGCGCGAGGGAGCTGCGGGACAAGTATTACTTGTTCTGGGCGAGGGAGACGAAGGCTCATCCCCGCACCAGAGTCCTCCCCGCCGTCGCCATCGACATGTTTCCGGGAGGTTACTTCTACTTCGCTGCATTCTTCCATTGCGGTCTCCGTCCTCCGTACTCGGAGTTCTTCTGTGATGTGATGAACACGTACGGGCTCCATCTCTTAGATTTCACCCCAAACGCCGTTCTCACCTTGGCCGTTTTCGCACATCTGTGCGAAAACTACGTCGAAGTCCACCCAAATGTAGCCCTTTTCCGCCACTTCTTCACGCCTAGAGTAGAGTCTGGATCCCCGCTCTCCGGCGGCATCTCCTGGATCTTTAGGTTGAACAAGAAAGAGGCGTACTTGAAAGGGGAGCTTCGCGGCAAGTGGGAGGAGTGGAGAGCTGATTGGTGCTGGGTTCTGGAAGATGCGCCCGAGCCGTTTACCTCGCCGCGCAAGACTGCAATAGTGCGCGGCAAGGATTGGAGCGATTTGGCCCCGGAGGACGACAAGTTGGAGATTGCCCTCATTAGGATTCTTCGTCTCCGGGCCGCCAATCTGACTGTGGGCGAAGTTGGGGCTGATTTCCTCCGCCGCCGCATTGCCCCTCTGCAGGAAAGAAAGAGACCCGCTTGGGAGTTCGGCAACGCGGCAGACCGCATGAGGCTGCGCCCCGGGTTGAACTACAATTTCACCGTCTTGGAGCTGAAGGGGATGGTCCGGGAACTGTTTAAGCATGACCCCAAGCACCCAGAGTGGTTCAGACCGTCGGTGGGAGTAGTGCCGTTGTGCAACAACACTGCCCTCAGTTCCATCCGCGCGGTGATGCCTGCGTGCGACTCCCACGGGGTCGTCCCCACTTGGCTAGTGCCCTCGGCGGAGACCGTGCAGGCTTTCTTCGACAACTTGGTCGAAAAGCCATGCAACGCCGAGGAAAAGAAGGGCCTCACCCGGGAGACCACCGACCGGGATGTAGCATTCATTGCCTCCAGAATGGAGGAGGCCGCCGCAGCTGCGGCTACGGGCGAATTTGGATATACCGTGGAGGAAGCAGAGGCGGCGGACGCAGTGAGCCAAGCCGAGGAGGCGGAAATCCTCAAGCTGTTGAAGATCGCACCCGAGGAGTTTGCCGGGGAGCCTGCCGGGAAGCCTGCCGGGACGAGCGGGGCTGCCGGGCAAGGCTCTGAGTCCAGTGAGCCCGCCGAGGGGGACGCCGAAACGGGCAATTCCGACGAAGACTCGGGCGGGTCACTGAACCTCGACGACGACGCTTCCTCATCCTCGGAGAACTCTCCGCCACCACCAAGCCCTCCGCAACAACAGAAGAAGCGCCTCCGCAAGACCGCTGAGGCGACGAGGCCACAGGCGCCTCGACAGCAGCCGAAGCGCCGTGCAACGCGGGCCCCCACGACGAGCGAGGCCGTCAAGGAGGCGCCCCGTGCCCGAGCGACAAGTGGAGGGGGATCTTCCCGGAGTGGCTCCGGTGCTCCTTCTGCCCCTCGGTCCTCAGCAACGACGGGGGCTGGGTCTTCGCAGCCCACAGCCCCGAAGCCTGCCAAGCGCCCGAGGGAACCTTCTCCTCCAGCTTCTCGCACTGAAGCGCGCCAGGCGGAGTTCAACTTCTCCGCCCTCAGCTCCGACGAAGAGGAGGAAGAGTAAGTACTTGTAATTCCTATTTCACTTGGTTTTGTCTTGATTTTTCTTGCTTGGTTCTAATTCTGATTTTGTTTGGCTTCCAGGACCTTGACCCAGCGGATGGCGAAGAGGGCCAAGATCCCTGTGGTCGATCTCGTGGACGACGAGCCCCCCGCGACGGCAGGTGACGCGCCAGCGGCAGGCTTGCCGGACCAGCCTGCTGCTCCGGAGAGCAGCCCCCAGCGTAAGTTTTGTATTCATTTTCCTGCTTGGTGGGTGCGCTTGAGTTTTCAATCCTTATTGATGTCTTGTTGTCTTGCGCAGAAGTGGAGCCGCAGCCGCAGGAGCCCCAGGAGGCCGCCCCCGACGAGCCGCTTGCTCCACCCTCCCCGCCAAGGATGAGCTCCCCGGCGAGGGACAGCGCTCCGCCAAGGACGGGTACTCCGCCAAGGGCGAGTACCCTGCCAAGGACGAGCAGCCCGACAAGGGTGAGCACCCCGCCAAGGGAGGGCGCAAGCGGTCCTCCGCCAGCAGGGACCACAACTACGCCGCCAAGGGAGAGCCCCCCGGCGAGGGACCCCGTCATCGAAGAGGCCCGCGCAGGTAAATCCTTGTGCTTTCTTCTTCTTGAATTCTTCTTTTTGGATATTTGCTTGACAAATCTTTCTTTTCTTCTTCTTCTGTTGCCAGACCCGCCCGCCCCGGAGCCGATGGAGACGGAAACCATCGCCGAGGAGGAGGTGCGCGGCGAAACTGGCGACGGCATCGCCGAGGAGGGAATGGCCGGCGCCGAGGAGCCAGCCGCCGAGGAGACTGCCCCAGCCGCCGACGCCGCGGCTGGGGAAGGGACTGGCGACCATACCGCGGGCCCGGAGGCCGCGGGAGCGCCGGACGCTGCACCGGCCGCCGACCCCTCCGCCTCCGCACCTGGGTCGGGCGTATATCTGGAGGCTGCCAACGGGGTCTTCATCCAAGTCCCGTGGGCGTCCTCATCAAGGGCACCAGCGGAGGGGGAGACCTTCGACGGAGAAGTTCTCGCCTCCGCTGGGTTGAAGATTGTCGACGCGCCCGGCAACAGCGACGAGCCCGAAGAGGAGAAGCTCCTGCGTCGACTCCTGGGTTTGTACCGGGCCAGGCAAGCCAAGCTGGAGTCCCGAGAGGCTCTGGCTGCGAAGGCCGGTGCTGATCTGGAGAAGCGTGCTGCGGAGCTCCGTACCGCCAACCAGGCGGCCCTCCGAAACTTGGCGGAGGAGCGCGAGGAGCTTGCCGGAGCACACCAAGCATTCCTCCTCGAGAAGGCTGAGGTCGAGGAGCAGCAGCGACTGGCCGCCGAGGAGCTGTCTCGGCGGGAGGGAGTGCTCAACCAGCGGAAGGTCGACCTCGACAGTCACGAGGACGACCTCACCGCTCGAGAGCAGGCCATTGGCGGGGCTCTGCAGGAGGCGAGGGATGCTGCCACTGCCGCAGAAACCGCCAAGAGGGAGCTGGAGGCCAGGGTGGCGCAGCTGGAGACGAACCTGAAGGCGAGCGAGGACAGGGTTGCCGCGCTCAACGTGGCGCGGGAGAAAGACGCCCACACCAACTCTGATCTGCAAATCCGCCTCTCCGAGAAGGGCAAGGAGCTCACCGACGCCAGGGACTCCATTGCTGATCTAGAGCTGAAGGTTTCCACCCTTACTGACTCGCTTGACGCTGCACGGGACCGCGAGACGAAGCTGAAGGACGAGCTCCGCACTGAGAGGCTCTTGCTGGAGAGCGCCGCCGTCTCGCAAAACAACTTCCAGCGGACGGTGGAGCAGTGGACTGACGAGCTCGTCGCCTCCGCCGCCAACATCGACATGGAGATGATGGCTCTGAGGGCGGAGCACCTCGTGTACTCCCCGAACGAGGGCCTTCCCCACAGCGCCAAACTGAGTTTGTTCTTCAGGGGAATAGCGCCGGCGCTTGCGCGGCTGCGGGAGAAGATCCCCACGCAGCTGGCTGATGAGGCGCGCCGGCTTTGCATGGGCACCATGGAGCGGGTCTTGTCGAAGATTGTCTACCGCAACCCTGGCATCAACCTCGTCAATGTCCTCCGGACCTTGCCGCCTGAAGCTGACCAGGAGGCGTTGAAGGCGCAGGTCGCCCACATCGTGGCCAAGGCGGGGAAGATCCAGAGGGTTGATGGAGACCGTAGGGACTAGACTCCTTTCTCTCTATTTTCTTTGCCGCTGTCAATTAAGTCATAGGTAATTGGTTAGAACAGCGGCAAGCTATCTCTGTAATATACACTTTTATTTTGGATGATCAACGCAGTGTTATCTCCCTTGTTTAGTCTTTCACTTTGTATGCTTTCCACCCTACGCTTTTAGGGAACTCGCCGGCAAAGGGACCCTTGCCGCGAGCGCTGAGTGCTGGACTCTTAGCAGCCTGCTAGCAATGCCCTCGCCGGCAAGAAACCTCGCCGCAGCTAGTCGCAGCACACTTAGGTTGTTGAGCGAACTCGAAAACGAAATAAGGTTGCGACACTTGTCGCAGCTCACTTAAGCCGTTGAGCGTGCTCGAAACAAAGCAAGGGCGCGGCTAGCCACGGGTAGGTTCCTCCGCGCACAGGTTTTCCATACAAAGTGTGGCTGTTCAAGGAAGGCAACTAAAAATTTAAAAATTTGAATTGCTCAAACTCTGGTAACTTAGCTTTTGCGGATTGTTTGCTTCCCGGCGAGGCTTCCCTTTCTTGAACATCACTCGGTCCATACTTTTATCTTGAACAGCACTCGGTCCATACTTTTATCTCCTTCCCCCCCCCCCGGCAAACTTGTGCGCGAGGAACACTCCTTCTGTTTCAGAGAGAAATGCAAAAGAGGAGGAAATACAAGTATGGAGCTCTGCGGCTTGTTACTGCTTACCGGGGAAGTGTGCTGCACAAAATGTCAGATGATGCATGCAAGTAAAGGGAAAAGCATGAAATGACAAACAGTGCGAAGCACAAAAAGTTTTACTGATGCACGGGGTCTGCGCCCGGCTTTGTACAAAGGTTTACATGCAACAGCGGCAAGACTTGTACAAAAGGTGGTTGCCGGAGCGGATCACGGCAACCACGCCTTATGGGTGAAACTTGCGAAGATGCTCTATGTTCCAGGAGTTGCTCACCGGTAAGCCTTCTTCGGTCTCAAGGCGGACAGCGCCGGGCCTTGTGACTTGTCTCACCCGATAAGGGCCTTCCCACTTCGGCGTCAACTTGTTGGAATTCTTGGCGGACTGAACGCGCCGAAGGACAAGGTCGCCTTCCTCGAGACTCCTGGCCTTGACCTTGCGGCTATGATAGCGACGCAAGGCTTGCTGGTATCGAGCAGCTCGTACAGCAGCCTGGAGACGTTCCTCCTCGAGGAGCAATGCGTCATCTTGCCGCAGTTGCTCTTGCTCGAGTTCGTCGTAAGCGAGCACTTGAGGAGACCCGTATACGAGTTCCGTGGGGAGAACTGCTTTTGCTCCATAGACAAGAGCAAAGGGTGTCTGTCCGGTGGCTCGATTTGGTGTCGTCCTGATTGACCAAAGAGCCGCCGGCAACTCCTCTATCTAGTTTCTTCCGCACTTGTGCAGCCTGTCGAAGGTTCTTGTCTTGAGCCCGTGCAGCACTTCAGCATTCGCCCTCTCTGCTTGACCATTGCTCCTCGGGTGAGCAACAGAAGCAAAGCAGACCTTGGCTCCAAGGTCTTGGACGTACTGCATGAAGGTGCGGCTTGTGAACTGTGTGCCGTTGTCAGTGATGATCCTGTTAGGGATTCCGAAACGGCAAACAATTGACCTGAAGAACCTTACTGCTGACTGTGCTGTCACCTTCCTCACTGGTTCCACTTCTGGCCACTTTGTGAACTTGTCGATTGCAACATACAAGTACTCAAAGCCCCCGACGGCGCAGGGAAAGGGGCCGAGGATATCGAGCCCCCAAACCGAGAAGGGCCAGGACAAAGGGATCGTCTGGAGAGCTTGAGCTGGCTGATAAATTTGCTTAGCATGGAACTGGCACGCTTCACACTTGGTTACTTGTGCAGTTGCATCTTGGAGGGCTTCTGGCCAAAAGAACCCTTGCCGAAACGCCTTCCCGGCAAGTGCCCTTGCGCCAATGTGGTGGCCGCATATGCCTCCATGTATCTCTGCCAACAGCTTCTGTCCATCTTCCCGGGAAATGCACTTCAACCTGACACCATTGAGTCTTCTTTTGTACAGTTCGTTGCCAACGAACTGGTACATACTTGACTGTCTGGTTATCCTTTCTATCTCTTCTGGTTCTTCAGGAAGTTCTCCAGTTTGAAGAAAACGGACGATTTGTTGTGCCCATGCTGGAGCCTGGGGCTCAACAACAAGGACTAAAGGCATCAGTGCTGCTGCGGGAACCTCAGCTTCTACGGCAGGAACCTGTGGCTTTGCCGGAGCTGAAGGTTGGCTTGTCGGGAACGCCTGCTTCAACTGTACAGACCCTTGGGTCTGCAGGAGCAGACTGTTCCTCAGCATCTTGGTTGTTGATCTTGGGGATCTTGGCGGCGGCTTCGGGAAGGTCCGCCGGCAAGTAATCACCGGAGACCAACTTCCTCTTCTTGCTCGGACCAACTGATGGTGTAACGGATGGCTGAGTTAGCTTGAGCACGAAGGTCCCTGGTTACACAGGTAACTTCATTGCAGCACACTTTGACAGGCCGTCAACAATATCGTTCTGAGCTCGCGGGACGTGCTCCATCTGCAGGCCTTCAAAGTGCTCTTCAAGCTTCCTCACTTCATCGACATAAGCTTCCATCAGAGGGCTCTGGTAACTCTTGTTTACTTGTCGGACCACCAACTGTGAGTCTCCCCGCACAATCAACTTCTTGATCCCAAGTTCGGCCGCAACTCTGAGACCGACAAGCAAACCTTCATACTCAGCAGTATTGTTCGTCGCTTGCTCCTTGGGAAAGTGCATCTGAACAACGTACTTGAGGTGTTCTCCGGTGGGTGCTATGAGTAACACACCCGCACCGGCGCCTTGCAGCGAGAAAGCACCATCGAAGTACATTATCCACTCTTTGCTTGTTTCTTGGACGGGGATGCTTGTCTCTGGAACTTCTTCATCTGGAGTTGGTGTCCATTCCGCTATGAATTCTGCCAAAGCTCTGCTCTGTATTGTCGAGGTACTCTCAAACTTGAGACCAAAGCTTGACAGCTCCAGTGCCCACTCGACGATCATGCCTGTTGCTTTTGGATTCTGTAATATCCTCTTCAACGGAAAGCGAGTGACCACCGTTATCTCATGTGCTTGAAAATAATGGCGCAGCTTCCTTGAGGCCATGAGGAGGCCGAAAAGCAACTTCTGCACTCCAGAGTATCTTGATCTAGCCCCCTACAAGAGGGAACTTACAAAATAAACTGGGCGTTGCACCATCTTCTTTCGCACTTCTCCTTGTTCCTGGGCAGACTTGTCCTTGTTGGGGCCAGAGCTTGTCGGGGAAGCCCTCTGCTTGTCGCTGGATGCGCTTGCCGGGGATGTGGGTTCCTCATCGGCCTCCCTCTCCGCTACTAACGCAGCACTAACCACTTGATTGGTTGCCGCTAGGTATAGCAGCAACTTCTCTTGGGCCTTAGGTGCGACAAGTATTGGAGTGGAGGACAGGTATCCTTTCAGGTCTTGCAGCGCTGCCTCCGCTTCCGGAGTCCATTTCATAGGACCTGCCTTTTTCAAGATTTTGAAGAAAGGCAGGGCGCGTTCTGCAGACTTTGAAATGAACCTACTGAGGGCAGCCACACAACCGGCAAGTCTCTTTACGTCCTTGACGCGCTTCGGGGCTTCAATCTGCTCGATGGCTTTTATCTTGTCGGGATTGGCTTCAATCCCCCTCTGGGACATGAAGAACCCGAGAAGCTTGCCGGAGGGGACTCCGAAAACGCACTTCTCGGGGTTCAACTTGACTTGTATCTTGCGCAGATTCTGAAAGGTTTCTTCTAGGTCTTGAATCAGGGTGTCCTTGCTCTTGCTCTTGACCACTATATCATCCATGTAGGCTTCTACATTCCTGTGTATCTGCGGCTCAAAAGCAGTGTGTACCACCCTTGCAAATGTTGAGCCTGCATTCTTCAATCCAAAGGGCATGCGTATGAAGCAGTATGTGCCGCATGGAGTAATGAATGCAGTCTTCTCTTCATCTTCCTCAGCCATGAATATCTGGTGGTAACCTGAGTATGCATCGAGGAATGAAAGCAACTCACATCCAGCCGTGGAGTCAACAATCTGGTCGATACGTGGCAAGGGAAAAGGATCCTTGGGACATGCTTTATTCACACCAGTGAAGTCTATACAAAGTCTCCATTTCCCATTAGCCTTTCGCACGACAACTGGATTGGCCAACCACGTAGGATGGAGCACGCCTCTAACCAGGCCTGTTGCTTCCAACTTCTTTATCTCTTCAGCAATGAACTCTTGGCGCTCCACAGCTTGCTTCCTGACCTTCTGCTTGACGGGCCGCGCGTGAGGACAAACAGCAAGCTTGTGCTCAATTACCTTCCTGGGAACGCCGGGGATGTCAGACGGTTGCCATGCGAACACGTCGACATTCGCCCGCAGGAAGGCAATGAGCGCGCTTTCCTATTTGGGGTCGAGCATAGCACTGATGGTGAAGGTACCACCAGTGCCGTCCTCCTTGGCGGGCACCTTCTTGGTTGCCGGTGGAGCTGCCATTCCTTTCTTGCACTTGCTGGTGGAGCTCGATGGTGCGTCCTCGACGGCAGCGCAGCACTCCGAAGAGGTGCGTTTGCTGGAGTGGGCCCCAGAGCTCTTGCCGGACTTGGTCTTGGTCTTCCCCCCGGGAGCTTCAGCGGCAAGTGTGTTGCTGTCTGCCGCGGCTGCTGCATCCCGGTAGATCTTGTCGGCGCAAATAAGCGCGTCCTTCTTGTCGCCGGGGACAGAGATGACGCTTATTGGCCCCGGCATCTTGAGCATGTTGTAGGCATCGTGGGAAGCTGCCATGAACTTGGCGAGCGCAGGACGGCCAAGTATCCCATTATATGGCAATGGGATATCGGCAACGTCGAACGTGATCTTCTCCGTCCTGAAGTTGAGCTCTCCGCCAAAGGTCACTGGCAGCGTGATCTTCCCCTTCGGCTTGCTCCTTCCCGGGTTGATTCCTTGGAACGTCCCGGTTTCCTCGAGCTCGCCGTCGGGGATCTGTAGCTTCTTGATCACAGCAGAGGAGATCAAGTTGAGGCCGGCCCCGCCGTCAACCAACATCTTGGTGACCTTGAGGTTGCGGATAGTTTGTGAGACCAACATCGGCAAACACCCGACCGCTGTTGTGCGGTCAGGGTGGTCCTCAAGGTCAAAGATGATGGGCGTGCCGGACCATTTCAGTAGCCTGCGCGACTCGACGGGTGGCTCTGCTGCATTCACTTCCCGCACCCATTGCTTGAGTTGGCGGTGGGAAGTGTGCAGAGAGGCACCTCCGTCGACACACAGAACCTCTGGGGCCTTCTGGAACTCCTGCTCGCTGTTGTCTCCATCTTCCATGTCCTCATCGTCGTCTTCGTCCTCATCCTTGTCGCGGCCCCGGGGAGGTCTGTCTCCTTGCCGCTGCTTGGCCTTGCCGCGGCGTCCTCCCCGGCCATTGAATGGCCGCTTCTTGCTGGGCTCTCCTCCGCCTCCTTGGGCCTTCTCCTTGTCGCGTCGCTCGTATTCAGCCTTCTGCTGCTCTACGAGGTACTCTACCCTCTTGCAATTCTGGAGATCATGGCCCTTGGTGCGGTGGATCTTACAGTACTGCTTGTCGGAGTCGTCCTGCTTGTCGGCCGCTGCTACAGGGGCGGACTCCTTGCCGGAGCCACCAGCCTGTGTCTTCTTGGCGGGAGCCTCCTTGCCGGACTTCTCGACAACCAGTACCTCCTTGTTTTTCTTCTTCTTGTTCCGCCGCCGGTTTTTCCTTGCCGGGACGGCATCCTCGCTGTCGCTTCCTCCTGCGCCGGTATCCTCTCCGGGGAGTCTCCCCCCCTCTTCAGCTCGTGCACATTTGTCAGCCAGAGCGTAAAGCTCGCTGACGTCCCGTATCTTGGTCATGGCCATCTCCTCCCTCATCCGGCGGTTACGCACGTTCTGGTGGAACGCGCTGATAACCGCGGCAGGGTGGACATCGGGGATATTGTGCTGAACGCGGCTGAACCTTTGGATGTATTTGCGCAGGGACTCTCCCTCCTTCTGGGCAAGGATGTGGAGATCGCTCTCCTGGCCGTGGGGCTTGTGGCCGCCCGTGAAGGCACCAACAAACTGGTGGCACAAATCCGCCCAAGAAGATATGGAGTTCTCCGGCAAGTGCATAAGCCAAGACCTGACGTTTGGCTTAAGCACAAGCGGGAAGTAGTTGGCTAGGATCTTCTCGTCGCGTCCCCCGGCAGCCTGCACCGCAATGGTGTAGATGCTGAGGAACTCCGAGGGGTGTGTCTTGCCGTCGTACTTCTCGGTTACGTCGGGCTTGAAGTTCTTCATGCTGGGCCACTGGACTTGCCGCAGCTCTCGGGTGAACGCAGGGCAACCTGCCGTGTACGGCAAGTCGCCTGGCTCACCGGGCGGGTGCATGTCGACAGCAGTCCCAGCGCGCTGGTCTGATTGTCTTCGGGCTTCTCTTCGACGCTCGATGCGGGTTCGAGCGTCCTCTTGCCGCCTGTCGTCGAGGACTTGGCGCTGATCGCGGCGAGCCCGCGGATCCGACGACGCCGTAGAGTCGTCGTCGACGTTGATCCGGCGGGGTGGCGATTTCTGCTTCCGCGGCGGGGAGTGCACGGTTGTCGCACCCCCGGCGGTCTTGTCTCCATCGGCCCTCGCTTGATCGACTTGCCGCGGCCGTGATGTTGCCGGCTGCTGCGGCGTATCGTTGTTGGCGAAGGCGATGAGGCTCTGGATCGTAGCCCTCCAGTCTTCGGCCTTGTCCGCCGCTGGAGGGAAGTCGAGGAGCAGTTGGGCTCTAGCAAGAGCTTCTACTGGAGAGGAGGGAAACGGAGGCGAGCGGTGCGAGGAGCGGGATATGCTCAGACTTCTAACAGGGTTAGAAGGAGCAGGGTCTCGCCCCGGCGACCGCGCCTTGCTCGTACCAGCGCGCTGGCCTTGAGCATCCCGCGACCCGCCGGCTTGTCCGCGTCCCAGCAAGCGTATGGTACCCCCGGTACCACGTCGCTGCTGGTCCGGCACCTCCTGAGAGGGACGTGGTGCGTGCACGGACGCCGAGGTCTTGGAGTTCGCCCGGTCGTCCGTCTTATCTTTAGACTTGGCGGCGCCGCGAGTGTCCTCGCCGGCGTCCACCCTTCCGCCAGCGTCTACCCCACCAACCGTTGGTTCTGGTGGTGGTGGGATCGACGCGGACGGGCCTTCGACCTCCGAAACCTTCTTCTTCGGAGGCATGCTGATGTTGTCGATGAGGTTGATGAAGCTGGAGAAGTTGATGAAGAATGCGCCCGCGTGAGCGCCGGATCAGGTTCACACAACCTCGACGCCCCCTACCTGGCGCGCCAAAGATGTCGGGGGAAACTGTCCACCCACGAACACCTATGGGACCGGAGCCCCTTCTACGTTGCGGTAAGGGAGCGGAGGGAGCACGAAGAGCAGATCGAGGAGCACACGCAGGCAGTTTTACCCAGGTTCGGGCCGCGCGGACGCGTAAAACCCTACTCCTGCTTTGGTTGTATTAAGTTCTTGGGCTCGGGAGCTTGAAGATCTACAGTATTAGCTACACCGAGCGAGGGAGTGTGTGAGTTTCTGGGATCGAACCCCCTCTACGTTGTGCATGGGCCTCCTTTTATAGTTCAAAGGGGTCACCGACAGGTGTCAACGTAGAGAAGGGTAAAAACGTAAATTTGGTGGTAGTTGTAATAGTGCGTGAACAGTACATGAACAGTGGTGTTCACCTAACTCCGACGGTGGGGGACAAGGGCATTGAATACCCGTCGCCGTCGCCCCAAAAGCGTCCGTCCATGCGTCTCCGTTCGTCACGGCGATGGCTTCGCCACCGCGGCTCGCCAGCGTGTCCCTCAGGCTGCACAGCCATCCGCCACGTGCCCCTGGAGGGGCCCCAGGGCGACGCGTGGCCCGATGAGCTGGAGCGCAGGCACACAGTGTAGGCTTCCCCGGCAAGCACCTTGCCGGGGTCGTAACCTTGCCGGACCCGGAAGCTTGCCGCTCTCCGAGCCCTGCCGAGGCGCATGATGCGCCGCGATATATCTTCTTGAGGTGTTGTTTCCTGGTCTTCCTGGCAAGCTCCTCTTGCTAGGGTCTCGTGAGAATAGAGTGGTCTTGAGCTGGAATGATAACTTGAGCTTGGTGCGGCCTTCCCGGCAAGCTCCTCTTGCCGGGGTCTTGTCTCTTAACTTGTATACTTTGTTCTTGAATGGCTTCAAAGGGGTCCAGAGTGGGCTTTGGCGGGCACGTGGTGAGCCAGACCACGGGATGCTGCTACTGCCCGTGCATAAGTCGGGATACTAAGGTACCCCTACTCTAGTACACCGACAGTACGCCAAAGTAAGTAGACCGAAATCCATCAATATCTACTACTAATCATCCACCTTGAGATATCTATCCAGAACATCTCGCTGGTATTAAGTTGCGAGTCCCACCCATAGTGTAAACTCAATGCAACAGACAACTGCATTAAAAGAACTTTGCGTAAAGTAAACAATCCTTGCACCCGCGGGCACAAGCACCGTTGTTTTCCCCCTTGTGGCAACAGCACATCCCCTAGACTCATGTTTCTGTCACTCAAACTAGTCATCGAGGGGCATGAACCCACAATCAAGCATAACGTTCCCTCTTGGAGTCACTACCTATTACTTGGCCAAAGCAATAAATAACAACGAAGAACATGCAAGAATTACTTACGAACATAAATATAAAAGAGGTAGATCAAATATATTACTCAAGCACAATCTGAACATAATCTCATAATCCATCGGATCACAGCAAACTCATCATAGCAACAGCATAAGGATTACATATGTGCCTCGATCATGTAGGGCAGCTCACGAGGGCTAATTAGTGAAGCACAAGAATGGGAGGAGAACATCACATAGCTACTGGTCATGGACTCATGGTCCAAGGGAGACTACTCACAACTCATCCGGGAGGCGTCCATGGTGGTGGAGAGGCTCCCGGTGGTGAACCTCCCCTCGGCAGGGTGCCGGGAAGAGTTCTCCTGGTGCTCCCGATCTTGGAAGCGGCGGCGGCGGCGGAACAGAGATGAGATCGCGAAAAAGAGTTCCTCCCTCGAGGGTTTCGGGAGACGCTTTAAATATATGCCAAAGGGGGCATCGGAGGATCCTCGGGGGGCCCAGGCGCCCCCCCGGCGCGGCCCAGGGGGGGGGGCGCGCCGCCAAGGTGCCTGGAGCCCTGGTGC
>LR738709.1:427987034-428058848 GCA_902687465.1 Secale cereale
CCCCCCGGCTGTCCTTCGGGCGCACGGTAGTTTCTGGAACGCTGATTTTTTATATAATTTTTCTGGATTTTTCCTGGCAGTTCTCGTAATGTGAAAACTTGAAATACAAAAACAGCCGAAAACAGAAACTGGCACTGGGGTGCACTGAGTTAATAGGTTAGTCCAAATATGATCAAAAGTGTATGGAAGTGTATAAATATCATAGCAATATCACCCAAAAGACGCATGGAGCAAGCAGAAATTATAGATACGTTTTGGACGTATCATACCTCACCTATCTTTATTGATGACAAGCATTATGAATTCTGTGTGGACCCGGAGTTAATCACTTTGGTTGAATCTGATCCTTTCATGGTTATGAAACTGAAACTGTAGTGGCACATCTCACTAAGTTAGATGACATAGCCACCCTTTTTACTCATGACGAGAAAACCCGTTAATACTATATTCTCAAATTATTTCTATTCTCATTAAAGGGTGATGCTAAAGCTTGGTACAATAGTCTTACTCCTGGTTGTGTGCGTAGTCCACAGGATATGATTTATTACTTATGTGAAAAATAATTTCATGCTCATAAGAAACAAGTTGCCTTACAGGAAATATTTAACTTTGTGCAAACTAAAGAAGAGAGTCTCCCACAAGCTTGGGGGAGGCTTTGCGAGTTACTTAATGCTTTGCCTGACCATCCTCTTAAGAAAAATGAAATACTGGATATCTTCTATAATGGACTAACTGATGCTTCTAGGGACTTCCTAGATAGTTGTGTTGGTTGTGTTTTCAGGGAACAAACTATTGGACGACTTGAAGAACTATTGAATAACACATTGAAAAATTATGATGATTGGACTCGTCCTGAACCACCACCTAAGCCTACTCCGAAGAAGAGGGGTATATTATATCTCAGTCTTGAAGATATGCAAGAGGCAAAGAAATCCATGAAGGGAAAAGGTATTAAAGCTCAGAATGTTAAAAATTACCTCCTATTGAAGAAAGACATGGGCTTGATGCACCACCACTTCCTAAGGTGGTAGAGGTAAATTCTCTAATGAAATTCAATGACAATGATATATAATCCTCACAACATGCACCCTATCCAATGCCTTCATGAGTTTGAAAACTACGTTAGAAAACAAGATCACTTCAATGCAAATGTTATGAAACAATTGAAATACAATTCTGATATGATTGCTCGCTTGAGTGGCTTGTTATTTAGAATTTCAAATGATGTTAGTGGTGTAGGGAAACATGCTTCTATGGTTCAAACTCAGTTAGAACAAGTTGCTAAATCTCAAAGAGAATTACTTGATGGAATGAATAGCAATATGCATGATTTTGCTGTTAGAGTTGCAACTAGAGGAGCAAAAATGACTCAGGAACCACTTTATCCTGAGGGACACCCAAAAAGAATTGAACATGATTCACAAAGAAACAACACCACTAAACCTAGTCCCCCTAAAAATAAAAATAAAAATAAAACTAATAGGACTTTGCATGCTACTAGTGAACCTGAAGTAGAAAAACCTCCTGATAATGATAATGATGTTTCTATCTCTGATGCTGAAACTCAATCTGGTAATGAACATTCACCTAGTGATATTGAAAAAGATAATGCTAATGTTCATGAAGACACTCAACCTAACAATGAAAAGGTACCAGATAATGATGTTGAAATAGAACCACCAGTTGATCTTGATAACCCACAACCTAAGAATAAAACATATGATAAAAGAGACTTTGTGGCTAGGAAACACGGTAAAGAAACCGTGGGTTCAGAACCTATGCCTTTTTGACCCAAGTCAACTAAAAAGAAGGATGATGAAGAATTTGAACGCTTTGCTGAAATGCTGAGGCCAGTCTTTTTGCGTACTCGTTTAACTGATATGTTAAAAATGCCTCCTTATGCAAAGTACATGAAAGACATCATCACTAATAAGAGGAAAATACCAAAAGCTGAAATCTCCACCATGCTTGCTAATTATACTTTTAAGGGTGGAGTATCTATAAAACTTGGAGACCCAGGAATACCAACTATACCTTGCTCCATTAAAAAGAATTAAGTGAAAACTTCTTTATGTGATTTAGGAGCTGGTGTTAGTGTTATGCCTTTCTCTTTATATAAAAGACTTGATTTGAATAAACTTACACCTACCGAAATATCTTTGCAAATGGCTGACAAATCAACTGCCATACCTATCGGTATTTCTGAGGATGTGCTCGTTGTTGTTGCTAATGTTACTATTTTGACTGACTTTGTTATACTTGAGATGCCCGAGGACGACAATATGTCTATTATTCTCGGTAGACCCTTCTTGAATACTGCAGGGGCTGTTATTGATTGTAATAAAAGCAAGGTCACCTTTCATATCAATGGTAATGAGCATACGGTGCATTTTCCGAACAAACAAGTCCAACTAAATGGTGTTCATGTTATTGAAAAATCTATGACAATCACTATTGGAAGTTTTCAAATACCTCTACCTACTGTTAAAAAAAATATGAAATGCTTATTGTTGGGGACTTTCATATCCCCGTTGAGGTAACTTAGTGAGTTACAAAAGTTCTTCGGTTTCATGCCAACCGAAAGTGGTTGTTAATAAGACTTGATCAACCTTATTAATGAATCATTTTTTAGCGGTATGAAGTTGATGGATTTAGTAAGCACTACCCTTTGACCCTACCTTTTGTTTTCTGTCCTTATCAGTTAAATAAAATAAAATGCCATGTTTTGTCTGTTTTTTGAATTTCCCGTGCAATAAAAAAATGGCCCAAAAATTAAAGTTCTCAGAATGTTCTAAAAATTTAACATGATTTTTTCCGATTATTTAAGAATTTATGGTGCAAATAATACCAGAGGGGGTGCACCAGGTGGGCAAAACCCACCTGGGCGCGTCCTGGTGGGTTGTGGTCCCCACGTGGGCCCTCTCCCTTATCTTTTTACACCACCTCATCACCTACCTCCAGAAAAAAAATCACCATTACTCTCTCTCTCTCTCTCTCTCTCTCTCTCTCTCTCTCTCTCTCGTGTTCTTGCTCTCAAACCCGCGGATTTCAATCTCTTTGCTTGAAGCTCCGTTTCCGAAACTGTTTCGGGGGATTGTTGCTTGGTATGTGACTCCACCACTTGTCCAATTAGATTTTGTTTTAGTGGTTTATATTTTGAATAATTAGCTACTCTTGTTGCTGCTGTAGATGAGCTTGCATGTTGAATTCTTAGAGTTCTAAGTAGTTAGAATGCTTGCTATGGCTTCTATGTATCCCTACGAATAGTTGCTATCAGTTTTATAAAGTTTTGTTGACAAACTCTTGTGGACCAAAAATTTCAGAAATTGTACGCAGACGTGATGAGCCTCTTTGGAAGGAGTTCTTCGAGGAGGAGATCCTCGGGAGCATCCTCTAGTGACAGCTCCGCTCGCTGGTCCTATGTTGAACCAAGTGAAAGTTCAATTCGCGATGCTACCACCAAAACATGCTTATGGCCTTGCGAGATTAGATGATGTGTGGGGGCATTAAGGAGGAATTTGAGAAATTTGTTCACAATGCCGGTCTCGGTCCCTACATTTCAGGCGGGTTACAACATAACGCTAACAGTGGCTATTTCTATGGCGGAATTTATGCTACACGTTTAGCAAGAGAGTTGGGTGTTTCACCTATGCCCTTTGACCCTACCTTACCTACTCGGTACCTAGACTTTGATGCTGTGAAAAGCCACAAGATCCTTAAAGGACACGTTCATGATTTTACATATAATTTGTTATTTAACCAATCATCTATTGTGCACACATATTTGCCTGCGCCTGCTCTTTTTGATTATCACAGCAAAGGAAGATACTTCGTTCTTGAGAGTGAGGCCCGAGCCCATAACGCTGCGGTCGAGGCAGCGCGGCAGGCTGAGGCTTCCGCACCTAGAGCCTCCGTGAGCTACCACGCCGAATACTATCGAGGCTACTGACTGCATACCAAGTTAGGCCGAAACCCTAAGCTTGGGGGAGTACATGTTCTCACCGACTTTACATTCATGTTCACACATCTCAGTCGTCGGTGTTCACACTTTTTCATTGTATTATCCATGCTTAAATTTTATTTTCTCGCTTTCTTCTTGTGTGTTTGAGAAAAAAAACTTGAGAAAATACAAAAATATTTCCTTCTTCTTTTTGCTTTTCTTTCTAGAATAGTTTGTAGAAGCACTAAAAAGAAAAACCCAAAAAGATTTTCCTATTCTTCTTTTGCTTGTTGGGAGCTTTCCCGTGTAAATAGTTTTTCTCGTTTTCACTTTCCCTGTTTATTTGCTTATTCTAGAAAACCAGAGACTCCAAAAATATTTGAGTGTGTTCCTCTGAATTTATTTTCTGTTTATTGAGTCATCCCACGGAGAAGACCACGATGAAAATGTTGAGTGGCTCTCATATGCATAATTGTTAATCTAACAAGAGCCCATTTTACCTTGTCTTCTCCTGTTGAATAAAATGTTTGCAGATTCCAGCTTAGTCCATGATGACCCACAACCGTAAGGGATCTATTGCAGCTTTTTCGATAAGTAAGAGTGTCGAACCCAACGAGGAGCAGAAGGTATTGATAAGCGATTCTGAGCAAGAAATTACTGCAAGCACTGAAAGATAACTTTTTAGGGGTTTTCTTGATATAAGCAACAGGAAAGTAAAATCGAACAAAAGTAAAAAGGCACTGAGGAGTAACAAGTGGCCCAATCCTTTCTGAGCAAAGGAGAGGCCTAGCAACTGAACTTATATAGGCTAAAGCGTTCTTGAGGACACACGGGAGAGGTAGTCATGTGCTTTCGCCATATTCCGTATCGGTACTATGTTATGTGTTGATAAGTGTTGAGTGGGTGGATCTATGCTAGTACACTCTCTAGACTAAGATGAGTGCACTCTTATGATTAAACACCTTGAAAGCATCCGCAAATACAAGATAGAATTTAAGGCAAAAGCCTAACCATAGCAATACGATCGATGATCCATTGTTCCCTTGTGCAAAAGCGTGCGAACTGGGGTTCAGGTTTCTGTCACTCCGGCAACCCACCGTAAGCATTCTTTGTACACAATGTATTCCCCTAGGTCCTTTATAAGGCGAAGTGTTGAGTGTTCGACTCACACAACACCACTAGTAGAATGACAACACAACTTAAGTATCAAACAACACATATTACTTCAACAGCATATGACTACTAACAACAAGACTTTTCCCATGTTCTCAAGAACTAAGGTAACTCACAAGACATAAAAGAGATCATGATCAGTGGAGATAAATGGATGATAAACAATCTGGACATAATGATATTTCTCCAACAAAACTCAATAGCATTCACCACAAAGTAGTAATCAACACCGATGGAGTAGAGAGGATAGATAGTACGGGTTACAACACAAGTTGCAATTGTGAGATGAGATTTGGATGAAGATGGAGATGGTGCTGATGTTGGGGATGATGTTGATGATGATCTCGGTGATGCCCGTAATGATGGTGATGACGATGGCGATGATCTCCCCTTCCGGGAGGTGATCTCCCCGGCGAAATCTGCCCGCCGGAGATGGCTTTTTCTTCTCTGTAGGTTTCCGCCACGGAGCGGCGGCAGAACTCCGTCAAAACTCTGTTTTTTAGGGTTTTCAGGTAACGAAGAGTATATAGGCAAAAGGGGGCTGCCGGAGGTGGGCCAGGGGCTCCAGGCGCCCCCCCCCCCCGGCGCGGCCAGGGGGGGCGCGCCCCCAGGGCGCCTGGACGCCCTGTGGCCCCCTTCTGGTTGCCCTTTTGCGTGCCTTCGTGATCCGTCTGGAAAATACTCTCCGTCGATATTCAGGTAATTTGGAGGTATTCTTCTTCAGCAACTCAGCGTCCACTTTTTACTGCTGAATCATGCGTCTGCTGCTTCGGCACCGGAAAGTTGCAAACTGTGTAAAATAGGCCAAAACAACATAAGAACATCATCGTAACGTGAAATATATCAATGAATAAGGATAAATTACGATATAAAGTAGTGATGCATTTTGGGCGTATCAACACCCCCAAGCTTAGACCTCGCTTGTCCCCAAGCGAATACTGAGCTCGGTAAACCTGTCCACAAGTTTAGAGAGTGAAGTGTCGATAAATAGAATACGGACAAGAAGCATCACAGTTTCTTCACCAACTAAAATATCCTCAACAGCAATCTTCAACTCATAAGGCCCTTATAAAAGAGTGGTAACACTTATATTCGGAAGTAGGGCTAAGGAAACTCATCAAATCATGGCAAACATGTCCTTTGGTCAAAGAACAACAAATAGCTTTAACTTTTGCTCTTTCTCTTTATGTTTTGATGAGATTAATTGAAGCTTTTGAAAGAACATGTTATTAGGCAAGAAGTGAAAGTGTTAACACAAAGGAAGATGTTTGCCTTAGCTGGGCTTGACAAACAACTTACTTATCAAATGATAATGTCAACAAGGATATGATATGACAAATCTTAATGCAACTTTATATGAATGAATCCTTGTCAACATCAAATGTCTGCTCTCTTTAAGAATAGAAGGAAGTAGGAATAACTGACTCAACCTAAAATTAAAAGATAGGCCCTGCTCTAGGGAAGTAGGGAAAACTCATGTGCTATCCTTAAATCAAACAGAATGAAAACAAGTTTTGAGAGGTGCATGATTTGTCAATGAATGCTAATAGATAACTCAATTACTTCTCAAACTGGACAAGTTTCGAGGAACGGCTCCCGCACGGGGACGATCACATCCCCTTAATCTCCTTTGTTTATCACTGCCAAAGTTTTCTGATTTCTCATGAACAAAGCGTGAAGGAGGGTTTGTTTGTTGTATTATCTTTTATGAGCCGGGCGTACTCATGCCAGTTCCTCCTCGTATTAGGGTTTTGCAGATTAGACATGCAATCCCGGGGTAAAACTTGTCCAACTTAAAAAGATCATGAATTAACTACTACTTCCTCATGAGCTAAAACAGGGGCACAAATTAGAAGATTTTGAACATTTAAGGATAACACATAAATTCTATACTTTAGGAGGTGGTAGTGGAATACCACGAATAGGAAGGTATGGTGGACTCATATGGAAGGTATTGGTTTAAGGGTATGGATGCACAAGCAGAATTCCGCTTAGTGCAGAGTTAGGCTAGCAAAGGTTTTGAGAGAACAGACAATTGATGATGACTAAGATGCAAAGCAATATAAAGCATAAACATTGAAATAATCATAACACATCAAGTTGTCTTCCTTGTCAGCATAACACTTCAAGCGTAATAACATAAATGTTTTGGCTATGTCGATACTTTAAGAAAATCATGCTTGTTGTTATGACCAAAGCTATGTTTGCCAAGATTAAATAAAGTTTTCACAGCCATACCTGATATAAGGTCAATACTCCCCATAAGAATCATCATATAAGGTCGATTGCGTGAAGATAATACCGAGTGCAGCAAGGGAACCAATAGACTTCTCATTAAGATTCCATCATAGACGACTCCACACTCACGGATACAATCTCTCCACCGAAGGAGTGATAGACCTCAATGCACACACCTATTTCATATAATAACCTCCCTAGACATGATACGACTCTACTTGACTCTAAAAGACAAAAGATAAAGATAAAGATACCGGGCACTCCCCCAAGCTTGGAACAAGCCAAGGGGATGCCGTTACCCAAGGAGATTTCACTCCTCATTCTTGTTGGCGTTGATCGCGTAGTCCTCGGCGAAGCGCTTCCATGGAAGGGGTTCTCCAGTCTCATATGAGAAGTTTGTCTTCTGAATCCTGCATGCAGCACCCATACCCATGCGCATAAACCTTAGTTCATACTCACAGTTCTGGTGATGTGGATCATAAATTTGCCCTTGGAGCTCTTTAATTCTTTCTTCAGATGCGGTGATGCTTTCCCACATCTCCTTCATCTCCTTCAGGAAGTAGGTCCTCAGCTCGTTGATGATGTCAAAGTTAGCTTCAACACCACGCCCGATCATCTTCTTGTACTTGAAGACTTCTTGCTCCACGTCTTCTAGCCTGGCCTGGATGCTCCCCTCCTTGATAGGTCCCTTCAGATCTTCTTGATGAAGGACACCGTCCTCCATCCGAACAACCTGAGGGTGCTTCTTCACCTCAGCGAGGTAAGGGTTGATGACGTTGACGACGAACTTGTCCTTGGGGGAACTTGGAGAAGCCATGGCACCTAGATTCAGCTGAAAGATTTCCTGGCAGAAACAGATCGAAAAGAAAACACACGAAATCGCAAGATACGTTGCCGGAACAATCCGGGCAAATATATAGCAAAAATTTATGCATAGAAAGGAAGGTAACATGCTAAAACGGGGTCGGAGACGGACTCCCGGGTGTCCAGGCGGCCTCCCGGCGCGGCCAGGAGGTAGGGCGCGCCAGGGGGGCGCCTGGACCCCCTGGAGCTCGTCTCCGGCTCCACTTAGGCTTAGAATTTTACTAATTTTGCAAAAACTCATAATATAGAACTTTTATGGCGGTTTGCGATGTTTCCTTACCGTAATACATACCTTTTCTTTATTCTGCTTCTGCTGACGTCTGAAACAGGGCAGCAACATGTTCTTCGTGAGTTGTTGTGTATATCATATTCACATCAACATTGACAGGATCTCCTGCTATGTAATGCTTAAGTATTTGCCCATTCACAACTTGAGGTTTGGTGCCTTCAAAATTGTTAATCTTAATTGCACCAGACCGATAGACTTCCTCAATATGAAATGGCCCTTCCCACCTGGAAAGTAGTTTGCCTGGAGAAAACCTGAAACGGGATCTAAACAACAAAACTTTATCACCAACATTAAATTCACGTTTTAGAATCCTCCTATCATGCCACTTCTTTACCTTTTCCTTGAACATTTTAGCGCTCTCGTAAGCTTCACTTCTCCATTCATCTAGAGAAGTCAAGTTCATGAGACGCTTCTCACCAGCTAATTTTGGGTCAGCATTAAGCTCTCTAACAGCCCAGAAAGCTTTGTGCTCTAACTCTAATGGCAAATGGCAAGCCTTGCCATACACCATCTTATAGGGGGACATGCCCATGGGGTTTTTGTAAGCAGTTCTATACGCCCACAAAGCATCTCCTAACTTATTTGACCAGTCCTTTCTATTTCTGTTTACTGTCTTCTGCAAGATCAACTTAATCTCTCTATTGGTGAGCTCAACTTGCCCACTAGTTTGAGGATGGTACGGTGAAGCAATCCTATGATTGACATCGTATTTGGCTAAAGCTTTTCTAAAAGCTCCATGTGTGAAGTGTGATCCTCCATCAGTCATGAGATACCTAGGTACACCAAACCTAGGAAAAATCACATCCTTGAGCATACATCCTTGAGCATTTTCAAAGATGTCTTGTGATCAGCACTTTCAGTGGGGATTGCTTCAACCCACTTGGTCACATAATCAACAGCTACTAAAAGGTGAGTGTACTTGTGCAAAGAAGGAAAAGGACCCATAAAATCAAAACCCCAGCAATCAAAAGGTTCAATCACTAGTGAGTAATTCATAGGCATCTCATTCCTTCTACTAATGTTACCAACTCTCTGACATTTATCACAGGCTAAAACATAATTTCTAGCATCCTTAAAGAGAGTAGGCCAATAAAAACCTGATTGAAGAACCTTATGTGCAGTCCTTTCACCGGCATGATGTCCTCCATAGGGACTATCATGACACTGTTTGAGAATGTCCTTCTGCTCATGTTCCGGTATGCATCTTCTCACGATCCCGTCGGGGCCTTCTTTGAAAAGATGTGGGTCATCCCAAAAGTAGTGCCTCAAATCATGAAAGAACTTCTTCCTTTGCTGAAATGTTAAACCTGGAGGCAAATACTTTGCAACAATAAAATTAGCATAATCTGCAAACCAAGGATCGGAAAGAGATTGTACTTTTACAACGGCAAGTTGTTCGTCTGGAAAACTGTCGTTGACTGGGATGGGATCATGCGGTATATCTTCCATCCTTGAAAGATTGTCCGCCACCGGATTGTCTTCTCCTTTCCTATCATCAATCTGCAAATCAAATTCTTGAAGAAGGAGTACCCATCTGATAAGCCTTGGCTTGGCCTCCTTCTTTGTCATAAGGTACTTAATAGTAGCATGATCAGTATGAATAATAACTTTGGAATCAATAATATATTGTCTAAACTTATCACAAGCAAATACTATGGCTAAGAATTCCTTCTCAGTAGTAGCATAATTCCTTTGAGCGCTATCAAGGGTTTTACTAGCATAATGTATAACATTCAATTTCTTATCAACTCTTTGTCCTAAAATAGCTCCAACAGCAAAATCACTAGCATCACACATAATCTCAAAAGGTAAATTCCAGTCAGGTGGTTGTACTATAGGAGCGGTTATTAAGGCTTTCTTAAAAACTTCAAAAGCTTCCTTACAATCCTCATCAAATACAAAAGGAACGTCCTTCTGGAGAAGATTAGTGAGGGGCCTCGAAGTCTTAGAAAAGTTTTTAATAAATCTTCTATAGAAACCAGCATGACCAAGAAAACTGCGAATACCTTTGATGTCCCTTGGATAGGGCATCCTCTCAATTGCTTCGATCTTGGCCTTGTTCACTTCAATTCCCCTTTCGGAAATCTTGTGACCAAGAACAATTCCTTCGTTAACCATGAAGTGGCACTTCTCCCAGTTGAGTCCCAAATTTGTCTCCTCACATCTCTGCAAAACTTTATTAAGGTTGTGGAGACAATGGTCAAAGGAAGTTCCATAGACGGAGAAATCGTCCATGAAGACTTCCATAATATCCCCACAGAAACCATGAAAGATAGCAGACATACACCTTTGAAAAGTAGCAGGGGCATTACATAAACCAAAAGGCATACGCCTGTAAGCATAAGTACCAAAGGGACAAGTAAAAGTGGTCTTCTCTTGATGAGCAGTGTTAACATGAATTTGAGAGAAACCAGAATAACCATCGAGATAACAAAAGTGGGTATTTTTGGGTAACCTTTCAAGCATTTGGTCGATGAACGGCAACGGGTAGTGATCCTTCCTGGTTGCCTTGTTCAGCTTCCTGTAATCAATACACATTCTATATCCAATAATAATTCTCTGAGGTATTAGTTCATTCTTATCATTAGGAACCACAGTTGTACCACCTTTCTTAGGAACACAATGTACCGGGCTTACCCACTTACTATCAGCTATAGGGTAGATAATACCTGCGGCTAGAAGCTTGAGAATCTCAGTTCTTACAACATCCATCATCTTCGGGTTCAACCGTCGTTGATGATCAACAACTGGTTTAGCATCAGGCTCAAGGTTGATAGTATGTTGACAGATAGATGGACTAATCCCCTTAAGGTCATCAAGGGTATACCCAATTGCGCCTCGGTGTTTACGAAGTACTTCCAATAGTCGCTCTTCTTCATATCCTGAAAGGTTAGAGTTGATAATAACAGGATATACTTTCTTTTCATCTAAATAAGCATACTTGAGCGTATCGGGAAGAGGTTTAAGATCGAACACCGGGTCTTCTTTTGGTTTTGATAAAATTCCCAAAGGTTCAACCGGAAGGTTGTGCTTCAGGATAGCAGGTTGCCTCAAGAATATTTCATCTAGTTCATCTCTTTCCTGCATATGCAAATCATTCTCGTGGTCCTCCATATATTTTTGCAAAGGATCATTAGGGGGAATAGCAATAGAAGCAATAATTTCAATAATTTTATCATCACTAGGTAAATCGGTACCACGAGGCTGCCTAGAGAACTTAGAAAAATTAAATTCATATGGCTCACCATTGAATTCAAAAGAAACTTTACCTTTCTTGCAATCTATTATAGCTCCACAAGTTCTAAGAAAAGGTCTACCAAAAATAATAGGACAAAAATTGTCCCTCTCTGAACCAAGTACTAGAAAGTCGGTAGGGTATTTTACCTTTCCACATCGGACTTCAACGTCCCTCACAATTCTGATAGGAGAGATAGTTGTTCTGTTTGCAAGATGAATGGTAATATCAACTTCTTCAAGTTCACAAGGGGAAATCTCACCGATGATCTCTTCATAAAGTGAATATGGGATAACACTTGCACTCGATCCCAAATCGCATAGCCCATAATAATTGTGATCTCCTATTTTAACAGATACCACTGGAGTACCTGAAATTGGGCCTTTATTCTTGGCTGTGACAAGGTTAGTGGAAACAGCACAAAAATTCACATTGGAATCCAAAACATCATTAGTAACAAGGTCTTTAATCAATGCAACTTGAGGATCGACCTTGATCTGGTTCTCAGGCTCATCAATTCTTCTCTCACTTTTATTTATTACGCCTGTCACAAGAGAGTGCTCCCTTATCCTTGCGGGAAAAGGAGGCTTTTCATATATAACTGCAGGCAAAATAGGGTCAGCAACATGAATATCAACAGGTAGCTCTTTAAAGGGTTCATGATGCTGGTCTCTTCTTTTTAAAAGAATCAACGTGAGAGGCAAAGTCCTTACAGAAATCAATCATTAGATGGGAATCAAGACCAATCTTAGAGCAAAAAGTATTGAAGTAATCAGTTTTCACATAGCTCTCAATATAATCATGCTCATAATTTATAGCGGGTTCAATACCTTTATCGATTTCCCAATCTTCGGTATTCCTCTGGATCCTTTCAATGAGATCCCACCTTTCTTCAACACTCTTTGTCTAAAATACCCCACTAGAGGAGGCATCCAGCATCTCCTTATCCTGACGAGAAAGCCTGGCATAAAAATTTGTAAGTATAATTTCCTTGGGGAGCTCATGAATAGGACATTTGACCATTAGGGACGTCAATCTCCCCCAAGCTTGAGCAATGCTTTCTCCGTCACGAGACCTAAAGTTATAGATATAGTTCCTGTCTCGATGAATTTCATGAAGAGGATAAAACTTAGTATAAAAGAGAGACATAAGCTCTTGCCAATCAAGCAAATGCGAGTTATCGAGAAGCTTATACCAATCTGAAGCTTTATCTATAAGTGATACGGCGAACAATTTCTTCATGACAAACTCCATTGATACACCTGCAAGCTTAAATAATGAACATAGTTGTGACATATATAGCAAGTGTTCACCGGGATGTCTGTCTCCTGCATAACGATTAGCCAAAACATAATCGATAATACCAGCGGGTATTTTATAGGGCACAATTTCAGTAGGGGGAGGAGCAACCACCACAGGTGTGGGGCGTCTTCCCACAAGCAACGATCCAATATCAAGGTTGTCCATAAGGACAAAGAGCAGCAACAGCAAAAATAAAAACAGAATTATAAAAACTTCCTTACCAGTTTCACTTTACCAATAGCGCTACGCTCCCCGGCAATGGCGCCAGAAAACGGTACTTGATGACCCAAAACCGTAAGGGATCTATTGCAGCGTTTTCGATAAGTAACAGTGTCGAACCCAATGAGGAGCAGAAGGTATTGATAAGCGATTCTGAGCAAGAAATTACTGCAAGCACTGAAAGATAACTTTTTAGGGGTTTTCTTGATATAAGCAACAGGAAAGTAAAATCGAACAAAAGTAAAAAGGCACTGAGGAGTAACAAGTGGCCCAATCCTTTCTGAGCAAAGGAGAGGCCTAGCAACTGAACTTATATAGGCTAAAGCGTTCTTGAGGACACACGGGAGAGGTAGTCATGTGCTTTCGCCATATTCCGTATCGGTACTATGTTATGTGTTGATAAGTGTTGAGTGGGTGGATCTATGCTAGTACACTCTCTAGACTAAGATGAGTGCACTCTTATGATTAAACACCTTGCAAGCATCCGCAAATACAAGATAGAATTTAAGGCAAAAGCCTAACCATAGCAATACGATCGATGATCCATTGTTCCCTTGTGCAAAAGCGTGCGAACTGGGGTTCAGGTTTCTGTCACTCCGGCAACCCACCGTAAGCATTCTTTGTACACAATGTATTCCCCTAGGTCCTTTATAAGGCGAAGTGTTGAGTGTTCGACTCACACAACACCACTAGTAGAATGACAACACAACTTAAGTATCAAACAACACATATTACTTCAACAGCATATGACTACTAACAACAAGACTTTTCCCATGTCCTCAAGAACTAAGGTAACTACTCACAAGACATAAAAGAGATCATGATCAGTGGAGATAAATGGATGATAAACAATCTGGAAATAATGATATTTCTCCAACAAAAATCAATAGCATTCACCACAAAGTAGTAATCAACACCGATGGAGTAGAGAGGATAGATAGTACGGGTTACAACACAAGTTGCAATTGTGAGATGAGATTTGGATGAAGATGGAGATGGTGCTGATGTTGGGGATGATGTTGATGATGATCTCGATGATGCCCGTAACAATGGTGATGACGATGGAGATGATCTCCCCTTCCGGGAGGTGATCTCCCCGGCGAAATTTGCCCGCCGGAGATGGCTTTTTCTTCTCTGTAGGTTTCCGCCACGGAGCGGTGGCGGAACTCCGTCAAAACTCTGTTTTTTAGGGTTTTCCGGTAACAAAGAGTATATAGGAAAAAGGGGGCAGCCGGAGGTGGGCCAGGGGCTCCAGGCGCCCCCCGGCGCGGTCAGGGGGGGCGCCCCCAGGGCGCCTGGACGCCCTGTGGCCCCCCTCTGGTTGCCCTTTTGCGTGCCTTCGTGATCCGTCTGGAAAATACTCTCCGTCGATTTTCAGGTAATTTGGAGGTATTCTTCTTCAGCAACTCAGCGTCCACTTTTTACTGCTGAATCCTGCGTCTGCTGCTTCGGCACCGGAAAGTTGCAAACTGTGTAAAATAGGCCAAAACAACATAAGAACATCATCGTAACGTGAAATATATCAATGAATAAGGATAAATTACGATATAAAGTAGTGATGCATTTTGGACGTATCAGTCCATCACACTCTTGCACCTTTATTATTATTTCACATCATTTGGTCGTGCAAGTGAAAGGCAATAATGATGATATTCGATGAACTAGCCGTGGCAGAGAGAAACTGGTACGAACTCGACTTGCTCTGTTTTTGTAAATAGGTTTAACCTAGTATCCATGATTCAGCCCGTTATGATTAAACATGTTTGCAATGACACTTAGAGATTATAGTTTCACATGCCATGCATAAGTAGCTAAGAGTTAATAATGATTTATCTTGGATATCAACATTGCGTTAAAATGATTGTGATGTGGTATGATGTACGGTATCCTCCTCTGAATCTTCGAGTGGCTTGACTTGGCACATGTTTATGCATGTAGTTGAATCAAAATCAACATAGCCTCTATGATATTTATGTTGATGGTGTACATATTCTACTCATGCGGGTGTCCAATGTTTATTATTCATGCTGCATGTTCATGACCATTGCTGCTCTCTAGCTGGCCGCTTCCCAATCTATTTGCTAGCCTTCACCTGCACTAAGCGGGAATACTACTTGTGCATCAAATTCTAAAACTCAAAGTTAGTCCATATGAGTCCACCATACCTACCTATATGTGGTATTACCATGCCGTTCTAAGTAAATTTGCATGTGCCACCTCTAAAAACTTCAAACAAATATCCCTTTTGTGTGTCTGGATCGTTCATGGAACGACATGAGGTGGTTGTTATTTTCCATGCTAAGCGGGTTATTCTCAGGTTAAGTGTTTATTCACTTGCCACTGCACGAGAAAAGGGCAGTAATAGGGATTCCCAGTCCCAAATTGCAAAAACAAAAAGCTTACAAATAAATAAACAAAAACTCCCAATGGAGTTCAAACATTTACTTTTCTGCTTGGGAACCACCACTAGCTTGTTTAGCATGGGAGATATCAATAGCTGATAGTTGTGAAGTGAATGAGAAGGGTGCACCTCTCAAAATTTCATTTACCTCTGTTTTAAAAATTGGAGCTCTGGCACCTTTGCAAATCACTACTTCCCTCTGCGAAGGGACTATCTATTTACTTTTATGTTGTGTCATCACCTTCTCTAATAAGCGCCAGATCTGATAGCACTGTTGTCATGTCTATGCATATTGTGTGTAGTGAATGTTGGGTGTTATCATGACTGGATATTTTCTACCATGAATTACAATGTTTAGTCGCTGCTCGGACTTTGGAGGTGCTCTGCATTTATGTTTTGCGATCTCGGAAAGGGCTAGCGAGATACCACTATTGTCATATTATATCATGGTTCTTTTGATAACGTGTTGCTGTTTGAGATATCTTATTATTGCTCGCTAGCTGATTATGTCATTGATATGAGTCATTATAATCTTTAAGAGTTATTGTCGACATGGTTAGTTATAATGCTGGTTGAAATCCTGGGTGCTGTTTAAACTTATTTATGCAAACAAAAGTAAAAGAGTTCGTAATAGTTTTTATTTCTCACTTTTAGTTTATCAACTGAATTGCTTGAGGACAAGCAAAGGTTTAAGCTTGGGGGAGTTGATACGTCTCCAACGTATCTACTTTTCCTAACGCTTTTCCTCTTGTTTTGGACTCTAATTTGCATGATTTAAATGAAACTAACCCCGGACTGACGCAGTTTTCAGTAGAACTACCATGGTGTTGTTTTTGTGCAGAAATAAAAGTTCTCGGAATGGAACGAAACTTTGCGAGGATTTTTTATACAATAAAAGAAAAATAATGGAGCCAAGAACCATCGGAGGGGGGCACTGGGTGGGCACAACCCACCAGGGCGCGCCCAGGTGGGTTGTCCCCACTTGGTGGCCCCGTAGACGCCAACCCTGATACTATAAGTTCACATTCGTCCAGAAAAAAATCAGGGAGAAAGAATTATCGCGATCTACGAGATGGAGCCGCCGCCACCTCCTGTTCTTACTCAGGAGGCCAGATCTAGAGTCCGTTTGGGGCTCCGGAGAGGGGGATCTTCGTCCTTCATCATCACCAACCCTTCTCCATCGCCAATTCCATGATGCTCCCCACCGGGAGTGATTAATTCCTTCGTAGGCTGATAACCCACAAGTGTAGGGGATCGCAATAGTTTTCGAGGGTAAAGTATTCAACCCAAATTTATTGATTCGACACAAGGGGAGCCAAAGAATACTCTCAAGTATTAGCAGTTGAGTTGTCAATTCAACCACACCTGGAAGACTTAATATCTGCAGCAAAGTATTTAGTAGCAAAGTAATATGGAAGTAACGGTAACAGCAATAAAAGTAACGGTAGTATTTTTGTAGTGATTGTAACAGTAGAAACGGTAAAGTAAATAAGTGACAAGCAATATGTGAAAAGCTCGTAGGCATTGGATTAGTGATGGATAATTATGTCGGATGTCATTCCTCATGTAATAGTTATAACATAGGATGATACATAACTAGCTCCAGTTCATCAATGTAATGTAGGCATGTATTCCGAATATAGTCATACGTGCTTATGGGAAAGAACTTGCATGACATCTTTTGTCCTACCCTCCCATGGCAGCGGGGTCCTAGTGGAAACTAAGGGATATTAAGGCCTCCTTTTAATAGAGTACCGGACCAAAGCATTAACACATGGTGAATACATGAACTCCTCAAACTACGGTCATCACCGGGAGTGGTCCCGATTATTGTCACTTCGGGGTTGCCGGATCATAGCACATAGTAGGTGACTATTGAATTGCGAGATAGGATCAAGAACACACATATATTCATGAAAACAAAATAGGTTCAGATCTGAAATCATGGCACTCGGGCCCTGGTGACAAGCATTAAGCATAGCAAAGTCATAGCAACATCAATCTTAGAACATAGTGGATTCTAGGGATCAAATCCTAACAAAACTAACTCGATTACATGGTAAATCTCATCCAACCCGTCACTGTCCAGCAAGCCTACGATGGGATTACTCATGCACGGCGGTGAGCATCATGGAATTGGTGATGGAGGAAGCTTGATGATGATGATGGCGATGATCTCCACTCTCTGAATCCCCAAACGGACTCTAGATCAGCCCTCCCGAGAGAGATTAGGGCTTGGCGGCGGCTCTGTATCATAAAACGTGATAATTCCTTCTCTCTGATTTTTTTCTCTCCGAAAGTGAATATATGGAGTCGGGGGTGATGTCGGTGGAGCCTCAGGGGGCCCACGAGGGAGGGGCGCGCCCCCCACCCTCATGGACAGGGTGTGGGCCCCCTAGTCTGGTTCTTTCCGCAGGTTTTTTTAATATATTCCAAAATAAATCTCCGTTGAATTTCAGGTCATTCCGAGAACTTTTATTTCTGCACAAAAATAACACCATGGAAGTTCTGCTGAAAACAGCGTCAGTGCGGGTTAGTTCCATTCAAATCATGCAAATTAGAGTCCAAAACAAGGGCAAAAGTGTTTGGAAAAGTAGATACGTTGGAGACATATCAACTCCTCCATGCTTAAACATTTCCTTGTTCTCAAGCAATTTAATTGATAAACTGAAAGTGATAAAGAAAAACTTTGACAAACTCTGTTTGCTCTTGTTGTTGTAAATATGTAAAGCCAGCATTCAAGTTTTCGGCAAAGATTGTAAACTAACCACACTCACAATAACTTTCAGGTATCATGTCTACTCATATCAATGGCATGATCAACTAGCGAGTAATAATAATAAACCTCAGATGACAACACCTTCTCAAAACAATCATAATATGATATGACAAGATGGTATCTCGCTAGCCCTTTCTGAGACAGCAAAACATAATGGCAGAGCACCTTTAAAGATCAAGGATTGACTGGACATTGTAATTCATGGTGAAAGAGATCCAGTCACAATCATACTCAATGTAAATTAATAGCAATACATGCAAATGACAACGGTCCTCTCCAACTGGTGCTCTTTAATAAGAGGATGATGACTCAACATAAAAGTAAATAGATAGGCCCTTCGCAGAGGGAAGCAGGGATTTGTAGAGGTGCCAGAGCTCGATTTTGACATAGAGATGAATAATATTTTGAGTGGTATACTTTCATTGTCAACATAACAACCAAGAGATCTCGATATCTTCCATGCTACACACATTATAGGCGGTTCCCAAACAGAATGGTAAAGTTTATACTCCCCCAACCACCAACAAGCACACTCCACGGCTAGCCCGAAACAACGGGACCGTCCAAACCAGCAACAATCCTGGGGGAGTTTTGTTTAATTATTATGATTTGAGCATGGGACTGGGCATCCCAGTTACCAGCCATTTTCTCATGAATGATGAACGGAGTCCACTCATCGTGAGAATAACCCACCTAGCATGGAAGATATAGACAACCCTAGTTGATACATGAGCTGTTCGAGCATACAAAACATAATTTCATTTGAAGGTTTAGAGTTTGGCACATACATATTTACTCGGAACGGCAGGTAGATACCATGTATAGGAAGGTATGGTGGACTCATATGGAATAAATTTGGAGTTTATGGAAGTGGACGCACAAGCAGTATTCCCGCTTAATATCCAAAGTCGTAGTTGGGGTTGTACTGAGATGCAGCAGCCACTGCCTGACGAGCTACATCCTGAAGACGAGCTACCCTTCTCGTCTCCTCATACTCATTCGCCTCCTCCCTGGTTATAATATATCTCCCTTTTGCCTGAGAGTCAAAGAAAGTAGGGGCAGGGAGAGCAATATGGACAGTGCGACGCCTGTCAAAGGTTAGTCCATACTGGAGGGATTGCTCATCCCTCTCAATGAACTGATGGCGAATCATGGCATCATAATCTAGAAAAGCATGAGGCAATTCTGCATCATTTTCGTGTATAGGCACATGAAGATAATTAGCCAAACGAGTTGCATAGATTCCACCAAACAAATCTCCATTTAAACTATTAAGATGTAACCTACATGCAACAATGGCCCCCAAATTATATTGTCTATCACCTAATATCGCACTTTTGAGGACACTGAGATCTGGTGCGCACATGTGGCAAGCCTCATCCTTTCCGTTAATGCATCTACCAATGAAGATAGAAAAATAATGTATAGCAGGGAAATGAATGCTCCCCATGGTAGCTTGGGTGACTTCTCTAGATTCCCCCACAGTGATACTAGTTAGAAAGTCCTTGTACTCAGATTTGCAAGGATCACCAACATTACCCCACTATGGGAGTTTACAAGCATCATTAAAATGTTCTAGGTCCATAGTATAAGATTTATCATAGAGTTCAAACAAGACCGTGGGAGAATTACGTGAAGATATAAATTTAAACCTTCTCACAAAGGTATCAGTTAGGTACTGGTATTTAGGACACTTATCTGACTCGAAGTCCTCAATATCCGCATTACGCACATATGTGTAAAATTCTTCCTTGATACCTGCCCGGATCATGAACTCCTCTGACGGCCATTCACAGGGCCGCACTTGAGCTTCCCTTGGTAACTTATCGTCCGGTTCGCGTATCGCGAGCCTTGGTCCTTGCTTCCTTGAGGAACCACCTTGATAGATTTTCCTATGCATTTTCTGAAATATTTAGTGACACATAATAAAAGTGAACCAAACTCAACAAGATTGTAGCAACTACTCCCACAAGTGCCTAGAGACTATATCATGCGTTAGAACTACTTGGGACCCAATAATTTTGACATGCAAGCTCAAGAATAGGGTCACCTAGGCAGCAAAAATTTGCAATAAATAAAGCACTAGAACAAAAACCAATTGGACCATTGGAGGAGTCACATACCGTAGAATAATCTCCCCAAACAATTTTGTGGATGGAGCTTTGAGCAAGGAGATCAAAAATGGCAGCAAGATGAGCTAGAACTCGTGCTTGAGCTGGTTGGTGATTTTTTTTGGAGGAAGAAGGAGTGTGTGGGTGCTGGAGTAAGTGGGGGGGCACATGGGGCCCACGAGGCAGGGGGCGCACCCTGCAACCCTTGTGGCCAGGTGCTGGCTCCCCCTGCTGTGTTCTGAGTGCCAAATGTTCTTAAATATTCTGGAAAAAATCATATTTCATTTTCGGGGCATTTGGAGAACTTTTATTTTCGGGATATTTTTCATTGCACGGATAACTCAGAAAACAGGCAGATAATACTATTTTTGCTTTATTTAATCTAAATAACATAAAGTAAAAGAAGGGTACAGAAGGTTGTGCTATCTAGATTCAGCCACCTCATGCTCATCAAAAGGAATCCATTAACAAGGTTGATCAGGTCTTTTTAATAAACTCTTTCCGAGTAACATGAAACCGGAGAATTTTCGAATAACACTAGGTTACCTCAATGGGGATATGTATGTCCCCAACAATAATAATATCATATTTCTTCTTAGCAGTAGGAAGAGGAAATTCAAAACCTCCAATAGTAATCGTTGAAAATTTTCCAATAGAATTGATATTGTGGACCCGAGGTTGTTTCATTGGAAAGTGTACCGTATGCTCATTACCATTGACATGAATAGTGACATTGCCTTTGTTGCAATCAATAACAGCCCCTGCAGTATTCAAAAAGGGTCTACCAAGGATAATAGACATACTATCGCCCTCGGGTATATCAAGAATAACAAAGTCCGTTAAAATAGTAACATTTGCAACCACAACAGGCACATCTTCACAAATACCGACAGGTATAGCAGTTGATTTATCGGCCATTTGCAAAGATATTTCAGTAGGTGTCAACTTATTCAAATCAAGTCTATGATATAAAGAGAGAGACATAACACTAACACCAGCTCCAAGATCACACAAAGCAGTTTTAACATAGTTTCTTTTAATGGAGCAAGGTATAGTGGGTACTCCTGGATCTCCTAGTTTCTTAGGGATTCCACCCTTAAAATTATAATTGGCAAGCATGGTGGAAATTTCAACTTCAGGTATCTTTCTTTTATTAGTAATAATGTCTTTCATATACTTAGCATAAGGATTTGTTTTAAGCATACCAGTCAAACGCATACGCAAAAATATAGGTCTAATCATTTTAGCAAAGCACTCAAAATCTTCATCATCCTTTTTCTTGGATGGTTTAGGAGGAAAAGGCATGGGTTTCTGAACACATGGTTCTCTTTCCTTACCATGCTTCCTAGTAACAAAGTCTCTCTTATCATAACATTAATTCTTTGATTGTGGGTTATCAAGATCAATAGCAGGTTCAATCTCTACATCATTGTCATTGCTAGGTTGAGCATCATCTTGAACATCATCACTAAAATTATCACTAGGTTCATGTTCATTACCAGATTGTGTTTCAGCATCAGAGATAGAGATATCATTAGGATTCTCAGGTGTGTCAGCTACAGGTTCACTAGAAGCATGCAAAGTCATATCATTTTTATTTTCTTCTTCTTAGAAGGACTAGGTGCATCTACATTAGCTCTCTGAGAATCTTGCTCAATTCTCTTAGGGTGTCCTTCAGGATACAGAGGTTCCTGAGTCGTTTTACCACCTCTAGTCACAACTCTAATAGCATTATCATTCTTCTTACTATTTAATTCATTGAGCAAATCATTTTTTGCTTTAAGTGCTTGTTCTCTACTTGAGGGTAACCATAGAAGCATGTTTACTAATGAGTTTAAGCTCACCTTTAACTCTAGACATATAATCACTCAAGCGTTCAATCATATAAGCATTAGGTTGCAGTTGTCTACCAACATAAGCATTGAAGTTTTCTTGTTTCACAATAAAATTGTCAAACTCATCTAAGCTTTGGCTAGCAGACTTATAACGAGAAATATCACCTTCATCAAATCTATAAAGAGAATTTACCTTTACTACCTGTGTTGGGTTATCAAGACCATGTATTTCTTCAATAGGTGGTAAATTCTTAACATATTCAGCTTTAATACCTTTTTCTTTCATAGATTTCTTTGCCTCTTGCATATCTTCAGGACTGAGGAACAGGACACCCCTTTTCTTTGGAGTTGGCTTAGGAGTTGTGTCGTGGAATTAACACGGCAGATGTCCGGTTTAGCGGACTTGATGATGGAACCATCGCACGGGTTAGCTTGAAGGGGTTAAAAGCACACAAAGGACACAGAGGATTTTATACTAGTTCAGCCCCTTCGATGAAGGTAAAAGCCTACGTCTAGTTTGGTTTGGTATTGCTTGGGCGTCGATGAACAGGGAGCGATTTGCTTGCCTCTCTCGACGGGTTGTTTCTTGCTTGTCCCTAAACCACCGCCGGATCGTCCCTTTATATAGAGGCGATGCCCGGTCCGGTTTACAGAGTCCCGAGCCCGGCTCATACTCGTGTCCGCCTCGGTCTCTGTCTTTTCTTCCTTATTTCTCAAGTTACATCATCGGGCGGTTTACAAACCATAACTATGTACATGGGCCCTAAGATCTCATGGGCCGTAGCTTTTACTAAATGTTACAACCAAACATATTATAATAAACCGATTTATACTAGCCGGTTCATACCTGCTAGTCATATCCCTGACATTAGGCCCCAGAATGATTTGAACTTGTTCACATCGATCTTCTCAGTCTTGCATAATTTCCTTCTGTGTCTTCTCATTTTTTGTAAACCGGCCCTGACGTCATCCTCGAGAATCACTGAATCTGACCGTGACATCACTTCCGCATTTAACGCCGTGAGCTGTCCATCAGCTTTGTTTAAGGGTTATCCCGAAAATCGAGGCGTCGGAAAATCTTTATCCGATCCTTTGCCTCCTCGAATCCCGCACCTGTCGCTTCGGATCTGACTTTCTTCTTATAAATACCGCTGTCCCCACCTGTTATTCTCTTCCTCTCTCTTCTTCCTCCGTCGCCCGAGCTCAAGACGCCATTGACGCCCGAGCTCGAACAGCCGTCGTCGACCGCCGAATCCAAGCTCTCGCCGGCCGCTGCATCGCCCTGAGTTTGACCAGAGAACCTCCGCCGCTGATCTCCACTGTTCCAGGTATGTCTTTCCTCCTCATTATAGATCCGTATCTTCTAGGGTTCTTCCTCGCGCCTCCGCCATTAGAGCCTCAATGAGAGCTTCACCTTATTCAACTTAAGCAAATAGTTTTCAGTGACCTTTACTTTTAAATCTTGCCCTTTAAACTTTGCCTCTGCTCCGCTGTACATGCTTCAGATCTTCGTCGTTTATGTACAACCTGTAGATGCATCCGCTCCATATATCACCTTTGTAGTTCTTCCTGTATATCCTTGTATTTATTTTTCTTTTTCTTGCATGCTCAGATCTGTTATGCTTTAATTGTCTATGAAAACCTGTTTCTTCTCCTTTGTAGATCTGTTAAGTATACTCCGGTTTAAACTGTCATGCGCAAACTCTCTAAATAATTTTAAAAACATATGCGACAGTTTAGCTCTTCTTCTATCGCTGTCATGAACCGGTAATAACATAGCTCCTTGTTATTGCCGGGTTATCTGTATCATTAGTCCCTTGTCTAAACCGTTGCGTGATCTTCATATATATCTTCCGGTTTATGCCACTGTACTGAAATAATCTGGTCTTTACACTTTATCTTTTTAGCGCTTGCTCTTCTGTTGTCATGGCCAAACAATTTGTGTCTTGCGATTGGGTTCCTTCCATTATTACGGAAGAAGACTTGGCCAATGCCGCTGCCATTGGTACTTTTGGTCCTCAATCCGTTTTAAAGTGGCGGGCTCCAGGAAATGAATGCCCTCCTACTCCCAGAGAGGGGGAGGTTATTGTTTTCTTCTACCACATAGCCCGAGGCTTCACACCTCCCGGTTCAAGATTCTTCCGAGATGTGCTTGCTGCTTTCCAACTCCATCCTCAGGACATTGGTCCCAACTCCGTTTCCAATATCTGTGACTTCCTAGTTTTCTCAGAGGTATATTTGCAAGAAGAACCGTCTGTTGACTTAATCCGGAATTTCTTTCACCTGAACCGGCGTACTGAGTTCACCAGCGGACCGCATCAAGAACTTGGCGGGGTTAGCATCCAGAAAAGGAGAGATGCAGTCTTTCCTCATGCCGCTCTCCACACGCATCCGAAGGAATGGAACAAGTCTTGGTTTTACTGTATTGATACTTCTCCGCAAGGGGAGAACCCACTGCCGGGTTATCGCGAGCACCGTCTTCCGGAAGATCACCCTTTGCCACAGCGACTTAGCTCTGCCGAACGGCCCCGGTTTGCTTCTCAACTTGCTAGACTAAAAGCGTTCATGGCCAACGGTTTAATTGGAACCGATTTTATGCGTTGTTGGCTCTCTTGGAGTATCCTTCCCTTGAGTCCGCGATCATAGTTGATGTGCAAGTATTCTGGTAAACCGGACGACCCTCAACGGTTTACCAAGGATAAGCTTTCTGAATCGGAGGTCATTGAATCGGCTAAGAAGATGCTCAACGTCTCCTTAGAGGATTGCAGCAAAATCGGATTGGCTCCGTATTAGAAGAAAAACAAGCTGCCTTCAGTAAGCCTTGCTTTCTTATATATATTTTTAATCCGTTTATATAAACCGTCTTCTAACTGTCTCTTTTCTGTCTGAATAGGCCGAGGATCCTTTCTGGAAAAGAAAGCCTCAGGAGAAACCCGGAAAACAAACCCGTTGGAAAACCTTGGCTAATAAGAAGAGAAAAGCGGCTGGTGGCTCTAGTTCTCACGCTGAGGATGATGATCCGGACTCTGAGGTATAAATTAATCCGGCTTCAACTTATTTGCTTTTACTCATATCTGTATCTAATGATAACTTTTCACAGGAGTTGGCGGAAGGAGATAAACCGGCCGAAGTTGAGGTAACTATCCTTTCTTCCGACTCAGAACCGCCTCCACAAAAAAGTCGTCGGACAGTCCGGAAATATCAGTTTTCTCATCCTTATGCTCAATTGGATCCTAATTTTCTTTTGAAGAAACAACAACACGAAGCTCTTCGCCGGACCACTCGCCACAGCGGTCTTGCAGTGGAATCCTCCGGAATTTCCCTTACTCCGGCTCGGAGGCGCCGCTCTGAGGTTATACTCTCTCCAACCCTCCTTCATCCCAAGGCCGGGCTTATACGAAAACCTCTTAAACCGTCTGACCCTGATTATCAGGAGACTCCGTTATCCTCTTCCGGTGAATCAACTGCAACTCAGCTTCCACCCCTGAAAACTGTCCTAGGGTAAGTCTTTTAAATTTATCCGGTTTATGATTGCACCTTTGTCTTACAGTTCTAACTTATTTCTCCAACTTTCTTCAGCAAGCCAAAGCCTAGTAAAAAACAAAAGGCCAACCAACCAACTGTTCAGACTGTTGTTGATGATCCGGCAGCTAACCCGGACTCAACTGTTCCTCTTGAAGGCGAACGTACAATTCCCCTTGAAGATCCTGCCCCTGCAGACCACACAACTATGCCAGAGAATCCAAATGTTGAAGACGTTCTTGAACCGTCCAGTCCTGCCCGGGCCAATACTCCTCAGCCCAATCCGGCTCCAGCCAGTCTAGTTCGTACTGCAACCCCACCACCAGCTACTGCTTCTCCGGATGTGGAGATAACTCATACCGCTTACACCGCTCCTACTGAGCCCACTGTCTTAGCCAAACATACGGCTAAAGCGGAGAAGCTGCACAAGGAAAAGGGTAAATGGAGTACCGAACTGTCCAGCTTTGCTGAGATGAGTGCCCAGGAACTCTATTCCGGGTACTTGAACCGGCTCCATACAGGTCGGGACTATGAGGCAGGTCTGATTAACATGATGAAAGACAAGTATGAGGTAATCTTTTGCCTCTTCTTTTGATTTTCAATGCACTTCTGTCTATATCATATCAGCCCCCAAGTTCCGGTTTAGCTTATATTGAGAAGGTGAACCGGTACTTTTTGATGAATCGATTGATCTTGCATTAGCCCCCAAGTGCCAGGGACATAACTCGGTTATGTGACTGGGACTTGCTTGACTTTTCCTTTGATAGTTCAATTATCCATTAGCCCCCAAGTGTCAAGTAGACAACTTGTTTGTGTGCTTGAGACTTTGTCTTTGAATCATTATTGTTTAACTCTTCAATTGCCCATTAGCCCCCAAGTGTCAAGTAGACAACTTGCTTGTGTGCTTGAGACTTTTGTCTTTAAATTGCTTCTTATCACTTGATTTCTTTGCAGGCTGATTTAAACCGGAGGGCTGAAGAAGTCAGTGAACTCCGGAACAGACTTGCTGAGACGGAAGCTGCCGCTGCTAAAGCCAAGAAAGACTTGAAGGTGAGTTTGAAGACCGCTGAAGAAATGAAGAAATTCTTTGAAGAAGAGCGGACCGCCTTTGAGGTTCAGAAGAAAGAGCTGGAGAAAAGAGCCAAAGATGCTGAGGAAGCGCTTAATCCGGTTACTGAAGAGTTAACCGGTTTAAAGCGGCAAATTGAGTTAATGACTTCTGCAATCTTCGGTAAGTATAATCTGTACTCCTGTTTTATCCTTGTAATCTTCCATCTGTGCCGGTTTAATTGTGTTACTCATATGCAGGGCGCCGTGTCACCCATCTTGGGGATGACTTACGGAAGAAACTTAAGGCATGTTACACTTTGGTCGAGCAGCTGTATTCTGGCGCTCAGAGGATCATAAGTGCAACATCATTCAGTAAACCGGCCCCCACTACTATCCAAGGCACGTTGGAAAAGCTGTCTGTTCTGCCAGTGCGCTTAGAAGAAGTTAAGAAATCTGCTGCTCGAGCCGGTGCCCTCGTGGCGCTTACCAGAGCGAAGGCATGGGTTCCGGATTTTGATCCGGAAGAGGCTTTAAATGGGTGTCCAAATACCAAGGAAGACAGATCATCATTTACTGCGAAGGATCTCTATGCCTTGACAAAGGAGATGCGTCCTCTCGCCAGCAAACTTGCAGCTGAAGCAGATTTATCCAGGTATCATCCGGGGTACGACTTGCAAAACGAGCGGGTGGAGCGGCCGGTTTATGAAACCGTCAATCTAATTCCACCAGTGCGTCCTCATACCTTCGCTCCAGATATCGATCCGTCGGAGCTCATCAATGAAGAGATGTATTTCCGTACTTTAACGAAAATCGACTGGTGCGCCCCGAACTTCCAGCCGCTTCAAGAGGAAGAAGAGACTCCGGCTCAAGTTGATGCTTAGCCGTCGCAGCAGGAAGGAGCATAGCTCATAACTTATTGCTGTAGTGCAGTCCCGTTTTACCGAACAATTTTTAATCTGTCAGGCTTGCTATGCCTTGTAATAGGATAGCTGAACACATTGTCCGTTTTGATCCGGATATTCTGACTTCTTGTTATAATGTTTGCCGATTTAAAATTTGTCTAATTTCGCTTATCTTGCATATGACCTGTCCCTACATAGATAATACTGAAAATATGTCCTAGCGGTTTACCGCCGGACAGATTAAATTGTTCTCATAATATACCGAACAAATGTATACTTATATCAGAAAATAACTTTATACCTAAGATCAAGTATGCTTGATACTTTTAATCCGGTAGAATTTAGAATTTTCTGATGAAGGCTTTCATAGACCAATAACAAACCCGGGCTTGATAAAAGACACCGGTTTATATCATGCTGAAACTTTGTCCAAAAATTTGTAGCTTATACTTGGCTTTTGCCTGATGGATGATCCGGGTTATAATTAGCACCGGTTTATCTCATGCTGGTATTCACGATCCAGACTTTTAACTTTGTAGATGTGTGGTCAATTTCTTGAATTGTCCCATTCCGGATTAAAGAATCATAACACATAAAGATCAGAAAACTCAAATTTGCAAATAAAACCATGTAGTCGAGGCTTTTTATGAGCTGCCAGGCTCAAAGCAACGTTCAGCCAATCACTGGATGCGGGTAATCTCGTCTTTCCAGAGGGCCGGTCGATGGATGCCCGTAGCCTTTCCATAGGAACCATAAGAAAAAACTTTAGCCAATCACTGGATGCCCGTAGCCTTTCCAGAGGGCCTCCATGGTTCCATGAAACCACGGGTAAATTTTAACCAATCACTGGATGCCCGTAGCCTTTCCAGAGGGTCTCCATGGCTCCATGAAGCCATGGGTAAACATAAGCCAATCACTGGATGCCCGTAGCCTTTCCAGAGGGCCTCCATGGTTCCATGAAACCATGGGTAAATTTTAACCAATCACTGGATGCCTGTAGCCTTTCCAGAGGGTTTTCCTGAAGCGTCCTCTTTGAGCCGGATGTGATCTCTTGCTCTTCAGGGAGTTTTATTGCTTCTGAGTATATATTCTGCAAAATCAGTTTTAAACCGATCGATATATTTGAAATATGACATATGATAATACATATATGGTTGTCCTCATAAGATATTTGTATTGGAAAAAAGGCTGAGCCCCCGGTTTACCGAGGGTGCCGGTTTATTCATTAATCATAATATATACATAGGATACAGTAGAGCTCATAGCTCAAGTATAATAGGGCCGTAAGTGGGCGATGTTCCATGGCCTCTTCGTCTCCTCCTCTGATGTCCGTGAGTCCTTGTGTTCTCGAACGTCCACCAGGTAATATGAACCGTTGTGCAGATTCTTGCTGACCACAAAGGGTCCTTCCCAAGGCGGGGATAACTTGTGCATATCTGTTTGATCTTGGATGAGCCGGAGTACTAAGTCGCCCTCTGATGTCTACACACGCTTCTACTCTTGTAGACTATGTTGGGCCTCCAAGCGCAGAGGTTTGTAGGACAGCAGCAATTTCCCTCAAGTGGATGACCTAAGGTTTATCGAACTCAGGGAAGTAGAGGTTGAAGATGGTCTCTCTCAAGCAACCCTGCAACTAAGATACAAGAAGTCTCTTGGGTCCCCAACACACCTAATACACTTGTTAGATGTATAGGTGCACTAGTTCGGCGAAGAGATGTTAAATGCCAAGTGATATGGATGGCAAAACAAAGTAATATAAATCTGTAATAAAAAGTGCAGCAAGCAAACAAGTGGTAAACGTGAGCACAAATGGTATTGCAATGGTGGAAACAAGGCCTAGGCTTCATACTTTCACTAGTGGCAACTCCCAACAACATTAACATAATCGAATCACATGATATATCCCATAAAACATGCAAAGGGGACACACTCGGAGGTCATTCCTTCGTGGTCAAGAGATGACGAGAATAATGTAGGGCTACAAAAGCACACCTCAAAGTTCGTAGTTCTCAATCTAAGGATTTCCCAATGTCACCGCGGCCATCCAAAGAGAGTCCCACAATCACCACAACATATCTAAAGGATAGTCAAAGACAAGCACCAAGAGACTCTCAATCTTCAATCAACACACAAGAGAGGAAATCACTCATGAAAATACTTTTCTAATCCATGTCCAATAGACCGCTGTCACCTTGGTCTCGGGGATTATACTAGATAAAGACAAGTGAGTACATCAATCCAATACATAGAGGAAGGGGAAATATCATGGGATCACCCTAGATTAACATAGCCTATGATCACAAAGAAGATCACATCATGGGAGAGAGAATTGACCACATAGCTACTGGTAAGAACCTCAGCCCCGAGGAGGAACTACTCCCGCATCATGGAGGGAGGAAGCAACATCGATGGAGATGAATCCGGGGGCACTTCCCCGTCCCGGCAGGGTGCCGGCGCAGGAAATCTGGTCCCCCGAAGCTTGATGGCGATGGCGGCAGAGATCGGAATCGCGTCTGGAGAAAAGGGGTCTGGAATCAGGGTTTCCGCGACACGGTGTAAATATATGCCAAAGGGGGGCATCAGAGGGGGTCAGGGGTGCCCAGGCGCCCCCCGGCGCGGCCAGGGGGGCCGCGTGGGCAGGCCGCCTAGAGCCCTTGTGGGTCCCCTCCGACCCTACTTTGGCCGCATGGAAGCTTCCGGAACGCTGATTTTTAATATAATTTTTCTGGATTTTTTCTGGCAGTTCTCGTAATGTGAAAACTTGAAATACAAAAATAGCCGAAAACAGAAACTGGCACTGGGGTGCACTGAGTAAATAGGTTAGTCCAAATATGATCAAAAGTGTATGGAAGTGTATAAATAACATAGCAATATCACCCAAAAGAGGCTTGGAGCAAGCAGAAATTATAGATACGTTTTGGACGTATCAACATCCCCAAGCTTAATTCCTGCTCGTCCTCGAGTAGGTAAATGATAACAAGAATAATTTCTGTGGTGACATGCTATTAACCATATAGGACTTTTTCATAGTCATATGACAAAAGCTTACTGAAACAATGAATCTATAGTAATTAAGTTGCCTCATGAGAAAATCACAAAGAACTGAAAGTTTTACAATATGATATTGAAACATCAAATAGATTTGTAATGAACATGATGTGCAAATATGATAAAGTGATATCTAGCTTGCCCCCTTTAGTGAAGCAAAACATAAATGCAGGGGCACCTCCAAGGTTTAAGTGATGACTAGATACAATGATTTCAAAATAAACGATATCACAATCAAGGAAAAGACAATGCTACTTTGGGACAATGCATATTACACTCAGAATGACAATCATGCTCTCAGTAGTTGGCGCTTTTAAAAAGAAGGTGGAGACTCTCTAACCGTGGCTTTTGTTGGCAAGGTTGAAAACCCGTAATCGGAAACAAAGACAAAACATGTACCAGAGCTCTTGGTTTTAAAACAGAGGTAATAATTTATTTTTAGATCATGCATGTTTCGTCAACGAATGCTAGCAGATAACTCAATCACTTCTTGAGATGGACAAGTTTCGAGGAACGGCTCCCGAATGAGGACGATCACATCCTCTTAATCTCCTTTGTTTATCACTGCCAAAGTTTTCTGATTTCTCATGAACAAAGCGTGAAGGAGGGTTTGTTTGTTATATTATCTTTTTGAGCCGGGTGCACTCAATGCCAGTTCCTTCTCGTATTATGGGTTTGCACATTATACATGCAATCCCGGGGTGAAGCTTGTCCAACTTAAAAAGATCATGAATTAACTAGTACTTCCTCATGGACTTACAACAGAGGCACAAAATAGGAATACTTTTTCTTTGAATAATTTCGAGATGGCACATGCAAGTCTCCGTTAGGAATGGCAGGTAAATACCATGTAGGAAGGTATAGTGGACTCATATGGCATAACTAGTATAAAGGAATGTGGATGCACAAGCAGTCAGTCCGCTTAGTACAGGCGAAGGTTAGCAAAAGACTGGGAGCGACCAACTAAGAGAGCAATGACGGTCATAATCATGCAGAGCGACAAAGCAACATTGAATCAGGCATGGAAGTTATATCGCTACTCAGAAATAAAAGATCATCGAGGCTTGACAGACTTTCTTTACAGTCTTAAATATGCGTGAGCATACGCCAAGTCAATCAAAATAAATTCTTGAAGGAAGATATTACTAAACCATACCACATCATAGGCAAACAAACCATGTTGGTACTCCAATAACACATTGGGAACCCCCCCCCCCAGCTATTTGAGACTAACCATAAGAAAACATGAACTACTAAGCGCCATTATGCACGTAGCATCTTTATCATAGACATATCAACCAATGCAACGGAAGCAAACTCTCTTAATAAGGTGAGCATGATAACTAAAGAGAGTTCAAGCAACCAACTAAACAAAAGCTCCTTGAAAAGATAAGCATGAAAACTGAGAGCTGAACATGATAGTAGCTATTAAAAGACAAAGAACACACACAGCATAGATAGACATGAAAATTCTATGTTATGTTCTAGGTAGAAGTGGAGCGTGTTTCTCTCCCACATAAAGAAAGCTGAGTTCCGACTCGTTATGAAAAGCTAAAGAAAACTAAAAACAAGACGCTCCAAGCATAGCACATAACACATGAAGTGATTAAAATATAGTGGAACGAAAGACGAACTGATAATGTTGATGGAGAAGGGGACGCATGGGGGCATCCCCAAGCTTAGACGCTTGAGTCTCCTTGAATATTTCTTGGGGGTGCACGGGGGCATCCCCAAGCTTGAGCGTTTGACACTCCTGGATCTTTTTATCATCTTCCCTCGCACACTTGAAAACTCCCTTCATACATAACTCATCATAATCTGATTAGCGAGGTTAGTACCCATAATAAAATAATCGTACCTTGCTGTAAATAAAGATATTCTTGAAGTTCTACTGTTTCTCAAGATTGCCAAAAGGTTTTTGCAAAGAAAAAGCAAGCTCTAGGTTTGCAAAATGAAGGAAAGGCAAAACAGGACAGAATCTGTGAAAAACAGAACAGCAGGTAGTAAATGATTTGTTCGGGGCACTTCTGCAACTCTAGTAAAAAAACTCAGAACAGACGCACGAAAGACAATTATATAGAGCACGCTGTCGAAAAAATTCAGACCAAAAAGATGATCTGGTGATTTTATACGAATTTTTCTATCCAAGGACAGAATCTGTTTCCTGGACAGCACGTCACAACTTTTGAACTTACTTGCAATCAGAGGCTAAACTTGGCACAAAGCTGAAAAATAAAGATACAAAGATGTTGCTACAGTAGTAACAAACATCAAGACCACTAAAACTGAAAGTAAACATAACAAGGGTTGTCTCCCTAGAGCTCTTTCTTTATAGCCATAAAGATAGGCTTAAGACTTTAATGATGCTCTCGTAGGAATAAGAGCTGAAGAACAAAAGAGAGCATCGAGAAGCAAATACCAAACACATTTAAGCCTAACATGCTTCCTATGCATAGGAATATTGCAATAGAATAATTCATTGAAGCACAAAGCAACTAGCATAGGAAGGCAAAACAAGCATAACTTCAAAATATTCACCATAAAGAGAGGAAACTTCTTATTATTAAGATATTTAGAACCAAGTCTCCCTCTCTCATTATAAATTTCAGTGGCATCATGGATGAACTCAACAATATAAGCATCACATAAAGCATTGTTACCATGATCCACATGCAAAAAGGTACTCTTACTCTCCACATAAGCATAATCTTTCTCATTGGTAATAGTGGGAGTAGGACTATCATAAACAACTTGAACACTATAGATTAATTGTGTATTAGGAGGGTGGTGTTCAACAAGGGAGTAATTCCCTCCATGATTATGACAAATTTCATAAGGATAATTTCTCCTTATGTCATAGGTACCTTTATAATCACTATAGATTGGAGTTATAACATCATCATGGTAGAGAAGAGCATTATCATTGCTAGCAACTATATTTGTAAACATGTTGTCTTTATTCTTACTAGCAAAAGAATTATCAATTATCACATCACTAGTGGGTAAAGGATTTGCAATCCTATCATCCCCAAGCTTAGAGCTTCCCATATCATCACTTTCAGAGTTGGTACCAAAAAGATTTTCAAGATCATAAGTAGCATTATCATCATTTTCCCAATCACAATAAGTAACATGCATATCATAATCAAAATCATCTTCAATAGTACCTACGGACGTATCATCAAGATGATAATTAAGGCAATAAACTTCACCTTCTTCTTTAAACTTACAATCGTTAGGATAAAAGTTGATGGGAGGAATATGCTCAGGCCAGGTTGATACCCATTCTTCTTCTTTCTTGCTCCTCTTCCTCCTCCTCTTCTTTTTCTTCTTCTTAACCTTAGGAGGGAGTGGTTGGAGATGAAGCTTCTCCACATATCCTGGTTTATCATTACAAACAATAGGGGAAACTTGGGAGAAACTCTCCTTTTTATTAGCAGAAATATAAGAGACATTTTTATACTTTGGTAAAGTTCCCTCCTTTATAATCTTACCTATGTAATCATTTTCATGGCAATTAACAACACAATAGAGATGGCAATTTTGCAAAGTGTTTTTTATTCCTATGGCATTAACATCTAGCCATGAAGTCTTTTCTGATAACTCTTCACACATCAAAAATAACATAAGCTCATCATAAAGATCAGAGGTGATCATGTTATCACACAACCGGTTAACAGTTATGTTTTGAAAGTTCATGCATTGAAAATTAAAGTGACCCTCTATACGGCAAAGTTCACAAGTAAAAGGATAAAGGTCACACAATTCTCTAGCAATTTCATTTAAATCTCTGACCCAAGTGATTGTTCTTTCATGCTTATGTTGCTTACAATACTTCTCTTCTTCAATCATAGACCTTTCACAAGGTCTATCCACTCCACAAAAATTAACATGCTTATATAGAACTTCATTTTTAGGAATTGGATCATGCATGTTGCAATCATCGTGAACAATTTCATTTTCTTTGCAAGTCTCTTTAAAAGGTCTATGATACTTGATCCAATCCTCCTTAGGCATATTAAGATGTGAAGCAAAAGATTTGAGGAAATCAACAAGGAGTTGAGAATCAAGCCCAAACTTAGCACTAAACTTATTAAAACTTGTAGTTTCAACAAAGGACTTAATGCAATCATACTCATAAATTATACCTGACTCTTTACCTTTGTCGATCTCCCAATCTTCAGTGTTGCGTTGAATTCTTTCAAGGAGTTCGCATTTAGCATCAATCTTTTTGTTTGTGAAAGAACCCATAGAGGAAGCGTCGAGCAAATCTTTATCCTGTCGAGAAAGCCTCGCATAGAAATTAGTAATAATCATATCTTTGGGGAGCCCATGGTTAGGACATTTTAGCATTAACGTTTTCAGTCTCCCCCAAGCTTGAGCTATGCTCTCTCCGTCATGAGGATAGAAATTATAAACATAATTCCTATTCTCATGGACTTCATGAAGAGGATAAAACTTGGAGTAAAAGAGAGACTGGATCTCTTCCCACTCCAGCAGGTGAGAGACATTTAGTAGCCTATACCATTCCAATGCTTTTCCTTTCAGTGACAAGGCAAATAATTTCCTCATGACAAACTCCCTCGATACACCTGCAAGCTTAAATAATGAACATAGTTGTGACAGATATAGCAAGTGTTCACCGGGATGTCTATCTCCTGCATAACGATTAGCCAAAACATAATCGATAATACCAGCTGGTATTTTATAGGGCACAATTTCAGTAGGGGGAGGAGCAACCACCACAGGTGTGGGGCGTCTTCCCGCAAGCAACGATCCAATAGCACGGTTTTCCATAAACATAACTAGTGAAATAAAAACAAGAAACAAAATGATTTAATTGCAAGATCTAAAGATATACCTTCAAGCGCTCAGCTCCCCGGCAACGGCGCCAGAAATAGCTTGATGTCTACACACGCTTCTACTCTTGTAGACTATGTTGGGCCTCCAAGCGCAGAGGTTTGTAGGACAGCAGCAATTTCCCTCAAGTGGATGACCTAAGGTTTATCGAACTCAGGGAAGTAGAGGTTGAAGATGGTCTCTCTCAAGCAACCCTGCAACTAAGATACAAGAAGTCTCTTGTGTCCCCAACACACCTAATACACTTGTTAGATGTATAGGTGCACTAGTTCGGCGAAGAGATGTTAAATGGCAAGTGATATGGATGGCAAAACAAAGTAATATAAATCTGTAATAAAAAGTGCAGCAAGCAAACAAGTGGTATACGTGAGCACAAATGGTATTGCAATGGTGGAAACAAGGCCTAGGCTTCATACTTTCACTAGTGGCAACTCCCAACAACATTAACATAATCGAATCACATGATATTTCCCATAAAACATGCAAAGGGGACACACTCGGAGGTCATTCCTTCGTGGTCAAGAGAGGACGAGAATTATGTAGGGCTACAAAAGCACACCTCAAAGTTCGTAGTTCTCAATCTAAGGATTTCCCAATGTCATCGCGGCCATCCAAAGAGAGTCCCACAATCACCACAACATATCTAAAGGATAGTCAAAGACAAGCACCAAGAGACTCTCAATCTTCAATCAACACACAAGAGAGGAAATCACTCATGAAAATACTTTTCTAATCCATGTCCAATAGACCGTTGTCACCTTGGTCTCGGGGATTATACTAGATAAAGACAAGTGAGTACATCAATCCAATACATAGAGGAAGGGGAAATGTCATGGGATCACCCTAGATTAACATAGCCTATGATCACAACGAAGATCACATCATGGGGGAGAGAATTGACCACATAGCTACTGGTAAGAACCTCAGCCCCGAGGAGGAACTACTCCCGCATCATGGAGGGAGGAAGCAACGTCGATGGAGATGAATCCGGGGGCACTTCCCCGTCCCGGCAGGGTGCCGGCGCAGGAATTCTGGTCCCCCGAAGCTTGATGGCGATGGCGGCGGAGATCGGAATCGCGTCTGGAGAAAAGGGGTCCGGAATCAGGGTTTCCGCGACATGGTGTAAATATATGCCAAAGGGGGGCATCAGAGGGGGTCAGGGGTGCCCAGGCGCCCCCCCGGCGCGGCCAGGGGGGCCGCGTGGGCAGGCCGCCTGGAGCCCCTGTGGGTCCCCTCCGGCCCTACTTTGGCCGCATGGAAGCTTCCGGAACGCTGATTTTTTTATATAATTTTTCTGGATTTTTCTGGCAGTTCTCGTAATGTGAAAACCTGAAATACAAAAACAGCCGAAAACAGAAACTGGCACTGGGGTGCACTGAGTTAATAGGTTAGTCCAAATATGATCAAAAGTGTATGGAAGTGTATAAATAACATAGCAATATCACCCAAAAGAGGCATGGAGCAAGCAGAAATTATAGATACGTTTTGGACGTATCACCCTCCTGGAACGTCCTTGTCTTGATCCGGCGGTTGTGATATTTGCGCAAGTCTTGTTGATAGATCGCAGACCGTGTGGCTGCTATATCACGCTCTTCATCCAGCCGGTCCAAACTGTCTTGTCTCGCCTGTTCATTGGCCGTTTCAACATAGGCTGTCACCCTTGGTGAATCATGACGGATATCACTTGGAAGGACCGCTTCAGCACCATATACCATAAAGAAAGGTGTATAACCAGTGGACCGATTTGGCGTAGTGCTGATACTCCAAAGGACAGATGGTAATTCCTCGACCCAACATCCCGGGGTTCTTTGCAAGGGAGTCATAAGCCGGGGCTTGATACCTCGCAAAATCTCCTGATTTGCTCTTTCAGCTTGACCATTGGATTGGGGGTGAGCCACAGAAGATACATCTAGGCGAATATGTTCCCGTTGACAAAACTCTTCCATTTCACCCTGAGATAAATTGGTGCCGTTGTCTGTGATGATGCTGTGCGGAAAACCAAATCGGAAAACTACCTTTTTGATGAATTTAACTGTTGTGGCCGCATCACACTTGCTCACAGGCTCTGCCTCAATCCACTTTGTGAACTTATCCACCGCCACTAGTAGATGAGTTTTCTGATCTTGAGATCGCTTAAAGGGTCCAACCATATCAAGCCCCCAAGTCGCAAACGGCCAGGTTATTGGTATCATCCGGAGCTCCTGCGCCGGAACAAGAGCACGTCGCGAAAACTTCTGACAAGCATCACACTTCCGGACTAAATCCGCCGCATCAGCATGAGCTGTTAACCAATAGAAACCATGTCGAAAAGCCGTAGCCACCAGTGATTTTGAACCGGCATGATGACCACAATCCCCTTCATGGATCTCACGAAGAATCTCGCAACCTTCCTCAGCTGACACACACCGCTGAAACGCTCCAGAAACGGTGCGATGATGAAGCTCCCTGTTTGCAATTGTCATGGATTTAGAACGCCAGATTATCTGTCGTGCTTCTATTTCATCGTCCGGTAGCTCTCCTCGGCTCAGATATGCCAAATAAGGCAACGTCCAATCCGAAATAACATGAAGTGCTGCAACTAACTGTGCCTCCGGATCAGGAACAGCTAGGTCTTCTTCCGATGGCACTTGTACTGATGGACTGTGCAGCTCATCCAAAAAGTATTTGGTGGCACCAGTTTACGTTGAGAACCCAACCGGCTTAAAGCATCAGCCGCTTCGTTCCTTCGCCGGTCTATGTGATCCACTTGATACCCTTTGAAATATCCAGCAACTGCTTCTACTTCTCGTGTGTAAGCCGCCATGAGGGGATCTCTTGAATCCCACTTGCCTGAAACTTGTTGTGCCACCAAGTCTGAATCGCCGAAACACTTGACCCGGCTCAAGTTCATCTCCTTTGCCATCCGCAAGCCATGAAGCAAAGCTTCATACTCTGCTGCGTTATTAGTACAAGGAAACAATAAACGGAGGACGTAACAAAATTTATCACCTCGTGGGGAAGTTAAGAGAACTCCAGCCCCCGAGCCTTCCAACTGTCTTGAACCGTCAAAGTGAATTGTCCAGTACGTAAGATCCGGCTTCTCCTCAGGAGTTTGTAATTATGTCCAATCATTGATGAAATCTACCAATGCCTGAGATTTTATAGCGGTGTGTGGTACATACTTCAACTCATGCGGGCTGAGTTCAATGGCCCACTTTGCCACTCTACCTGTAGCTTCCCTGTTCTGGATTATGTCCCCCAACGGTGCTGAACTAACCATAGTTATTGGATGACCTTGAAAATAGTGCTTCAGTTTCCGGTTTGCCATGAACACACCATATACCAGCTTCTGCCAATGTGGGTACCTTTGCTTGGACTCAATGAGTACTTCACTCACATAATAAACCGGGCGCTGAACCGGGTATTCCTTTCCTGCTTCCTTGCGCTCAACCACTATTGCGACGCTGACTGCCCGTGCATTGGCGGTGATGTATAATAGCAACGGCTCATTATCGATGGGGGCAGCCAGGACCGGCGGCTTTGCCAGTTGCCGCTTCAGATCCTCAAACGCCGCGTTTGCCTCATCACTCCATATAAACCGGTCTGTTTTCCTCAACATCTGATAAAGCGGAATCGCCTTCTCTCCCAAACGGATGATGAACCGGCTTAATGCTGTAATCCGGCCGGCTATACGCTGAACATCGTTGATGCAAACCGGTTTAGTCAAGGATGTTATCGCCTTAATCTTCTCCGGATTAGCTTATATTCCCCTGTTTGATACTAAGAACCCGAGGAGCTTGCCTGCCGGAACACCAAAGGCACACTTCTCTGGATTAAGCATCATCTTATAGGCTCGAAGATTGTCAAAAGTCTCCTTAAGATCCTCTATCATCATTTCCTCCTTCCTTGATTTAACCACAATGTCATCCACATAGACATGAACATTCCTCCCTATCTGCCCTTTAAGACAATTCTGAACGCAACGCTGATAAGTTGCTTGAGCACTCTTGAGTCCAAAAGGCATAGATACATAGCAAAAAGCACCAAAAGGAGTTATGAAAGCTGTCTTCTCCTGGTCTTTAACTGCCATTTTGATCTGGTGATACCCTGAGTATGCATCCAAAAAACTTAGCCGCTCACATCCCGCTGTAGCATCGATGATCTGATCAATGATAGGGAGAGCAAAAGGATCAGTCGGACAAGCTTTGTTGAGGTCTGTGTAGTCCACACACATTCTCCACTTCCCATTCTTCTTTAACACTAGCACCGGATTAGCCAACCACTCCGGGTGAAAAACTTCTACTATGAACCCTGCAGCCAAAAGCCTGGCCACTTCCTCTCCTATAGCCTTGCGCCTCTCTTCATTGAAGCGGCGCAGATATTGCTTGACCGGTTTAAACTTCGGATCAATATTAAGACTGTGCTCAGTGCGTTCCCTCGGTATACCTGGCATGTCAGAAGGTTTCCACGCAAAGATATCCCGGTTCTCATGGATGAACTCGATGAGCGCGCTTTCCTATTTGGGGTCAAGGTTTAGCGCTTATCGTGAACTGCTTGGATGAATCGCCCGGCACAAAGTCAACTTGCTTGGTCTCCTCTGCCGATTTAAATTTCAGCGCCGGATCATGCTCTGTAGTTGGCTTCTTCAACGGGGTCATATCTGCCGGATCAACATTATCCTTATAAAAATTTAACTCCTCAGTAGCACATACTGCCTCTGCATAAGCAGCATCTCCCTCTTCACACTCCAACGCAACCTTTCGACTTCCGTGAACCGTAATTGTACCCTTGTGACCCGGTATCTTGAGCTGCAGGTAAACATAACACGGTCTAGCCATAAACTTGGCATAAACCGTTCTTCCGAATAGAGCGTGATAAGGGCTCCGGATTTTGACGACTTCGAAAGTTATCATCTCTGACCTGGAATCATGCTCATCTCCAAAGGTAACTTCCAAGTCAATTTTTTCAACCGGATAAGCTGACTTACCTGGAACCACCCCATGGAACACCGTGTTTGACTGCCTCAGTTTCTTATCCGTCAAGCCCATTCGACGGAAGGTCTAATAATACAGGATGTTGATGCTGCTGCCGCCATCCATAAGAACTATAGTGAACTTATAACCTCCCACCTATGGTGCCACCACCAAGGCCAAGTGTCCCGGATTATCCACCCGCATCGGGTGATCCTCCCTGCTCCATACAATGGGCTGCTCTGACCAGCATAGGAATTGCGGGGTCGCCGGTTCAACCGCGTGGACTGCCCGTTTTAAAACCTTCTGATCTCGTTTACATAGACTCGTGGTGAACACATGATATTGCCCACTGCTTAACTCCTTCGGATTACTCTGATATCCGGATTGTGGTTGCTGTTGCTGACGCTGCTGATTACCCTGGTTGTTATGATTACCTTGGCCCTGCTGTTGGCTGCCTTGGCTGTTGTAACCACCCTGACCATGCGTCTGATTACCCTGGTTATTATAACCACCTTGACCATACTGATTGTATGCCCTGCCTTGATAACCACCGTTATTGCCCCGATATCCTGATCCGGAACTGCTCCCCTGATGTCCCGGACCATAGAACCCTGGGCCTGAACCGCCATTCGGAGGCCTATCATTAGGATTAAAGCGGCCCATCATGGCTTCCATAAAGGGTCTGCATTCTCCTATAGTGTGTTTCGCCGGTCGTCCCCTCGAGCTATGCTTCGGACAAGGCTGATTTAACTCTTGGCTCCAGTTGATGCCTCCTCCGCCGGTTTGTGGGGGGCGGTCTTCCCCTGTTGTGTTGGAATCCTTCTTGAACTTGGGTATTGGCCACGAAATCAGAGCCACCTTCTGCCTTTCGTTTACCTAAGAAACTTGCAGCAGCCGGATTAACTTGCGCCGGTTTACCTGGTTTACTAACCTTTCCTGCCTTGTCTCCGTCCGCTTCTGGATATTTAGTATTGTCAGAGTCCCCATACTTCACCAGAGCGCTCATGAGAGTCCCCATATCATTACAATCCCTTTTAAGCCGTCCTAGCTTTAGCTTGAGAGACTCAAACCGGAAATTGTTTTCCAAAGTTACTATTGTTGTGCTGGGATTGATACCATTCGAAGAGTGCAAGATCTCTGACACTCGCCGCACCCAAGCACTTGTAGACTCCTGCTCTCCTTGCACACAGGCTGCCAGATCCACTACTGCCATCGGCTGCTTGCACGTATCTTTAAATTTTTTGATGAACTGGCGACGTAGCTCCCCCCATGATCCGATGGAATTCGGGGGTAAACCCTTTAGCCAGGTCCGGGCTGTACCTTCAAGCATCATAGTAAAGTACTTTGCACAAGCCGCTTCATCTACATCCAGCATCTCCATGGCCATCTCGTAACTCTCTACCCAAGCTTCGGGAGCCAAATCTGCGGTGTAATTAGGCACCTTTCGCGGACCCTTGAAGTCCTTGGGCAGTTTCACGCTTCGCAAAGCGGGGATAAGACACTGCACCCCAAAAGAACTCGTTGGGACTCCTGTCTCTGCTGTGGTCGTGTGAACCGGCGTCGTCTGACGGATTTCCTCCCGGGCTACCGACCTAACCCGGTTTACATCCTGAGCTTGTGCAGTTGCGCCTGCCGGATTATCATGTCTGTGCCGATGCCTCCTGCGTGCACTACTAGACACTTCTGGTTCCTCCCAATGCCTAGTGTAACTCCGGCTGTGATGTGGTGTTGAATGTAGCCTCTCCCTGCTATGAGAGTATGCTTGCTGCTGTACTAACGCCGTATTAAGTAACTCCTTGACCTGGCGTGCCTCCAATGCCACCGGAGACGTCCCTTCAACAGGTAAAGTGGCCAAACGTGCAGCAGCAGCAACGATGTTGTCCAAAGGATTTGAATAATGACCTGGAGGGGTAGGAACGTGAGGTGCAGACGTGATCCGCCGATCTTGCTCCGCAGTAGGCTGTTGAACCGGCTCATCCCTGGCTGGGGGTGCCCTCCGGTTTAAAGTCGGATCATTGCTTGTCCCAGCCCCGGGTGTTCTGAACAGATCCGTCGCTTCATAAACCGACGGTAGACGAGATTGATATTTCCGACTTCTTACTCCCTGTGTGGAGGCCTGTTCCATCCTTAGGTGAAAAGCCTGATCATTCAATTCCGCTTGCCTTATCGCTATCATAGCCTTCTCTGCCTTCAAATCATCCCTTGCTTGATCCACCCGGGCCTTTAGCTGAAGGAGCTCTGCATCATGTTGTGCCTTGTCTGCTGGAGCCACCTCTGCCACAGCTTTGGCCGCGAACTCCTCGACTAAGGTGGATAGAACGTCAGTAGGTGAGAGGGCCGGGCCGCTCCCCCCTACACCAGCTTCTGCAGTCGCCCCGTTCACCGTGGGCTGTGAACCGGCCATAAAGACAGCCACCCGGTTTGGCGGGTCAAAGGGGTCCGGAATACTGTTCCCGTCGGACTCACCCTCAGACCGGCCGTCCTGCAACTGATACAGAGATTCAGTCTCTCCGGATGAGGATCCGTCGTCGGAGTATACAACTGTTTCACCACCGGATTCCGATCCGTTCTCGGTTTGGACCCCGTGAACTGCTCCAACGGAAACATGCTTCATGGCGGGCTGAATCCGGGCTGATCTCGCGCGCTGAGCCGGCTCGATGATGTTGGAGAAGATGTCCGGCTCAGGTCCTGGTTCGCCGATCTTGCCGATGAAGACTTGAATGCCACCGAAGGGAACCCGGTACCCATATTCGATTGAATCGGCCTCCGGTCCCCAACCCGCGTCGTCGATGTAGATCTGGCCGCGGCGACTCTTGGTCATCCGGCCAGCAATGTAGCCCTTGAGCCCTTCAAAGATGCCCTTCAAGAACTCGAAACCATCGTGCGGAGGCCCCACGGTGGGCGCTAACTGTCGTGGAATTAACACGGCAGATGTCCGGTTTAGCGGACTTGATGATGGAACCATCGCACGGGTTAGCTTGAAGGGGTTAAAAGCACACAAAGGACACAGAGGGTTTTATACTAGTTCGGCCCCTTCGAGGAAGGTAAAAGCCTACGTCTAGTTTGGTTTGGTATTGCTTGGGCGTCGATGAACAGGGAGCGATTTGCTTGCCTCTCTCGACGGGTTGTTTCTTGCTTGTCCCTAAACCACCGCCGGATCGTCCCTTTATATAGAGGCGATGCCCGGTCCGGTTTACAGAGTCCCGAGGCCGGCTCATACTCGTGTCCGCCTCGGTCTCTGTCTTTTCTTCCTTATTTCTCAAGTTACATCATCGGGCGGTTTACAAACCATAACTATGTACATGGGCCCTAAGATCTCATGGGCCGTAGCTTTTACTAAATATTACAACCAAACATATTATAATAAACCGGTTTATACTAGCCGGTTCATACCTGCTAGTCATATCCCTGACAAGTTGGTTCACGAAGTGTCCAATTATTTTCATTGGTCAACATGTTATTCAATAGCAATTCAGCTTGATCATCAGTTCTTTCCCTGAAAACACAACCAGCACAACTATCCAGGTGGTCTCTGGAAGCATCGGTTAGTCCATTATAAAAGACATCAAGTATTTCATTTTTCTGAAGCGGATGATTAGGCAAAGCATTAAGTAATTGGAGAAGCATCCCCCAAGCTTGTGGGAGACTCTCTTCTTCAATTTGCACAAAATTATATAATTCCCGTAAGGCAGCTTGTTTCTTATGAGCGGGAAAATACTTAGCAAAGAAGTAATAAATCATATCCTGGGGACTACGCACACAACCAGGATCAAGATAATTAAACCATGTTTTAGCATCACCCTTTAACGAGAACGGGAAAAGCTTAAGGATATAATAGTAACAAATTTTTCCTCATTGGTGAACAGGGTGGCTATATCATTCAATTTAGTAAGATGTGCCACAATAGTTTCAGATTCACAACCATGGAAAGGATCAGATTCAACCAAAGTGATTAACTCAGGATCGACAGAGAAATCATAATCATTATCAGTAACAAAGATATGTGAAGTAGCAAAAGCAGGGTCATACTTCATTCTAGCATTCAAAGACTTTTCTTTCAGCTTAGCTAATAATTTCTTAAGATCATATCTGTCATTGCAAACAAGAAAGTCTCTAGCAGTTTCTTCATCCATAACATAACCCTTAGGAACAACAGGCAATTCATATCTAGGGGGAGAATCTTCATCATCACTTTCATCAATATTATCAGTTTCAATATTTGCATTCTCTCTAACCTTAGCAATTTCTTCATCAAGAAATTCACCTAGTGGCACAGTATTATCAAGCATAGAAGTACTTTCATCATACATAGCAGAAGTGGCATCATCAAGAACATGCGACATATCGGATTCAATAGCAGGAGTAGGTGTCGCAAGTTTACTCATAACAGAGGGTGAATCAAGTGCAGAGCTAGATGGAAATTCCTTACCTCCCCTCGTAGTTGAGGGATAGATCTTGGTTCTTGAGTCTTTCAAGTTCTTCATAGTGATCAACAGATATAAATCCCAAGTGACTTAAAGAATATAGCTATGCTCCCCGGCAACGGCGCCAGAAAATAGTCTTGATAACCCACAAGTGTAGGGGATCGCAACAGTTTTCGAGGGTAAAATATTCAACACAAATTTATTGATTCGACACAAGGGGAGCCAAATAATATTCTCAAGTATTAGCAGTTGAGTTGTCAATTCAACCACACCTGGAAGACTTAATATCTGCAGCAAAGTATTTAGTAGCAAAGTAATATGGAAGTAACGATAACAGCAATAAAAGTAACGGTAGTATTTTTGTAGTGATTGTAACAGTAGCAACGGTAAAGTAAATAAGTGACAAGCAATATGTGAAAAGCTCGTAGGAATTGGATCAGTGATGGACAATTATGTCGGATGCGATTCCTCATGTAATAGTTACAACATAGGGTGACACAGAACTAGGTCCAATTCATCAATGTAATGTTGGCATGTATTCCGAATATAGTCATACGTGCTTATGGGAAAGAACTTGCATGACATATTTTTCTACCCTCCCGTGGCAGCGGGGTCCTAGTGGAAACTAAGGGATATTAAGGCCTCCTTTTAATAGAGTACCGGACCAAAGCATTAACATATGGTGAATACATGAACTCCTCAAACTACGGTCATCACCGGGAGTGGTCCCGATTATTGTCACTTCGGGGTTGCCGGATCATAACACATAGTAGGTGACTATTGACTTGCAAGATAGGATCAAGAACACACATATATTCATGAAAACATAATAGGTTCAGATCTGAAATCATGGCACTCGGGCCCTAGTGACAAGAATTAAGCATAGCAAAGTCATAGCAACATCAATCTTAGAACATAGTGGATACTAGGGATCAAACCTTACCAAAACTAACTCGATTACATGGTAAATCTCATCCAACTCTGATACGTCTCCAACGTATCTATAATTTTTTATTGTTCCATGCTATTATAAATGATGTTTTGGATGTTTAATGGGTTTTATCATACACTTTTATATTATTTTTGGGACTAACCTATTAACCGAAAGGCCTAGTGCAGATTGTTGTTTTTTGCCTACTTCAGGGTTTCCCAGAAAAGGAATATCAAACGGAGTCCAAACGGAATGAAACCTTCGCGAGAGTTATTTTGGAACGATATCACCACAGAAGACTTGGAGTACACGTGAGGGAATGAAGGAGGCGGTCACGAGGGTCCAGTGCGTGCCCCCTCCTACAAGGCGCGCCCCCACCCTCCTGGGGCCCCTCTGGCTCCCTCGACGACGTGCTTCCTCCTATATATATACCAATATACCCTGAAAACATCGAGGCAACAGAGAAAACCCTAATTCCTCCGCCGCAACTTCTGTTCCCGTGAGATTCCATCTCGGGGCCCGTTCCGGAGCTCTGCCGGAGGGGGGATCTTCCACGGAGTGCTTCTACATCAACACCATTGCCTCGCCATGAGTTGTGAGTAGTTTACCACAGACCTTCGGGTCCATAGTTATTAGCTAGATGGCTTCTTCTCACTTTTTGGATCTCAATACCAAGTTCTCCTCGGTCTTCGAGGAGATCTATTCGATGTAATCTTTTTGCGGTGTGTTTGTCGAGATCCTATGAATTGTGGGTTTATGATCAAGATTATCTATGAGAAATATTTGGTTCTTTTCTGAATTCTTTTATGTATGATTATAATATACTTGCAAGTCTCTTCAAATTATCGGTTTGATTTGGCCTACTAGATCTATAATTCATGCAATGGGAGAAGTGCTTGGCTTTGGGTTCAATCTTGCGGTGACCTTTCCTAGTGACAGCAGGGGAAGCAGGGCACGTATTGTATTGTTGCCATCGAGGATAAAAAAGATGGGGTTTATATCATATTGCTTGAGTTTATCCCTCTACATCATGTCATCTTGCTTAAAGCATTACTCTGTTCTTATGAACTTAATACTCTAGATGCATGCTGGATAGCGGTCGATGTGTGGAGTAATAGTAGTAGATGCAGAATCGTTTCGGTCTACTTGTCACGGACGTGATGCCTATATATAATGATCATGCCTAGATATTCTCATAATTATTCGCTTTTCTATCAATTGCTCGACAGTAATTTGTTCACCCACCGTAGAATTCTGCAATCATGACAGAAGCCACTAGTGAAACCTATGGCCCCAGGGTCTATTCTCAACATATTATTCTACAATCTACTTTACTTTGATGTTTTTACTTTCTATTATTATATCCAAAAATATCAAACTATCCATCTATCGGATCTCACTTTCGTAAGTGACCATAAAGGGATTGACGACCCCTTATCGCGTTGGCTGCAAAGTTTGTATTTGTTTGTGCAGGTGAGAGGGACTCGCGCATGGTCTCCTACTGGATTGATACCTTGGCTCTCAAAAATTGAGGGAAATACTTACGCTACTGTGCTGCATCACCCTTTCCTCTTCGAGGGAATACAACGCAAGCTCGGGAAGTAGCAAGAATAATTCCTGGCGCCGTTGCCGGGGAGGCTTACGCAAAAGTCATATACCAAGTACCTATCACAAACCCTTATCCTTCGCATTACATTTATTTGCCTCTCATTTTCCTCTCCCCCACTTCACCCTTGCCGTTTTATTTGCCCTTCTTTTTGCCGTTTGTTTAGCGTTCGCTTGCTTCTTGTTTTCTTGTGTGTTGGATTGCTTGCTTGCCAACTTGTCTAGCACACCTATCATTATCAATACTCCTGAGAGTGGGGTTCTTAATTTTAAACAAAGGGGGGAGGAAAGTCTAAAAGATGCCTGGTATAGAATTTGCAATGCTCAAAATAGATCTACTAGGCAGCTTTCCACTTCTGTGCTTCTTCGCAATTTTTATGTTGGCATAACTCCGTGGAATAGATATATTTTAGATACCATTACCGGAGGGAATTTCTTGGGTAGCCATACTTTTAATTCTTATAATGTTGTGACTGGATTATTTGGCTCACCACCTCTTATGGTCAATGTGACTGTTTAACTCTGGAACATGTTATGCAAAGGCTTGAAATAATTGAAAACAAAGTTGCTACTGTAGAATTGGTTGAGAATTTGTATAGGAAGATCCACAACCAAATTACCCAATATGGATCCAAGGTAGGGGTTATTCTGGAACTTTTTAAGGAAAAAGAACCCATAGTTAAAGAGAAAATAGATCAAGATTCCACTAGAATCGGTAAACTTGAGGATATTATTACTAATGTAGGGTCTGCTCTTTCTGCTATGAAAACTACTTCGAATCATTCTACCACTAAATTGGCTAAGCTTATGTATGTTCCTAAAAATAAGGATGAATCATCTAGTAAGGGAATTGCGGATCTTAAATCTATAAGTGTTCATCCTAATTTTCTCACTTTCACAAGGCAACCTTTTGATACAAATGAATTTCATGATTTCTTGCCCAAAAGTTTGATTATCAATAGGAATAAATAAGTTCCTAAGAATTATAAGTGCTTAATTAAAGAATTGCCTTCCAAAGATGGCAATACCTAGATCTATCCTTGTATCGTGCCTAGCTAGGGGCGTTAAACGATAGCGCTTGTTGGGAGGCAACCCAATTTTATATTATTTGTTTTTGCTTCTGTTTAGGAATAAATATTGCATCTAGCTTCTGTTTAGATGTGGTTTTGTGTTTTAATTAGTGTTTGTGCCAAGTAGAACCTTTGGGAAGACTTGTGTGAAGTTTATAAGATCTTGCTATAAAAAACAGAAACGTTAGCGCTCACTAGAATAGTCACCAGATTTTACTGGAGAGTGCTATTTAGTTGATTATTTTTGCAGATGATTAATAGACAAATTCCTCACGTTTACCAATTTATTTCAATTTTTTTGGAGTTACAGAAATATTTGAAAGTTGCAGATTACTACAGACTGTTCTGTTTTTGATAGATTCTGTTTTTCGTGTGTTGTTTGCTTATTTTGATGAATCAATGAGTAGTATTGGGGAGTATGAATCATAGAGAAGTTGGAATACAGTAGGTTTAACACCAATATAAACAAAGAATGAGTTCATTACAGTACTTTTGAGTGGTGGTTTGTTTTCTTATACTAACGGAGCTCACGAGATTTTTGGCTAAGTTTTGTGTTGTGAAGTTTTCAAGTTTTGAGTATGGCTTTGATGGATTATGGAACAAAGAGTGGCAAGAGCCTAAGCTTGGGGATGCCCAAGGCATCCCAAGGTAAAATTCAAGGACAACCAAAAGCCTAAGCTTGGGGATGCCCCGGGAAGGCATCCCCTCTTTTGTCTTCATCTATCGGTAACTATACTCGGGACTATATTTTTATTCACCACATGATATGTGTTTGGCTTGGAGCGTCATGTATGATTTGAGTCTTTGTTTGTTAGTTTGCCACAATCATCCTTGCTGGACACACCTTTTTGAGAGAGATAAATATGGTCTAGAATTTGTTAGAACACTCTATGTGCTTCACTTATATCTTTTGAGCTAAATAGTTTTGCTCTAGTGCTTCACTTATATCTTTTAGAGCACGGTGGTGATTTTATTTTGTAGAAATTGTTTCTCTCATGCTTCACTTATATCCTTTTGAGAGTCTCTTAGAACAGCATGGTAATGTGCTTTGGTTATAAAACTAATCCTAATATGATAGGCATCCAAGATGAATGTAGTAAAAACTTTCATACAAAGTGCATTGAATATGATGAGAAGTTTCATACTTGATAATTGTTTTGAGATATGAGGATGGTGAAATTAGAATCATGCTAGTGGAGTAATTATGAATTTGAGAAATAGTTGTGTTAAAGTTAGTGATTCCCGTAGCATGCACGTATGGTGAACCGCTATGTGATGAAGTTAGAGCATGAGGTATTTGTTGAGTGTCATCCTTTATGTGGAGGTCGGGGGCGCGCGATGGTTATGTCAGGCCCAAGATGCGATTCTATCCCGATCACGTGACGCTTACGTGATTGGGGCACAACCGCATTTCAGGCGCTTAGCAAGATGGATATCATTACATCGTACCATTACATACATACATGGGGGATACAACAATACATACAAGAAACAAGAATACAACAACATCAATACAAGGCATCCGACTACGGATGCAAACAAGAAAAGAACAACGACATCCATCTGCTATCCTAGGCTGCCGACCCGGAACCTAACCCAAGACTGAATAAGAAGAAGAAGAAAGAACTCCAAACAACGATCATCGCTCTCCCGTCAGGACATCGGAAACCTGCACCTGCAACTGTTGTTGTAGTATCTGTGAGCCACGAGGACTCGGCAATCCCATAACCATGGGTAACAAGACTATCAAAGCTTAATAGGTAGGAAGAGGTAAAGTGGTGAGGTTGCAGCAGCGGCTAAGCAATATGTATGGTGGCTAACTTACGAGTACAAGAATAAGATGAGCATCTACGCAAACGGTCGCAACTAGTAGTGATCGCTAAAGATCCTGAACTACATACGAGTCAAATATAACCCCACCATGTTCTCTTCTCAAAGTGAAAAGAGACAGTCATGGTTACTCACACAGTTGTGTGTTTTACTTCGGATCCTCTGTCAAGTTTTCTACAACCGGACATTAACAAATTCCAATCTGCCACATAACCGTGGGCACGGCTTTCGAAAGATCATAACCCTGCAGGGGTGTCCCAACTTAGCCCATCACAAGCTCTCACGATCAGCTGAAGTGATAAATATAATATCATCACCCCTTATCTTAGGGAAATCCGATCAGGCTCGGCATCCCGATGCACAAGACATTTCGACAATGGTAAAACAAGTCCAGCAAGACCTCCCGGCGTGCCGACACCCTGATAGTAGCCACGCGTATCTCGTCTCAGGCCACGACCGGATGGGACAGTCTATGGGAGCCAATCCTCGAGTTTCCCCGTGGTGGCCCCGCAGTCGGCCCGTTTGGGACCAACACCATCAGCACTGGCCCCCCTGCTATGTAGAAGAATCCTCGGGTAGCGCTAACTCCCTATGCAATTTAATTAATTAATTAAGTTGTTGTTATGAGCAAATTAAAACCAATGTTGGGCCTTGCTGGAGGAGTTTTATTCAAAGACGAACTGTCAAGGGGTCCCCATATACCCAACCGTGTAAGGAACGCAAAATTAAGGAACATAATGCCGGTTTATCGGCGCCTAAGGTGGCATGAGTGGAACAAAACACCGAGCAAAAGGCCAAGCCTTCCACCCATGCCCAGTATATAGGTGTGTTATTATATATATAACATATTGTGATATTCCAACAACAAGTTCCCTCCTGGAACGATCTTCATCTTCACCTGCAACTAACAACGCTATAAGAGGGGCTGAGCAAGCGGGTAACATAGCCAAACAATGGTTTTGCTAGGAAGGTTTCAAAGGTTAGAGGTTTCATGGCAACAAGGAGAGGGGCTAACAATAAGATGGGTAGCGCGACATATAACGATAGCATCGAGACAACTAAGCAATTGCAATGATAGTAAAGGTATCCAAGGTTACGGTCATCTTGCCTGAGATCCCGCAAGGAAGAAGAACGGATCCATGAAGAAGACGAAGAAGAAGCCTTGAAGAAGAACCACGGGAAGACGAACGAATCCTCACGAACGCAACGGAACAAGCACTAACGAGAAGAAGCAAGCAATACGGTAAACAAACCACTCAAGAACATGACAATATGCACTACCAAGTAGGATGCACGACAAGTCTACATATGATGCACAGAAAGTCTATACAGGAAGCAAAACATGGCAAGGTAGGAAGCACAGTAAAACAACACAAGTCTATATGATGCAATACATGGCAAGGTACGATGCATGACAAGTCTATACAGGAAGCAAAACATGGCAAGGTAGGAAGCACAGAAAAACAACACAAGTTTATATGATGCAATACATGGCAAGGTATGATGCATGACAAGTCTATACAGGAAGCACAACAAGTCTATACAGGAAGCATTACATGGCAAGGTAGGAAACACAACAAGTCTATACAGGAAGCATAACATGGCAAGGTAGGAAACACAACAAGTCTATACAGGAAGCATTACATGGCAAGGTATGATGCACTGCAGATGCACTTAGGATGCATTACATGACAACATAGGAAGCACACCAGAACAACACAAGAACAAGACAATAAGCTCAAGCAAGTAGGATGCAAGACAGATCCATATAGGAAGCAAAACATGACAAGGTAGGAAGCACAGAGAAGCAACATAAGAACAACAAGTTTAAATGAGGCCGGAAGCTACTTAAGACAAATCCGGTAAGTCCTCATATGCATAGTTTGAAATTAGTCCAGATCTGCACAAACCTTAAGTTAAAGTTGTTAAACAGAAAGTTAACATGAACCATGATGATCTACATGAAATTCTAGTCAAGTTTCATATAAAGTTTGTTTAATTCGGAGCTACGACCTAGAAGATATGAGCAAAACAAGTTAAGCATGGCAATGGTGCAAGATGCACCCAAACATCAAGCAAACTCACTCCAAACAAGAAAACAATATGATATTATGAATCTACATGCAAAATCACACAAGTTTCATATAAGGAACACTCCAAACGGAGCAACGGCCTAAAAGATACTCATGAAACAAGAAACAATGCAAAGTTGTAATTAACAGCCACATAGCAACTTGGAAGCAAGAAATATATACTCTAGAGCACTCAAACATGGTGACAAGAAGCATGGAAATGAAGTAGACATATCCTACAGCAAACAACTCCATTGGAGCATCTCCATATGAGGCATGGATCAATAGCAACAAGCTACAACATTTTGATCATGACACTAAAAACCTGACAGCAATATTTTATAGCAACTTGGGAGCAAGAATTAAATAAGCTACAGCAATCCAAATGAGCAAGTGAGGACACGAATGGATAGATAATAACATATACAACAAGGAATGATCAATGGCCACCCCAAAACTAACATGGATTTGCCTAGGGCATCAAGCAAACATAGCATCAGGATATTACAGATTCCAGACTTAGTGAAATTTCACTAAGTGTTAAAATAGTAATAACAACATGGCATGTTTACAAGCATGTTTAAGTCAACACAAGGCATATCATGGAAAATGGTTTGCACCACAGCAAAGAACACATCATGGAGATTCTAAAACATCTAGGCATGTGACAAGGGGACAAACACAACAATAGCAACGAGCTCATCAACTAGGCATCTCGTAACAAGTTACAAAACCTAACAGCCAAATGCACTTTTGCAACATAGATAAACATGGCAATATTAACTCTAACATGCATGCTATAGCAACCAACATGTAGAGCATCTCATGATGAACATTTTGACATATCATTTGCATCATTTGGATAAACATGCACCAAGTTATCACATCTCAAACATGGCATGAAAATAAAAAATAGCAGCAGTTTATAACAAGTAGCACTCTTGCAACAGAGATTTAAGCATCTAGATGAACTCAAATGAGCATGGCACAATGGAACAAAGTGTAGAGCATATCACCACGGTCATTTTGACATATCATTCACTCAATTTGGACAAGCACACAATTAATTACAAGCAGACAAAGATGCAACATACATGATGACATGGCAAAGATGCACACGCAAGCACATGACATGGCAACGGCAACGAATATCTAGCTGACACCTGGCGCACCGGTCTCGGGGTGTCACAGGTTAACTCCTACCAACCTCCCCCCTAGGGGCATGCGTTGATTGCTTTGTTTTGATGACTCGTAAATTTTTGCAATAAGTATACGAGTTCTTTATGGCTAATGTTGAGTCCATGGATTATACGCACTCTCACCCTTCCACCATTGCTAGCATCTCTTGTACCGCGCAACTTTCGCCGGTACCATACACCCACCATATACCTTCCTCAAAACAGTCACCATACCTACCTATCATGGCATTTCCATAGCCATTCGGAGATATATTTCCATGCAACTTTCCACCGTTCCGTTCATATGACACGCTTCATATTGTCATATTGCCATGCATGATCATGTAGTTGACATCATATTTGTGGCAAAGCCACCATTCACATTTCATTCATACATGTCACTCTTGATTCATTGCACATCCCGCTACACCGCTGGAGGCATTCATATAGAGTCATATTTTGTTCTAGCTTCGAGTTGTAATTTTTGAGTTGTAAGTCAATAAAAGTGTGATGATCTTCATTATTAGAGCATTGTCCCATGTGAGGAAAGTCCAAAAAGAAGAGTTGGCCCAGAAAAATAGAGAGGGGCTAAAAAAAGAGAAGGCCCCTCCAAAAAATGAGAGAAAAGAGAGAAGGGACAATGCGACTATCATTTTCCACACTTGTGCTTCAAAGTAGCACCATGATATTCATGATAGAGAGTTTCTTGTTTCGTCACTTTGATATACTAGTGGGAATTTTCATTATAAAACTTGGCTTGTATATTCCAACAATGGGCTTCCTCAAATGCCCTAAGTCTTCATGAGCAAGAAAGTTGGATGCACACCCACTTAGTTTCTTTTGTTGAGCTTTCATACACTTATAACTCTAGTGCATCCGCTGCATGGCAATCCCTACTCACTCACATTGATATCTACTGATGGGCATCTCCATAGCCCGTTGATACGCCTAGTCGATGTGAGACTATCTTCCTCCTTTTTGTCTTCTCCACGACCACCACTCTATTCCACCTATAGTGCTATATCCATGGCTCACGCTCATGTATTGCATGAAAGTTGAAAGGTTTGAACACATTGAGTATGAAAACAAGTGCTTCGCTGAAACCGGGGTTGTGCATGATATGAATATTTTGTGTGATGAAGAGGGAGCATAGCCAGACTATATGATTTTGTAGGGATAAATTTCTTTGGCCATGTTATTTTGAGAAGACATGATTGCTTTGTTAGTATGCTTGAAGTATTATTATTTCTTATGTCAATATAGACTTTTGTCTTGAATCTTTCGGATCTGAACATTCATGCCACAATAAAGAAATTACATTGAGAATTATGTTGGTTAGCATTCGACATCAAAAATTCTGTTTTTATCATTTACATATTCAAGGACGAGCAGGAATTAAGCTTGGGGATGCTTGATACGTCTCCAATGTATCTATATATTTTTATTGTTCCATGCTATTATATATGATGTTTTGGATGTTTAATGGGCTTTATCATACACTTTTATACTCCCTCCGTCCGAAAATTATCGTCTTAGATTTGTCTATACAGGACAGTATCTAACACTAAAACATGACTAGATACATCCGTATTTAGACAAATCGAAGACAAGAATTTTGGGACGGAGAGAGTATTATTTTTGGGACTAACCTATTAACCCAAAGGCCTAGTGCAGATTGTTGTTTTTGCCTATTTCAGGGTTTCCCAGAAAAGGAATATCAAACGGTGTCCAAACGGAATGAAACCTTTGCGAGAGTTATTTTTGGAACGATATCAACACAGAAGACTTCGAGTACACGCGAGGGAACGAAGGAGGCGGCCATGAGGGTCCAGGGCGCGCCCCTCCTACAGGGTGCGCCCCCCACCCTCATGGGCCCCCTCTGGCTCCCCCGATGCCCTCCTTCCTCCTATATATACCCATATACCCTGAAAACATCGAGGCAACAGAGAAAACCCTAATTCCACCACCGCAACCTTCTGTTCCCGTGAGATCCCATCTTGGGGCCTGTTCCGTAGCCCCGCCGGAGGGGGGATCTTCCATGGAGTGCTTCTACATCAACACCATTGCATCACCATGAGTTGTGAGTAGTTTGCCACAGACCTTCGGGTCCATAGTTATTAGCTAGATGGCTTCTTCTCTCTTTTTGGATCTCAATACCAAGTTCTCCTCGGTCTTCGAGGAGATCTATTCGATGTAATCTTTTTGCGGTGTGTTCGTAGAGATCCGATGAATTGTGGGTTTATGATCAAGATTATCTATGAGAAATATTTGGTTCTTTTCTGAATTATTTTATGTATGATTATAATATCCTTGCAAGTCTCTTCAAATTATCGGTTCGGTTTGGCCTACTAGATCTATAGTTCTTGCAATGGGAGAAGTGCTTGGCTTTGGGTTCAATCTTGCGGTGTCCTTTCCCAATGACAGCAGGGGCAGCAAGGCACGTATTGTATTTTTGCCATCGAGGATAAAAAAGATGGGGTTTATATCATATTGCTTGAGTTTATCCCTCTACATCATGTCATCTTGCTTAAAGCATTACTCTGTTCTTATGAACTTAATACTCTAGATGCATGCTGGATAGCGGTCGATGTGTGGAGTAATAGTAGTAGATGCAGAATCGTTTCGGTCTACTTGTCACGGACGTGATGCCTATATATAATGATCATGCCTAGATATTCTCATAATTATTCGCTTTTCTATCAATTGCTCGACAATAATTTGATCACCCACCATAGAATTCTGCTATCATGAGAGAAGCCACTAGTGAAACCTATGGCCCCCGGGTCTATTCTCAACATATTAATCTACAATCTACTTTACTTTGCTGTTTTTACTTTATGTTCTTATACCCCAAAATACTAAAAATATCAAACTATCCTATCTATCAGATCTCACTTTCGTAAGTGACCGTAAAGGGATTGACAACCCCTTATCGCGTTGGCTGCGAAGTTCTTATTTGTTTGTGCATGTGCGAGTGACTCGCGCGTGGTCTCCTACTGGATTGATACCTTGGTTCTCAAAAACTAAGGGAAATACTTACGCTACTGAGCTGCATCACCCTTTCATCTTCGAGGGAATACAACGCAAGCTCGAGAAGTAGCAAACCCGTCAGTGTCCAGCAAGCCTACGATGGGATTACTCGCACGGCAGTGAGCATCATGGAATTGGTGATGGAGGAAGGTTGATGACGACGATGGCGACAATCTCCACTCTCCGGAGCCCTGAACGGACTCCAGATCAGCCCTCCCAAGAGAGATTATGGCTTGGCGGCGGCTCCGTATCGTAAAACGTGATAATTCCTTCTGTGTGGTTTTTTTCTCCTCGAAAGTGAACATATGGAGTCGGGGGTGATGTCGGTGGAGCCTCAAGGGGCCCACGATGGACAGGGATTGGGCCCCCCTGGTCTAGTTCTTTCCGTAGGTATTTTTATATATATTCCAAAATAAATCTCCGTTGAATTTCAGGTCATTCCGAGAACTTTTATTTCTGCACAAAAATAACACCATGGCAGTTCTGCTGAAGACAGCATCAGTCTGGGTTAGTTCCATTCAAATCATGCAAGTTAGAGTCCAAAACTAGGGCCAAAGTGTTTGGAAAAGTAGATTCGTTGGAGACGTATCATCGGCTCGCTGGTCGGTGAGGAGTTGGATGAGATTCATCATGTAATCTAGTTAGTTTTGTTAGGGCCGATCCCTAGTATCCATTATGTTCTGAGATTGATGTTGCTATGACCTTGACATGCTTAATGCTTGTCACTTTGGGCCCGGGTGCCATGATTTCAGATCTGAACCGTTTATGATATTATCATTATATTCATGTTTCAGATCCGGTCTTGCAAGTTATAGTCACCTACTACGTGTTATGATCCGGCAACCCCGGAGTGACAGAAACCAGAACCACTCCCGGTGATGACCGTAGTTTGAGGAGTGCATGTATTCACCGTGTGTTGATTCGTTTTTCGGTTCTCTATTAAAAGGAGGCCTTAATATACCTTAGTTTCCAATATGGACCCCGCTACCACGGGAGGGTAGGACAAAAGATGGCATGCAAGTTCTTTCCATAAGCACATATGACTATTTATGAAATACATGCCTACATCATATTTACGAACTGGATCTAGTGCCGTATCACCCTAGGTTATGACTGTCACATGATGAATATCATCCAACAAATCAGCATCCAATGCCTATGAATTTATCCTATATTGATCTTGCTAAGTTACTACTACTATCGTTACTGCTGCACTTGTTACAAAACTATTGCTATCACTGTTACTGTTACAATTGCTGCTGCCACTACTATCAAAACTATCATATTACTGTGCTACTGATCACTTTGCTGCAGATAATTAATCTCCAGGTGTGGTTGAATTGACAACTCAGTTGCTAATACTTGCAAATATTCTTTGGCTCCCCTTGTGTCGAATCTATAAATTTGGGGTGAATACTCTACCCTCGAAAACTGTTGTGATCCCCTATACTTGTGGGTTATCAGCTCGCTGCACGGGCACATTATCACTGGAGGTAGTATTCGGCTCCCCAGAAAATTTTCGAAGCGAAGAGTTAATCTTCGACATCGCTCCTTTCCGAAGTGGCTATCATGCACTACTCTGAAGAACGGCCTTCGCACGCTTTAATGCGGTCCCACACTATGCTTACTTGAAGCTTAAAATGCCTGGACCACGCGGTGTCATCATGGTCAATGGAAACATGGAGCATTCCCTCCATACAGAAGAGGACACTGCGGCCCTGGCAGCCGAAGTTCAAGGCGGCCTAATCAAGCCGAATAGTTCACCGGTCGTCAAGACCAGTGACACTGCTAAACGTGTCCGGCCTACACTACAATGCGGCAGCTCAGAAGAACCTGAGCTTGATTAGCAGTTACGCCTCCGCCGATTGCCCTACAAGGTGGTAGCATACGTACCTTGCGTACACAATATTGCCATTAAAATACCTTGGGCAGCGCCGGGGTCACACTGCATAGAAATAGTCCATAGTTTGGCTTGACCCTATTCGGACTTTACAATATATTTTCTTTAAAGGTTCATTAAAGGAACCCACCTTATCTGTGGCTGTGCATCGTATACTTTCTCAGAGTTCCCTTCCTTTTTCACGGGCGGCCATCGGACCTCTCTCCCATAAGGACATGTTACAAAGGAGAAACGGCGCAGACGTGCAGGAGGGCCCCCACCAAAATTTCGTTTTTGTTACATTTAGGCTCTGTGTAAACCTTTCCCTTTTTCGTTTATTTCTCGGCATGTAAAATGCCCAAGATGTTATTGGCATTATCTATAACCACGCCGCTCGCCGTATTAAACGGGATATAAAAGAAGCAGTTTGGTTCCAATTTGTTTGGACTTTATTTCATCACCACCTGCATTCTCTCCCTACCTCAGATTGCCACATGTGCTTCAAATCTGGATTTAATACCAGGGGTTGTATTTAGCCTGGCACACTTCAAAGTCCGAACACCTATAGGGAACTGTTTGGCATCCCGGATATTGCGTTATATGCATCGGCTCCGAATCATGTCTTGGGTGTATAGTTGGGTTGCCCGGCTCCTGTGCTTACCACCTTACGTTCCGCACTGTTCGGCTAAGGTAGTAAAGGGAGAACTATTGTGATTGTATTTCTGGTTCATCTGGTCAAGTACATCAGTAGAGAAAGCTAAAAACTGACTGTCATGATAAGCGAGAGCTGGTCGGCGATTCGGCAACTTGTTGTTATACTACGATCGTTAGCAATCCACTCCGTGTTATACAAGGGGCTTGTCTTCGCCCAACTACGTAAATTGGGCACCGTAATCCGGAGAATCGCACATGCATCAGGGGATAGTACTTAGCCCCACGAGTCAAACTCCTATGGCCAAGTGAAAGCAATAAAGTCGTATATTCTGATTGCCTGGCTCGCTCCGCGGACACCTCCTTCATGGACCAAGACGTTGGGTAAAGAGTGATCACGCGCAATATCGAACACTCATGTAGTATCTACATGGGGGCTGAAGCCAACGACTGGAAACTTTCAGATATAATAAACAGCCGCACATGAGGAAAAGTCGCTTGAAGTACAAAGCGCAAAATTATATACATATCGGTTCATAAGCTTAGTCTTTACAATCCGAATACAATTACTCAAAGGCCACGTCCTTTGAGCATTGGCCCTCTACAATGTGGGCTCCTTCTAGGACATCATCGAAGTACCTCTCCGGCCTCTGATTATCCTTGCCCTCTGGCGGGCCAGCAATTGCCACTTCGGCGGCCTTCATCTTTGCCCAGTGCATCTTGATGCGGGCAAAGGCCATCCGTGCACCTTCTATACAGGCCGAACGCTTCACAATGTCGACCCGCGACTTCGCATCAACGAGACGCTTTACCAATCCAAAGTAGCTACTCGGGGTTGGCTCAGTGGGCCAGAGCCAGACTATCAAGTCCTTCATGGCTGCACCCGCCATGTTGTGCAGCTCGACCAGCTGCTTCAACTGGTCGTTCAGAGGTACTGGATGTTCTGGTGCAAGGAATTGCGACCAGAAAAGCTTCTCCGTATGGAGGACACCTCGGTGTCCCCTAGGACGGGCGACTATGCCCGTGGCGGCGTGTCACTCTCCACCATATCAGCTGGCAAAGAGCTCCCTGACGATAGTTGTACGCTGGGGAATATGCGGGGAGGACTGCAAAATAACAAAATTGCTTAAACGATGATAGTTGATTAAACTGAACACAACAGCGAAAGTCCAAATACTTACGATTCAGCCACGTGCTTGACCCTGGGATGTACCCGGAAACTATGCTCAGATGTTGAGTCCGAGCTGTTCGGGATGTTCAATTTCTTCCTAGGTGCCCCCTTTCCCGTGTCTACGGGGGCCGCCCTCTTCTTCCCACTTTCCTTTGTGGGGGAGTTACTCTCCTCCTCCTCCTCTTCTTCATCATGGGAGGAGTGGGCGTCAGTCTCTCCGGACACTGTGTCTGAAGGACCCTTAGGGCGGGGTCGCTCTTGACCTCCTTGCCCTTCTACTTGGCCTTCTTCTCCAGCGCCTTGTACGACGCCGGAACCAGCATCGCCGTCAGCTGAGGCGTGGCTGGGATTTCGGCGACGGATCTGGATAGTTGATCCGCTCCGCTTTCTTCCTCCAGGCCTGAATGGAACGTAAGAGTTATAATTCCTGTTATAATTGAAATATGGACAGGATACGAATTCGGCAAAATTATGCTTACCTCTGCAGCTGAAGCCACACTGTTGTATCCCTTGCCTTCTGTGCCTTGAAGAGCTACTTCCAAATATCTTCATGCGTAGTGCCGAAGAAGCGTTTCAATGTTCGTGGTTCCTCCAGATTGAACTCCCATAGGTGAGAGGCCCAGAGTTGGTAGGGAAATGTGCGGCGGAAGAGCATCACCTGAATCACGTCAGAGAGGTGGGTTCCCTTCGCCATCATGTTGGAGATGCAGTTTTGGAGCGTCTTCACCTCCGTCTGAGACCCCCAATCAAGGCCCTTGGCGGTCCATGAGGTGAGCCTCTCAGGGGGTCCAGATCTGAATCCGGGCATGGCTACCCACTTGGCATCGCGGGGTTCGATGATGTAGAACCACTCCTGCTGCCATATCTTGTTTGTCTCCACAAAATCCCCCTTGGGCCAGGTTGTGTTTGGGAGCTTACTCACCATAGCACCCCCGCAGTCTGTGTTTGCCCGTCGACCACCTTCGGCTTCAGGTTGAAGGTTTTGAGCCATAGGCCAAAGTGTGGGGGAACATGGAGGAAAGCCTCGCACACGACTATGAAAGCCGATATGTGGAGGATAGAGTTCGGGCCAGATCATGGAAATCTAGCCCCTAAAAGAATAGGAGACCCCGAACAAAGGGTTGAAGCGGAAATCCCAGCCCCCGAATAAAGTGAGGGATGAAAACCACCCTCTCACCTGTCTCAAGGACGGGTATCTGATACATCTCCAACGTATCTATAATTTTTGGTTGTTCCATGCTATTATATATTCTGTTTTGGATGTTTAATGGGCTTTATTATACACTTTTATATTATTTTTGGGACTAACCTACTAACCCAAGGCCCAGTGCAGATTGCTGTTTTTTTGCCTATTTCAGTGTTTCCCAGAAAAGGAATATCAAACGGAGTCCAAACGGCATGAAACCTTCGGGAGAGTTATTTTTGGAACCGTATCAACACAGAGGACTTGGAGTACACGCAAGGGAATGAGAAAGGCGACCACAAGGGGGCAGGGCGCGCCCCCACACTCGTGGGTCCCCTCTGGCTCCCCAGGTGCCCTTCACTCGTGGGTCCCCTCTGGCTCCCCAGAGTAACGCCTTGTACCCTGAAAACATCCAGGCAATAGACGAAACCCTAATTCCACCGCCGCAACCTTCTGTTCCCGTGAGATCCCATCTTGGGGCCTGTTCTGGAGCTCCGCCAGAGGGGGGATCCATCACGGAGTGCTTCTACATCAACACCATAGCCTCACCAATGAGTTGTGAGTAGTTTACCACAGACCTTCGGGTCCATAGTTATTAGCTAGATGGCTTCTTCTCTCTTTTCGGATCTCAATACAAAGTTCTCCTCGATATTCAAGGAGATCTATTCGATGTAATCTTTTTGCGGTGTGTTTGTCGAGATCTGATGAATTGTGGGTTTATGATCAAGATTATCTATGAACAATATTTGATTCTTCTCTGAAATCTTTTATGTATGATTATAATATCCTTGCAAGTGTCTTCGAATTATTGGTTTGGTTAGGCCTACTAGATCTTTAGTTCTTGCAATGGGAGAAGTGCTTTGTTTTGGGTTCAATCTTGCGGTGTCCTTTCCAAGTGACAGCAGGGGTAGCAAGGCACGTATTGTATTGTTGCCATCGAGGATAAAAAGATGGGGTTTATATCATATTGCTTGAGTTTATCCCTCTACATCAAGTCATCTTGCTTAAGGCGTTACTCTGTTCTTATGAACTTAATACACTAGATACATGTTGGATAGCGGTCGATGTGTGGAGTAATAGTAGTAGATGCAGAATCATTTCGGTCTACTTGTCACGGACGTGATGCCTATATATAATGATCATGCCTAGATATTCTCATAACTATGTGCTTTTCTATCAATTGCTCGACAGTAATTTGTTCACCCACCGTAGAATTCTGCTTTCATGAGAGAAGCCACTAGTGAAACCTATGGCCCCGGGTCTATTCTCATCATATTAATCTTCCATCTACTTTACTTTGCATTATTTACTTTCTTTTCTTATATCAAAAATACCAAAAATATTATCCTATCCTATCTATCAGATCTCACTTTTGTAAGTGATACGTCTCCGTCGTATCTATAATTTTTGATTGTTCCATGCCAATATTCTACAACTTTCATATACTTTTGGCAACTTTTTATACTACTTATTGGGACTAACATATCGATCCAGTGCCCAGTGCCAGTTCCTGTTTGTTGCATGTTTTTTTGTTTCACAGAATATCCATATCAAATGGAGTCCAAACGGAATAAAAACAGATGGAGATTTTTTTTGGAATATATGTGAATTTTGGGAAGCGGAACCAACATGAGACGATGCCCGAGTGGGCCACGAGGCAGGGGCGCACCCATCAGGGCAGGCGCGCCCTGGGCCCTTGTGGCCACACCGTAAGGCGGTTGATGCCCTTCTTTCGACGCAAGAAAGCTAATATCCGGGTAAAAATCGTGTCAAAAAATCAGCCCAATCGGAGTTACGGATCTCCGGGGATATAAGAAACGATGAAGGGCCAGAATCTGGGAACGCAGAAACAGAGAGAGACAGAGAGACAGATCCAATCTCGGAGGGGCTCTCGCCCCTCCCATGCCATGGAGACCAAGGACCAGAGGGAGAACCCTTCTCCCATCTAGGGAGAAACCCAAGGAAGAAGGAGAAGGAGGGCGGCTCTCTCCCCCTCACTTCCGGTTGCGCCGGAGTGCCACCGGGGCCATCATCGTGTGACGGTGATCTACACCAACACCTCCGTCATCTTCACCAACATCTTCATCACCTTTCCCCTTCTATCTACAGCGGTCCAATCTCCCGCAACCCGTTGTACCCTCTACTTGAACATGGTGCTTTATGCTTCATATTATTATCCAATGATGTGTTGCCATCCTATGATGTCTGAGTAGATTTTCATTGTCCTATCGGTGATTGGTGAATTGCTATGATTGATTTAAATTGCTTGTGGTTATGTTGCTGTCCTTTGGTTCCCATCATATGAGCACGCGCGTGGATCACACCATAGGGTTAGTTGTATGTTGATAGGACTACGTATTGGAGGGCAAGAGTGATAGAAGCTTCAACCTAGCGTAGAAATTGATGCATACGGGATTGAAGGGGGACCAATATATCTTAATGCTATGGTTGGGTTTTACCTTAATGAACGTTAGTAGTTGCGGATGCTTGCTAATAGTTCCAATCATAAGTGCATGGAATTCCAAGTAAGGGATGACATGCTAGCAGTGGCCTCTCCCACATAAAACTTGCTATCGGTCTAGTAACGTAGTGAATTGCTTAGGGGCAATTTCGCAACTCCTACCACCACTTTTCCACACTCGCTATCACTAACTTTATTTCTTCTTTATCTAAACAGCCCCTATTTTATATTTACGTGCTCTTTATATTCTTGCAAACCTATCCCACAAAAACTACAAAGTACTTCTAGTTTCATACTTGTTCTAGGTAAAGCGAACGTTAAGCGTGCGTAGAGTTGTATATGTGGTCGATAGAACTTGAGGGAATATTTGTTCTGCCTTTAGCTCCTCGTTGGGTTCGACACTCTTACTTATTGAAAAAGGCTACAACTGATCCCCTACACTTGTGGGTGCTACTTCTCGAGCTTGCTTGTATTCCCTCGAAGAGGAAAGGGTGATGCAGCACAGTAGCGTAAGTATTTCCCTCAATTTTTTAGAACCAAGGTATCAATCCAGTAGGAGACCACGCGCGAGTCCCTCACACCTGCACAAACAAATTAGAACTTTGCAGCCAACGCGATAAGGGGTAGTCAATCCCTTTATGGTCGCTTACGAAAGTGAGATCTGGTAGATATGATAGTTTGATATTTTTGGTATTTTTGGATACAAGAACAGAAACTAAAAGCGAAAAATTAAAGTAGATTGTAGATTGATATGTTGAGAATAGACCCGGGGGGCATAGGTTTCTCTAGTGGCTTCTCTCATGATAGCAGAATTCTACGACGGGTAAACAAATTACTGTCGAGCAATTGATAGAAAATCGAATACTTATGAGACTATCTAGGCATGATCATTATATATAGGCATCACGTACGAAACAAGTAGACCGAAATGATTCTGCATCTACTACTATTACTCCACACATCGACCGCTATCCAGCATGCATCTAGAGTATTAAGTTCATAAGAATAGAGTAACGCCTTAGGCAAGATGACATGATGTAGAGGGATAAAATCAAGCAATATGATATAAACCCCATCTTTTAATCCTCGATGGCAACAATACAATACGTGCCTTGCTGCCCCTACTATCACTGGGAAAGGACACCGCAAGATTGAACCCAAAGCCAAGCACTTCTCCCATTGCAAGTACTATAGATCTAGTAGGCCAAACCAAACCAATAATTCGAAGAGACTTGCAAGGATATTATAATCATACATAAAGAGCTCAGAAAGGAACCAAATATTTCTCATAGATAATCTTGATCATAAACCCACAATTCATCAGATCTCGACAAACACACCGCAAAAAGAGATTACATCGAATAGATCTCCTCGAAGACCGAGGAGAACTTGGTATTGGGATCCAAAGAGAGAGAAGAAGCCATCTAGATACTAGCTATGGACCCGAAGGTCTGTGGTAAACTACTCACAACTCATGGTGAGGCAATGTTGATGATGTAGAAGCACTCCGTGGTAGATCCCCCCTCCGGCGGAGCTCCGGAATGGGCCCCAAGATGGGATCTCACGAGAACAGAAGGTTGTGGCGGTGGAACTAGGGTTTTCTCTGTTGTTCTGATGGTTTCGAGGTACGTAGGTATATATAGAAGGAAGGAGGGCATCGGGGGCCAAACGTGGGGCTCACGATGTAGGGGGCACGCCCCCCCACCCTCGTGGACGCCACGTGTGCCCTACTCTGTGGTTCTCAAGTCTCCCGTGCTTATTTTGCTCCAAAAATATCTCTCCCAAAGTTTCATTCCGTTTGGACTCCGTGTGATATTCCTTTTTTGTAAAACCCTGAAATAGGCAAAAAAAATATCAATCTGGATTGGGCCTTTGGGTTAATAGGTTAGTCCCAAAAATAATGTAAAAGTGTATAACAAAGCCCATTAAACATCCAAAAATCATAAATAATAGCATGGAATAATCAAAAATTATAGATACATTGGAGACGTATCAAGCATCCCCAAGCTTAATTCCTGCTCGTCCTCGAGTAGGTAAATGATAAAAACAGAATTTTTGATGTGGAATGCTAACCAACATAGTTCTCAATGTAATTCTCTTAATTGTGGCATGAATGTTCAGATCTGAAAGATTCAAGACAAAAGTCTATATTGACATAAGAAATAATAATACTTCAAGCATACTAACAAAGCAATCATGTCTTCTCAAAATATTATGGCTAAAGAAAGTTATCCCTACAAAATCATATAGTCTGGCTATGCTCCCTCTCCATCACACAAAATATTCATATCATGCACAACCTCGGTTTCAGCCAAGCACTTGTTTTCATACTCTATTTTTTCAAACCTTTCAACTTTCACGTAATACATGAGCATGAGCCATGGATATAGCACTATGTGGAATAGAGTGGTGGTTGTGGAGAAGACAAAAAGGAGGGAGATAGTCTCACATCGACTAGGCGTATCAACGGGCTATGGAGATTCCCATCAATAGATATCAATGTGAGTGAGTAGGGATTGCCATGCAAGGGATGCACTAGAGCTAAAAATGTATGAAAGCTCAACAAAAGAAACTAAGTGGGTGTGCATGCAACTTGCTTGCTCACGAAGACCTAGGGCATTTGAGGAAGCCCATCGTTGGAATATACAAGCCAAGTTCTATAATGAAAATTCCCACTAGTATATGAAAGTTACTAAACATGAGACTCTCTATCATGAAGAACATGGTGCTACTTTGAAGCACAAGTGTGGAAAAAGATAGTAGCAATTGTCCCCCCTTTTTTGGAGGGGCCTTTTCTTTTGTTCGACCTTTCCTCGCTTGGGACAATGCATGATGATCATCACACTTATATTGATTTACAACTCGATACTAGAACAAAGTATGACCCCTATATGAATGCCTGCGGCGGTGTACCGGGATGTGCAATGAATCAAGAGTGACATGTATGAAAAATTATGCATGGTGGCTTTGCCACAAATACGATGTCAACTACATGATCATGCATGGCAATATGACAATATGAAGCGTGTCATATGAACGGAATGGTGGAAAGTTGCATGGCAATATATCTCGGAATGGCTATGGAAATGCCATGATAGGTAGGTTTGGTGGCTGTTTTGAGGAAGGTATATGGTGGCTATTTTGAGGAAGGTATATAGTGGGTGTATGGTACCGGCGAAAGTTGCGCGGTACAAGAGAGACTAGCAATGGTGGAAGGGTGAGAGTGTGTAATATCCATGGACTAAACATCAGTCATAAGAACTCATATACTTATTGCTAAAATTTACGAGTCATCAAAACAAAGCAGTCAACGCATGCTCCTAGGGGGGAGGTTGGTAGGAGTTAACCATCGCGCGCCCCCGACCTCCACACAAAGGATGACACTCTACAAATACCTCATGCTCTAACTTCGTCACATAGCGGTTCACCATACGTGCATGCTACGAGAATCACTAACTTTAACACACGTATTTCTCAATTTCATAATAACTCCACTAGCATGACTCTAATATCACTATCCTCATATCTCAAAACAATTATCAAGCATCCAACTTCTCTTCATATTCAATGCACTTAGTGTGAAAGTTTTTACTACATTGATCTTGGATGCCTATCATGTGAAGGCTAGTTTTATAGCCAAAGCACATTACCATGCTGTTTTAATAGACTCTCAAAAGAATATAAGTGAAGCATGGGAGATCAACAATTTCTACAAAATAAAATTACCACCGTGCTCTAAAAGATATAAGTGAAGCACTAGAGCAAAAACTATTCAACTCAAAAGATATAAGTGTAGCACATAGAGTGTTCTAACAATTCCTAGGCCATATTTATCTATCTCAAAAAGGTGTGTACAGCAAGTATAATTGTGTCAAACTAACAAGCAAAGACTCAAATTATACATGACGCTCCAAGTAAAACACATATCAAGTGGTGAATAAAAATATAGCTCTGAGTATAGTTACCGATAGATGAAGACGAAAGAGGGGATGCCTGCCCGGGGCATCCCCAAGCTTAGGATTTTGGTTGTCCTTGAATTTTACCTTGGGGTGCCTTGGGCATCCCCAAGCTTAGGCTCTTGCCACTCTTTGTTCCATAGTCCATCAAAGCAATACTCAAAACTTGAAAACTTCACAACACAAAACTTAGACAAAACTCTCGTGAGCTCCATTAGTATAAGAAAACAAACCACTACTCAAAGGTACTGTAATAAACTCATTCTTTGTTTATATTGGTGTTAAACCTACTGTATTCCAACTTATCTATGATTCATACTCCCCAATACTACTCATAGATTCATCAAAATAAGCAAACAACACACGAAAAACAGAATCTGTCAAAAATAGAACAGTTTGTAGTAATCTGTAACTTTCGCATACTTCTGTAACTCCAAAAAAATTGAAATAAATTGGTAAACGTGAGGAATTTGTCTATTAATCATCTGCAAAAAGAATCAACTAAATAGCACACTCTAGTAAAATCTGGTGACCATTCTAGCAAGCACTAACGATTCTGTTTTTCACAGCAAGATCATATAAACTTCACACAAGTCTTCCCAAAGGTTCTACTTGGCACAAACACTAATTAAAACACAAAACCACATCTAAACAGAAGCTAGATGAAATATTTATTTCTAAACAGAAGCAAAAACAAAAATATAAAATTGGGTTGCCTCCCAACAAGCGTTATCGTTTTACGCCCCTAGCTAGGCATGATACATGGATAGATCTAGGTATTGCCATCTTTGGAAGGCAATCCATCAGTGGCTCTCATAATAGATTCATATGGTAATTTAATTTTCTTTCTAGGAAAGTGTTCCATGCCTCTCCTTAACGAAAATTGGAATCTAATATTTCCTCCCTTCATATCAATAATTGCACCAATCGTTCTAAATAAAGGTCTACCAAGAATAATAGGACATGACGGATTGCAATCTATATCAAGAACAATGAAATCTACGGGCACATAATTCCTATTGGCAACAATAATTAATTCTTCCCATAGGTTTCTTAATAGTGGAATCTGCAAGATGCAAATTTAAAGAACAATCATCAAGTTCATGGAAACCTAGCAAATCACACAAAGTTTTTGGGATAGTGGAGACACTAGCACCCAAATCACACAAAGCATAGCTTTCATGATCTTTTATTTTTATTTTTATAGTAGGTTACTACTCATAGTAAAGCTTTCTAGGGATAGAAACTTCAAACTCAAGATTTTCTTCATAAGATTGCATCAAAGCATCAACTATGTGTTTGGTGAAAGCTTTATTTTGACTATAAGCATGCGGAGAATTTAGCACATATAGCAACAAGGAAATACAATCAATCAAAGCACAATTATCATAATTGAATCCCTTGAAATCCAAAGAAGTGGGTTCATCACTATGCAAAGTTTTAATCTCTTCACTCCCACTTTTAACAATTTTAGCATCAAGATCTAAAAACTCCGAATCATTAGGACACCTTAAAGTAGACTCATCTCCAATCCCATCTTTATCAAGATTCATACTAGAAAACAAGGATATAATAGGAGACACATCAATAACTTCCATATCTTCATCTTTATTTTCATGATAACTAGAAGACCACGCTTTTATATAATTCTCTCTTTTAGCACGCATCCTAGCGGTTCTTTCTTTGCATTCATCAATGGAAATTCTCATGGCTTTGAGAGACTCATTGATATCATGCTTAGGTGGGATAGATCTAAGTTTCAAAGAATCAACATCAAGAGTAATTCTATCCACACTTCTAGCCAATTCATCAATCTTAAGCAATTTTTCTTCAAGCAAAGCATTGATATTCTTTTGTGAATTCATAAACTCCTTAACACTAGTTTCAAATTCAGAAGGCATCTTTCTATAAGAGTTGTTGTAGGAATTACCATAATTATTAGAGGAATTACTAGGAAAAGGCCTAGGATTAAAGTTTCCTCTATAAGCATTGTTACCAAAATTATTCCTACCAACAAATTCATATCCAAAGATTCATTATTATTTTCAATCAACATGGATAAAGGCATATCATTAGGATCAGAAGAAGCACTCTTAGCAGCAAATAATTTCATAAGTTCATCCATCTTTCCACTCAAAACACTAATCTCTTCAATAGCATGCACTTTTTTACTAGTAGATCTTTTGGTGTGCCATTGAGAATAATTAACCATAATATTATCTAGGAGTTTGGTAGCTTCTCCTAAGGTAGTTTCAATGAAAGTGCCTCCTGCGGCCGAATCTAAAAGATTTCTAGAAGAAAAATTCAAGCCAGCATAAAAGTTTTGAATAATCATCCATATGTTCAAACCATGTGTAGGGCAATTACGTATCATTAATTTCATTCTCTCCCAAGATTGTGCAACATGCTCATGATCTAGTTGCTTAAAATTCATAATATCGTTTCTAAGAGAGATGATCTTAGCAGGAGGGAAATACTTAGAGATAAAAGCATCTTTGCACTTATTCCACGAATCAATACTATTTCTAGGCAAAGAAGAAACCAAGTTTTAGCACGATTGATGTCTACACACGCTTCTACTCTTGTAGACTATGTTGGGCCTCCAAGCGCAGAGGTTTGTAGGACAGCAGCAATTTCCCTCAAGTGGATGACCTAAGGTTTATCAAACTCAGGGAAGTAGAGGTTGAAGATGGTCTCTCTCAAGCAACCCTGCAACTAAGATACAAGAAGTCTCTTGTGTCCCCAACACACCTAATACACTTGTTAGATGTATAGGTGCACTAGTTCGGCGAAGAGATGTTAAATGGCAAATGATATGGATGGCAAAACAAAGTAATATAAATCTGTAATAAAAAGTGCAGCAAGCAAACAAGTGGTAAACGTGAGCACAAATGGTATTGCAATGGTGGAAACAAGGCCTAGGCTTCATACTTTCACTAGTGGCAACTCCCAACAACATTAACATAATCGAATCACATGATATTTCCCATAAAACATGCAAAGGGGACACACTCGGAGGTCATTCCTTCGTGGTCAAGAGAGGACGAGAATTATGTAGGGCTACAAAAGCACACCTCAAAGTTCGTAGTTCTCAATCTAAGGATTTCCCAATGTCACCGTGGCCATCCAAAGAGAGTCCCACAATCACCACAACATATCTAAAGGATAGTCAAAGACAAGCACCAAGAGACTCTCAATCTTCAATCAACACACAAGAGAGGAAATCACTCATGAAAATATTATTCTAATCCATGTCCAATAGACCGCTGTCACCTTGGTCTCGGGGATTATACTAGATAAAGACAAGTGAGTATATCAATCCAATACATAGAGGAAGGGGAAATATCATGGGATCACCCTAGATTAACATAGCCTATGATCACAACGAAGATCACATCATGGGAGAGAGAATTGACCACATAGCTACTGGTAAGAACCTCAGCCCCGAGGAGGAACTACTCCCGCATCATGGAGGGAGGAAGCAACGTCGATGGAGATGAATCCGGGGGCACTTCCCCGTCCCGGCAGGGTGCCGGCGCAGGAATTCTGGTCCCCCGAAGCTTGATGGCGATGGCGGCGGAGATTGGAATCGCGTCTGGAGAAAAGGGGTCTGGAATCAGGGTTTCCGCGACACGCTTTAAATATATGCCAAA